>CM060733.1:12581162-13181162 GCA_030704615.1 Takakia lepidozioides
ACAGCCTGTCACAGCCCCGAAGGCCACCGGCACAGGCCTCACATGCCCTCACAGCCCGTCACAGCCCCGAAGGCCACGGCACAGCCCCTCACAGCCCGTCACAGCCCCCAAGGCCACAGGGACAGCCCGTCACAGCCCCATCCATGGCCGCTCTGGCAGTTTAGCCATTTCCCCAAGGGGTTTAGCCACGCCAAGCTAGGGTTTGTGTCTCTTGGACTCTAGGCTTCTTTCCACCGAGCTATGGCGGCTGTGAGGAAATCAGCAAGGTATTCTTGCTCTTTCGGCTCCCACACACCACCATAGTAGCCCTAAGCCATGAGGTGGTTGCCACAAACCAAGCCTTCTTTCTCACTTAGCCTCCCCAAACACACCACTAAACTCAATGGCAAACAACCAAGCCCTGCTGGTTCCTAGCCCTTGTGAGCACTCATTCAAGCACTCTCCTTGGCCATAGCATCTGTCTTAGAGCCTATTCCAGCCTTCTACACCTGTTGCTTCAAGAGTTGCGCTCCCTTCAAGCTTGAAGTTGAAACCCCAACTCACATAGGCCCTACAAGTGCTTTTCTTTCACTCCAAGTGGAAACCAGCCCTAGACCTTCCGTTCTAGCTCTCCAAGGCTTGAAAACAAGAGCCTCAATGGGCTGAAGGCATGCTCCACACATGCCCCACTCTCACCATAAGAGAATCAGCTCCTTTGCTTCATTTCTTGCACCCACAAACCTGAAAATACAAGCTTCAGCAGGCTGAAAGCATGCTCCGCCTGCCTACAGGGAAACCAGCCCCTTCCTTCCTTTCTTGCACTCCCACACCTGAAAGTGCAAGCCTTCACCAGGTTGATAGCATGCTCCACACATGCATTGCCCTCACATAAGGGAATTCAGCCCTTCCCTCTTCCTTGCTTGCCCTCCAAGCTTGAAGATGGAAGCTTCAATGAGCTGAATACATGCTCCACACATGCAACCTCTTCACACAAGAGATATCAGCCCCCTATCTTGGCTCCTTGGCTCCTTGATGCTCTCTAAGACAAGACTAAGCACTCCACAGCCCTTGCCAAGCTCCTGAAACCGTAAGGCTTATATTTCCAGCCACAAGACACTCCTCTTGTGGTGCAAGAACTTTTCTTCCAAGCTCTGAAACCCTAGGTGCACATTCCATGGCCTTGCCGCACCTCTTAGCTCCTGTTCCAGCCCCGCTATTGCCATGGCAAGAGCCCTCATATCGCTGGAGTTTCAGATTGAAACCCCCAACTCAACATAGCCACAAATGCATTGGCTTGTATATAAGAGAAATCAGCCATCTCTTTTCACTCATACCTCCTTATGAGCTTGAAGTTGGAGCTCCCGATAACTGTGACTTACATTTAACACCCTCGCAGCTCCACATTGCTGCAGCTCCTTAACTTGGCCTGCAGCTGAAGAAGACGACCACCAGTTTACCCATTCGAGACCAGCATCTCCCCCGCTTCACACTAGAAGCCCAAACTTGGTTGCCATAGCGTTGAGCTATGCAACGCCGCTCTTCAACATAGGCTACCCGCCTCTCTATCCATTGCAAACCTGCAACCTGTTCGCCTTTGCACTCTATCCACTTTGGATAGGCTCATGCACGGATCGCTGCACTCTAGGCTGAACCGCTTCTCATGAAAACACAAGTGCTACAAAGCAACGCGAACCTGGCACTCACAGACTCGAGCTGATCTTTCTCGAGTGATAAAGAAGAAGAATACAAGCACAAGCTCATGCGAGCTCACAAAGCTGAAGCATAAACTCAGGCATATATAACCTCATCACTCAAATACAAGTCAAGCCAAGTGCACCCCACGCCATGGGGAATCCACACTACGGCGCCATAGCTAGGCGCGGTGAGGCTCAACTCGAGAAAGATGAGCCTCCCGCGCTTGCCGTGAAGATAACCACTCCAGGGCCTAAATCTGCCTTGACCCCTGGATTGACACTTGGGCCAATCCCAAATGTCAATATGTAAAAGCTAGCTATTTCCTAGCTAGTTTCACACTAGTGGTAAAATAACTTGACATGGTCAACTTCTCTTCGCGGTGGCAAGCCGCTTGGTAAATCCTCCCTCACATCCCGGTAGTTTTCCAAAATCCCCTTGATCCAATCTGGGCTCGGCTCCCTATCGTCTTCTCCCTTCACTTGTCTTACGTAAAGCAAAAACTGGGGCTTGTGTGGCTCCTCCATGGCCCACTCCTTTGCTGACAGCAGGTTTATTCGCCCTCCCATTGGGTTGGGCGCTTTCGACACTCGTAAAACTTCACCACCATTCCCACACGGTAGCGTGACTATTCTCTTGCGGCCATCTATAACCGCTCCGGATTTGCTCAAAAAGGTCATCCCCAAAATGAGATCCATTCCATCGATCTCGCAAATGGTGAAGTTCTCACGTCCCTCCCAACCCCCCAGCTAAAGAGGAACATCGAACGTCAACCTCGTCGGCCGAACGCACTTCAATGGAGGCCCCCACATGACTTGTCAGGAGCCCCAGCTTTCGTGCCGTTGCCGGCGTCATGAAGGAGTGCGACGCTCCTGTGTCCACCAACAACGACACGTTAGTTCCGGAAATTATCCCATTCACGAACATTAACTGACTTCCTTTACGCAAGACCCCAGTTTCCCGATACAACTCACAAGAGTAGTTGCCTACCTTGCAAATCTTGGCGACCACCGCCTCCACCAAGCGGTTAATAGAATCTTCAGACAGCTCCGTGGCCGCCCGAGTCATGTTCAATTGTCGGGGTTTCGTACACTTCTTGGTCATGTGCCCAGGCTCCCCGCAATTAAAGCACACTCCATCGAAGGTCGCCTTCTGTCCGCCATAAGCCACTACACCTGATTTTCTTTTCGGAGCACCGGGTGCCGCCTTGACGTGTGAAGGCCCTCCCTTCGATTTCCACGTGCCATTGTCGCCACGTGGCCTATCCCACTTCTTTTCCGGTCAGAAGGAGTCACCCTCCCGCCGGGCTTTTTTGTGGTTCAGCTCCGTACGGCCTTGTCTTTCGTCCCTAGGGACATCCGAGAAACATTCAGCCCTTTCAATTGCCTTGTTCAAAGTCTTAGGTAGCTTCTCCTCCAACTTCCACCTGGCCCATGGGGCCAGTCCCGCCACAAAGTTGAAGACCATTTCAGGTTCCCCCATATCCGCGACTTCGAGCAACAATACATTGAAAGCCTGAACATATCCCCGAATATTATCCGTTTGCTCAAATTCCTCATCTTGTCCCGGGCGAGCCAGGACGCGTTGAGGGGCACAAATTGTCTCTTCAAAAGTTCCTTGAACCCACTCCAACTCAAGGTTTATGGGTTTGGACCTTGGTCGTGAAGGCGTTTCTTCCACCATTATTGAGCGTAGCCCCTCAAATAGGTGGGAGCCACTTCCACCCGATCCTCGTCACTCAACTTGGCCGCCCGGAAGTACTGCTCTGGCTCCAAGAGCTAGGTGTTGAGTGCCTTCTGATTTCGGACGCCCTCAAAGGTGTCGGGTTCCTTAGGCTTCACCTTAAACTTTGCCTTAGTGGAAGTGGCATTAGCCGCCTTCAACACGTCTTTCAACGTCCCGCCAAACTGCGCCAACAACCCTTCCCAAAAGGCTGCTGGCATGGGAGGCATCTGTTGGTCTAGCAGAGCCTCCGGGAGGACCTCAGGCTCCGACTCCCCAGATTCCTCCCGTTCTTGAGCGGCCTCGCTTTCAAAAGCATAAATCGCCTCGTCAAATTGTCGCTTTGGTGACACGTCGCCCCCATCGAGCTCACCCGGATCATCATCTTTTGGGCCGTTCCGCTTTCACTTTGGCTTACCCGACCCCATGATGAGGCCAATCCCAAGGACGATCGTGTACTGAACTCTAAGTTCTGATACCAAGTATCGCGCACCTCACTTCGGTAAGCTCCCCTTCAAGTCATAGTTACTCACTTTGATGGGCGCGCCTAACTCCCAAACTGTCCGCCGGGTCAACTCGGAGCTTCGGCTGCTCACCGGGACATAACGGTTCCCCTTTACTCCTCCACGAGACCCTCTCTCAGTTTGGGCCAAGTGGAAATTCCCTTTGGTTGATGGCAGTCCGGAACAGCTCCCCACACCTTGGTCGCTTTCTGGCTCGCACGCTTACTCACTAGTTTTTGGTCACCGACGGGCTTGTACCGTTCTTGGGGTTACTACTCCGTATATATACTTTTGTGAATGTCCGTGGGGGTTTCACAAACAACCCTGCCATTTTATGGCGAACCACCACAAAAACCCTCGACTCCCGGTGGTGAGTCGCGGTGAGTCTTGGCCCACCCACCACAGCCCCATTGGGCCGCGATGAGTCCCAAGACTCCCCACGACTCCCACCACAAGGTTTCCGCCCCATGGTGAGTCCTATGCCACCCCCACTAAGTCCCACTAAGCTACCACCACCCCTCGTGGAACCACCCCCACCGCAACGCAGTGTGTGGGGCTCCACCTAGTGAGCGCCTCCGCCCTAGGCACTCAAGGGTGCTTCAGCCCCCGCATCTATTGTTGCCACTGTCCCCACCACAGGGGCGGCCCCTCTCATGTCCCGACCCCCTACCTCAAGGCAAAGGGCCGCGACAACACCCTTGTCTTCATGTATGTTAAGTGCGGGAGCATCATGGATGCTCACCAAGTGTTCAACAGAATGCCTCAACGAACTTTGATAATGTGGAATATAATGTTGGCAGGAGTTACCAAGCATGGGTGTGGTAGGAATGCTTTGGAGACCTATGAGCAACTGCTGCGCGAAGGGGTGAAGCCCAACCACATCAAGTTTGTTTGTGTTTGCAATGCGTGTGCAAGCTTGGGAGCTCTGGAAAAAGGGAAAGAGGTCCATGGTGACATTGTCAAAGTTGAAATTGTACCAGATGCCATTCTGAACACTGCCCTGGTGGACATGTATGGACTTCAGCTCCTATGATTCCCTGTGGATCAATAGCTACTAACAACCTACATGGATAGATGGTCAACTGGAAGCTGAAGCTACAACAGTAGCGGTGGAATTGACAAATCAGGCACTGCTAATGAAGGCACCTTCTTCAACACATTTCACCCTGTTTTTCCTTCTTATCATAATCGACCTAAGTTTCCATGTTGAATTTTGCATGTTAGTTGGTTGAGTGAACCAGTTTGGAGTGACTTTGACATGATACTGCCAATGTGACAATAGGAAAGTATCTAGAAACAGGTAACAAAGATGAGGAGAAGCTGTGGAATGAATACTTTTCTTACCCAGTCAATGGTGGGACAATCAAGGCAAGAATGTGAATGTATGTCTGATTATAGAGAGTAGCAGATGCAGCAAGGCAAGGATGTATGCATGATTTGTGCAGAGGTATGGATAGCTGAAGGAGCAGGGATAGAGTGTGGGTCCAGATTCATCCAAGAGGGCCAGAAAGAGGTCCATGGTGACATCGTCAAAGCTGGAATTGTACCGGATGTCATTCTGAGCAGTGCCTTGGAGGACATGTACGCCAAATGTGGGTGCATTAAGGATGCAAAGGGAGTTTTCAACACTATGGTTGAATGAGATGTGGTGTCGAAGAACGCGATGCTTGCAGGGTATGCACAGTAGGGACGTGGTATGGAGGCTTTGGAGACCTATGATCAAATGCTGGAGGAAGGGGTGAAGCCCGACCACATCACGTTTTTGTGCATTTGCAATGCATGTGCAAGCCTGGCAGCTCTGGAAAAGGGCACAAAAGTCCATGGTAACATTGTCAGAGCTGGAATTGTATCAAATATAGTCATTTTGAACAACACCCTCGTGGATGTGTCCATGCGAAATGTGGGTGCACCCTATCCTGCTGATTTGTTGTTGTGCTGGAACAGTAGCAAACATAGAACGACATTCACATTTTACATGTGTTGTTATCTTCAGTGCATATATAGTGTCATTTGCACTTTGTCAGACTATTGTTTGAGGAGCCAGATTTTGGGACTTCGGTGCTATATTGTAAATTTGATTGGCAGCAGTTTAAGAGAAGCTCTTACATCTACTGTTGTCTTTAAGTGCCTATGTTTTGTCATTTGCATTTGCTGACTTTGTTCTTTCATATGATTCTTGCATGTGAATAAAACATTCATTTGCACAGTCATTTTTTGTCTCTTTGTTCTTCCCTTTGTTATTTTTTTTTTTCAATATTTGAATAATACTAACCCTAATCTCTACTAACCTAACAAGATAAGCATAGTCGTGGTTCTGACTGTCCAATACATTTAAAAGTTCCAAACAACCCCTCATATGATGCCATGTGTCCACATATCATCATGTCATAGTCATGATCATAACTGATATCAACATGTTGTAGTCAGGATCATGACTACAAGACCTCCTCAACATATGCCACGTGTCCAGATATTAGCATGGTTGTAGTCAGAACGATGATTGCAGGACCACCTCATGGATATGCCACGTGGCAGATTATGGAGACGCCATACGGCGCACATCCACAAAAACTCCTGGACTTATTAAAAAGAGACATGTGTACAGTTTGCAACAGCACACTAAGTCATGTATGGTAGAAGTACGTATGACTGCCACATGACAGTGAGATGTATCACTTGATTCATCTGACTGCAGTCATTCATGACCGACCATACTGTACTCATTGTATTCACTTGGTTTGCACGACTTAAAGTCATTGCAGTCATATTTATGACTACGGGATAGTCATATATACTGCAATCTGATGTAGTGTTGGGTGGCATGACAGGGGAATAAAATGGAAGCATGTCAAGCATTCTTCAAAGGCGTCGAGGCTCCCACTTTCGTTAATCATTGTGTCCTCTCTTGCTAGGATTAGGCTCATTTATCGCTCTTCACTTTTCCGTTGCTTTCCGTTGGCTCCTCATGGTCCTTTCGTTCCTTCTCGTTTTATCTTGAGCTTTGCTCGATCTGTTCTCGCCTTCGGGATTAAGATAGGTTCTTCTCTTCACTAACTATGGTGTGTGTGCCTTATAGTTGGCCCGGGGGTTTTGATTTTCTTCCCCCTCATAATTCCATTGAAACTGCTATCAGGACCTCTCTCCTATTCAATTTTTTATTTAAAAAATAACCACTTGACATTTGCTAGTGCACACTAGTAGGGGAGTAAAATTTTCTTAACATTTATGGTGGTTTAACATTCATAGAGATAACATTTATTTAGTAGCCGAAGATCGCACAAGGCGAATCTGGTCCATTATAGACATCCAACATACACATATAAGGGTTTGAAACCCATCTTGCCAAATCCTACATTGGCTGGACTAGAAAAAGATAGAATCCTCCATCTCTGTGCATCCACTGTGCATAAACCACCCCCTCCCCCCCCAAAAAAAACAAAAAAACAAAAAAAAAACACGGCCGGTCTACCTTCCTGATGTGGAATCAGGGACCCTAAGTGGTGAGCGGTGAGCTGGAAATCGTGAGCCCATAATGTAAATTATACATGATTATGAGCATGGATGGGTCGTCAAAACATTAAGAAATGGGATGTATTTCCGCAGATTACTGTATAACGACCCTATGTCCAAGGATAGTTCATGTTTCCATATCATCATTCTGACTTTGATGATTAAAATCCAAACAGAAACTCGTACCCATATTTTGCAGGATCATACCAGTGTTGTACTGGTATGTCCATTTTGGCATACCGGACTGGTCCTGGTAGGTCCAACGTGGCTGTTGGGTCCAACTGGTAGGGCCTAGTGTAGAGTAGGACAAGCCAAGGTATGTTATAGGATGGATATGGGTATTTTTAATTTTGAGGTACCCTAGTCTTAGGTATGGCAAAAACTCAAATGAAATATTGGGGTAGTATGTTTAATGGTATGGTATACGCCAAAAGTCATCATACTGTATTCAAAACTGAAAATAAAATCAGATTGAGGGCAACATAAAAAAAAAAAATTGCAATCACACATGCCCATGCAAACTAATTTGTATTGCTCATAAGCTGGATGCCATGACAAAAACTGAAGAAATCCTGCATATTGTACCTTGTACGCCATACCTTCTACCCCTCCCCCCCCCCTCCCCCCCCCCCCCCCCCCCCCGAGTATTGTTCCCAATCACAGTATTGCTCCGCCAGCTACTGTGACTGGTATGGTATCAGTTTGGGTATGTCTGGAACCCTAAACCCTAAGTTCTACATATACCCGGGGTATAGGTTGCATGACATACCAGCCGGGTTGGTTCTGGCATACCCTTACCTATACTCTTGCACATACCGCCGACTGGCCCATACCAGTACAACACTGGATCAGGCAGTGGACCAGAAAGACTAAATATTATTTTATTTAATTTTAAAATATCATTTTATCTCATTACAATAAAATATTATCTAGGATATTTAAACTGATATGAAGGTATAAACATATCTATGAAAATATATATTCAGATTTAAAACTGATATCAATATATATTATTCCAAAATAAATCCTATTTTTATTATTATATCATTCACTCATTGTTTATGAAAAGAAATTATGAAATTTTACTATATTTATAAAATAAAAGTCGGCTTTCAGATTTGGCCCAAGAGAAATTATGGAATTTTATTTTATTTTATTTTATAAAAACGGGTGGGGCTGTTTTGTAGAAATAAATAAATAAAATAAATAAAAACAAAAACACTGTTGTCTGGTATGCGTAATATGAGGGCCATTGTCCCCTGTTTTGTATAAAATAATAATAATAATAATAAAACATTGTTGTCTGGTATGCGTCAAATGTGAGGGCCATTGGCCTGTTTTATAGAAATAATAATAAAAAACAGAAAAAAAAACATTGCTTTCTACTATGCGCCGGCAGATACGATATGAGGGCCATTGCCCCCTGTTTTGTTATTATTTAAAATAAGTTTTTATAAAAAAACACTGTTGTTTGAGATACATTTCGACTGCATGAAACCTGTATGCCCGCTTATACCCAGAATGAACACACCAAAGAAACTATTGTCTGAGATTCATTTTTTCATGAAAACTTGTATGCGCCTACTTATACCCGAAATGAAGATACTGATGTTTGATACTACAACCTCCCTAAAATTATATGTGCCTGCACATACCCTAGACGAAGGCATTTCGAACTGTATGCGCCTGTGCATACACTAAATGGTCAACTCCCAGTTTTCTTTAAAATGTTCATCTTCAATCCTATGCGCCTATTCCACAAGCAAAACATCCTTTCGGGGCAGTATCATTTCCATCTCGCATATTGGGACCTTATCGCATGTAGAATGCTCTAACTCATTTCATTGAGATGGTCATGGCCTCCTCCATTGAGCAACATCCTGCCCTTGTAGGAATTGTTTGCAATCATCTAAAGGTGCACGGTTGTAGTTAGACCTCTTATGTCACTCAAAAAACGTCCGTGGGAATAGGGGGTTCTTATGTCGTAAGGCTACACGGTTATAGGTCTTCCGGTATTCAATATGTAATCCGTGAGAATATGGGGTTTTCTCATTCGCGAGCCTATGCTCACGAATACAATCTCACAGCTCTCAAACTCACACATCTAGGCTCATGGAATAGCATTCCTGATGTGAAATCCACCCCACAACTTTCAGGCTGAAATCAACTTCTTTCCCTAAATCTTACAACGAAAGTGGACTTTTTAAATCCATAAGCAGCTCAGCAATGAGCATTCACTGTTAATAGAAGTACTGGAAAAACACGATTATGATCTATTTCCAGTCGGGGTTAGTGGCAGCTCGAAGGCCAAATATTATTACTCAGAGATGGAAGATTTGTCCTTTGGTTAGAAACCGAAATTCATGTTTGTACTCTACATCAAGATCAGACGAAACTAAGAAGCATCAATTATGGTCTCATCTAGAAATAGATAGACTCGGTAGACATACACTTGCAGCTAGTTCTTAGTGGAGTTCTTCATTAAAGTACCTCTCTGGGACCTCAATACCCAACTGCCAACAAACAGGAGGGTATAGGTCCTGTGATCAATGAGCATTACTGTCCTTGCACATGTCACGTGTCTCAACGCCAGGGCAGGCACCATGAACCCCATGGACCCCATGGAAGTGACAATAAATGTGGAAATTTGACATACAATAACAAAATGGGAGATTGGCATGCATTGGCCTTTATATTCCTGTCACCTATCTCGTCACTAGGGCCAACTCTTGGAATCTTTGCAAAATCCCCAGAAATGCACCAAAGCTCCATTGCTGATTTCCAAACAAGTCGTTACACTGAATGAGTGACCCATACTACAAGTCCTCAATGGCTATGTTGCCTTTCTTTCACGCACTCCCTCGAAGATTATGCATGAACAACTTAGGTGTGGGCAAGAAAGCCTTTCATTGCCAAAACATTCTGTATGAGATACCAAGCATCATAGACAAGAACACAATGTACTCATGCTGTTCCCTGGAACGTTGGCTTGCCACAGCCTTGTGGCATTGACCCCAGGGGAAACGAACCCTCCCGGAGCCTTTTGTGGGTGGCCACCAGGGTTTAGCTTATCCCGACAGCTCAGTTGCAGGTGTAGCCTTATTTTCCAACCATCATTAACGTGCTCACAGAGGCAATTGTCCGCATGCAAACTCGACAGCCTGGGCATGGGAAGCTCAAAGGAGCTTATGGGACAAAGTGGGGGCTCAACAAGCAGCCGAAAAACAACTATTCATCAACAGATCCATTAAGATGTAAAGCCTTATACAGATATGCTACCAAGCATTTCTGATACTTGTAATGGAAGACCAAGAAGAGGCAATAATATCATCCCCAGATCTCATAGTCGAGACAATGTGAAAGAAGAAATATTCTTCCGTCTCAATCTCCCCTCCGTCATTTCCAGTGCAAGCCGGACACAAGTGGTCAGCATTCTCCAGGTTGTCCCATCTACCATTCTCTATCTGCAGGCTGTGTGTGTCCAAGTTGAACCTTACCAATGCTCGTAGAAGAGATGGAGACAGAGTAATTTGGCTGTAAGATTTCTCATCATGGAGGACTATGAAGGTAGCGAGATGGAACTGCAGCTTTAATGAGAAATCTTAGAGGAACAAGATTTTTCATCATGGAGAACTTCTGTCTAATAAGCTTGTGGCAGTCATCTTTGGAAAGATATTTCCAGACCACATGGCATTAGGGATGCAACAGAGGGATGTCACTCAAAGAAATCGGAGACCTGAGCATATCAACAGGTCTTGAAACCAGCTGCTTTGGCTTACAGTTCAAATTGTCTGCAAGAAAATTCAGCGTATCCAATCTGAGATGATGTTGTACCTTTAGCCCCAAGTTTTTCTCCTAAGGGTTGCAGATTTTCTCCCACCAAAAATCCAGTACCCCAGGACCTAGAACTAGCAGCTGGTTATAGTTGTAACGTCAAAGAAAGAGAAAAAGAGAGACATCATGAAACTTGAAAACTTTCAGCAAATTTGAACTATGTAACAGACCACAAGGTGATACCCCTAGCCTTTCCCTTTCCCCATCTCTGAACAAAGAGGTTCTGCTGAGGTTCAGCCCCTGCACTTATGCTGATAAATTCCTGCCAAAAGAAGTTGAACCAATTCAGTTCCTCAATTGAACATTCCGCCTCCCCAACATGCACTGAAGTAAATGAAGGTTTAAGTAGACCTTTAGGAGTCATATTAAGAGAAAATGCGAAACCTACAGATTGCAGGATTCAATGGCCTGCTCGTACGATTTCATAATTTGAGGCTTGCATCTCCACCAATTGGGATTTGATGGAGGTTGCATCCGGAGCTACCAAAGGAGTAATATTAGGAGAAACTGCGAAACCTACAGATTGGACAGGGGTCGGTGGCCTGCTTCGTACGATTGCATACTTGACGTTTGCATTTGATGGAGGTTGCTAGGCACCACATCCGGAGGTCCCACAGTCTTGAATCAATATGCAGATAAACGTTGAGAAACTAATCCAAATTATAAACAAAAGTAGATGAAAAGTTGATTCTTGAGTGTGAGACAGACGTTGGGGAGAGAATCTGAAACTATGCACCACACAAACCCTAGAGATTCAACCAAGTTCTCTGTCATAACCAGAAATGACAACATTTTGGTAGAAGAGTATGAGACGTGATTGATTGAAATAATGTGAAATCAATCAAGCATACTTCACAATACCAGACGGCACCATACACAATGAAACGATCTTCACACAGAACCCCAAACAAACGCAAACATGAGCACCCTAGTGGGAGGACGTACCCAATGGTGAGAGTGGTCCAGAAGAGCAACGACATTTTGCCGTAGCTCCGTCGGTAACTTCTCCATCAGTGTGGCCCTTCCGCTCACACAACCATTGTAGATCACAAGTGAGCACTTTTCTCTCTCTCTCTCTCCCCCTCTCTATATGTAGGTGGTGGTTTCTTTGCAGAGGGGGCCGTTAGAAGGACGAAGTATAGCGCACTAATATCGCTGGGTTGGTTAGTTCTTTGGCGCTCTATTTGAATAACGTAATGATGTTTTGTGTGTTGTCCTATACATGCCCGAACCATGGTTAGGAGGAAAAACCCATTGATTAAGAGTTGATCGCTTAGCTAGAGTTAGGTTACGTGAGAGTGCCACAGAGAGAAGAGAAGATCTGAGGAAGCAAATGAGAGCAGTCTCGCAACCGCCCCTCTGTCACAGTCTCATGACATGGGCAGCCAACTACTACCATCGTCTTCTGATCCAATCGGCGGAAGCAGACCTTCCCCTGCAGGTTCAATCCTCAATCCTCTCAGAGGCGCTCAAATACCTTCATGGGTTTCCATGGAATCCTGGGCAGTCGTGTTGCCTTCAGATGGGTACTGAACCCACCATCTGGTGCATATTCCGGAGAGCCGCAAATGGGTTGGTGCTGCAAACTGGGCTGGAAGGGATTGCTCAGATGGGTCCTAAGAAATTAAAGTAATTTCTTGGAGTTTAGCCCTGGAATCGAGGTCTCTTGGGTCAGCTTGGAAAGAATCTGAAGGGCAGATCCAAGTTATCCCATGCTCCATAAGGAAAGCTCCTTCGAAATTCGTCGGCATGGAACACGTGTGTAATTCCTCAGGTTGGAACAACTATACCTTTCTGTGAGGACTTGTCGAGCAGAGACTTGAGTGTGATAAAATGGCTTGGAAACCTAGGCGCTGTATTCTGGCTCGAAGGAAAACTCAACGGTATTGAGAAGGAAACAGAAGAAACAAACCACGAGAGAGAAGAAAAGGGAGTTGTGCAGAGGGAAAGACACCATGGCCACGACGAGGGCGATTCTACAGGTGCTCGAGAACTACCAAAAAGCTCGTATCGTGTTTGTACAGACTTGTGCGGAGCTTGCTACAAAGCCCCAGGTTGGCATTCAATCATTTTTTACCCCTTTCTAGTTACCACACATTTGAGATCTCCTTCAGAATATCATCAAATTCTTCTATTTACGATGCTCTAGGCCTCAAAGAATGTGATGCAGCTGCATTCATTGGCACGGGATCCTTCCATCGAAAGGGTAGCAACTTAACACTAAACTTGACACTATTGTGAGTGAAAACCCTCATAGTATGAGACTGAAATACCATCACTCTACATGATTCTACATGGAAACGGAGATACGTGACTTTCCTAAATCACATTTATTGCCACCAGGCACAAGGCATTCACTCACTTGACTTCATGGAAGGTATCTTCTTCGGGTAAACCCCTGAACCTGTGTAAGTTTTGTTGAGAGATCCTCACGCCATGAGTGCAACACGTCAACAGCAGAAATAAGCTCCTAGTTGTACCGACTTTGTCTAAAATCATTCCTCTTTCTCCCTCAAAAAATGTGGGTAATTTTTCCAACTTGGCATTACTAGCACAGGTTTCACTGGGACTCAGGGCATCTATGGTGAATAACTCGAGAATATGAGAGTTATAGATAGCTGCCTGTCATAGACAGAAACTTCATGGCCTTAAAACAGTGCCCAAAGACTGTCCTGTCCTTATTACATCCCCAAGAGGAGAAAGATTCTACAAAATACTAGTTGGATCATGATTGTTAAGCCACCAGGGTGTGAAAGTCAGCCAGAGATATGTTAATATGGGTGCACAGTTGACGACAATCTGGTCACAGAGGATTGAGAGGATTGAGTGTTGTTTACATGGCTGGCATTGACCTGATACAAAAAAAATACAGGTAAATTGAGACCTCTACCTGAGCACAGATGGGGCACATGTTGTTGAGATTCTAAAGTTGAAGGACCAGAGGGAAAATAAGAGAGCTGAGCGAAAGAAGACAAGAGAATTAGTATACATAAGCTGGTCTTTGAATCTGACGATACACGTGCAGAATGTGGAGGTGCTGCATAATGCAGGGGCAATGCAGCTGCTACGGCCACTGTTGCTCGACTGTGTGCCTAACATCCAGCAAACAGCATCCTTGAGCCTAAGCCGGCTAGCCAGCTACAGCGAGGAACTTGCTGAAGCCATTGTGCATGAGGGCATCCTTGTTCAGCTTGTCTACTCCCTCAAGTATGACGCTCTCCTGTTGCTTGCCATTGCTGGTTCTAGCCTGTAAGGTGTATTGTAAGAGTGCTATGGAGGCAGGAGGGAAAAATTCATGAAGTTATGCACCTGATTATTGTGTTGTTGGAATTTGGGTCTGCAGGGAGCAGAACAGATATAATAAAAAAGCAGCTGCGGGAGTGATGAGGGCCATAGCTAAGCATTCAGCACCTCTGTCCCAAGCTATTGTGGATTCAGCAGCAATCCAACCTCTAATTCGATGCCTGGAAGAGTTTGACCCAGCAGTCAAGGAAGTTGCTGCTGGTGCCCTAGGCCACATCGCACGTCACACCCCACAGCTTGCTCAGGCAATTGTTGATGCTGGTGCTGTCAGCCTACTTGTGCTTGCAGTCCAGGTACAATTATCGCTACCTCATTTAGTTGTTGTCTTTTAAAAGGTAGGTGCAGCAGTCTTACTCCTCCTTGATTTGTGGCAATCAATCCATTGGATTGGGTGGATCTAAATCATGTAGTATTACCCTGAGGTGCAATATGGAGAAGGGAATAATCAGATCTTGAAAAGTTACTACTCACCTCCACAGTGAGAAATGACGTGAACTGATACTTCATAACGTCCACGGAAATCTCAAAGAGCTTACGGGACAAGAGAAAGTATTAAACAAGAAAGAGAGAGAGGGACCCTCCACAACAGCCAAAAACAACTATTGTTCAAGGGATTGTCTTAAAAAGAAACTTTTTAAGATCCACAGGAAACTCCTCATGTAGATATGCTCGCTCATCTGACAATGAAAGACCTTTGTAAGGGATCGGCCGTCTTGGAAGAGGCGGTGGTGGTGGCCTCTGATTTCATAGAGGGGGACAGTCGAACCCAGGTCACAATCTCCTGTATCGTATCCTTGTCGAAAAGATTGTGAGTCTACTAAAGAAAGAAATTAAATTAAATTAAATGGTACTTTATAACGTCCGCGGGAAGCTCAAAGTGCTTGTGGGGCAAGAGGAAGAAAGAACCAAGAAGAGAGAGGGGCCACAAATAGCCCAAAAGCAACTAAAGCTCAAGGGATTGTCTAAGAGTCAATGCTTCACGAAGGTCAGCTTCCAAGCAATTCTGATCGTCATCATGGAAGACCTCCATGAGAGATTGGGTATCCCGTTATAGACAGTTGAATCTCCCGCGGATCTCATGGCAAAAAGGGCAGTGAAAGAAATGTTCTTCACTTCCAATTTCCCTGCACTTCCCAATGTGAGTGGGACATAGTCGGATATGCGCATCCCAGTTACATTTGGGGGAAGTGTGAGGAAGGGAGTACAGGGATCTCTTCGTCACCCTATTTCCATTTGAGATCCCCTCCTCCCTCCCCACAGCCATTGAATGCCATCACTGCGCATTTACTATCATTAACTTCTAGCCTCCACAGGTCAAAGAACCTCTTTGCACAATCAATCAGCTCCTGGAGATTGGATGGAGTATCCACCAGGCCTGCGAAGTCATGCGCAAACATAAGAGCTGGTGTGGTGGCATCACCTACCTGTAGCCCAAACCCCTCTCTTCCCACATCTTCAAGAAGCTGATTAATGAAACATTGAAGAGCAGTGGGAAGAGGGTACAACCTTGTGCTACACCTTGATCAATATCAAAGAAGTTAGACTTCTGTCCATTGACTGTAACACAGCTTTTGATGTTCGCATACAGGTTGTGGACCATCCTCCACTCCCGACCCCAGAAGACCAAAGCTGGAGCCACAGCCCGTCACGTTATACTCTTTCATAAGCCTTTTTGACATCCAGGAAGAAGACAAAAGTGTGCTTTCCCTCTTCTAGACTCCAGATCAACCTTCAGATGAGTGCTTATAACTCTACAAAATAGCTTGCCAACTGCGCTAAGAAGCGTGATACTGCGATAGTTTCCAGGCTCTTCTCTGTTGCTTTCTTATACAGGTTGACAATGACACCCTGTCTCCAATGAAAGGAAATCATTCAGTCTGCCAAATAAGGTTAGAGAGAAGGGGAGAGGGCCACCGTAGGGTCACCACCATACTTAATTAGCTCATTGACAGTGCCATCAAGTCCCCCTGCTTTATAGCTGCTGAGATGCTGTACAGCTTCCATGACCTCAGAAGAACTAATGGGTGCATTGTAACCCTTTTGAGATATACTCCAGTTCATCAGTGCAGACTTGGAGTATAGGAACAGGTGTTTCTACTGTCCTTCCGTTCTTTAGAGGGCCCCTCACTATTAGAGTTAGATTCACGGCCAAGAAGGCTGTAGTGTGTTTCAAAGGTTTTGATGATGTAAACCGTTGAAGTCACCAACCTTCACCGGCCGTGATGTATGTAAGTGGGTCCACTGCCCAACCTCGGTGTCTGAGGGCAAATATAGCATAGCATATCTTTCACGTTTAGATAGTATGGCTTATGCCGGGTATCGATCATGGCAGAACGTGAATTTGATGAGGTGGATGGTGAGATCCTAGGTGGGGGCTAGTGGTGGTGGCGCGGAGATGGGTAGGCCGTGAGCTAGAAAAATGTCTGGACCGAGGCGCGCGGGACAAGAGCAAAGGGGTTGTTGGACAAGAGCAAGGGAGAAGCCATGATGGGGGATGGTGTGGCTAGGAGGTCGACCTTGGTATGTGGCAGCGTTTATAAAGGTGAACCATCTTGTTTTCTGGTGTTGTAGGAGTAGTTTGTGGAGGTGCCAAATTGCTTGGTTATGTCTAGTTATGCACATACCATGTATGACGGGGTGTGTGCATTTGCTTAGCAGATGTGGCCATGTGTCCTTGGCAGGGCATAATGAAAGCGTAGGGTTTGTTTGATTTGGGCAGTTGTGGCTGTGTTGGTGGTCCAGAAGAGAGATTGTGGTCTACTATATTAGAAAGCGTCCGTTTTTGGATGTGGGTTTTAGTGTGTGCCAAGGATTCGGCTGCTTGTAGTTGAGCTTTTTGGTTAAGGAATCTATCAAGATTTCGGACTGGGCGGGCTTCCTACCATAGGTGGATAGCCAGAAAGGGTAGGTGTGCACGAGGTGGATAAGGTCATTCGTAGGATCAATAGGTGGAAGGGCAGCTCCCCCGTATGCCAGTAGATCTGCCGCCTCATGTCCAATGATGACAGTGTGTGATCTAACTTTGAGGAAATGCATGTGTTGTTTTAAGGCTGTTGGGTTGTTGATGATAGCTAAGATCAATAACTCGTAAGGATGGTTGTCATGCGAGGAGGGGCTAACAATGTGGTTCCAAAGGAGAAATAATGAGGTTAAGCTAGATGTGAAGATATAGTATCGAGGTTGGGAAGGGTTTTGACCATTTTATAATGGCCATGAGTTCGGCTCGTAGTATGGTGGGAGGGTTGGGTAAATGGTGAATAAAATGGTGCTTCATAAAGGCCGCGGAAAGCTGAAGAGCTTTTAGGACAAGAGAAAGCATGAAACAAGAAAGAGAGAGGGACCCTCCACAAGTAGCTCAAAAACAACTATTGTTCAATGGATTTTCTTAGCGTCAACATCTTCTGCAGATATGTCGTTATGCATTTTCTGATCTTTGTAATGGAAGACGTCTGTGAGAGATTGGGTATCTCGGAATATATATGATAGAATCCCCACGAATCTCATAGTAGAGAGGACAGTGTGTTCTTCACTTTCGATTTCCCTGTTCTTTCAAGCGGGGCAAGTGGGGCATGCGGTCCTCACATTGCAGGTTGTCCAGCCTACCACCTCTATCCACAGACTGTGGGAAGATTCTATCATTATAAACGACGAAGAATGTCTTCCAATAGAACTGCAGTTTTGTTGTAAGATTGGCTGGTTTCCAAGTCGCCTGACATGAAACTCATCCAGATCGTGTGGTCCTGCTTGGATGAAATTTCCATCCCCTCCATATTTGTGGCAGTAGGGAAGCAACAGAGAGTGCCTGGCGGCCAATAAAGTTGAAGACCTGAACTTATCAGGAGGTCGAAGTCAGCGTGTTTGAGTCCGATGAAGGTTGCGAGGGCTCAGGCTGTTAGCCATTTCGGTGCAAGGGCTTGCAACTTTGTAACAAAAATTGTAAGCTGGAAAAGCGCTGCACATAAACTTTTTGATGGTGAAATGAAAATGAAATGAAATGGTACTTCATAATGTCCGCGGGAAGCTCAAAGAGCTTGTGGGACAAATGAAAAAAAACAAGAGTGGAAACAAAACCAGAGCCAAAAAACAGCCCAAAAGCAACTACTGCTCAAGGGATTGTCTAAGGGTGAAGGCTTCTTGCAGGTAAGCTGCCAAGCATTTCTGATCCTCATAGTGGAAGACTTCAGTGAGAGATTGAGTTCCATGGAATAGACAGTGGAATCTCCCCACAGATCTCATAATATAGAGTTCAATAAAAGAAGAAGTGTTCTTCAGTTTCAATTTCCTGGTTGCGCCCGGTGCAAGCTGGGCATAGGCGGTCCTCCCGTTGCAGGTTTTCCCATCTACCAGTCTCTATCCGTAGGTTGTGGGAGCCCACCCTGAACCGCCCCAATGCCCTCAGGAGGGAAGGAGATAAAGGCGCATGAAAGAAAAAAATGCAATGAACTGAAGTGGTACTTCATAAAGAAACAAAGAAAGAAAGAAAGGAAAGGAACAGACTTTATAACATCCTGAGAAGCTCAAAGAGCTTATCGGGCAAAAGAAAGGATGATCCAAGAAAGAATTGGGGCCTTCAACAAGCAGCCCAGAAGCCCCACTATTTGACATCCAGAGATTCTGGACAGCCTCATGTAAGTATGCAGCCAGGCATATGATCTGGTCCTTAACAGAGCCTTCAGCGAGGGCTTGGCCATCCAAGAATAGGCAGAAAGGAAGATCATTATGTCCACAGGAGGCCCAAAGGCCCCAAACAAAGAAAACAGAGAAAGATAAAGAAAGAAACTTGTGGAGCTTGTGTCCTGCAGGAGCCTGAGCTGACACTGAGGCGGACAGCCGCAGCCTCACTATCAGAAATAGCAAAGCATACGCCTGAGCTTAGCCAGGGAGTAGTGGAGGCGGGTGTGGTACCGTTTATCGCACCCCTCATTAGCCATTCTGATGCCAAGTTGAAAAGAGAGGTAACATTCATACACCAAGTTGTAATGCTGATTTGCTCCCCAATTTGTGCCCACCAGAGGGAGAATCACAGAAACCATAGAACAACGGCAGAGTGCCTCACACTGGTAAGCTGGACTTTGATCATAGATAAAGCTGTGTCAGGGAGGGGGAATCTCTAAAAGGACACCAGTGTGTGATTGTTAGACTTTCATGCAATACCCTTGTGGCCCTGTGCTGGGCTTCAGCTCGTTCATCACTGTGGCAACGTCTCCCTGGCCTTACTGTATATCGTTTCTGATTCTTTAGAAGGAGAGAATATACTCATAAGATGCTCTCTCTAGGAGAGAGAGAGAGAGAAAAAAAACCAGGAAAGAAACTTTATGACATCCACAGAGGGCCCTGAACAAGGTAGAACAAACCAAGAACTGCCAAAGGGCTCAGAGACACAGAGAGAAAGGGGAGCACCCTTTTCTTCCATATCCTCCTATATACTCTGTTATTGATGGTGGGTGCTCCCGCCTTTCACTGTTCTCTATCTATTTTAACTGGGTCAATGGCCACAAGGCTACGGCAAACAACGTCTTATGAGTACAATCTATCTATTTTAACTGACATTCTTCAATTAATCCTAACAGACTGTCTCTTTGTGGGTTCTAGGTTTGTGCTGTGCTAAGCCAGATTGCAAAGCACACTGTCAACTTGGCTGAGGTAAGCTTTCAATGATTTTTATCAACTACCATCATTACAATGTAACCTATGCAATCTCATGAGACTACTACTGCAATTGATAAGAAAGAGGAAGACACTAAGGTGGCTGTTGTAGGAAATACACTGAAGATTAAGGCTACAAATCAATTCACAATAAGAGAGAGACATGAGATAGCAAAACTCAAATCCTCAAGTACAAATGCAGGTAGTTGTGGCAGCAGACGTGTTCCCGAAGATATTCCTTTTGTTGAAGGACAGTGATCCCATGGTACGCCGCAATTCAGCCACCGTGGTCCGTGAAGTTTGCAAGCACACACCTGAGCTTGCACAGCTCATTGTGGCCACCGGTGGAGTGGCTGCCCTTGTTGACAATGTGTCAGAGGTTAACGGCAATGAGCGATTACCTGGTTTGCCTCCATCTCATTGTATCTCTACACCTTAATTCTACCTATTTTGTATCTTACCTAAAGATCATTTTCTGAATACGTCAGACAACGTGGTTATTTACCATCTACCCATGCAGGTTTCTTGTAGCTATTGATCCACAGGGGATCATTGGTAATCGTGTGCTTGAAATCCGGTCCTCTTGGGTGAGTCTGGACCCACACTCCATCCCTGCTCAGTTAGCTATCCCTGCCTCTGCACCAGTCATATATTTAGATCCTCGCCTTGCAGCTAGCAGCTGACAATGACAGCCTAGATTTGTTCTAGCAAACACCCCAACCCTGCTCGTCATAGTTCCTATGCTGAATTGCTCTCAAGACTTTTAAAAATGTGCTGGCAGGATCTTGAAGTTGAATTATCAGTTTTATGGTTGTGGACGTGGCTGGTTGTTGGGGAACCAGTTTTCTTGCTTGTTTTCTCTGTTTCCTTTGTCCCATCAGCTCTTTGAACTTCACTATGAAGTATGAAGCTCCTTCCTTTCATGCAGTGCAGAACTTTTGCATCTTTCATACCTCCATGCAATGCTTGCATACTTCTTTGTGTCTGTGGTACTACAGTTTGTTTTTCTGTGACAATGCTGCGAACTTTGAGGGACGTACCTTTCTTGGGGTGGGTCCGATGACAACTTTCATGGTTTTCATCTTCTGATTGACAGCCTTTTTGGTTGCTAGCATATGTTGAATTCTACAGAAACCAGCAGTCTCATTGGGATGCTTTACCTAACCATTTGAAGATGTCAGGTACCCTCATGTGGAATTTTCTGTAAAAGGGCATGCTGCATATCCAATTAACAGCCTTCACTCCACACAGGTGTCATGGCCTTGGGATACATTGCTGCATTCTCTGAGACGCTTGCGCTCACTGTGATCTCATCCAACGCACTGCTCCCACTTCTCGATGCCCTCACTAATGAAATAGAGGACCACATCAAGAGTGCAAGTGCATGGTCACTGGGGCAGATAGGGAAGCATAGCCCCAACCATGCGAAGGTGGTGGCGGAGGCAGGTGTTATGTCGAAGTTAGTCAATTGTTTTATATCCAAGACTAGCAGCGAAGACTTGCAAACAAAATGCAAGAAGGCCATCAAAGCCATCTGTGATCGCCTCACCTATTTCCCAGCACTGGACTCCATGCTCCAAGTAAGCCGGAGACCCACTAATGTTTGGTGATCAGAATCTGTTCCCTCTGCTCAACACTTGACATTTCTTTTAACTAAAAAGTCATCATAATTTTGACATTGAGAACTGGGAGCAAGCTAGGAGTATGAGCTTAAGGGCTCATCACAATATGTAATAAGGTGGAATTTACAATTGAGGATATGCATGCAGTGCTCTTCCAGGTACTCGTGGATTCACTGAACAACTCTTCAAATATTTCTCTTTTCGTTTTCTAAATAATTGTGACATCAGTTCCTCCCTATCTGGTCTTGCCTCATGTGTTAAATGTCATTTTTGTTTACATAATTACATCTCTGAATTCACATATAGTTAAGTCATCTATAATTCACCCTCCAGTGGGTTATTGCATTTGAGCTGGGGTGGCCATGCTGTGGGAAGAACAGAAGATTTGTATGAATTGACATGCATCAACTTGCTTCTGGGCAGGGGCCATCAATGCCTGAAGGCATTCTCAAGTATGTGCTGGTACAGATAGCCAAGGTGGTGCCCCACGACGCTGAGTCGCGCACAAAGCTTGTGACCTCAGGCAGCTTTGCCAAAATCCAGGAGATAAGTGTGGAGGCTGGCAGCGAGATCAAAGAACTCATAGACAGCATTAACAGTGCGTACCCTATTGAGATTGTGCACTACTACTCTCCTGGCTACTCTGAAATCCTTCTACAGAAACTCACAAGCCAGCACTTCTAGTATTGTGATCTTTTACTGATAGACATGGTAGTATCAACTGATGTCACCGATAATTGCCGAATCAAGCTAAGGCATGTATCTGGACACCAGGATTGTTGAGGATTGGTGAACCCAATGACCACAAGGCAAATAATAGATGGTTATCATTTGGTAACCTAGGCACAGCTGACATGGTCACGGCAAAACTTGAAGGTTGCCCCCATGTACTTTGGCCTCTAAATAGCAGGCTGGTTTTCCTCGATGATGACGTTGGCAACCCCTTTCAACCCCTTTCATAGCAATGCGATTTGTATATTCTGTACAACTCTAGTGCTTGGTTGTAAGAGAGTGAGCTTGTAATGAAGCCTTCAATGTAAACTCTAGCTGCTTAGTTGGCAATAAGCAGTCTTTGCTGGCTCTTCAACAACTCTAGCACACCTCATAAACTTTAAGACCTTCCTCTCTCTTTGCAATCGTGGTTGTGTTTATCCCATATCACTGCTGCACTACAGCATCTGCTGGTCTCTACCCATATGTTATCTCCACTTTGCATTCTCCGCAGTTGCTGGTTGACAATGGTTTACTGTGCTTGATTTTCGAACTTTGACCATGGAAAGCCCAAGAAGGCACCTGACCTCCTTTGATGTGGACTCAATGTAGTTTCATCTGTTTTTTAATTCTCATGGCCGCCACTGTCAGGACGGGAGGGGGATAGCAATACCCATGTCCTGAAGGGCATAGGCAATTGTGGTGAAACTCCACGCAATAGCTGGGAAAACCCAGCGTCCACAGAGCAGTTGGTCACCACCTCCATCCATTCTCACAAATTCAGTCACCTCCCCTTCACTACTCTACAATGGTCTGGGCTGCTGTTAGCTACTAATGCAGCAACATGACCAAATAACCTCAACATCTGATAGCAGATGTTTTGAACTGGGTAGTCTGCTGGAAGACAACATATGGAAGATGCCCTTGAAGGTACAACAATCCCTATAGCTGAAGGCTTCATCTTCTAGTGAGACACCATGTAGTTCCACTGACAACCTTGTTCAATCCTCCTCAGATTTCCTCCTTGCCGCTAAGTATTTTTCCCTCCACCACTCCGGACGCAACTCATAGAGGTTGAGTAAGAACCGCCCCAAGAAAATTGAACATACGAGCCCACCAATAATTACTGCAACTATCATACTCAACTCGTACTTGATAGTTGGTGGCAGCACTACAAACCCAGCAGTTGCAAAAGCCCCAAGTACAAATAGCACAGACCCTACCAAAAGAAGGGAGGTCCAAAGCAGGGCTCGGCGAACTTTGGCAACTGCTTCTCTGATAAATGTTTTTCGAATTGGCAAGACACCACCGGCACCAGAGAGGACAGTTGCAATGGCAAAGAAGAAGGACAAACTGTTGAACAACCAGAATGCTTGTAAATCTGGGTGCTGCTCTATGGCAACATATTGTTCGAATGTCCCGGGGGGAGCTGGAAAAGGCTCCAGAAACTTGTCTTTGAAGTATGGAGTGTAGCCCAAGGGGGGTTGCAGCCAAGCTCCAAAAGTAATACTGGCAATCAGTGCTGCACCAACCAGGCTGGCATTTGTTGCATCAACGTACACCTGACGATCCCTGAAGAGATCCTCGACATACTCCTTCACATCAGGCCTCTCCCTCAACACCTTTTCAACCTCCCTGTGACCATTCTCCATAGCTAACTCAAAGGCTGTTTTCCCATCCTCATTTTCTAGATTAGCCTTCAGCTGCCCACTTTTGTCCAAACAAAGCTCCTTTACTACTGATGTGTAGCCTTTCTTTGCAGCCAGATGCAGCGATGTTTCACCATTGTAGTTCTTGGCGTTCACATCCAGACTAGGCTGTGTTAGAAGAAATCTTAAGACATCTATGCTTCCGTATTGAGCAGCGTAGTGTAATGGTGTTTGCTTTTTCACACTATCTATGGGATTTACATCCAAAACATCCTCCCACTCCTCCCACTGAAGAAAATTCTGCACCAATTGCACGTGACCGTTCTGAGCAGCCCAATGGAGTAGTGACCTTCCCTCTAATTCACTATGAAACACCTTTTTTTCTATGCTTGTGAAAAGGAGTCTCATAATCGCAGCATTCCGTGTCTCTGCTGCGAGCTGCAGATGTCTGAAGCAAGTTTCTAGAGGAGGATCTATGTTCGCATCCTCTAAAAAGTACCACACCACATTGATATGGCCCTTTAGCTCAGCAAGCTCCAGTGCAGTAAAGTTATTATTGTCTTTAGCATTGTAATCTGTGCCAGGCCGCATGAGCGCAATCAATGTGTCAGCGTCCCCATTACTTACAGCTAAGTGTAAGGGCGTCGATTTGTTGCTGGATTGTGCGTTTACATTCACATTTGGATTGGCTAGAAGCAAGCTCACAACATTTGCACGGCCATGTCCTGCGGCCAGATGCAGTGGTGTGCAACCATCACTGTCGTTTGCATTGACATTGATACCAGCCCACGCTAAGAGCTTACTGACAACATCTGTGTGACCCTCCCGAGCTGCCAAGTGTAAAGGGGTGAAATGGTCACCTGTTTCCTGGAATCCATCAGCTATTGCTGGACGTGGCAAGTGATCCAGTTTCAAATCTGGGGGTAAAAAAAGCTGTTGCTGAGTTGATTGATTGTTGGCTGCGGCATTTGCATTAATGTGAGGACTCTTTAGGAGTTCTTCCACTACATTTGCATGCCCTTCCCGGGCAGCCAAATGCAGTGGTGTAAACTTGTCGAAGTCCTCAACATTCACATCAAAGATGGCCAGCTGGTGCTGTAGAAAATGTTGTACCACTTCTTCGTGGCCCCCACGGGCAGCATAGTGCAGAGGTCTTCGGTTGATGCAATCCAAGGAGCTAGCCATGTCAGAGTCCAGATTACGCCTCCGCAGCTCAGCTAGGAGCAAGCTAACCATCCGTCCTTGACCACTGTCTGCGGCCATGTGGAGAATCGTAAAGAATTCATCGGTCTGGGCGTTCAGATTCACTTCACGCTCAGCTAGCATCCGCTCGACCACCTCTGTGCAGCCACGCTCTAACGCCAGATGAAGAGGAGTGACCCCGAACTTTGCAGCGGCATTCACATTAGCACTCTCCCGTGCCTGAAGCAAGCTAGCCACTTCTGTGCCGTTGTTCCATCCACCCCTATGACGAGGTATGACCCCGAACATAGCGGCGTCATCCACATTAACGCTCTCCTGTTCCAGAAGCAAGCCAACCACTTCTGTGTGGTTGTTCAAAGCACCCAAATGGAGAGGTGTTCGGCCGAAGTCATCAACAGCATTCACAGCAATGAAAGGGTGGAGCAAGAGAAGCTCAACCACCTGTTTCTGTCCATTTTGTGCAGCCATGTGAAGAGGCGTAAAATTCCATCGGCCTCTACCATTCACATCATTTTTGAAAATGATCAGGAATTCCTTCACTCTCTCCAAGTCTCCGGAGCCGGCAGCATCCAGCAAGTCTTCCATAACATCCCTTGAGGCTCTTACAAATGCAGGAAGTTATCGAATCGGAAACTTGAACTAACATTCCACTGCAACTATTAGTTACATTCTCACTTACGTAAGGATCCGAGAGCCCAACACCTTGCCCTGCAGACACTCTCTCTGTACCCGAGTCAGCATAAACTTTCACTCCAATCCCTCAAGAGCTCAATGTTTCTCGAGATGGCCTCCCTGGTATTCTGAAGATCCTCAGAGAAAATTGTGAGCGATCATGGCCCAGAGGTGTTCACTTCAACTCTACGACTAGCTCTCTCACAGTGTTTCCAGCTAGCCCAAGCTCGTGCCTCAGCTTGATCGCAGACGCTGATACAAAACCGAACAGAAGAAACTTGTTACAGACTTACTTGGTGGTCACGGTAGGTACTCTCCCTCAGTTACCGGCTTGTTTCCACAAGTTCGTGCCTCCATGCTTGCGAGAGATCCGAGTCTAAGGGAACTTGCTTGCACAAGGCCTCCTAGTGTGAAGAGCCAGGCACTCGATCACGATCGATTGTCCGACAATGCACCTCTCCCATTACCATCTGCGAGATGCCATCTCGGAGAGAAAGGAGTCCTTCACAAGACTCCTTTTGCTTCAGCGCTACGCAGCCATCAAGACAGTTGTGACCGACAGTCGGACAGAAGGCGGGCGACCGCCGGCAGATCACTTGAATTAATAAGGGCCCAAGAAAATATGATATTTCAATTGGCTTCTCAATTGGGATCCCACTGTGAGCGAGTGCAGGACTCTGAACTTCATCCGAGGCATTGCAGAGTGGATTACCAAGACAAGATTTTTGGGTTGTGATCGGAACTCGGAACATCTGAAGAAGATCGAGTTACTTGAGGGTCGCAACTTGGTGTGGTGAATACTTCTCTGCGCTTTTCGTACTGGAATTGTTACCTGCGATCTCCGATGTTCGGATTATGGCGAGGTTGTTGAAGGGATAAGACTAAGGCAAGGAATCAGTACATTCTTTCTGCAAGATCCACCCTTCATTCTCATTTCTGACTGTGATACGCTGATTCAGGTACTTGCTTTCGGCTGTGGATGCGCCATAATTCTAGCTGTTTCCGTTTTGCAGATGGATTCTGTTTTTTGATCTAGAAGAGAACAATCCGGCCAAACAAAATGCCCCTAGTCACGCTGCAAGTAGCCCATGAACAGAGCACGAGTCTTCGGAGGAAATGTGCAATCCTGACTGTTATTAAACCCTAAACCCTGTCTGTAAAGAACGAGAGCGGCCATTTGCTGAAATCTTGATTAAATATCCCCCTTGTTTATTCCATTCTAGTTGTGGTGATGCAATCTAATAGGAAGGCAGGGTGGGCAGATTTCAGAGAGGAGGTATGCTTACTGTGAGGAAACTCGCAGCTGCCTTGGTTAGAACCACCCATGTGGTATGATTACTATCTCTGCATTAGCCTTGAGAAGTACTTGTCGCTGCTCAGTGCATGCTCATTCCATTCTATGCATGTTGTTGGACGACTTTATTCTCAGGTCAGATATAGAGGGACACATCGTGGTGTGGGCTTAGTGTACTTTGGTAATATATGACAAAGGGCTCATCAAGTGAATTGCTTCTGAATCTATGGAGTCAACAGTGTGCAAATGGAGGAGGAAGATGGTACAGTGAAAGCGCCATCAAAGACGAGTGGTGGGCAGTAGATGGTGTTGTACATAGGGTCCGGCCTCTTGGTGGGGATCGTCACACTATTATTTCCATGGAAATCAAGGATCCAAGACCAAAGCCTCTCGCCACTAAACACAGAGTTGGTGAACGGTTGAAACGCCTGGCGCAAATACGCATCAGAGATAATGTATGCTTCCTTCTCTGTTTCTTCTTCTCCCTTTTGCTTTCTCTGGCCATTTCCACCTGAAGTCTGTAAACTGTGGACCCACCTCTCTCTCTCTCTCTCCACAATGTGTATGGCAGTGGAATCACAGCCACACATATCACATCTGTCTAGTAGAGAGGCCACAGTGCTGATATCATCATTTATGCTTTCTAGTATGAGGTCAATGCCAACGCTTGATTTACTACTCAACTCCATGCAACTGGTTTGTTGTGGGCTATCTGGGAGTTGGGTTGACTTTCCGTAGTCTGGTGGGTTGAAATTCCTTGACTGGCTCAGGGAGGGTTATTACCTCATGGGATTAAAGCCTCAAGCGTATTTATAGTGGCATTCAAATGAACAGGTGATGAGTTTCTGTGTCTCTAACACAGACCTACCCACATGTCAGACACAAACACACATAGGTGATCGAGTATCTATTAATGGTAAAATAGTTATATCATTACCTTATCCCTCAGCTATCATTGTAGCCGAAAATAATACAAATACTACATCTGAAGAGGGCTGGTGCACTGTGCCATGTGAAGGGTCAAGAGCTGTACTGGCCAGAGTACATGGAGAGGTTTCAGCGTACACGAGAGGCATGGGAGAAACTATTTTGGGATGGGATTCCCGATGAACCGGAGATCGATGAGAAGCTTAAAAATCCCAGAGTTGATCACTATCAAGTTCTTGGCCTCCCGAGGTACTTCCACTGACTCTTTTGTGCATATTTTACCGTGTGTGCTACAACAGTCTTTCTCAATGAAGCAACATGATGCCAGTTTTAGATGGAAATCATAGTGATTCAGATCACAGATACTGGCCAATTAACACCCCTTACAGGATCCATCTACCTTGGTGATACAGTTGACCTGATGAACTACATGCTATCTCTGACTGTAATAGGAATATGGAGTGTCACAATGACCTTTCGGACAGGAACATCAGCAGTTGGTACCTAGTGAGGATGTGATTAACGGACGTTCAAACAAAGGAAGATGACACGTCTTTGATTTCATTTGTGCAGGCGACATATACCATATTCCCCACTGGAGATAAAGGTATTCACTTGAACTTCTCAACAGGTTCAAATGCACTGCCAGTAGATCTGGATGGCTGTACCGAGAGCCCACACACTTTAGTGTTTTCAAGCTACATGCACTCATTTTTTAAGACTGCGTGTTTGCCTAAGGTCAAGTGTGATTGGATTGTGTGCACTTTCTCATGAAGCTCCCTCTCTGATCAGCTCATTAGTGGCAACTTCATCTACCTGTATGGCAGTTATCAAATCTTCCTACTGTGTTCTTGCTTCTGTTCACTTTGCTGAAGGTGTCAGACATCTCCAAAATGCAAATCCCTTCCCTCTCAAGTCAATTGTGGGCATGTAAGATAGTGGGCAGCAATTCTAAGCTACAGATGTGGGTGCATTTCAGGCTGGTTACTTGCGTCCCTCCTCTTTCTTCTATTTGTCTGTTTCTCTCCTTTGTGCTTACAAGTTCTTGCTCCTCACTTTCCAGTACTTTTTCTGTTCTCTTTTATATAATGGTCTCATTTGATTGCTAAACTGGTTCTTTGCTGTGTCTTCCTGTCACCACTGTGGTAGGTGACTGAAATTGAGTACATGTGTACCCACTGGTAGGAGATTATGAACTCAGTAGGGAGATTAAGCAGCTACTCACTCCTATTTAAGAAGTGGTTGAATTTCTTGCTCTGTCAATAAAAGGTTGCAGTCGTGTTTGTTCCTTTGCTTTTTCTGTCGTTGGTAATGTGTATTGACGTGTAAAGTTTCTTACATCTCTCATTTTTCTCGTGTTTTATTGTTACAAATTCTTCTTGCAAAGAGCGTCCTTTTCTTTGCCTTGGATATGGTCTCTTTCTCTTTGCTTATGTTCCAAATGTAGGTCCGTAGTTTAATCTGTAGTCTGCACTGCCATGGATATGTGCATTCCAGGCTGCGTTCCGAGAGAAGGCGATGCAGTACCACCCCGATAAGAATCGAGATAAGAATAAGAAGAACCGAGGTATGGACTATCCAGACCAGCCATTGTGTTTGACTATTGGGGGTGTGGAACAGCATTTCATCACAGGCTAATATTCAATGATTATTTAAGAGTGGACTCGGTGTGTGGGTTCTATGATGTTTTACTCTCTGTTGCTAAACAATGCGTTTTATTCTTGGTAAAGTCTGATATTGAGCCAATTAAGGAATGGAGTATACTCCATGCCTCATGCATGAAGAATAGGACATATGTGACTTGTTGTGTGGGTTGGTTGGACTCTGATGCTGACCTAGAGGTCTGGTCTGGTGTTGTTACTTCCAGTTGCACACGCTAAAAAGTTCAAGCAGATTTGGGAGGCTTACAAGAATCTCCAGAACAGACGGAGCTGGTAAGGAGCTATGCATGTCAACTAAGGAGGGTGGCCAAAGGCAGGGCTATACAACTTCAAAGGCGCTTCAGATCTTGGAACTCCATTATTTCTCTCGGTATCTTGGGGTGACCTTAAAGCAAGATTGATGTACATCTGAGCAAAGAGTGGCCCCTTTGGCCTTTTCATGTGCCAGTCTTTTGACAGCTTGCTAATATACTAATTGACTACATATCTTCTAGTTCTTGATAACTTTCTTCTGAATCCGAATGCAGTTCCTCGTTGTGTGCTGCTTGGGCAATATACCAGCTTACGCCGAAGAAAGTATTTCAGTTCAGATTCATGTGTGAGATGTGTTGGAGGGTAGTCCCATCATGTGTGCTTGCAAGTTCTGGTCATAGGTACGTTTTGTCCCCACAAAAAAGACTGCCCCATGATTTGATTTGCAGGTTCTGAAGAAGCCCATTGCCTACCTCATTATGGCAGCCATCTTTGCACCACACATTGGTACAGCTAACAGGCCGGTGACTAAGGCCCACCCCACACATTGTGTTTTGAAGGAGAGCAGGTATCATATGTGAGAGAGAATCTAATCGTGCCAGTCCCTGTGAACACAGCATTGACCTACGGAAAATTAACCCTCCCAGAGACTTTTGTGGGATTCCCACTGTGTTCGCAACCACCCGGGTTTAGCTTATCCGAGCTGCAGGTTTAAACGAATGTACGACAGAATACTCGATTTGTTGGCTCTCTTGTAGAGAGAGACTTTGCATCATGTTGAAGTCAATGGAGAAAATGTGGTCAAAGGACCTTACACTGTGTCAAAGGCACGGGTGACCGATTGGTGTGTTGTGCTGAGTCGTGCCCCTCTCTCACCTTCCTCTTATGTTTTGCCAAAGCAAGAGAGCCAATTGCCGTTTTAGGCTTGTTTTTTTTTGTTTTTGTTTTTGGAATTTGTTTTTGGAGGTAGAAAAAATGCGAAATTTCGCCAGAAATAAAAACACAACTTAATTTATTTACCCATAAGACCGGTCAGACTAATGTTTAGGAGATGCCATAAAAGGAGATGGATCATTTTCATAATATGGACCATCTCTACATACATTCTCATCACATACATGTGGTAACATGCTATGTATGTAGTGCATGTCATGCATGCGGGCCATGCATGTATGCTGCCCTCCAGAAATGGATGTAAACATAGTCATGTCCAGGGATATTACTGGAAACTCTTTCATTAACTTGGCACTTGTCGGTGGTGCAAAATGGACCTTTTTCACGCATGTGCAAAACCTATTATAAGGTAGAGACCATACCTATTGTACGGTAAAGACTAGAGACCATACACAAGACTCTAGTTGAGACTTGGTCAGGGAGTACAAGAGACTTGTGGGGGGAGAGGTTCCGTGTGTGCAACTATGTATCGGTCTTCAGGATGGGTCCCTAGAGGAAAACGGAGGAATAAGACTTCCAATCAAAGGGTTGAGCTTACTCCTCCTCTTCCTCTTGCGACCCACACCGGGAAGAGATTGATCGCAGCCTTCTACTTTACTTGTCGGTTGTTTAACCCCTAATGGACGAGGCAGTTATTGGTGAGCCCCCTCCAAAACAGGACATACCCTCACGGATGAGGGTATATCTCTCACGAAAGTAACATCCACTGGGATGAACCGTATGAATTGGAGGCTACCTACTTCATCCAGCTTCTGTGAAAATTTCAGCTCATTTCACCGTGTATTTTGGAAGATTATAAGAAATTTGCAAGCCCTAAATTTGGGGTACACTCCAAATTTGCAGTGGAAAAATGGTTTGACCAAGAAAGTGGATCGACAAAAAAAAAATTCCTCACAAGACCCCATCCAGATTCCCATTATGTGGCACCTAAAGCATGTTGTGGCAAAATTCCAAAGCAGAATTCCCAAATTTTCACAAGGTTGCTTTGTAAGGGAAAACAGGGGGGTCAAACACACCATGAAGCTCAAATGACATGTAATTCAGGCTGAGGGGGTCCAAATTTCCTTGGAATCACAATTGTTGCAGTGAAAAGATCCCTTGAATGATGAAGTACCACCTCCAAAAAGAATTTCAAAATTTCAGCAAAAATTGAATCACTGATTTGAATTTCTACTTCAATCCCAGCTCAGGCCAAATATTGCCTGAGCCGGTAGACATTTCTGGCTACAAAAAATGGGCTACGTCACCGATTTGCGACAAAATGTCGGGGGACCCCAAATGCGAAACCCTAAGAAGGGCTTGGGGACGCCCTCTGTTTCGGCGTTTCACCTGACAAGCATCTGAAAACTAACTACCAACTACCGACTACCAACTACCTGCTTTACCCCAGTGCAACGATACAAGTTCCCCGCACTAGAAGCATTCGTGTCATTTACCACTGGGTAACGACTCATTTTGAGTCGTAAAAGTCAAAAAAACCGGGATCGACTGGAAGTTACAAACGACTAGTTACAACAGACGTGGAAGTTGGGTCGGACATCCAATGATTGGAGTGGTAAAGGACACAGACGCGCGAACAACTGCTCAGCGATTATTGCGATTAATGCTTAAGAACCACGTGGCGTAACCAGGCGGGCCGCCCGTGTGTCTGACCTTTTGGGCTGACTTTGACTTTTCCCTCCGGATGAGTGGACTGACTCACCGAAGCGGGGTGACGCATGGACGCGGACGTGGACGACGATGTGGACGCCGACGTGGCAGCGCCACGGCGAGCAGCACTGCTGCCACGGGCCCGGGGCACCACGTGGTAGTTGACCACATAACTTGCAGTGCTACATGCCCAGTGGCAATTGCGACTGCAGAAGTCGGCGCAACCACTGCTTTACTACTTTAAATGAAGTGCTCGAAATTACTTGAACAATAACTCATAGTGGTTCATGCTTTGAAGTTTTGGTGTTTGTAATGAGCCGACTAGTACATACGCATGTAATGCCATACAAGAGAACTAATCATGTCATTAGAAATGCGAAAACAATGAAAGACATGCCATGAAACAAAACAAAATGAAAATGAAATGAAATGAAATAAATGGTACTTCATTACACTACAAGAGATGAGCGTTTTTAGGACTACGGGTTTGGCGGAGTCATAAAAACTGCACTAAGTACATGACTACAGAGCGCTGAAATGCATTACAGTTTTAGTTTTATGACTTTGTAGTAATGGATATCACTACATGACTCCGGAAAGTTAGGGAACATTGGTCAAACATTGTTGACCATGATGACAGGGATGGTTTATATGACTAGTGTGATATGTTTGACTACACGTGGACGACGTTTCATGGAATCTTATGACTCCATGACTGAAGATGGTTTCAGAGCTCTATTTATACGACTACATCACTACACGTGTCATTTTGAAGGCACATATAATGCAAATAAGGTTGCCCATTAGGTTTAAAAAAGTTAAAAAAAATTTGCTAATAAGGTTGCCCATTAGTGTAATCGTGAACAGAAATGAGGGCTGGGACTTGGCATCTTTTTGTCTCCTGCGCCACACCACATAGCTGAGGGATAGAACGCGATGATAGCAGGATATGCAGGGGCGTGGGATGGAGGCGTTGAGCAAATGATGCACGAATGAGAAGAGGAGGAGGAGACGAGACGAGGACAAGCGAGCTCGCCGTTCTTGGGAGAGTCAGCTTGGTCTTAGCAAGCGTGTTTCAATCTCTGACTACTCATCTACGCCGTAGTGGTTCGATCTGACAGACCAATCCGACATTACCTGACTACAAACACAAGCAGCACACACAAGAGGTCATTGGTCAAATCCTCCATGGGTCAGGACAGGTCAAGGACAATGTGGTAGGGCACCTTTTTCTTCAACCTATTTCAGCCTGTGTTGCCCTCTCATCAGACTCGGCCGCAAGATGCATATTGAATTTTGTAAGTTAGGTCGTTGGGTACATCTGTGGTGGTTTGGAGTGACTTTGGCAAGTTACTGCCAGTGTGGCAGTAGGGAAGTATCCAAAAACATATAATAGAGGTGAGGAGAAGCTTTGGAGTGAACACTTTCCGACCCCAATGGTGGGACAATGGAGACAAAAAGGCGAATGCATGTTGGACTACAGAGAGAAGCAGATGCATTTCAGATTGTGATAAGTAGGGTTGGGGTGTTTTGGGGAAGAATTCCACACCAGTATGGTTGGGGTGTTTGCTGGTAGAATTGTAGGCTGTCAGAGGCATGGATAGCTGAAGGAGCAGGGATAGAGTGTGGGTCCACATTCATCCAAGAGGGCTGGATTTCAAGCTCCACATTACCTATGATTCCCTGTGGAAGGATAGGTACAAGAAACCTACATGGGTAGATGGTCAACTGGAAGCGGCATGCTGTACTATATGTCATTACTGTACTATATGTCATTCCAGAGACTGTCATTGTTGGTCCATGTGTTTTACAACAACGCTATCAATATAAGACTCCTGGTTCGCATTGGAAACTCAATCCCTGCAAGTTCATTGTGTGTGAAGCTCAAACTTGCGATTTGAAGGATCTTGTAGCCAAGTTCATTCAACCGGAAAGGAGAAATTCTGAAAGCTCCCAAATTTGATGTGGGCAAGCTTATGGAGGTAAGACTTAGCTTCCCTCCTCTAATGTAAGTGTTGGATAAGTTTCATTTAGTGTCGACCTTCACTGCATATATTGGCTCTTTTCTTGGCTGGTTTCATATTTTCTTGGCTGGTATGCTGTTGGTTGGCTTCTTTCATTTCACGTGTGTAGTGGAAGGGGAGAAGTACTTTCCTAAGTTCTGCTGCAACAATGTCTTTTTCCAGCCTAGATGTTTTCGATGGATACAAATTGAAGTGCTTTGAATGTTGCTACAATACTATAATAAAGTGGAGGGTGCTGAATGCAGTTGGCCTTGCTTCGTGCAGGCATAATCCAGGGAAATGTGGACATAGCTGAAACCCCATGATAGCATTTCCAGAGGATGGTGTGGATGGCCTCACAATCCAGCATGCAAAATCCATGACAATGTGGAGCTGGCTGAATGGGCAAACATGTTAAGTGGCGAACAAGCCACGTCACTGGTACATAGTTGCATGCTTACATAGTACATGAAAGCATACTATATGTCATTCCCGAAATTGACCATGTTGGTCCATGTATTTTACAACAATGCTATCAATAAAAGACCAATGGTTCGCATTGGAAACTCTATCCCCGTAAGTGGCTTGTGCGTGATGCTCAAACTTGTGATTTGAAGGATCTTATACCCCAGTTTATTGCAGAGGTCATTGGAAAAGACATTGAGAAGGCAACAGCCGTTATCTATAATCTACAGATCCCCTTCAATTTGATGTGGGAAAGCCGGCTGGCTGGAGGTCTAGTCTCACTTTCACTCATCTAATGTCAGTGTTGTATCCATTGTAATGTGGAGATGTTTGAAACAACATTGGAGCATTTCCAGAGGATGGTCTAGATGGCCTTTCGTGGCGTGTGCCGAATCCATGGCAAGAAAACATTGCAGGCAGAACCCATGGCAATGGTACCAGCACGGGTTGGTCCAAAGCCAATTGCAACAACAAATGAATAAAGGTGCTGAAAGGAAAGCACTCCATAATTGATCATAAAATCCAGTGTCCAAGCATGATATCTTAATGGGAATGCGAAGGGAGTGTTACCACCTTAAACTATCATGCATGGTCTATAACTGGAGTGCACAAATTGCGCATATCTAATCTTCATCATCCTCATCTATGTCTGGGTCACTACATGTATCACTGTCTTCATCACAGACTTCATCTTCTCCAAGGGTTGGCTGAACATCATCACCACGTATACGGGGTGCTCGGAGGTACAAGGAGGCCACCTGCTCTGGAGTAACCGGTACCGCTCGGCTGCATGTTGGGCCATCAGTAACCACAGTCTCCTCTAGTCTTTGTGGGGCTAACAATCCTTCCACTTCCGCCACATCATCATTATCAATTGATATGTCGCAGACCACTCTACGTGCTCGGGGGCTCTTCTCCAGGACGACTTTCCACCCCGGCTCCTTCACACAATCAGAAAAAAACACTTGATCAACCTGGCCAGGAAACACAAAAGGTTGCTCAGAAGGTGGAAGCATACGGTTAAAATTGACAAGTGTGAAGCCAGCATCATCCTGCTTCATTGACATAGGTTGACGACCCACGCGACTCGCTCGTACCCACGAACACAAAAACACTATAGGCTGTATTTGGTCATAGTCAATTTGTAAAATCTCCCTTATAAGACCCACATATCTTGTAGGTTCCTCCATGTCATTGCCTGAATTGTTGGTAATGGGCTGGTGCTGGAAAACAGATGAGACTCCACAATCAAAAGATACCATACTTGTTGTGTTCATGCCGGGGGATGTAACCCTGTAATGGTTACCATACGCTGTCATACTCTTGAATGACAGGGCCGTAAATGATGGAGGTCTTGAAAGATCCAGTAATTCCTCACGTGGTGTAGGATCAAGCCCATCTGATTGAATTGAGAGATGATCCCGTACACCTTGAGGGAGCCAAACAGCAAATGGAGGACAAGGATGCAAATCAGGAGGGTACTGAATTGCCGTGGGATTGCTCATGTCTTCCAGCCCTTGCTCCTCACGAAACAAGCGTCGTCTGGCTTCTATCCGTGTGGACTCTACTTCATATATCCTGTCACAATCCGAGGGTCAGCCAGGAGATTGACAGAGGTGGCGTGGGAGATTTGAAAAGATGCCATATGCCAACTAATGATAAATGACTAAAACTTGGAAATCTGAATGTCAATCAAGTAGATTTCTTACCCCAACATGACTGATAGACGAGGATGGTTCTGAATGATGTACTCATGTACAATATCACACAGGTCATTCAATTTTCGGGCTTTAGAACTTCCTTCCACAACTTCACGTTCCACAGATTCTGCCTCATCTGCATCCCACACCCTTCGTACACTTCCATCAAATCCTACCATATACTCTGTGCAAAAACCCAATGCTTCTTCAAATTGGTATCCTTCTGCCATGCTCCCCTCGGGCCTTGCCATGTTTCTTACGTAGCCTTTCATATCTTTCATTGCCCGCTCCATGGGGTACATCCAACGAGATGCTACGGGCCCGCATAAGTACAACTCATCCACTAGGTGAACAACTAGATGTGTCATCACATCAAAAAATGATGGTGGGAACTCCTTCTCTATAAGACACAGAGTGAGAACTGCTTCAGTTCTCAATTCCTCATACTCTACAAGATTCACCACTTTTGCACACAACTTCTTAAATACACGACATACTCGCCCTTCGAGGACCACTTGGCATGAGCCCACGGATAGCTGACGCAATGCATTGCGAGAAGAACTTGGTTGAAAATATTATTAAAACTATCTTTGGTGAGAAAGACACATTGAAAGTTCGCCGTGATTTGGAGCTACTTGGGATGCGCCCGGAATTGTGGCTACAACGTAATCCTGACAGAGCAGATACGTTAATTATGCCTCCTGCCCCTTATGTCCTCACTGAGGCTGAGTTACAAGTCTTTCTGGAGATTGTGCAGAACTTGAAAGTGCCAACAGGCTACGCATTAGCTTTCAAAAAGCATGTGGTGAAGAAGAAGTTGTCAGGCATGAAATCACATGACTATCATGTGCTCATGCAGCAAATTATAGGAGACCCTACAAAATGAACACATAAGCAATTGAGCATTTACTCATCACAATTTAAACAGAAAACGCAAAAATGTACACAGCCAATTTAAAGGCCATGAAGGAATTACCTCCCAATAAGGTAAGACATATAAAATTGACAATCGCTTAACTCCATGAGTTTTTGCTGGGTCTGTCCTGCTATCTGGCGTCCCTCCGTTTTCCACCCATGCAGTGCGAGCTGTTGCAAGGTCCTTGATTTGTGTTCCAGTCTGCGTTTTTGGAGGAGTTCCATGCTCAGTAGCGCCATTGAACATTCTTGACCTTCTATATGGATGATTGCGGGCCAAAAATCTTCGGTGGCCTAGGAAAACAATTTTTCCACATGTGTGTAACTGCTGTGAAGTCACCCCGGGTCCACAAGCTGGACAACCAGCATAACCTTTCGTCACTTGACCTGAGAGCAAGCCATATGCAGGGTAGTCATGGATTGACCACATCAACACTGCCCTCAGTGTGAATTCGCGTTGACCACGAGGACGGGAAACATCATGAGCTGCAATCCCTCTCCATAGTTCCAATAGCTCTTCCACTAGGGGCATCAGATAAACATCTACGTTGTCCGAGGTAACAGACTCCTTACCAGGAATCAGTAGCGCTAACATGACAAAGAACTTTTTGGTCATTAACCACGGAGGCAGATTGTAATTGACCAAGAGAACGGGCCATGTGCTCCAACTTGTGGATTGAGCTCCGTAGGGATTTACACCGTCTAAGGCCAATCCAAATCACAGAGATCGTGGCTCTGCAGCAAAATCCGCAAATGTGGTGTCAATGTGTCTCCATGCTTTGCTATCAGCTAGATGTCGAACCAACCCATCCTGGCTCTTATGTCTGTCGTGCCATGTCATGAGGTTAGCGATCGATTTACATCGGTACATACGTTTCAACCTTGGAATGACAGGGAAGTGTCGCAATACTTTCTTGGGCACACTTCCACGACCTGGAATGTAACGGGAATTGCGGCACACTGGGCAAATGTCTACATTCTCATACTCCCCACGGAAGAGTACACAACCGCGCTCACAGGCATGAATCATCGTGTACTGCAATCCCATCTTGGCAATCATGGTTTTTGCTTCATAGTGAGTTTTCGGCAATGAATTCTCTTTAGGCAAAAAAAACTCTTACGCAACAATCCCAGAAGCTCATCCACAAATGCATTGGTGCACTTGTGGGTAGTGCATGCGTTCAGCAACGTCAAAGTTGCTTGCAGCCGGCTGATGGAGCACCCTTCAAAAAGTGGACATTGCGACGCTCGGAAGAGTTTATCATACTCGGGATCAACGTGCAGGTGAGCATTCTCATCAAATTCATTGTCTCTGGAATCGTCGAGATCATCGTCATGATCGGCAAATGTGTGATCGGTTCCACCATGAATGGGGTCCTCTCTATTTGCATCTGCAAAGAGAAACGCTTCCTGCAATGCACGCTGCATTTCTACCTCCAATCCACCACTCTCATCTGCGTTCTTTGTGACATTGGGCTCCCGCTGTGCCGCAGGGCCTTCGTCTTCATCATCTGAATATTCACATCCCTGCATCCCAATAGTCATCTTGTGAGTGGACCAACAACGATGTGACACTTGTTCATATTATGACATAGGAGGCACGGTGACGTTGCAGTGATGCAGTCATATTTACGTATGTATCTTATGAATATCACCAATCAAAACACGACATTTGTAACCATTGAAGTCATAGTTGCAGTCACTTACTTAGTCATATATGACTACATGACTACACATGATCAATGAAAACACGACATGTGCATTAATAAAGTGATAACGGAAGTGGCATAGTCATACTCACGTCTGTATCTTATGACTTCTTGACTACAATCACCCAACGAAATGTCGACATGTGGAGAAGAGAGGATCGTTGCATTCAAAATTCAAACTAAAGTGCTGAAGGGAAAGTGACGATCTTACCGGAAGAGAACAGCGTTGGAGAAGAGGATCCCTCCCGTGTATCATGTAATGATTCCTCACTGTTTCCAACAAGAGTACTTTTCCTCCATGACACTCATCGCAGTTGCATAGCATTTTTGTATGCCCATTCCTTGTGGCATAAGCTTCTTCCATTCGCCATAGACGGTCATCTATTCTACGCCTACACATCCGTTCGCCACCTGCACTGTACATGCTTTGAACGTCACCCTTCCCTCTTTGCATGCTACGCACACTGCATTGTCTCTAGTTTTGCACCAGCTGCCAATGTGCTATTTCTATATCTATAGTATACTATAAGTATCGTTTCTGAGTGTCCATGGTGAAGCGGAAGGTCTTCGAAGTGACAGTCCCTCTCACTGAGTACGAGAAGTTCCGAGAGCGCGGATTGCTGCCATAAAGGAGGTGGAAGCAACGTTCAAGCAGTCGATAGATGGGTGAGTTTAGTTCCTGACTTTGGATACCCACCCACTAAACTTGCGATTTGCCTTATCCTCTAACCTTCCTACAGCGATCATAAGCTTCATAGCATAAATGGGGGCGAGTAGCTGCGACTTGTACAAACAAAGAGGCAAACAACATGCAGTGAGTGGCGATTAGGTTGAGGAGGGTGTGTCATTAGGCGGGAGATGTCCGCCGTCATTCGTGGGCAGGCATTACGTCCTGGTAGGGTGCGGCTGTGGTTCAGCGTAGGCTTAAGAGTATTGAGGTATGTATGCTTACATTTGTTTGTGATTGTTTGAGAGGGAGGTCATGGAGGTGTTTGTGCAGGCTTGCGGGAGCGAATCGCCCTCGCAAGCCACGCGCTCCGAAGGAAAAGGTAGGGATCAAGGTCCTGCAAGGCAAAGTGCCAGACTGAAGACGATGAAGACTACGATTCTGCATGAGGGCTCTTCTGAGGACAATGAGGACGATCCACTCCTCCCACGCCAGTGCGAGGCGAGTGCGTCGTCGGCGGATGCCACGGCAAGCCGAGGAGAACATGCCCATGCTCATGTCACAGGACAAAAACGCCCATCATCTACACTACGAACACCTTCTCCGTCTGTGAGTTATAGTTCTTCACAATGACCATGATTCTAATTATGTATGTTTTTGGTAAAATCACGAAGAGATAGGGTATGTCTGTCAAGACAGGGAAGTTGGACAATGCAGGGGTCAGCCAAGGCACAATCACAAATGATTTCCACTAGACAAGTTGAAGTGCCAAAGGCATGATGTCAAGCCAATGTAGACTTCAGGTGTGTTCAAATTCTTTGCCCCATGAAACCAACGTCCTGGTACTAAGCTACAATGGCTACTTATAGAGATACTTGGGTTACTTATGCACCCAGAATATCAGTAAAACTTGGAGGGATACTTCTCATGGACCCATCAGGTTTGTCCATTTGAATTCTTGCTATGGATTTCAGGAACACCCCATACCTAAGAGGGCTCAAAAATGTACTGGGAGGACATCATTGGGCCAATCAAATTTGGGAGATTTACTGCCCAAGATCATACTGAGTTTTGGGTAATCTTGTCTTTACAAATGATATGTGCTTCCAGTTTGTTTTGCCTGAATTCAAGGATTGCTGCTTGCTGCCTATATGTATGTGTAATCACCCACATTGTACTGGGGGAATTTCTTTTCAGGGCAAGCACAAGCGCACTGGATCCACGATCCCTGCTGTTAGCAATGGAGATGGCGCCCACAAGAACGCAGGAGGTGGCCCTAACTCTCCCAACGTTGTGGGTTTGTGCCACCAGTACCCCACCTCCACTTATTATGGTATGCCTCAGTACCCACAGTCTGGCACTCAGTATGGTCAGGGTCAATATGGTGCTCCTCCATATGGGCAGTATGGCCAGTATCCTCCTCCACCATATTTGCCACCCCCTAATAGCTATGGGGGTGGCAGGCCCCGGAATATCCTCCTACTTATGGACAGTATGGCCAGTATGGTCCTCGGCCTTCTGGCCAACAGCCATGGCCACCAGTCCCTACTTGCAGGATCCTGCTTTGAATTCTCCTGAGCGCACGGAGGTCTCTGAAGGAGGGAGGGTGCCGTTTTAAAGAATGATAGAACAATGCTTTAAGGAGGGCTAATAGCTCAGCCAAAATTGAAGCTGCCAGGTCAAGGAAGAGAGAATAGCTGCAGGTCTCCTCCCACGGTGATTTCGACAAACCTCAAAGGGCCCCGTATGGTCAGACCCGGAATGTATGGCACGCTGCCCTTAAAGGACAGGCTTATCGCAAGCTAGATTGTTCCCTTGCCATCAACAACCAACCTGATGAAGTTGTATATGAAATCAGAGATCACTGGCTAAGCTATTTTCATATACGCCGCACGAGTTAAAAGACTTTCACCTAAAACAAACAATTGGCAGAATAATGAAGAGCCAGCGTTATGAAGCACACACTGCGTGGTTGGGTGGTAAGGGGAAACCCATTACTGTATCTGACGAGGTATGGAACAAGCTTGTAAGTTACTGGCAGACAAAGGTGTTCCACAAAGTGTCGGGCAACATGAAGAAGGCAAATGGTGCAATTATGAATCCTACCAAGACTGGCCGTGGTGGGAAGGCAATGGTGGAAGCACGATTGGTAAGTGGCATCATCACGACTCTGTATTTTGTTCCTCATTGAATTGCTATGTGTATATAGTCAGCCCTCACATTGCTTACTGACTTGTGGCATGGGTTTGTTTGTGGCATGGATTAATTTGTAGGAAACACTATCAGGGTGCCCTCCTACATTATATGAAATTCAAGAGGGTTCAGTGTCACGGTTGTCAGCTGGGAGTGACAGGCGGATAAGTGTGTTTTCCACTTTTGCTAGAGTGGTTGCTGCATCATAGGTTGCTAGGGTGGTGGACTATATTTTTGCAGCCCACACTAACCTGGTTTTCCAGTGGGATGCCCTTCACTGTGACGAGGATCCAGTCCTCCCATGCCGTAAGGGGTCTGATTCAAAGCCATTATATTTCAAGAACTTGTCTATAGTGTGGGCAGACTGGCCAGAATGGACTTATGAGGACACTGTTCTTGTTGACGACACACCAAGAAAGGCGGCAAACAATCCTCCCTTCAGTGGGATTTTTCCAGAGCCATGGAAGGTGCAACCAGATTCACCAACTGATGAGTATCTAACAGAGGTGTTGTGGCCTTTCTTGTGGAAGGCATCGAAAGCTGCCAGTATTCCCAAGTTTTTGGAGTCTCAGCCTGTTTTCGGACAACAACCATACAACACTGCTACTGTGAAGGTACAAACATTCTGACAGTGCTCCAGAGGCTACATTTTTGTGGGTTCATTCATTGCATTGCTTTCCTGGATGCTTCTCCTCGGTTGCTTGATTAATGCTAGGTTTTTTTTGCAGCTTTTCATGTTGGCTTTTTTTGTTTGATTCATACTTGGATTTGTTTCTATTCACTATTCCTGTTTGCTCATTGCTTTCCTGGTTGATCTCTGGTCTGTGACACAGGAACTTGTGACAAACAAAGGTGATATTGTCGACAAGCCGGTACAGACGAGGGGCAAGAGTGTCGACCCGGCGAGTAGCCCCCCAAAAGAGGTCTCACCACCACTGGAGACTGCAAATGGAGTAAGTCCAGGTCGTTGTCTTGTCTGTTATATTTTTCCAACCTTGGGGCTCTCTTTAACTCAATGTTGAGTGTCCTAGTCGTGTGTATGTCATGGGTTTCACATCGTGTTCTTTTTTGTGTGGAGTTGGGATCACAGTTCAGGGTGGGTGACGAGGTTCGGCTGTTGGATGTGAACTCCAAACGCAAGAAATGTGGAGTAGGGCTGATTGTTGCTCTTCAAGGTGTTGTGGTGGGTTACGGGTACCCTGCTGTGCCCCTTGATTATGCCTGTGTGTACATCAAAGAGGCATGTGTCAGTAACACCCCTCTACCATATGTGAATGGTGTTAGGAAACAGACCGAGTTGGGGCAGGTGGTTGGCCAGACACACTTTGGAGTCTAAAGTTACTGAAACTTATGGAGCTGCGGAAGGGATAGTCAGTATTGCACTGTTAACAGAGTTCTTGATTCTAATAGCACTAGAACATACTAGCTACAACAATTCAGCCCATGTGTGGGCTTGCTTGTTTTGGCTGGGCCTTTTGAGGCATGGATTTTTTGACCTTGTGGCTTTTGAGGTGTCCATTGGGATATTGGTCTCATTTGGATTTTTGTAATGTGATTTATAGGGCTTGTATTGCCCTGTAGTTGACTATTTCATTCTCCTTGTGGTTGATAGTATGCAGGAGGGATCCATTCTGTTTTCATGTTGGAATTTCACCATGTAATGAAGATTTTAAATCATTTAATTCACTTTCATTTAAATAATAATATTAAAAAAATACCATTAAAAAAAATCCAAGGCTGCAATCTCCCTGTTCTTTTAAATATTAATTGAAAACTAAAAATTAAAATATGAACATTAAAAATATAAATTATTTCGGAAAACAATCTTGATGACACGTGGCATCACTCTTGCTCAAACCAGAACACGTGGCAGTATATGACACGACATTCTTTATCCATATTTTCACAACGTGTAAAGATCCGTAGTCATATATGCTAGTCATATATTTTGTCTGTGTGCCACATGTCACATCTCAAGTGCAACAGGTGTCCCGCTAACAACTCTCCATGTAGACATCCCTATAGTCATATGAGCGAGTCATGTAGTCACCACGTGTGTGAAATCTGCCATAGCACATGTGTCTCGCTAGCGCCTCTCCATGTAGGCATCACTGTGCAGACATGTAGTCATATGATCATGGCAAGAAGTCGTGACATGTCAAATTCGCAGTGGCGCACGTGTCCATCCGTCCCCTCTCCATGTAGGCATCACTTTGCAAACATATAGTCATATGATCCCCTGACGAATGCATGACGTGTCGCTTGCGCAGTGGCGCACGTGTCCCGCTGAAGCCTCTCCATGTAGGCAGCGCTCAACAGACAATGTAGTCATATATTAGTCATATAGTTGTGACTGCAACCCTATCTGCAGCAGGACTCCAGGTGCCACGCAAGCAGTCATGGATATGACTTGCAAAACGCAGTCCTAAAGACTAGTCGCTATGACAGGGGTTTTTTCACTACAGAGTGATGTAATCATGAACGCATATAAGACTGAAAAAATAGTCATATGTGAAGTCATAAAAACGCTCATCTGTTGTAGTGTTACATCTGCGGAAAGCTCAAAGAGGTTATGATACAAAATGAAAAAAACCAAAGTAAAAAAGCAGCCCAAAGCTACTACTGCTCTGGGGATTGCCTAAGGGTCAAGGCCTCATGTAGGTAAGCTGCCAAGGAATTGTGATCCTTATAATGCAAGGCTCAATGACAGATTGAGTCCCACGGAATAGATCATCTACCCATGTAGGTTTCTTGTAGCTATTGATCCACAGGGAATCATATGTAATCTTGTGCTTGAAATCTGGCCCTCTTGGATGAATCTGGACCCACACTCTCTTTGCTCCTTCAGCTACACATGCCTCTGCACAAATCATGCATTCATCCTTGCCTCGCTGCTAGTAGCTGACAATGACAGCCTAGATTTATTCTAGGAAACATCCAACTCAGCTTCTCACACTAGTTCTGATGCTGAATGCGTCTGCTAGTCTATGAAATGTAACAGGCATTCACCTTTTTGCCTTGGTTGTCCCATCATTGACTAGGGCATAATAGTATTCATTCCACAACTTCTCCTCATTTCTGTTACTTGTTTTTTGATACTTTCATGTTGTCACATTGGCAGTATCATGTCAAAGTCACTCCAAACTAGATTCACTCAACCAGCTAACTTGCAGAATTCAACATGGAAATTTAGGGCCGATTCTGATTAGAGGGAAAAACAAGGTGAAATATGTTGAATAAGATGTCTTCATTAGCAGTGGCTGAGTTTATAAATTGTGCCGCTGCTGCTAGTTGACCATCTACCCACCTATGCAGGTTTGTTGTAGCTATAGAATCAATCTGGAGCTTGAAGCCCGGCCCACTTGGGTGAATCTGCACCCACACTCTATCCCTACTCCTTCAACTATCTATGCCTCTGCACAATTCATGCATATATCATTGTCTTGCTGCTAGCAGCTGATGATGACAGCCTAGATTTGTTCTTACACCCCAACCCTATTTGGAAAAACAGCTGAAATGTGTTGAGGAAGGTACCTTCATTAGCAGTACCTCATTCTATCAATTGTGCTGCCGCTACTGTTTCCACTTGCAACAATTGACCATCTACTCCAGCTGATTTCTTTTAGCTATTGATCCCTCAGCCTGAACCTGAACATGAATCTGGACCTCTATCCCTGGTCCCTCAGCTATCCCTGCCCGTGTACAGATCATGAATACATCCCTCAACCTTGCTTCTAGCAGTTGACAGTGACGGCATGAAGTTCTTCCAGAAAACACCCCAACCTAGGACTTAACAGTAGTTCCAATTCTGAATTGAAACTACTTCTCTCTGTAGTCGAACAAGCACTCACCTTTTTGTCTCCATTGTCCCCCCACTGACTGGGGTCGGAAAGTGTTCATCCCAAAGCTTCTCTTCATCTTGTTATCTATTTTTGGGTACTTTCCTGCTGCCACATCAGCAGTAACTTGTCAAAGTCACTCCAAACCACCCCACATCCACCCAACGAGCTAACTTACAGCATTCAATATGTAAATTCAGGGCTAGGTTTGATGAGAGGGAAAAATAGGGCTGAAATAGGTCAAAGAAGAAGGTGCCCTCACCACATTGTCCTCGACCTTGTGTCATGACCCATGGAGGATTTGACTGACCATGCACCCAAGAGGACCTCTTGTGTGTGCGAGGAGGGTGCTGCTTCCACAAGGAATTGTAGGCGATCTGGAGCTTGAAATTCGGCCCTCTTGGATGAATCTGGACCCACACTGCTCCCTGCTCCTTCAGCTATCCATGCCTCTGCACAAATCATGCATACATCCTTGCCTTGATGCTAGCAGCTGACAATAACACTCTAGAATTGTTCGAGCAAACACCCCAACCCTACTTCTCACACTAGTTCCTATGTTGACTTGCATCTGCTTCCAACAGGCATTCACCTTTTTGCCTAGATTGTTCCACCATTGACTGGGGTCGGAACCGTATTCATTCCAGAGCTTCTCCACATCTTTATTATCTGTTTTTCGATACTTTCTTATCGACCACATTGGCAGTAACATGTCAAAATCACTCCAACACCACCATAGATCCACTAACGAGCTAACTTGTAGAATTCAACATGAAAATTTAGGGACGACTCTGATAGCAGGGGAAAACAGGGTGAAATATGTTGAAGAAGGTACCTTCATTAGCAGTGGGCCTTGTTCTATCAATTGTGCTGCTTTCATTGCTGTTTCCAGTTGACCATCTACCCAGTTGTAGCCGTTGTGCTATTGAAGAAGGTTCCACCCCTTCCCCCATCATTTGATCATAGGTCTCCAAAGCCTCCATACCATGTCCCTGCTCTGCATACCCTACAAGCATCGCGTTCCATGACACCACATTTGGTTCAGTCATAGTGTTCAAAACTCCCTTTGCATCCAAAGCTGCCAGGGCAGTGTTCAGATTGACATTTGGCACAATTCCAGCTTTGATGATATCCCCATGCACCTCTTGATCTTCTCCAGGCCGGCTACCAGGCTTGCACAAGCATTGCAAATGCACACAAACATGTTGTGCTTCCCCCATCATTTGCTCATAGCTCTCCAAAGCCTCCATCCCACTTTCTGCCGTGCATACACTACAAGCATCGCACTCCACGACACCACATCTCGTTCAACCATAGTGTCAAACACTCCCTTTGCATCCTAGATGCACCCACATTTTGCAAACATGTTCACCAGGGTATTGTTTAGGATGACATCTGGTACAATTCCAACTTTGAAGATGTCGCCTTGGACCTATTTCCCCTTTTCCAAAGCTGCTAGGGCAATGTTCAGATTGACATTTGGCACAATTCCAGCTTTGATGATATCCCCATGCACCTCTTGCCCTTCTCCAGGCCGGCTACCAGGCTTGCACAAGCATTGCAAATGCACACAAACATGATGTGCTTCCCCCATCCTTTGCTCATAGGTCTCCAAAGCCTCCATCCCACGTCCCTGCCGTGTATACCTTGCAAGCATCGCACTCCACAACACCACATCTCGTTCAGCCATAGTGTCAAACACTCCCTTTGCATCCTAGATCCTAGATCCCTTTGCACCCACATTTTGCAAACATGTCCACCGGGGTATGGTTCAGAATGACATTTGGTACAATTCCAGCTCTGAAGATGTCGCTATGGACCTCTTTCCCCTTTTTCCAGAGCTGCCAGGGCAGTGTTCATAATGACATTTGGTACAATTCCAGCTTTGATGATACCCCATGCACCTCTTTGCCCTCGTCCAGGCTCGATGCACCCTGCACATTTCGCATACATGTCCACCAGGGTATGGTTCAGACTGACATTTGGTACAATTCCAGCTCTGAAGATGTCGCCATGGACCTCTTTCCCCTTTTCCAGAGCTGCTAGGGCAGTGTTCAAAATGACATTTGGTACAATTCCAGCTTTGATGATATCCCCATGCACCTCTTTGCCCTTGTCCAGGGCTACCAGGCTTGCACAAGCATTGCAAATGCACACAAAGTGACCGGGCTTCACCCCCTCCCCCATCATTGAATCATAGGTCTCCAAAGCCTCCATCCCACATCCCTGTTGTGCATTATATTCCACGTGATCAAAGATCGTTGAGGCATTCTGTGTTCAATACTTGGTGATCATCCATGATGCTCCCCTTAACATACATGTTGACAAGGTTGTTGAGTAGAAAAACGTTTGGCGTGAATCCACTTTGGACAATGTGAGTGTGCACCTGCTTTCCAACTTCTAGGCCTTTCATCTTGATGCACTTATGCAAGAGAGACACATACGTATCTACATATGCTGAAATGCCTCTTTGGTTTAAAATCTGTAGAGCCTCTTTCAGTCTGCCTGCCTCATAAAGCATCTTCACATGCCCATAAGTGCCAGAAGAGGCATTGTGGGCTCCTTCTCTTGATCCTCTTCCAGAAGCTGTGATCATGGTTGAGGTGCCTGATTTTATCAACTGTGCCGCTACAACTGCCGCTTCCAGCTAACCATCTACCCATGGAGGTTTCTTGTAGCTATCCTTCCACAAGGATTCATAGGTAATCTGGAGCTTGAAATCCGACCCTCTTGGATGAATATGGACCCACACTCTATCCTGCTCCTACAGCTATCACTGCCTCTGCACAAATCATGCATACATCCTTGCCTTGTTGCCAATGCGATCATCGCACTCCATGACACCACATCTCGTTGAGCCACAGTCAAACACTACCTTCGCATCTTCAATGCTCCCGCATTCAGCATACATGTCCACCAGGGCGGTGTTCAGAACGACAAACCCTACAAGCTGGACCATGGACCTTTCATGTCACTTCCACGTGGAGGCAATACATATTAAAATATCTATTCCCCCAAGGCCTCATTTTCTTTACCTGTTTTTGTGAAATATTCGTCAGCAAATGTGGCCCTGAATCACAGGTGCAATCAATGCGCAGTGGTTCATGGAGTCGTTGAGTCGCTACATATTTATTTTAATGAATAAATATCTTTATTCCATTAATCAAATTATGAATGAAAATTTCTAGTCGCATGTGTAGTAATTAGAACCACTTATAATTTCCGTTTTTTCAAATTTTATGTATTTACGTAATTAATTAAATAGCCCGGACTTTTGCTACGACTCCGGAGTCGTTGACCCCACTTCTGCCCGCCGTCTGAAATGCCCCCATGGGCCCACATTGCCTGTTTCGACTCTCCAGTAGTCCCGCTTACTGCCAAGTGGTTCAGGAGTGGTTGGCGGACACCTAGTCGATTCGGAAAAGACACGAATGCTTCTAGTGCCGTGAGCTCCTGTGTTACCCCCAATGCAGCGATACAAGCTCCCCAAGAATATCATGATCCTAGAATTGGGAGGGAGTTGAATCCCCCGATCTGCCCATTGTGTAGACAGTCCCCCCCCCAAGCAGCAAGCATCACCCCCAAAAGCATAACCACTACCATGTTTGCTACACTATTGCCCCCCCCCCCCCCCCCTTCCCCAAAAGTGTGAAACCACCCAAACACAACGCTCATATGCCAATACACCCAGACCCCCATCACCTCCACAGCCCCTCAACCAGCAGCAGCAGATCGACATGACCCCCACAGCCTGTGAACCATCAGCAACACACCCCCACATGACCAACATTGCCCATGAACCAACAGCAGCACACCCCCATGACCCCAGAAGCCTCCACTGCCCATCAACCAACACCAGCACACCCCCAGTACTACAACCACCACAAATCAGCGAGAAACACACCCCACGCCCCATGCACACACGCCATCCACAGCCAACGTTAGCATACCTGCAATGCAATCCAACACAACAGTGAACCCCCATCCACACAACCAATGCACACACACAAAGAAGAAGTAACCACTGAAAGGCCTAGCTGCAGTCACCTCATGGTATGTCGGTGTGCCTCATTCCAACACGGCCGAAGGCACAATTGGCTGCTATCACAGCCAGGGCAGTAATAGTGAGTACAAATGTGACACACAACACACAATCGCCGCCTTGTCATGTGATGCACAAACGTGCATTCCACATCCCTAGTGGTGTCCATGTTGTCAGTGCAGCAGCCCGCTGTCAATCCGTATGCCAAAGCCAGATTGAATTTGAGATGTGTTATGACCCGACGCCCCATCCTTCTCTCCATTGCAGAATGCAATATGTACGCATTCACCATTGTGGTATCCAAAAAAAAAAAAAAAAAAACACGATGCCACCACTTCTTTGTGCGTAGCTGCAAGCTATACGCACCCTCAGCTGGTCCTGCACATCTACTCCTCGCATATACATTTGGTATTGCACGTGAGTAGGCACGGATGGCACAGACACTCTTTGGTTTCCCACAAAATGGCGTACAGTCACAAGAGAAGAAGGGTTGCATGCAGGCCTGGCTGCAGATGAAAAGACCCCCTTCTTGTCTCACCATAACATAGCAGCCACCTCCCTTGAATGATGCATCCTATACCATGACTGCCCTTGCTTGGCAGTCTTGGATTTCTTCATTTTCAGCAAAGAGGGAGGGAGACCCATTCGGTTCAATCTAACTGTGCTAGTGGCCCAAGTGCCAAGCTTCGCCAAGTCATACAAAAGCTAGATAGAGGTAAAGTAATTGTCAGTGACAATGACATGGCCCAAACCATGCAGCCCTTCAGTCAGCCGGCAAACAACATCGTACCCTTCTCCCTTCCCACTTTTCTGCCTCTGGCCCTCCTGCATTCTTACCAGAGTAAAAACAGAAATTGTAGACATATGAAGTCTTCGAGTCAGCAGTGGCCCACACCTTTATGCCCCACTTGCATGTTTTCTTAGGCATATACATCCTAATTGGACAGTACCTCCCCTTGTAACGAATCATGACCTCATCAACTGTCACCATTTTGTTCAGATTCCAGAGGCTTTGACACCTATCAACAATCTCATCACACACCCACCTTAGCTTTCCAAGCTTGTCGTAATTGTGACTCTTCCGATCCGCCACCAAAGGCGTCGTCAACAAGATGCAAACAGCGGAGGATGGCCTCGTACCTATCTCTCGTCATCACTTTGCGGATGACAGGACAAGAGAAGAATTGCTTCGAATGTTGCCAGTTTAAGCGAGTTCGGGGCAACTTCTTCATGCCCATGAAGACACAAATGCCAATCCAAGCCCTCAACTCACAAACAGTGAGCTCTTTCCACTTAGGCCCCCCCACGAGTGCCTGCACCCAAAGCCTCACATGCATAACGATTGGACTCCCTACATATCCGTGCAAGCACATGTTGTCTCCAAAACAAACGAAAGAACCAAACAAGATGTAAGCCCTTCATATCTGGCAGGCAGGGACCAGGTACAGGGCTAGTAAAAGTACCTCTATCAGTTGCAAACTCAGAGCCAACATTGGACTCCCAAGTCGCAAGCTTGAACATCTTGACAAAATCGGCGGTTGGCTCCTCATCGCACTCCATGTCAACCCCATCATTCTCCCAGTTGCATTCATCGGCAGAGTCCCCCATGTAGCCATCGTCACCCTCAAAATCCTCGTCCATGTCCGACGAGGCCTCATCATGCCCAAAACTCCCATTAGAAGACCCCTCCCAAAATTCACAGTACCCCCAGCACCCCCAGTATTGGGATGCAACTCCCCCAAAGCCACCCGACCCACAGCCACCATCCTCCCCGGACTCAGAGACCCGCCAACACACCCTACATTCATCGGCAGACCACCAGCCTCTCCCCCAATCCCAGAATTCACTCCATGACTAATTTTTTTTCCAGACGACACCCTTGGGAGGTGTTGTCACACTTGCAGGAAGAGACCTCTTTGCACGAGCGAAAACCTTCAGACGACTGATTGTTGGCATCGGGCCAGATATCTTCTCTCAACACAGAATTCACAGCCTCATTAAAACGGTCATTGTCACCCTCCTCTCTTCTCTCTCTCCAACCTAGAACAAGAGCAACTTGACGTCTAAACAGGAAACGAAAAGTTGTGAGGGTGAGGGTGGCGAGGGCAGCGATTGGCACCTGGCGGGGGAGGCAAGTTTAACAGGAAATCAGGAGAAAGGCAGCCCAAGATTATCTTGCACTGCTCCTCAGTGCAATGTTGTTCCTGCATCGCCCATTTTCTTATAACATGGGCTGTAGCTGCATGCTCGGGTGGAGGAGGTGGTGGCTCAGGTGCAGCAAGGGCCTTGCGCTTAGGCGCCATTGATTCTCTACCACCCAGACAGCTCACCCCAATCACTACAAGCCTACGTACAGAACAAAAAAACAAATCCCCAAATCTGATGCCCACATCAAGAAACACAAAACCCAAGCATTACCATCCCTGACGGCAAGGCTATAGGATCTAATCATTTGGCATGCAGAACCCTAGCACTAGCTGAATGCAGCATAAGCAAGAGGTGTAAAGAGAAAAGCGCAAAGGAGGAAAAAGGGCGAGCTTGTACCTAAGGCGAACAGACGGCTGCGCACTGAATTCGTGGCTGCGCAACCCTTCTCGCACCTCGTAAATGCAAGTGAAGCAATAGATGTAAACGCAGTGGCCAGCTCTAAAGACAAATAAGAGCTCCGCAGCGCAAAACGGAATAGCGGCCCGCACTCACCCACATCACAAAGAGCCCAAATAAGCGCACAAAGAAAACAATCAAGCGCATGCAAGGCTAAATATGATCGACACAGGACGGAAGAAGGAGTGTAAAAGGCCGATTTGCACACAAAAAACTGCGAGCCCTCGACATGCACAAACGAGAGGGAACGAAGGACGCGAAGTGCCCGTCCCTGCCACCTCCCGCCACCCTTCGCGCGTGCCGGGGGGAGATGTGGCTGTCCGCACGGGCGGACATGCAGCACCCGGTGGCACCCATCGCCGCCGAAGGCATGAACCCCACCCCATCCAGCCGGCCACAGGTCAACCATGCTGGAGGGCCCCAAATCACTGATTTTTGGGTACCCCCACGCTTTCCAAAAAATCCTGCAGGCTGTCCTTTAGGATTTTTGGGGTGCCATCAACACAAGGGGGCATAGAATTTAATTTCCTACAATTTTCATTCAGAGCTTGAATTCATCCGAATTCATCTCGATGATTTTCATCCAAGCGAAATTTTCCGGCGACCTGATTCAGGTCGCCTCGTCCATTAGGGGTTAAGTTTTGGGGGAGGGACACCTTCCAAATGAACATGTACCATAAGGCAATGGCACTTCTACTCTTGAGATCCACATATTGGGACTGAAACCACCCAGGCCTGCAATGCATACAAACATAATGTGGCCGGGCTGGACCCCTTCCCCCATCATTTGCTCGTAGGTCTCCAAAGCCTCCATCCCACGTCCCTGTTGTGCATACCCTGCAAGCATCGCACTCCATGACACCACATCTCATTCAGCCATAGTGTTGAACACTCCCTTTGCATCCCCGATGCACCCACATTTTGCATACATGTCCACTAGGGTATTGTTCAGAATGACATTTGGTACAATTCCAGCTCTGAAGATGTCACCACGGACCTCCTTCCCCTTTTCCAGAGCTGCCAGGGCAGTGTTTAGAATGACATTAGGTACAATTCCAGCTTTGATGATATCCCCATGCACCTCTTTGCCCTTCTCAAGGGTTGCCAGGCTTGCACAAGCATTGCAATGCACACAAACATGATGTGAGAGGGCAAAACAGGTTGAAATAGGTCAAAGAAGAAGATGCCCTCACCACATTGTCCTTGAGGTTGTGTCATGACTTGACCGACCATCAACCCAAAATGACCTCTTGTGTGTGCTGCTTGTGTCTGTAGTCAGGTAATGTCGGATTGGTCTGTGAGATCGAACCACCACGGTGTAGCTGAGTAGGCAGAGATTGAAACACGGCCTGCTATGACCAAGCTAACTCTCCCAAGAACGGCAAGCTCGCAAGAATGTTGCGAGCTTCTCCTCGTCTCATCTCCTCCTCCTCTCCTCCTTCTTGCATCATTTGCTCAACGCCTCCATCCCACGCCCCTGCATATCCTGCGATCATTGCGTTCCATCCCTCAGCTACATGGTGTGGCACAGGGAGACAAAAAAAAACGCCAAGTCCCAGCCCTCCTCTGTGTTCACGATTACCCTAATGGGCAACCTTATTAGCAACTTTTTGACTTTTTAATCTTTTGCACTTTGATTCATTCTAGGTCAGAGGCTAAAGTCCTGCTACCAGACTTGTCTAGAAAACCAAAACACCACGTATACAAACATTTGATAATGGTAATAAAAAATATTGGCCAAGGCAACATGACCAAGGCAGCATGCTTCTGAGCAAACCTTTAGGATTTGCTGCCGGCCTCATTCATGATTCAATCACTGCAATGACAGGGGAGGCTTATGCCTCTATTATGGATTGGGTAGAGTTGCACAAGTTAGGATCCAAAGTTCACATGAGTATCCCTTCTTCGAAATATGGCCGTGACCTACTTTCTTCGAGCTCGAGATGGTTCCCAATATTAGAGCTTGACTATGGCTGGGGTGGACCCTTCTATGCTGTGAGGAAGAGCGAGCTACTAGTCCAGCTCTCAATGGAAAGTTCTTTATGCAGCCCAGCGCATCTGCTTCTGAGAATGTGATGATCTCTCTACATCTCCCAACAAATGTCATGGAAGCTCTCGAAGCTGATCTCTTTCAGTTCTGACTACTATGACAATGCAATTTCAGTATATCCCACATGTGGAAGGAGACAAGGTTTTTGGCATTCACTTTCAGTGTTCGAATTGGGCAAGAGCGGGTAACATGAATATGAGTAATGCGATGACTTTTCTTTTAAGAATTTTGTCTGGTTGGTGTAGTACCACACTCCGCCTCCACTGTCGAGACCTCATCTTCAATACTGTTAGAAATTGATTGCCTGTTATCATTAGAATAGTTGCTCAGGAGGGGAGTTTGGAGCTGACTATCCTTGTCGCCATTGCTTGAAGTCATGTTCGTACCGTGGCTTCACTCTATCTTCTCGTGCATAAAGGAAAAGCTGGTTTTGCTGGTGAAATATTCCTTGGAGGCCTTTCCCGTACAGTTTCATACCTGCATCAGCGTGCTGAAATTGGCCTTAGCTCTAAGCAACCAAGAGTTGCCAAGTTCCTGCAGGCTTCAAAGTTTGATGGGTTTGATGCGCCAGAGACAAACCAAGATTTTGAACCTCCAACAAGATGCAAAAGAGTCTTCTTTCAGTTCTCAGGTCTGCCTCCGTTTCAGTCGGAAAAGCTGTCGTACCAGCACACAGAGGCCGATGGTGACCAACGTATAGAATCAATGAAATTTCACGACAAGTTCACAACATAGGCACCCAAGACATGTGCTTCTTGACTTCCTTCAAACTTGACACCCGTCAGACCGGAAAGCTCAACTAAGCTTTCTCATACATTAGCACACTCGACCCATCTGTTGAATCCCCGTACTATCATGCTGACTTCACAATTCCGAAAACTTTGCGTTCGTTGTAAGGTGGCAAATCACCTTCATGCAGATGATAGACAGACAGACACAAAATCAAATCTTCACCATGCTTACAGGGTCTGCTCAAGCAAGCTAGTCTTCAAGAGCATTCCTCGCACGGAAGTTTAAACCTTATCTTAGCTTGCTGTGCATTTTACTTGTGGGGAGAGTTGCATGCGCGAGCTTGGAGACATGGCGCACCAATTTCTACGCAAATTGCTTCTGTGTAGGGGGTCCCCTGCTTTCCGGGATCTCACTGGAGGAAAAAGGTCTTTCGCTTCCTGCAGCCAGGATCAGTACCACCGATTGTGGTAGTAAGTTGTCTTTCACCTTGTGCAGCCGCATCTTCCAAGTGTGTCTTAGAAAATTTTGTGTCGGTGATAGAATTATACATAGAGCTTAAAGGCAGGTATGAAGAACCCAATGTCCCTCTTACGTCCCATAAGTATGAAGAAGGATTTGTAGTTGTGGTGTTTTTCGGCCACTGGTGCCATTTGAAGGATCTTTTGCAACTGTTGAGGGCCTGCCCAAATGTTGGACTTGGAGCAATTGGATCATTGTGGCAAAATTCAGATTGAGGTTTGTAAAGTTCTCTTTAGGTGTATTCCAGTGTTGGCCAGGTATCATGTTTCGTATAGTCTTTCCGGTTCACGTTATGGAACCTCTTCTTAGTGGAGGCAGTGGGTGATATCAATAAGGTTTATAATTTGAAAGTGAGTCCACTTGAGGTTCTCAACACATGAGTTATAAATCTTTGCAACGGATATCCATTTTCCGGTTTCTGTAAGTTCAGGTTCTCCATCCCTACACCAAAATACAAGGTGGGCAATTGGAATGAGGTATTGTTGTGCACAACTATCGCCTTGAAATAGATAAAATTCCAAGCTATAGGGGTTCAGAGAGTTCAGGGTTTAGGGTGGCTCAAATAAACCTTCACATCAACCACTTCAAACCCATCGCAAGATTGTACTCCATACATGTAAAATAATGGAAGGACCTAATCAAACAAATTAGTGTGCCCTTCACCGACCACCAATTCTTTGAAATACCATGATTTTTCTATCAAATCATAGTTATCCTCCACTAAGGCTGCCTCTGCATCCATAAAAACTTTGTAGTCGGATGTAGGACAACAACCAAGTCGAGGGTCATCTGGCCAAGCATTACCAAACGATCCAAATATTTTATCTGCAATCGGCAACGCCTAAGAGATGTTAGCACCCCTACAATATTGAATACTCGTTCAATCTCTATCTGTGAACCAGGGATGCCAAGTATATGCTTGGCTAAGGGATTTGCTATTCTATCAGCTATCAGCCATTAGTCATCAACTTGCAGATAAAGAGAATTTAGGGCCTGTTTTTGCTAATTGCACGTAATTATGAAATCCACTAATCTAGAGAAGAGAGCATCAGTGTGACGTGGATGCGGAAATGACGGCCACGTGGCAAAAAAAAATTCTCGGGCTGCCCGTAATTATATGCTTGGATTTGTGAGAAACAATAATGAAAAATGACACGGGATTGTACTGACACGCCACCTTTGGCTGCCGAAGGTGGAGGCTGAGCGGGAGAACATAAGGTAAAAACGAAATAAATGGATGTCGGAAATCCCCCCCCGCCCCCCGAAAAAAAAAAAACCCAACATAAGAATTCTGCACGAACGTGGAAGAATTATGAATGTTTTTTAGCCATTTTAATCTCTAGCTTGGATTATCGTATGCTACGGAAATGTGTAGGGATGCTGGTGAAAAGATTTTTTTTTGTTGGACCTAAGTTGAAGGTGGCTCTTCTGTCCTTATATAAGGTACTTTTCGCTTTTTGGAATGTGATTTTGTATTCAATTTCAAACTTTAAAATTTAATTTTTTCCGGGCAGGTTCGTTGGGCAGATTGAAATGTTCTTGTTCACCTTCGTTGACCTTTGTCACTGATGGAATTGCTTTGGTAACTGATAGAATAGGAGCTCTCCTTGGCTAAAAAGGCGTAATTTGGAAATTGCGCTTCATGGTCCTTCCGCCAAGCAAGGGGATTTGAAGAGTCAACAGTAGAAACAGGCAGTCTCGCCTGAAGAGAGACAACTCATTTTTTACTCAAGCGCTCGAAGACTCTTCCTCCAAAGCCCCTACACCAAAAAGGCTTGACTCCTCAACTATTTCAAAAGGCAGCAGTGCTGAGCGCATCAGAGGGTAGCTAGTGACCTCGGCTTTGATTCATGATACATGTTGTGACTACGAAATTCAATGATGAGGTTATTGCCTCGGCTATGGCCCAGACCTGCGGCTTTGGTACCCTTGCCTGCCTATTGCCTGCAAGGATAAAGTTTGTCTGTTGTAACAAGTGATGATAGCTTCCTTGAATTCAAGGGTTTCCTCAAACATAATAACTTTGGAGGCAAATCTTGTTTTCACAAGTGTCTTCAACCTGCGCGGCCGGTATGCCAGAATCAATACATGCTTTGTTCCACTCAACACGACCTTTTCCGCTCTTCCTTGTCCAGGTAATAGTTTTTTGTAGAGCTGCTTGCACATCTTTCACTAAGACTGCCCTTAAGCCAACACTTACCTTAATGTCATTTGTAGCATACTGGCAGGCCTTCGACATCACCTGTACTCCAAAGCAGGTGCCTTCAAAAACTTGAGGTAAGAGACAGATGCACACATGAAACAATCGACCTCAAAGCTATCGTCATAGTATTCAGGTTGTCACCTTCGTCTTTCACAAAAGGCCACGACACACTGAGTAAGACTATATTTGTCCAATAGTGATTGGAGTTGAACCGCCATAACCGCCCCGCATGAATCATATACTTCGAACAACCCTATGGTAACATTGAGTTCTCATTCAGAAAGTTGACTACAAGTGCAAATGTGTCTATGTCACCCCTGCTCATCCATAGATCAAAGCTGGCTGAACAAGTTACACAACCCACCAAAGCAGGTAGCACGAACTAATCCATGGTCTTAGAAACCATCGTTGGCAGGACCTCATGAACAAAAACATGACGAGAAGGAAATACCTACACGAGGAGATTGCCTCAATACTAACCTCCTTAACCAGATATTCTCCACAGAAGATAAGGGCCGGTAACCCTTTGCAATGTACAGTAGTAGGTCCTCTAGAAACTTGATTTGATGCTCGTCCGATTTCTTGTATGGATTAATTGAACCAAAGAACTCTATTATCGCACAACCAGTAGGTAGAGAGCGCTTCTTGCTAGCCTGTCGAGCTGGCTCGGAAATTGTAATCAATCTAGTCATTTGAGATTTCATGAGCGCAACCAATGAGGATGACAAATTTGCATGTTTGCGCATAGCAGTCACATCATTACTCTTGTTGTAGGTTACCAAACCTTTCCTCTGATTTGTGTTTTGTGCCAGAACAAGGTTCTTCTGTTGAGAGTGACAAATGACGCATCGCAGAACCTGAGGGTGGACCAAATCGACTGGAAGATCATTGTTAAGAGCAAAGAAAGACCACAACAAAGAGTTGTAGTTGTAGGGTTTCCAAAATGTAGATTGAGTCTGCAACATAATTAGCAATTGCTGGCTGAGAAGCTTTGTAAGTGGGCCCTCCATGACACCTCCATCATGATTTGCACTCCCTCTGTCAGCTATTGTGGCATTTGCTTGGAAATCAGATGAGGAGGAAGCCATGGCAGAAAATAGATCTCACACGAACGCACCATAACTACAGACACAAAATATGACAATCCAGTGAACTTCAGAAGAGTCAGCTCCATCACACAAAACTGAAATATCCTAGCATTAATAATTCTATGATAGACCAAAGATCTCACAAGATTGTCCCCAAGCCCGAGAAAGAACTGGTTGCGCATTTGTGAAGGGACAGATTCGATTGATAACCAACGTAGCCAAAAACTAATGGAGCGGTGGTTAAGTTGCGAGATGTGCAAGACGAGACCCGGTGGCCGGGTCTCACAATGGACACTTCAACATGCAATAGGGTAGAAACACCTTTCATGGCGCAAGAAGTTGGATAAATGTAATAACTTTTTGTGCTTTAAACCTATGGGGTCATATAATACCTTAACATAAAGCTCTTAAGATAAGATAACTTTCTTTAGTTGAAAGTTAAATGAGATTCTGGCTTTATCTGACATTAAAAGTGGAGAGAAGTAGAGGATGTCAATGTGAGCCTTTGACGCACCTTGTTCCTATTCTGACTCATTCATATCTCATTAGTATTTTTTCTACCTGAGATGGTAACCAAAAAAAGAACCAAAAATATCAATGGAAAGCGCTTAATGTGGCCATCTTTTTGTAGTTGGAGAAATTTTCATTAGAGGACATCTACCTATAGCAACTTAAGGATAAAACAAGTGAGCCCATCATGGCGCACAAGATATATTGCTCTTTTGGTACCTTGGACTTCAACCATTTTAACCATTTTAAGAAATAAAGATACCATTGGAAAGCTCTTGATAAGCCCCAACATTTTGTAGTTGGAACAATTTCCAATAGAGTTCATCTACCTCAGAAATTTGAGTGTAAAGTAGAGGATTAAATGGTGTAGTGTAGTTGATTTCTCTTTGGGTAAGCTTGCTGGCCTATCATGGCGCACTCCAGCCTGACACGCTCCGAAATGGGCATATTTTCTTGCACCATGGGCGTGCTTTTGAGCGCCACTATGGGGCACATGCCCATGAACGGTGCTTCTACCCGGGGGGTTGGTAGGACGTGAGCACAATCCCACGGTGGTGGACAATTCACGGAATTGGGAGGTCCACATACATTGAGTACAAAAAGTTGAGTAAACAGGGTTGGTCGTCAAGTCTCCATGGGAACCGAGGAGTGAAGAGGCCACGCCCTCGAACGCTGCAGGAAGAGGGTTTTATGTTTTGAAACCGCGGTCACAGTGTTTTCAAAACGGAATTAATTGGCGGATATAGAGACACGGTGCATTTATAGGATTTATGTGCCTATTTCCGTCCCTAAACCAAAACCCATATGCGGAATAGGCACCCATAATGTATATCTATAAACTCCAAGTTCCACATATCTACAGTTTTGGTATCCTACAAAAACAAAACACATTAGGGAAAAACAAAGTCACAATAACCAACACCACATCCAAAACACACAAATACCAACAATAGTTGAACAATTTAATATAATGAGGCAAACAACGGGTTTCATTAACGAAAAAAATCAAGGTATCGAATTTCGCCAGCGAAATAACAGATTCCGCCAACGAAATTATGGATTTTGCTAGCGAAATATTGGGTTTCGTCGACGAAATTTCCAAATATCGCTGCATAGGTCATTATCCTATGGTTTCGTAGGCGAAACAAAATGTGTTGTGTTTGGTTTTGCATATAAGAGACGACGTGAGATTGTTTTATTTCGCTAATGAATTGTTATGTGCTTGTGCGTACAGAAAATAAACCACGGAAATAGGGTGCCCGTCCATATTCATGACTCATTTTTGTGCCTATTTCTCCCATGTCTATTTCTCTTCGTGTGGTTTGTGCTCACGTGAGCACAAGTCTACTCGTGAGTACAAATTGCACATTTTAGTTTCGCTATCGCATCTTTTTAAGAATATTCTAGGAATTTATGGTACATCCTCTTCTGCTCACGTGAGCAGGCTCATGCTCATGTGAGCATGCTCACATGCTACCCAACCTCCTTCTACCCTAACCGTCGGATATCCACAAACCCGAGTCTCAAAATTTGCTTTGACCCGAGTATGTACATATTGATAACCGCTTGAATACCCGGCCGGGTATGGATTTCGAACCCAATACCCGGCCAACATTGGTTTAAACCAGTGTTGGCCGGGTATGGCATCTTGACATGCATATCCGGCGGTTATTTGCCGGTTATGCACATGTGCATAACCGGAAAGTGTAGCCCCCGCAGGAACTGGCTATGGAAGGAACCGGAAAAAAAATCGAGCTTCCTAACCGGCTAGAGAACCGGCATGGTGATTATAAGGGTGTTATACCCGGAGCAAGATCCGGAGCAAATGTGGATGTTGTAGAGGCGGTCCTAGATAATACAAGTGTAAAGGTTAGTGATGGTAGTTATGAAATGACAATGTTGGGGGGATTAGGTGCACAACATTAATGAGAATATCCAAGTAGGAAATTAATTAGTTGGGCATTTGGCATTTGGCTAGGACAATAGTTGTAAGTTGTAAGCTTAGTGTATTAGAGGGGCAGAGAGATAGATGACAGGGTTGAATGTTTGAACTTTGAACCCGAGACCCACAACCAATACTCTAGTGGCTTATCACCATGCCACAACCCTTTTGTGTATAGTTTTACACACATACACAAAAATGCTAGAAAAAGTAAAAATAAATAAAAGTGGATGAATCCCATAACCGGTACCATGGAACCAGAATTTTTTAAGATGGCATACCTGGTAGATTGAGAACCGGACAAAAAAAAATCCATGTGTTTATTGAGAACCTGTAACCGAGATGTTTTTCAAACCTATTGGTATACCCTGCCCCGGCCATCCATTTTTTTCAAAGAGTACGCCATAATGGGACCGGGAGAGGGCTCAAAACATGGTACCCGGCCAACACTGGTTTAAACCAGTGTTGTGTGGGTTATGCCTTTTCAAGGAACCCGCCGGGTCCGGGTCTGGGTAATTTTTCAGAGCCTACTCCGGGATCCGGGTTTCTGAAATTTGGAAAATCCAGGTGAGTCCGGATTTTTGAACACCGAGTCGGGTCCAGGTCCGGGTAGTTGCTGGAAAATTTTGACGGGTTCACGGGTTCGGATCCGGGTCCTGATTAATTGATTAAATAAATTAGAAAAATGAGATTAACTAGAAATATTTTTTCTGTCATATTTAAATATATATAAACAATATTTGCGTGACTTATATTTGTGTAGTCTCTGCCTGTGTCTGATCTACACATGATTGCCTGTCTGCATGCATCTCTATATGTCGAAAGTGCAACCTTAGTCACATGTGTCATTTATGTTTTTGTCCAGCTTGTAGTTGATTGTCTACCCGCTTGCATCTATGGATATAGCAGTGCAACCTCACCACGTGTCATTTGTGTGTTTCTGTCCAGCTTCTCATCGATTGTTGATCTCCTTAGCCATATATACATATGTATCTTCTCCTTGTGATATCTCCATGGTGCAATTGGCAGTGCAGTGTTAGTTACATGTGTCCTTTGTGCACATGAGCAAGGAATCTCTAGCAGTGTTGATATGCACTGTGCACAATGTCATTTCCAGCCTTACTTCTCGTCCCCTGTATTGTGGTTGTCCTCAATTATGAATGAGTGATCGTCTAATCATATTGTCTATCACACAGAGACACACATGTCACACTGATTCCTTGAAACATGACTTATGTTGTGGTAGGTGAAACTGGCAGAGCGTCTAGTGGATTCCTGCTTTGCATACCGTGTCTTTTTTGGGAACAGAAGCGACTGAAGCTGCTATCAAATTTGCTCGCAAGTATCAGCGTGTGGAAGCCAAGAAGATCCTTCCTCCGTGGACTCCGTGAATTGTGTGACGAAACTGGTGCTCTTCTTGTCTTCGATGAGGTGGGACTCTCAATTCTTTCCACCTCTCTTTGCTTTATTATGTTTGTGTGACAAACTTTTGTTGGGATAATTTCCCCCTGGAATCAGTATGCAGAAGTGTTTACGGGATGCTGTGGTGTACTTAGGTTGGTTGTTCTTGTAATGGTATGCAACTGTAGAGCCTCTTTGTGACACTCCTAGCCTCTTCCTTCCTGAAATCCTCTGGAACAGAGACACAAATAGAGAGTGGCAGAATGGAGCCAACAAGACATGGAAGGTTGGAGAGATAGTTGCAATATCAAATCTAAGTGTCTTGAGTAGACTCAGAGATTTCACAGAAATACTTGACTGGCGGCCAGTTTCCAGTGATCTAGGTTGGAAGTAACAACTGAAGACTCTGGACAATTAACTATCTCTGAATTCTATCAAAAGGCATATGAACTTATAGTGACATAACATAGAGTGTTCCCAACTTGTTCCCAAGTCTGGAAACAGATCTGTTTACTTGAACACTTCGCATATGTGGTCCATTTATCAATTCATTGTAAGTCTGAGCCCAAAGTATTTTTTTGTGGCTTCACACCATGACTTTTCAACAAAGAAATGCTTGTGGAACCGGGTAGATAATTGGTGGCATAAAGGCATCCATATCTTACGTATTTTGGCAACCTGACATGCAGGCACCGGGATTTTTAGAGACGTGGCAGCAAAAGGCACCACCTTCGCACTCAACTGAAAGAGAGGTTGGGGTGGAAATCCCCATGTGAGGCTTGGTGAGCCGAATGACATACATGGTCATAGAGGCGGACTCCGACTTTGATAGGCCAGAAGCTGCTTCTTGACAGAGATAGATCATTCAAGTTCTTGCCATCAAATTAGGAGTGATCATCCAGTTATGATTAGGAGTGACTTGTTATAGTTGCAAAATAGCAACTCCAAATAACTAAGCATCCAATTATGCTATAGTTATCTCTGCTAATTCTACTCAGTTAACTCAAATTAGCGACTCAAGTCATAGTACCAAAATAACTTCACGCCTATGGTCATCATGTGACTTTCGTGATGGTCATCATGTTATTTTCGTGACCATCATGTATGTGTCATCTGCCATGTATGGATACATGTTGTCGACTCACGATGTGTCTCGCGTGCGATGTTGGGTTGTGGTGACATGTGTCATGTGCCACAGAGTTCATGTGGTGTGGTGAGGGCGGGGCGGGGCGGGGCGGGGGCAGCGATCGTGAACCGCGCATGAGCTGACGAAGGGGGTGCGGCTAGGGTGGCGGGGGGTGCCATGCAGGCAGGATCGAAGGGGTCGCATTAAACTCCCGGGCCTTTTCTAATGTGCGCCATTGACTTTGGGGTCTTCAGCTTATGGCAAATGACTCCCATTCTTGAGGTTGGGTAGCACGCGAGCAGAGGAGGGTCTGCCACATATTCCAAGAATATTTTCCGAAAAATGCTTTAGTGAAACTAAAATGTGAAATTTGTGCTCACGTGAACACAAGTCTATTCACGTGAGCACAAACCACGCAAAGTTGTGCCATAAGTAATTGCCCGCTAGTACCATCTCCATCAACACTTTTCGTTGGTTAATACTTGTATATTTAATCATGTGCAGTTGACACTCGTAGCAATCACTAATATGCGAAACTAGCCAAAATTCATCATGTTTCGCCCACGAAAGCGTGGGTAATGACCTAATGCAATAAGCACGTAACAATTCGGTAGTGAAATAAAACAACCTCACATTGTCCCTTATATGCAAAAACAAACACAACTCATTTTGTTTTGCCCACAACATCATTGGATAATGAGCTACGCAACGATACCTTGAAATTTCACTGACGAAACTTGATACCTTGATTTACTTTGCTGATGAAACCCGTTGTTTGCCTCATTATATTAAATTGTCCAATTATTGTTTGGTATTTGTGTTTTTGGATGGTGTTGGTTATTGCGACTTTGTTTTTCCCTAATGTGTTATTTTTTTTGTAGGATACCAAAGCTGTAAATATTTGGAACGTGGAGCTTGTAAATATAGATTAGGGGTGCCTGTTTCGCATTAGGGTTTAGGGACAGAAATAGGCACCAAAATAGCACAGAAACCCCTATTTCGCATGTAGTAACCCTATTTCCGTGCATTCTATTTCCTTGGAAACCTGGGTATCCTATTGCCGTATTATTGTGCTCAGGCCTCCATTTTTCTGTGCTCGCGTGACCATGCTCACCAGTGTGCTCACGTTCTACCAACACCCCATTCTTGGGGGAAACTATTGTGCCGGGAGATCTGAGAGTGTGAGATGAGGGTGCAGAAAATGCTCTTCTTGGCCCAGGGGAGGTCGAAGGCTTGAAAAACTTTCATCCTTCTTCGGGTAGAGCACCTGCAATTGGCTGCCAAACAAAGAAATCCAAGCTTTCCTCCCGTCAGCCATCAGATCTGAGTATATATTAAACATAATCAGTCTGATGCTAAGGCAAGTCCAAACCTAAAATGAAGAAAATAGCTGAGAGAGATGCAAATTCAGGAGGCGGAGAGGGGTGGGGATAAGCCTCCAAATCGTCATTGCCATGGGAACTGAAGAAAGCAGTGTTCAATAAATCAGGTTCAGGATTTGAACCCAGAATCACCTGGGTTGCACTCAGTGCTAATTATTATTCTTCAACTGAGCTAGTAGTATTATCCGACTATTGCTGATAAATCATAATGCATCCTGGATTTTCCAGTAAATAAAACAAAATGCGGATAAGTGTGGATATATGAGTGGCAGTATATAAGTGGCGCAGAGTGACCGATATACGGTCGCACGCCCACCACTCGTTCGGGATATGATGTACCCCCATCTCACCGTCCATTTCACATCCAGGGGGGCCGTGTGAATCTTATCCATAGATTTGTGGTTAGTTTTCAGAATTACCAGCCTATACACATGGATGAGAGAAGGCTTTATGGATGCAAGTCCTCACGAAAGAAAAAGAGTGACACCGTTCTTCGTTCGTTCACGATATTTGTTCATTCACGTTGTTTTACCTAGCGACAAAAGTGGTGGGAGTAAAAAAGCCCTTCTCGCTCGCGCCTTCTTCATCACTTGCTCGGCAACGTTCTTCGTTGTCGCACTGCCCTCTCCACACTCCGTTTGCCGTCTGAGTGTTTGATCTCACACCACACCATAGCTATGGCTTCCCTTGCAGCAGCTGCAGTGTCAGTGCCTTCCTTCTGTGGCTTGAAGGCTGAGGCCAGCGTGAAGAGCGCCAAGGTGTCCAGCACCGTGGTCGTCAGGGCCGCCCCGATTGTCAGGGCTTCCGTGCAGACCAGCAACGATGCCTTGCAGAATGTGGGAAAGGCCCTGTTCGCTGCCTCCACCAGCCTGCTTTTGGCTACTTCGGCCTACGCCGCGGATGTGAAGATGGGAGGAGATGGTGGAGAGCTCAACTTTTTCCCCTCCTCTTTGAAAATTTCTGCTGGAGACACTGTCAAGTTCATCAACAACAAGGGCTTCCCCCATAATGTTGTCTTTGATGAGGATGAAATTCCCTCCGGGGTTAAGGCTGACGCTCTCAGCCACGAGGATTACTTGAACGCTCCCGCCGAGAACTTCTCCATCACCTTCACGCAGAAGGGAACCTACAAATACTATTGTGAGCCTCACAGGGGTGCTGGCATGGAGGGAGAGATCACTGTCTCTTAGAGGCTCTTAGCTGTTCTTGTGCGATTTTGATATTTAACCTCCTCTTGAGGCTGGGTGTTGTAAAGGGATTGTATATGTGTATTTGGCTATTGGAAAGTGACCCATCTTCTTGCTCAGAACCCTTGGGATGGTGCTATCGAAATGCCCTAGTGCAATGGACGATTGTAGTTGACGTAAGTTCAAATGAAATCTCATTTTAGTTCTTCGGCTTGTGTCAATGTAGTTAGTTATCTCTGTTAGCAGCTCAGCAGATGTTTGTCAGAATGCTGCCTTTCTGTGCATTCCTCAGTATTTCATTGCCGTTCAATGCCGATGTCTCTGGGTGCACTTCAAGCAGTGAGTTTGCAGATTTTCCTCCACCTCATTCCAATACAATGCATGTGTTAGGCATGTACCAGATCTGTTAGACACTTTTCAGCTCACGGATCTCCTTAGTTTGTCACCTACCCAAAATGCGTACCTGTTTGTCTGCTTAGATGCAGCAGCGCTCTAACTCTTCTCATACACCTGGAGTGGCTCGTAAAATGTAGCGTGCTCTCAGACCCCAATTTACCCGCAGTGTCTGTGACCTCCACATTGGCCATGAAATCAGCCTACAACCAAGCAAGGCCCTCCACTACTAGTCCAATTTGACGCAATTCTTCGAAGCTGAAGTGGTTGGTCTAAAACAATCGTGACAATCTAACATTGTCAAGGCTGAACAGCTTTGGAGCTTTTGCTACTCTTTTATCTTCAAGGATACTTGAAACCCATACAAATGTCCCATGCGAACAACACCTTGCTTACTGTACCTAAATCCCCTGATGTCGCATCAAAATCAGGATCTGTGCTTCACAGCCAATGATGCTGCTTCAGATAGCGAAAAGCAAATTGAGACCTAGGATATCTTTGTGGAATGTTACGTTAAACCCATTTGGTACTCACGCTACATGAATCACATCACATTCGAGGAGTATGCAGTGCCGACTACCTCGTCTCGAGTGTCACTGTCGGTCCGACCACTTGTTCCGACCACCTACGAGCTGTCATCGTCGTCCCACAGATGCATTTCTCTCGCTGACACTGGAATCTGTCTGATTTCTTCAGGCCGTTGGTTGGCATTGTCCGTAGTTCATCTTGACTTAATCTTTTGTTTTGTTGATTCTACTTTTATCTCCTCTGCTGGAGACTTCTTGCTCTCCTGTTCAATCACGCCATGTTCTGGTTTCCAAGGACACATCTATGTTGACGTTCTTTCAATTTTGTCCAGTGCGACACGTTTGGAGTACTTATCTGGACCTCGCTGGGAATCGAATGGCAAAATGCTGGTGAAGTCTCTCGCGTGAAGCTGAGGGCAGGAAAACCCTAGGAAGCAGTGATGAAAGGACTGATAAGCACGCCAGCCATGGATTGTTATGGTTTATGTCAGTTTCATCTCATTGCTAGTAGAAATAGCCGATGGCAAACTCTGTCTTTATAAGGCCGGCTGTGAGGGCTGAGGTTGGTTTTTTAAGCTTACCTTTTTCATTCATGAGCCATGAGGCTGTAAGGGCCTCTTCCCATGTGCCCCCTCACCTGCGGATGAGATGGGTTCACCGTGGAGAGGTTTATGCTTTTGCTACAGCAGGATATGGAGCTGTTTGTCACCAGTGGGGCCTAATAGTCCGCTACAAACCCCCCTCACCCCAGAGGGCTGCAGTCGCTTTTGACAAGAGCTGGGGTATATGATCAACTTGAGGGGACGGATGAGGAGGTGATTAGACAGGGAGCAACATAGGGTTGTTAAGGTTCGGGGCGTCAACAAGTCAGGCTTCAGCCCTCTCTTACACTTGGATGATGTCAGCTGTTGGGCTCTTGCTTAGTTCTTTGCCCTCTGCTGCACAGAGTACCATGTGGCCCTCCATTTGGAAACAAGGTGACCATATATACAAAGAGCAGGTACCTGCATCCTTGGCGCATGATGTGTATAGTCAAAGAAAACTGGGGAGATAATCCCACAAGTTTCCAACATACAGCTGTCCAAGGTTTTCCAGGAACTCTGGTCAGACTATATTGCAGTCCCAAATACAAGGCCTGTGTTCACTATCTGCTGATCAAGCTTGTAGCAAGCTTGTAAAGGTACCATAGCATACAACTCCAAATGGGTTGAATGAAGAAATGAGTATAACCATTCTCTAAAAGAATGTGACTAGTGGGCTGTTTTTGTTTTTCAAATGAAGTGGAGGACCAATATAACAAACAGTCTGCATGATCAAACTCTCCACCTAGTTTACTATACTCACATCAACACCTTTCAGGTTACTTGTTACCAGCTCGGGTCCAATTCTCGCGCGCCCTGGCTGCACTGGCCTTTGCCTTGGCAAGCTCCACATTTGTGTATTTGTGCTCTTTAATGCCTAATGGCCCAGGCTGCAATACCTCTATCACCTTCTCCACTTCCTGAGCCTGCTTTCTACAAACACAAGGAAAGGCATGGGGGCAAAGTGTTAGTTACATGTTTATAACCACCTATTCACTTGGATAACCTGTCCAATTCCAAGTATCTGTAAGATCAATCGGTCCCTCTCTTGCTCACAGTTTTGATTAGCTTTGCCTGCTGAATGGAAATCTTGGCTTAGGTTTCCCATTACTTCTCCCCAACTCTGCATCCAGAACCAGCTTAGGATATAGGCGTAACCAGCACCTAAAGAGTACTGTACATCCTTCTCTCATACACACAAACCTACATTCATACCAACAAGAAAAGGGAGAAAATGCTTTGGGTTTTAACACAGTTCTCAAACTTTTGCAGCTTTGTAGAATTGAAACAAGTTACCCTCATATGCACAGTCCAAGGTGTCTAAATATATGCACCAATGAACTAGCGTCAAGAGCTCCTACAATCTATATATCCCGTTCCACATCTGTAAACCGTCTGGGGTGTTTGACTGGACAATTGCATATTCCAGACAACACGTTCAATTTGCAACACGTGATATATGCAGCACATTCTACAGAAGCCCAACCTTCACTAAAAGAAGAAGCGCCCGCATGAGCAAGAAGGCTACCATCTTTCAGCATTTCAGGCTAACCCTGGCGATACCATGAACCCCACAAGTACCTCCGGGATTTCGACCCTCTAGAAGCCAGCCATGGGTTTCATGTTCATTACCAGAAAGGAAGCAGGACATTGATAACAAAACAGCTAGTGTGGCTACCATCTCCACACAGTTCTGACATGTGAATTTTTTTGCACTGTCATACTGGCGTTTGTAAGGGCCCCAGAGAGAGAAATGAAATGAAATGGTGCTTTATAACGTCCGCGGAAAGCTCGTAGAGCTTATGGGACAAAATGGAAAGAAAAACATGAGAGAAAACAGGAAGCCAGAGAGATAAGAACTATTGTTCTAGTGATTGTCTAAGGGTGAATGCCTCGTGCAGGTAGGCTGCCAAACATTTCTGATCTTCATAGTGAAAGACCTCAGTGAGAGAGAGAGAGAGAGAGACTTAGAACCCTAACAGATCGGGTGCTTTCAGGGTCCAATAGCGTGGAATAAACGTTCAGATGCGATATAAATCAATCCGATTGCAACGAATTCGCTCACCACTCCACATTTCCCGTCCCCATGGCTCAATAGAATTGCTGCATAGCAAGTGCAAGGGAAACATGGCACCTTAGTGAAGAGAAGGCAAGACGTAGCAGCCGTTCCACCACGGTTTGCATTTATGCTTGATGAAACAACTATCGGATCACCACCTGGAAAGACCCAACTGGCCCCACACACACAAAAGCCAGCTATGTGAGATACATAGACTATGACAAAGAAGGCAGGGGAGATCAGAGAGACACAAGCTTCGGAACAGACGGGTCTTTAGGTACTGCAGTATGACACTACGAGGATGATAATACTGGATGAGATGCAGCAGTACCTTTGTGGGTTTGAGGGAGGGGCGGCTGTTAGGGTTTAGGGTTCAAGGATTAGCGCCTTCTCCTTTCTTTTCTGCTGCATCGCAGCTGTGAATCCCTCGCAGCTGCTGCAGGATCGACACAAAGTGTTGGGTTTCTTCATGACACACGAAATGGCGCTGTGTTGTAGCTCCCAATGTCTGCATAGGTCATTGCGCTCTCTGTTGGGTGCGACACTGTCAAGAGCTCCGCATCGAAGGCTTGGGTCGTCTCGAGCGTATGCAGACCTTCAGGGCTTGTCGTCTGCTTCGTCTCCATCTGTGCATGCTGTACAGTACCTTTCTTTTGGATATCGTAGATCTTTTCATAATGCCTCGCAATGCGGTCAAGTGGGTTTTCGATCGACTTTGTATAGGAATGCAGCGGGTTTCACCGCCACCAATACTTGGAGACAGGCGAGGGTTCTGTCTTTTATGAAATTTCCAGCTGCCAGGGCTCTGTCTGTAGGAAGCCTCGAGTCTGCAGATGCCTCTATTGAATCTGATGTGCCTGAAAGCGTGAGTCAGTATAATGTGTCCTTGCGGGAGATGATCGAAGCCAAAGAACGCGAACTGGAGGCCAACGCAAGAGAGCTTGAATCTTTGAGAAGTGCGCTTAGGGATAGCGAGAGTAGGACTGAAGGGGGGCATAGGGCAGACGACACAAGAGACTTTCAGATTGCAGACAATGGCCCAACAGGGGCTGCTCCTCCGCTGTCAGTAGAGGAAGTTGTGGACAAGCGAGAGGAAGCGATTTCTCTGAATGCTGATATTGAGGAAGAGAGCCAGGGGTATGAGGTCGCATTGTCAGCTGCTGTCGACCAGTCACCCCCGAGTCATCCATGGCCGGAATGGCAATCTTTTTTGGACCGATTGGAGGCAGAAAAGTATTTTGACTTTAAGGATGATGGAATCAAGAAAAATGAGGACGCTGGTTTGGGTGAGAATGCTGGGAGGATTAAGCGTGCCTCCATGGGTTTCGCTCGACATCGTGACGACATTCTCAGGTACTAATCCACATTGATCCACTACGTAGTGGAGTAATTCATCCCTGGGCATAGGGCGAGATGTGTTCTACTGCAGGGTAAGGACTGCATACCGATTGTGATAAGTTAGTAGGTTGAGCCAAAAGCTTTGCGGGTTCGAAAGGAGCAGGCCATGTGGGATTTGACAAAACAATACATATTGTAATAGTAAATTCAGCTCAACGGTTTGTGCCATTTGAGAAAGGGCTTAGAATCATAGTTAAAAAAACCCTGCAAACCAGCTGCCTGCCTGCCTGCCTGCTGGTTTCCTGCTATATGACGATGGTGGTAGCTACAGCAAGTAGTGCTCTGAGTCACTAAAGGTGCTTGCATGCAGCTCTCTGCCACGGAAACAGCTGCAGACAATTGCCCTCTTTGGCTGTCCCAGCACGGACAGAAAGGCTGTGAATGCTGGAAAACGACTAAGAGCTTTTCTTGGAATTGCTGAAGGTTCGGTAAGCAACTCATGCCCACTTTGCTGGAGGACTAGCTCCACAAGTTTGCTGCAGAATCAGTCTTGTACCCTTAAAACTCCCTTTGCAGTCCAAGCTCGGATACAAGTTTCTTCAGACTGAACTAGTAATGGTAATGGTACCAAGTGACTAGTCCCCTTCTGGGAAACCACTAGTTTCTTCTTGCCTGGGGACAGCTGCTTTACTGATTGGATATTTGGGGCTTTCAGGTCTGTGAACCATGTGAAATAAGGACATCGTGCTCAAGAGCATACAATAAGCCAGGCGCAAATGATACTTTGGCCACAACAGATGTGATCCGCCTGCTTACACAATATGCACTCAGCACTGGAGCGGAGAAGCGCACATTTCCCAAAGATGTGCAGGAAGCTGTGCGGAAGCTATTGAGTGAAGTAGTGACATTGAGTGAGATCCCACGGGATCCCTCCTTACCTCGGATTGAGGATGTACGCCCATCTTTGTCCAGACCTGATCGCAAGTTGACATTCATGGATGATGACATCAGGAGCCAGAGAAAGGCATTTGATAACCAGAAGAGATCATCTGGTTATGATATTGAAATGAAGCCTGGGGATTGGAAGTGCCCTGAGTAAGAGCCTTGGACTTTCCTTTACATCTCGTATCTGTGAACTCTTACTTTGTCAGTGATGGATGTTGAAGATGGCTTCCTTTTTGGTTGCAGGTGCAATTTTATCAACTTCTCTCGAAACAAAGAATGCCGTGAATGTAACACCATGCGAGCACCGAAGGAGTTGCGACCGGGGGATTGGCAGTGTAAAGAGTAGGGGTCTTACCTTTCCTATTGATTTCCTCAATGTCATCACTTAGGAGATGTCCTCTTGGAGACTTTTCTTATTTACACAATCATTTGTAGGTGAGACTGGCAAGTTGTTCAAAAATTTGTTCCTCAAGAAGCGTGACCCTTTGACTCTTCAGATGCCAGTTTGTCAATTTCTCGAAGAATACCGTGTGCCGGGAGTGCAATGCTCCAAATCCAACACGAGAAATGCGGCAAGGGGATTGGCAGTGTCCTGAGTAAGAATCTTACCTTGTATTTTCTTGAAGTTTAATAGTTGATGCTGACTACTAAGTTCAAGTCCAGGGAGGGATTATCGAACTGCTGTTACGCTGATCTGGGTGATACAATGTTGAACTCAACAACCACATTGGTTGGGACCGTAGGTGCAAGTTTGTCAACTTTGCCAAAAATAAGGAGTGCTATGAGTGTACTGCGGACCGGCCAAGAGCAGCGACTGGCTTGTTGGAAAGGGGTCCTAGAAGATCAAGCACGCGAGGCGGGGGTAATGGATCTACATTTGGACGCTCAGATGACCGTGGCCGTAACAGGTTTGGTGCTGCAGAATTGAGCAATGGATTTGGTCCTGAAGGTAGACGCTCAAAGCATGAAGAGTGGAAACCTGATTTAAAGAAGAAAGGAAGCAGTAAGAGATGGGATGAGGTGGACGATTTTGACAGTGACGACTTTGATAGTGATGACTTTGAAAGTGATGATGAGAATGACCTGGATGATGAAGATGATGGACATATGAGCTTTAGTGGCGAGGATGAGGACAAGCACACCAAAGCATGGAGCAAAGGTGGAGGTGGTAGAGGTGGCCGCGTCAACAGTTTCAGTGATGAAGACGATGATGACACTGATGTCCGTCGGCCACCAACATCGTTCAGAGGTGGACTTGGCCGTGGGAGAGGTGGGAGAGGGCGTGGTGGGAGAGGTCGAGGAGGTGGCCGATTTGGAGAGCGAGATTCCAGTAGGGGCCAATTTGGAGAGCGAGATTCCAGTAGGGGCCGATTTGGAGAGCGGGATTCCAGTAGGGGCCGGTTTGAGGAGCGAGATTCCAGTAGGGGACGGTTTGAGGATCGAGATTCTAGTAGAGACACCTTCAGAGATTCCTGGACACCCGGCGGGGGCCGATCAATGGAAGGGAGAGGTGGGGGTAGAGGTGACCGAAGCCGTGGCTCTCGTGGGGGTCGTTCTACACGAGGACGGGGTGGGGGTGGGCGCCGAGGAGGAAGAGGGAGGTAGAGTGAGGTCTGTAACTACGGAGTTGTCATGCATTAGGTGAGCTTATGCCACACCTAAAAGGCCATGTGAGGAAGCCATGGTAGACATTGAAATTATGTCTACAGGTGCATGTTCGCTTCGGTGGTCAGGCAAGTCCTTTTGTGCTGTATAGGACCTTATTCCATGGGGAAGACATGGTGAGGCCGGCCATGAACTCACCGAAGCACACATACAGACAAATCTAGTAGCTTGGTGTGGATGTCCTACTGAAGTAAGTTCTGAAGACATTTTGGAGTGGATTTTATCAGCATCGTTGGGTTGTTTTCTGATGTAATGCCCATGATGTAAAGCCTTGGAGCCTGATCCATAATGTAGAAATTTGATTGGTCGCTGGCACTCGCCTTACACTGCATTTTCTTCCGATGGTGGCTTATCTCCAGGTAGCTGTCTGTATCCTTGCCTTTTTTGGTATCTCAAATTGGTTTGCTAGTTTCTTACTGCAAAGAACAGTGCTTATGTGAAGGGAAAGCTTCCAAAGTGACTCCACCTGCAAAGTGGGAAAATCGAATCTAACGGCGGGAGACCTAGGCAATGTGGATGGGCAAATCACAAAGTGTCAATCCATGTTGCGGGGCCTCGCAACAAAAGGAAAGATCGGAATTGTATGACCGTCGCGAGCTACCCAGAGAAGAATCTATAAGCAACACTTTACAAAAGCTTTTTTTTCCTGGAAAAAGGCAGAGCCAAAAGATCAATTCATAAAGGGGTCACTGAAGGAAAATTATCCACCAGCAGCTTGTAGCTCACTTGGATAGTGCATATTGTATTGTTCCAGTGATTTGGGGCTCAAATCCTGCTACCTTGTCCTGCACAGTATGGTTGTGTGGCGGGTCGGTGTGGGGATGGTGTCTCTTGTATTCTTCATGGCTTACTTATTACTCCTCTGTAAAGGCCCTGAATTGCGAGCTATTCGGGGAAGAAAAAAAAAAAAAAACTCTCTCAAAGAGCTCTAAAAGGGCAGCCAAGACTCGCTTCAAGTATTTTGTCCCCTGTTACCCAAATATATATATATATATATTTTTTTTGTTTTCTTAAACCAGCAATGCGGATTTGAACCCAAGAACGCACCCTTCAATAATCATCAATAAAGTTTCATCCAGGGCCTCTGTCCCCTGTTGCATATAAAAATTTATAAAAAAGAAAAGAAAAAAAAGAGCGCATCTAATGCGGCCAAACTGCCCTACCGAAAGTAGAGCAAACCCTAACGTCGAGTTCGCATTGGAGACCCGGCCCGGGCCTTGCTTTCCACGAAAGCCGTGAGTGTGAGAAAGTCGGGCATGTCTGTGCGGGTGCCTCGCTGGCGCGCTTGTACGCGGACGGATCGGAGGCTTCAAGAAGTGGCAGGACGAGCACCCGGATCTCTTCCTTTGCCTTCCCAGATCGGGCTTATACTGGGAGGAATTGTTCGTCAAATTGTGACTGCGAATTTTCTGCTTTGAAATCTGTATTCTTAGTCTCTCACGCATGTGGTGGAATTAAGGGCTGTAGAATCTGTACAGTTCTGGTGAAATTCTCATGAGCGGCTGGATCGAAGGAAGGTTGCGTCGATCTGCTTAGATCTCGGGGTAGGATTCACACCTTGAGCGAGGATAGATTGGATTGTTATATTGGGGATAAGTGAGAATTAGACTGAGGTGAGACTTGAGTGTTAGATCGGGCTAGGTGGAAATCAAGAAAATAAGGCGTTTCAAGCAGAAGGGGCAGCGGTGGGAGTGCGAATTGCAGCAATGTTCAGACCATTTTCGTAAGGATTTTCGACCTTTACCGCTTCTAGGGTTCAAATATCTTTGCTCCTTCCGGCTATCCGTCCGTATCGAGTAGAAGTCAGTTCGGAGTCTAACTTCATTTAGGGTTGGCACAACTGTGGTTTCGCTGCTAAGTTAGAGTAACTTTGCTATTCACGTCCGTATCAGGGTGTCTTCTTTCAAGTGTACTCGCTAATGTCACGCCCTCAGGGATTGCAAAATCTGATGGGAGTGTACGAGAGAAACATTCGTCAAAGGTTTTTTTTAATCCTAGGGTTGAAATTGGCTGTGTTACTCGTCCCATCTTTCTGCTTCTGTTTTCTCTAAAGAGGGTGCATGGAATGCGGCCACAGCATCTAGTTTAATGCGAGATGTTGTTTCTCTGGCACCTTACCCTTCCTCTCTCCCTCACTAGATGTATGGGTGCAGGGGCGGGCCCCAGCAGCAGGCACAGACACCTCCACCCTCTATCCAGAGTTGGTACCCACCATCAGTTCTTGGCCCAGCAACCAGTGGCTCATCGCGACCTGATCCATCTACAAGCTTTGGGAGTTCAACCTCAGGAACTAATCCGCTCTCCCGCTCTCCAAGCTCAGCAACCAATGATGCCCGGCCTCATACATTGTCTGCCTCCCAGTCACAGTCATCCTTGCCAGGTGTTGCCAATGCACATCCACAGCTCAGGAACAAGAGGTAAGAATTTATCTATTTCTTCGCAGTATGTGCTCAGAGATTTTGGCAATCATAAGGATCCTAACCTTGATTCATGGGAAGAACATGCAACAATTTGACTGATGCCCTAGTCTGCTTATGAAGGCAGAGCGGTGATGCCATGGAGCAGTTAGTGCTGGGTGATGTAATTGTAGACCCCTGAGTCAAATGGTATGGTTTGGGCCTCCCTCTCTCTGTTCCCCGCTAGCCCTGTTGGGGTCTAATTGCAGCTCAACACAGCAGATTGATGCTTATGCAAGGGGCTTTCTAGAGGATGTCTGGAAAGCGCGATATAATTGTTTTATACTAAGGTAAGTCCCACCACCAGAGTGAGCTCCTCACAAAGGTCGTGTCTGTTCCCTTTTGTTTTGTGCAAACTGGCCATGGGGTCTATGGCCACAAGGCGTCTTATGCAAATGCCCGCTGTGTGGGCAACCTGAATACATATCCATTTTCTGATTTATTGTCCTGGGTACTCTCACAGAGAGATACCCTCTTCAAATCTCAAGGGAAATGTTCCTGGAATCTCGATGCTGAGCCAAAAGCCCAGGCCCTTTTGGGGTCTAGTTATTGGGCAAACCACACAGCAGATTGATGTTTGTGTGAAGGTTTCTAGAGGATATATGGAAAACTCGGATCAATTGCATGTTTCAAGGTGAGTCATACTAACGTCTTATGAGTACATTCTATCCCTCTGTTGCACTGGACTGGAATTTAAACTCAGGGTAGGAAGCCTACCTTTGAACAATAAACAGATGCAGCGAGAAAGTGGAGGTTGTAATTGCCCGATGTGCGGGCAGCCTGAAGACAATATCCATTTCTCTCCCTGCCCACTAGGAAGCCTATTGCCATTGGGTGGACTGCATATGGCAGCAGATAACACGCTTCATAGTGATATATAGTGATTATGCACTATATTACTAACCTGGAAGATTGAAAAAATTTCAGGAAAATGTCTCTGTGACTAACTGCCAGCCTTGTGACCTCATGCCTATGTTTGTTTTGACCTGAAGCACTCTGCTTCAGGTAAGGTAGTACACTAGAATGGGGCCTCTCCCTCTTTGAGATATGTCTACAGCTCCTTTGGAGTGATGATCTCTGAATGTTAACAAGCGGATCCCAACCCGCTTGGGGCAGCCCCAAAGTGGGCAGTTGCATGCTCTGTCTGGTATGGTGTCGTGGGCTAGGGTTTGTCCAGGCGTTTAAACGCGTAGCCTGCCAATTATGACAGTTCACGTGATAATGCTGTAGATACTGTCCATACTCCCCAGGGTGATTCTCCACAAGGCTACGGCAAAGGACATCTAATGAGTACATTCTCTCTGTCTGTCTTCACCCTGCACACCACCAGAGTGATGGGCAGATGCCTTCCCCATGCATGTCATTTCTGTTGTAAACGCAGGGCTCTAAAAGTAAAATCAATAACTCTGCAAGGGGCTGTCAAGTTTGCATATGGAGAAGTGCCTTTGTCAGCACCTTAACGGCAGTTGCGGGAAAGTAAGTTTATACCTGCAGCTGAGCTGCAAGGATAAGCTAAAAGTGGTGATTGTGAACCCCACAGAAGGCTCCGTCAGGGTTAGTTTCCGGCAGGGTCAATGGCCCTAAGGCTATGGCAAGCCAACATTCACTCTCTCTCTCTCTCATCTCATTTCCGCTCAAACTGGGCGCGGGGTCAATGGCCACAAGCCTACGGCAAACAACGTCTTATGAGTACATTCTCTCTCATCTCCCTCTTGTCTCATGAGTACTTGCTCTCATCTCCCTCTTATGCCTTCCATTGGTTGTATGCAGTGTGGAAGAGCTGTCCAGGCTAATGACAGATCAAGATGCATACAATACATTCCTTCACAGCCTCAATGAAGTCAGACGTATGGACAAGGTAATAAATGTTCCTCATCTCGCTGCACTTGCTATACCTGATGCATACTCTAGTAACATTGAAAGCCTCAAAGCTGTGGGATTCTAGGGTAGACACTATATCCCACATGGGCTAAGGGCTTGATCCATGATACAAGAAGTATCTAGTGCCTAGTATAGCCATGATTACAGGAAAAGGGTCTGACTGGGTTTCTGTCGAAGTCTGATGTGGACAGGCACCTTCAATGGCGTTCACAATGATTTCTTGAGTGTAGACTTCTTTAAGTTCAGATTAGTCAGCTCAGCTCATATTGAGTGTGAGGCTGCTCATGGTGAATCACTTGATCATGTGGATTAGTTGACTTCTTCTCAGAGTGTTGCAATTTATTCATAAGGTGCTGTAGTAAACAAGAGCATTGAAGTGGGCTTCATTAGAGCCCATGAGATGCCTGTCTGAGCTGATTGCAGTGAGTGGAAATGGTCATTCAGCAACTGTCTACAGTAGCCGCTCACATTCAGAAGGGAACAAGTATTTTTAGTATGGAAGCTTTGCAACAACTGAGATTTTATTTGGTGGTATTTTTGGTGTGATGTGCTTTCAGTTGGGAAGTGAACTGAGAAAAGGCAACATTGATGATGCAAGTATGTTTCTCATTACTCTCTAGTAAAAAGCTGAAAAAAGTCAGAATGGAGAAGGAGCTCTACCTCATGTGTTTTCTAAGGGCCTCCATAGATTTTTTGGGGAACTACCATGGACTGCCAACAACTATAAGGATAAGGACTTCAAAGCTTCAGGCAAGCCCACCAAGAGATGGGCAGTCCCAATGTTTGCCAGTCTGGCAAAGGCCAAGAATGGTCAAACATTGGCTCATGGCTCAGGCCACCGTGCTGGTGCTGAAATTGATTAGTCGCTGATTTGTAATCCAATGACATTGGTGAAAGACATTGGTAATAGTGTTAATATGATCATTGACGTCCTTCAATTGACAAGGGAATAAGTCGTTGTGTGGGCAGGGACTGCAAGATATCCTATCATGCCCTGTCTTCAGCAGTTTTGTTGGTTCCGTTAATGAATTTGAATGCTTTAAACTTGTTATTGATGATGAGTAAATGTTGTTCTCTTGCAGGAAATAATTTGGCGAAGGAGTCGCAGATTGCTGAGCTCAGGAATCAGGTGAGGGCCTGTGATATATATGTGCAATGTGTGCTACAGTTGTCCATTCCCAATCGGGATACACTTCATGGGTAACTATAAGTCAGTGTTTCGTCATGTTCTCAAAGCTCTATCAAAACCTAATCATGGAGGGTCAGCTATGTATGGCATGTCCCTGGCTGAACACAGCACTGAGCACCAGTTTTCACTGGATTGATCAATTGTTGGTTTGCTAGACAATATAATACTGTTGAATGATTTTTCCAAACAACTCATTTTCATCTATGTAATCTTGACATTGGACGGTTTGGGCAGTGCATGATCATAAGGAACACTGAGTTGGCGGCTGCTCGAGAAAAATTTGAGGAAGTGCAAAAACGTGAGAAGGAAGTGAACTCCTATTGCTCTCAGGCTGCCCTATTGAACCGACTTCAGGGTATGATGGCTTCACATTTACTTTGTTTCTGCATCTTTTGAATGTGTTTGGTGTCTGTTGTATCATTCCCTTACTGCCACAAGTTTCCGCTCCTGTTGTGAGAGAGATGTACTGATGTACTGTGTTGTTCTGTTACATTCATCCTAAGTTCCACAGGATATTTAATACAAGCTGTTTGCGGGTCTTAAAGTCACCCCTAGAAATTGCTAATGAGCTGCAGACCCAAAAAGTAGAAGAGGTGAGAGGTCAGGGGTTTAGCTGAGTTGCAAAGTTTTGGTGGGGTTGCAGAGGCAGCAAATGAGGCTGATGAGGAGTCAGAAAACTTGCATCGGAAGCTGCTGGCAGGAGAGATAGAATTGGCAGAGTTTATCCAGAAGTATCGTAAAGAGCGTGTTATTTACCACAGACGAACTCTAATACGCCTGGCAGCAATGACATCACTGCCCACCCCAGGATAATCCGGGTCTGCACAGTATGCCAGTGCATGCATGCATATTTGTACATTGATGTCCAACCCGCCGTGAGTAAATCAGTTTCAGCTTTCCAAGTTTTCTGAGTGACTACTTGAGTCCATGGTCTTGCAATAAGCCTTCTAAAGAAAGAATTGTAGAGAATTTATGCTTTGATGGGGCTGTAACCCTCCATTATGTGTGCATTGATCAGCTTTGCTGCCAGTAATAACTCAATCCTCTTCCTCTACTTGTCAGTTGTGAACAGTGATATAGATGTATAGGGGAATGTGAGACTCTGACGGGGGTTGCTGCCTTGCTCTCTACACTTTTGTCTATATAGTAGGACGTTGTGGTGGCTTCTTAGTGCTTCTACCCTGTTCTTGAGGATCAAGCTATGTACTCTGCCTGTTTGTTTCCTCTCTGAATAACTCTATTGAAGGTGGTTGCCGGCCTGTATCTGTATCCATATGAACTTGCATTACAACTGACCGGCAAGCTTATGGGATCTCTGTTTGGGCACTAGAGAATTTTCATGAAGAGAAAATTCTGGGTACACTGACCTAGATCCCGTGAATTGGCAAGTAGTACATGAATGACAGGAACTGACATTTAAAATGTCTTTCTCTTAGCAAGAGAGACCTTATCTGCCTAAGCATTGCAACCATGGATCCAGAAAACGAGGAGGGCTCACTACTGTTGGTCCAACTTGTGGCTGCACAAAGCACACATCACATGGCCATTTGAAGGTTAACAGCTCTGGATAGCAAATGAAGGAATATGAATAAGGATGTACTGCATGACAGGTTGTTGCAGTTCCAGGCTTTAATGTGAGGTTGTACCTTACTGGGAAGATACACCTTGCAAATATTTTCCATAATTACTATGTCAAACATCTCTGGAGAGGACTTCCAAGCTTGCAAAAACCTTGCAGGGATGGTGCAAGAAGCTCAACTTCACAGATTGAAAACCTTGGTAGGTGATACAGATGTCCTCAATAATCTATCTCCCTTTTTCTCCATACATGACCACAATTCTTTGTAGAAGAGCTTTGCAATGATGAAAAGGGTGGCTTGAAAAAATTTGGAACCTCAGTCTCAGTTTTCTAAGATGACGAGGCCTATATAAACTGCTGCCAGCAGGAATATGAAAGAGATGAAACCCCTGCACATACACAACCAAAATATCATGGAAGTGCCAGTAGAAGCCAGAAACCTTCAAATTATCTGTAGAAGACTACTGGATAAATATAAACAGCTTTGACTGGGTGTGACACTTACCAGATTACACCCCATCCAACACCACTGCATGGACATGGAAAGAGCTGAGCAAACTTCTCGGCATCACTTGAGTTCACTCTTCTTGAGATAAGATCATCATAGATGTCTGGAAAGAAAAGATAGTCAATTGCTCAGTGAGACAACTTCAACAGCAGGGCCATAAATGAAACTTCCAAGTCCAAACATACTGACAAAAGCCTAGCACAAATGGAAAACACAGGCTGAAGATGCCCACCATAAACAGAGAACAAGCCATTCATTACTCCTGCAAAATACAAATTTGTAAAATTGTGAGATCAAAACATACATACATGAGATAAATTTACATCAAATGTACAAAAACACACCAAAAAAAAAACGCTACGGAGTATGGATGAGCAGCATTCCACCTAACCCCCAGTCCTTCTGGTGCAGTAATGCTAGCAAACAATTGCTGACTCTAAATTCACTAGGTACAAGTTAGATGGATGGATTTAGCTGCCCATTGATGACATACATGTGCTCAACTTCCTGTGCTGAATAATGCAAACTTACTCAAAGCAAGTAGTACTAGGATAGAGGACCGTTAGGATTACAAGTGGGCATTTAACCAGAAGAAATATATTGACTTGTGCAAATGATAGAGGTTTTGCATATGCATACTGATGAAATAATTTCTCAATCTTCTGAGTATACAGAGATAAACAAATGACAAGAAATTCATCACAATCAGAATAAGAGGGCTCTCTAAACCTACCAAGGAAGCTGGATAAAAGGGATGGGTACATACCAATGAACAAAATAGTGTAACGAAGAAGATGTACTACAGTTGTCTCTTGCAGGACCCATATGATTATCAAGAACGTGAGAAATCCTGACATCACCAAACATAGCTCGCGTGGTAAATAAACTAGTCTGTGGACATCAAATTAATCTGCCCACGTCATGTTCAAGAAGTTGCCATCAAAACAGGACCATTACCATGTCTTGCAATTGAACTGGCGTTCACCCATGGGACGGGAATCTGAGATTTTCTAGAGTGTTAGAGCAGCTAATCTCACAGCAAGAAATGAAAAAGAGATCTCAGAGCTCACCCAAACAGAGGAACCGCAGGAGCCACTGTTGTGCCAAACACAAACCACGAGAACAAACATTTCAGACATGCTTCAACATTAACTGCAGCTGACTAAGAAGCACTGGTGTGGCACAATAACTCCACCAAGGATGAACCAATGCAATAAAAATAGTTCAACCTGATGAATAAAGCACAAAACCCATCAAACTAACCACTTGTGATGCGCTTGATTACAAATGATCAGTTTGAAGACAAGTCGATTACCAGGTAAACATAAAACAATTGAAGATGCTGGCCACAATACAACAGTGTCCACTTGATCTGATAAGATGGTACCCACTTTGTAAAGGTGGAATCCTAAGAAAACTTCAAATTCTGAAGTTTAGTGATGCTAAATGCTTCATAAGATGGACGGTTGTTCCATCTTCTTCGTACAGCACTGATATGCAAGGGTGAGCAGACAACTTCTCGAATCTGTTTATAAACAGTTCAGAGGTTTGGAGTAGGGAGTGCTTTGCTTACATTTTTTGCAATGAAGAGAACAACTAGGAGAGCCGCTATCAGGAGAGCCGCTGCAATCCTCAGTGTTATGGATTGGGTTGATGCAATCACCAGCACCATGCCCCAGAAGGAGGACCCAAGATCTGTAGCCACAACAATCGATATTCCCACCCAACTAAAGAAGCTCTTTACACCTTCTAAATATGGAAATAAAGCATAGTTCTCTGTCTGTCTCTCACTCACTCTACTTCCCCTGGCCCCTACAGTGGGGCTTGGCCACTCATGAAGGGTCACAGAGGGCTACATTCTCCCAATTTTCTGATTGGAAGTGCTCATGCCACCTGTGTAAGGTAGCAGTTTTGCATTATATCCTGACCTGAAATACCAATGCCGGGACTAAAATCAAAACTCATCCCCAAAACTGACTTGTCACTCGCTCAGCACAAAAAGTAGACCAATTTCAGCCTGTATACCATACATGGGGGATGTAAAACGCGCCACAACTTGCTTCAAGATAGTTGGTATCCTGCAAAGGATATGCCTAATTGGAACATGATGGCCACCATTCTCAGGGGACAGTTAATAAACACATCCCTTTCTCCCAAACAAAGACTTAAATATCACTAAGGACATTTCCACAGGGGCAAGTCCCCCTACAGAAGTTTTTTTTCAACACCTAAAGTGTATCCCTTTCTGCTTTATTCTCTTCTCACTTGGCCCTCCCTTTCCAGTCCATCAAAAACCTGTCAGGGTGTTGTGGTCACAAAATAGGGCAGGCACAGCCTTGTGAGAACATTCTCTTTCAGTGCTTCTGCCCTACCTGCCCCTCCAGACCCTACAATGCCGTCCCCAAACTGTGGAACTACACAGAACTATGCTATGCCACTGTTGACATAGCTAGAAGATAATGATACTGTAAGCAGCTATCAGACAGACAGAAATTCCACTAAAATTGAAAATCTGCTTCCATTTGGCAGGCTGTGCATTGCTGAGGTGTCCTGGCACTTTTGAGGACCTTTGATCCACTGCCTGTTCATTGTTCACTATGAAGTGTGGTGATATCTTGCGCGAAAAAGACAGTCAGGGTCAGAAACAATTGCTTACAGCCTGCTGGTAGGATAAACCATTGTTTGCCCCCTCTCGTGTGCGTCACTCCACCCTCATCTGCTTGGACTGCCATGCCTTCCACCTGTCCACACCCAGAAGAGCAACGAAGTTCAATGGCAATAATTACTGAGCAGCTCTCTTTTTATTCAACATAGAAGCATTCACAGACAGACATACGGCAGACCACTACTTACTGCAGAATAAAAAGAAAGGCTGAACTGATTTCCAAACACTAATGATCAGAAACTCATTTGACAACAAGAAGTCAAAATATTCTAACTCAGGGAAGGAAGAGTTCTCCAGGGCTCTAGCTCCGCGATAAGGTCCTTGCATCCATCGCATCACCTTTGACCACCATGGATGCTGAATTAAATAAAGCAGCCAACAACATGTTCAGCTTCTATTGTGGTATTGATATGAAGTCTAAACTATTTGAGGAGGCCAGGGAGTTTCCTAGGACTTGCCTTGCCACATGTCAGCTTGCAAGCAGTTGCGTGGCTTGCTTCATGAAGGAAAACTGTGATAAGCTTGAATGGAAGAAGCAAGGGTGTCCTCCACAACTGCAAAGGGCCAGAACAGCAAAAGGCATCCCCAAAGATCACTAGACCTTACAAACACTGGCAAATTCACTCCTCCAGTTGTCTGTGTCTTTTTCAAAAAAATGCTCTCTGTGTATCGCATTGCAATTTCAGCAGCTGCTTGCAACTCAAAACTCATTTCAAAAGCCCAGGGAGCATTAGAGCGAAACACTCCAACACCTTCAAACACCAGACTTTTGGCTAATGGATCTAAGGCCAATCTATTTATCGACTATCCAAACAGCATCACGGTTTGGAACGCACGAGTTTAGACTGAGCTACTGTCATTCATCGTCATAATCTCAGACATTTCAACAAAGCGCCTAGTCCTGAATACGCATACTGTTTCCATTTTGTCTAGCCAGAGACCAGAAACATAAGCTTAGGAAAGTCAACATCGCATCCACACTCAGCACAGGCAAACTATCTCCAAATCCATATACGTTCATTTGAATCACAGAGACGGCTAAGCAGCACAACCGACACGCATCCTGAGGCCCTAGCTTAGCATTGTAGTTCGATACTCGGTCCAGATGGCAGAGGAGAGGAACTCACAGCAAGAATCACAAAAATGAAAGTACCAATGGTGGCAACGAATGCAATCTGGGCAGAGTCGCAGCAACCTGTCAGCTGCCAGTTCGACATCTTCTATGATTACGACAGAAAGCTCGCGGTTGCATGCACTTCACAGATCACAGCGACATAACCATTTGCTCATCCAATCGCATTGCTGGTACACCGTACACCACTGCCAGATCTCTAGACTGAATCATACTCCAGTGAGTATGGCCATGCCAGTGACAGCTCGCACGGCAGCGATAGATTCCTCTCCAGACTGCTCACCAAAACCTCGGATCAAGCATTCAACTGCTGGAAAATCTTGCAAATGTATGCTCACTTACACGTCAGGATGAGCTATGACCTGCAAATGAGTTTCTCGGCTGGATTGCAGCACAACACAAGCAAAGCAAAACAAGACCCCAAACTCCAAACCCGACCAGGATTTTCTCTCTCTCTCTCCAATTCCGAGGCTTGACCCGGCGGGGCGACCCGTTGTTCACATACCCGGAAGGGCAGTTTAGCCAGCACTGTCTATGGCCCAGTTTAGCCAACCCCACGCAGACAAAATTGTGTGCGCTTTTTTAACCAACCGACCGTACCTGCAGTTCTATTGTAAAAACTTTCAAACATGCCAAAATAAAACCCTAGATGTGGTTTTTTTCCACGTCATATTTTAGTTTAAAATTCCTCAAACAGTAATAAATTAAATTAAGGGCTCTTGTCCCCTTTCCTTTGGAAAAACAAATGGTAGATTGTGACTACCTAGATGGACACGCCTACTTGTATGCTAGCCTCTCCACATGGCCGCACATGTCACCCATTCCAACACCCTCCCCATTGGCCTCTCCCTTTTTTTGATCTTCAGGAATAGCCCCTGCTAGAATTTGGAACCCTTACCCTTATTTTATAAACTTGAAAGATCAAGTAAACTATGTTTCTTTAAACATGAAACTTCCAGCTAACAATATCCAATATCCTATATCCAATATCATACTCAGAATGAGTAGCAAGTTCCCCCTTCACTGACGACGGTGAGTGTGCCTTATGGTGTAAACGAGGGTTTTAATTTTTTCCACTCTAATAATTATTAAATAAAGCTTCAGGGTCTCTGTCCCTGTTATGTTAAAATATATATATCCTGTGCTTAAAAAACTGCCTAGAAATTTCCTTTGTTAAAATCGTTATCTTCTCAGTCAGGACGTTTTCATCCTTACAGGACGACACACCTTACGTCAGGCATAAAGACACCTAGCACCTAGGGCCTTATGAAATTTGTAAGATGACGATTTTCTGGTGGGGGGGGATGGTTTTTTCCGCCGTTTAAGAACAAGGGCGGTATTGATAAATACTGATCCAAGTTTTTTCCATCATGGGGTTTCATAGTGAACTTAGGCTGAAGGCAATTACAGGAAATAACGAGGAGATGTCAGGTAAACCCGTTATATCTAGTAATCAGGGGGATTACCTCACTTCATTTATGCTTGCAATGAACACAATCTCGGATGAGCGAAGGCATTGTGGAAGGAATAGGAACCTTCAAGGATGTAAGATGCCTTCATAGAGGATGGACCTGTCTGACCCTCAATACTTGTTTTAATCTGCATCCCCAAACGAGATCCTGACCATCCAAAAACATCAGATCCGTCCACTTGTAAAATTAAGGTATCTCAAGATGAAGCCTGAAGGAGAGGAAAAAACTTTGTAGGGCTTTATAAAGGACCGAAATGAGGTGAGTTAAAAGTGGAGAAATAAAACTCCATAAAGAAAGGGAAATGTACAAACAACAAAGCCAATCAAACCAATCTAGTAGCATCACCTACTGCCTAAAGTAGATTAGACAACAAGAAGGAAGGTGGGTTAAGAAAGAGCCTAGAGGCAAGATGAAGCTAGCCGGCCACTTCTATTCTCCTATTTTTAGTGATCTTACAAGGATCTAATTACATATTCAGTCCAATCTGGTATAAAATCGGTGAAGAGGCATATGGCGTCGTAATAGAATACATAAAAATGCATCAGAGACGTAATTTCGAGCAAAAAAATCAATGTTGAATACAGATATAGTATGACATAATAAAGATACAGGTTGGCATATAACTCGTCAAGTCGTTATACCAGTCACATCATGATGCTAGGAAAATTATTAAGACCTCTTGAAATTCCCAATGATCCAATCCAACTCCGCAGTCGAACTTTAACAACCATTCCCAATGACACATTCACAAAATAAAAATTCAACTAGGCCATAAAATTCATGGCCATTGAGAACAGCACCTGAAACATGTGATTAACGTAGTGACTCCTTCTTTATGGTCCTGCCACTTGCCCTGCTACCACACCTCGCTAACTACGGTGCATCACTGCCGCCAACCCCAGCCGCTCTTCCACAAAGTCTACCCACCCTCGCTCTTTGGCTATAGCCTGGCTGGCCTCGCCACAGCTCTACGAAAAGCCTCCCTCCATAGCCTCCCACAATTCTAGAACCTTTGCTAACTCCGCGCATATAGTCCAGGTGGGCCCCACATGCAATAGTCCTAAGGCACTCCATAGTGATGTGGGGCCAATGCAAATAGCCGGCCTTGTTCGAGTCCTGCCCCTTGCTTGATTTTATTTTTTGAGTGAATTGCTGTACATATACAACCTTTCAATTAAGTTCAAGTTTCTTTGTTTCTAACTATATGATCTAGTTGCAAAGTTGAACTCATGTGAGCACAAACTTGGGTTTCGTCGGCAAAATTGGATTTTGTGATTACATTCCTTTTGGTTTCATGGATTCTGACATTTTCTCCCTTTCGATGTCATCAAATATTGCATGTAAGGTTCAAATTATCTTTAAGGAGCATATGGATTCTAGTCTTCAGGTTCTCAGTTATATTCAGATACCATGTACACCCTATTAACGCAGTAAAGTCCTTATGTTCGCCTATTATATGTATGTAGCTGGCATACATATCACCCCCATAACCGCGGATCTTGCTCACGCTACGTTTTTCCCAGCTCACGCTACCAATCGTGAGCAGACCCAGAAAGGCGGAAGTACTAGGGCCAGCTACTTCCCCTAAGTATACAAAATTCAAATGGATCCAACCTTTTGGTGAAAATGGTCCTAGCATGTGTTTGCAAAAGGGTCAAACTATTAAAACTACCGAGGAGTTGCCAAATTATAGGTTGTCTCCAGAGTAGGTCATCTCAAGCTCTACACTAAAACTAGTCTTCCTCTTTTCAGAAGAACAAACGGAGATGTGAAATGTTGAGAGGTTGGCAGGTGGGTAGTCGCAGTATAATTGGGAGGGAAGCTTCAAATGGGACACACAGCATTCAAGAGAATGTGCACAAGCATGTAATCAACGAAGGGGTTGTGAATGACAGAGTCGATGGAGCGGTATCGACCATAGTGGACCCCATCACTGCAGTTGCGATCGAAATGCCAAGGGAAAGTGAAGTCAAATGCATCGACAACTTGAAATTTGGGCAGATTCAGCTTTTTGAACCTTTCCACTAGGAGGTGATTGTAGATTTCCATCTTCGCTGGGTTGAATGGGAAGTTGCGATCTCCACTCGCAACCGTGGTCCGATAGATCACTTTGGGTTGTACTGCCTCTGGGTGTATGTTGTAGAGGAGTGACTCCCAGAATGTGGCTGCTTTTTCCACTCCTTCAATCACATAGTCTTCAAGAGTTTTCCAGTGCATTCCGTCGTGCAATCCAGAGTTGAGAATCACAACGTCGGGCACTTGGATGCCATTGAAGAAGCCCTTGTGATAATCTCGAAAAGCAGAATCGTTAAGAGAAAAGAGACCTTGATGATTTCCACCTTGAACGGCGTTACCGTTGAAAATGTTTGTGATTCTAAGAGAGCGGGAAGAGTCATCAGGATGGGTGAAGGTAGTATCGAAGCGGCGTGACTCCTTTAGATGGAGGACGTCATGGCTGGAAGCGGGAAAGCCCAATACGAAGTCAAGAAGGTTAGTCACTGTATCTTGCGTGTTTGAGTCTCCCCAGAAGAACAACCACTTTCCATTTACACATTGCCAGGCCTCCAGTTGTGTGAAGATCTTGAAACTACAGTGCGCAGAGTATACCCACCCGTTGCTTTCCAGGTTCCCTACAGGACCTTCACACCAGGGTGCTTCACATTGCTCTGATCGATCGATGCATACGAAATGTTCTTCAGCATTTATATTACAAGTCTCATTGTAGTGATTTCGCGTCCAACGCCCACTCCAGGCAGAGAGTTGGTAGTCTTCATCAGCTCGACATCTTGGCAGAGAGTTTTCCTTGGCAACCGAACTCTTGGGTGGCAAGACAAACTGTATCTCGATTGTGGCGACGGATTCTCCTCGAACTCCTGGTAGTGACTTTTTCCAGTTTGGGTTTGGCCAGATGTCGAGGGAATCGAAGTTTGAGAAGAGCAAATATACCCTCAACGTGTATAAGCCTGGGGTGCGAGCATCAACTTGCAAACGTATCGCATATTTTCCGTCCTGCAGATCCACTACTGGTGGACGAGATTTCCACTTCTGATTGGACAAATCCGTTTCGAAATAATCCCCACCTCCACATCGTCTTGTCCCATTCTCTGCATATGTCACTAAGTAGATCTCGTGCACCGCACCCGTGGTCAATACGCTTGGGTTTCCAGCACCGACAGGCTCTGGAAGCCCAAAGATGTGTGCTTCCTTTGTCCTGACTCGCCTACATGGTAGGCTTGGCAAGTCTCTTTCTTTGACTTGACTGAGAAGTGAGTCTGTCTCATTCACTATAATGGGGAAGCGCAGCCACCTACTTGTGGTAGCTGGAGCCTCGTACTGTAAGGGGTCATTGAGATCCGCAACGGGAGGCTGCAAGGTTTTTAGTAGCTTTGTGTCAGTATTTGGTTAGGAGATTGAGGGGATCCAGTATCCACTCTTGGCGGACGGTTTACAACATAAATCCAGGCGAGGTCCAGGAGTGATGGGGGAAAGATATCCGTCCCTCACAATGTCCAGAGCCATGAACCAATTTGACAGAGTAGACATGGTGGACAATGCCTAAAGCCCACTCGAATGAATTCTAGATTTAGCATAAGCAGAGCTTGTATTTCTACTCGGGCCAGGAAGCTGAGACCGCAGGTTGCTGTCATGGAACAATAATTCGACCACATGTAAATCCCCTAAACTCATACTGGAGACCACCGACTGCGATCCTTGCTGCAAGTAAGGTCTTTATTCGAGAAATGCATACATAGGTATGCCAACTAATACGTGTGCAAGCCAATCAGAAGAACACTTGTACATGGGACGCTCTAGAGCTCCTTCAGGAGGAAGCTAGGAAGGTCTGGAAACCGAGTCACGGATTCCTCAATGAAAGTAATGGCAATTTCAGGTCATGTAGAATCAATGTTGGGGATTGGGAGTTAGATTTCACATGCCAGACTGCCTGAGCTAAGACCTCTTGTTATATTTATATGCACACTTTGCAGGCTGAGTCGTTTGCCTGACACAGCTCCAGTCTAGTACTACTTGGGAATCAGCAACTTCAGGCCAACTCAAAAACAGAGAACTGAGAAACTCACTGGGTCGCCAATATTGGTAGAGCGATCGGAGATCCATGGCACTGATCCACCGATCGTCGACGACAGCCAGTCAACGGAGCCTGGTAACACTTGTCTAACGTTGCTCGTCATCCAAAGTGAAAAGTACCCCAATAGCATACAGAAGAACAGAATGCCGGGGCATTGGACATAAGTGAAGTCTCGTTTTGAATAGGAGGACTGTGCGACCTTCTGACCATTAACATGCACGTCTGCAGGCACAGCCACAAGCCAAAAGATCAGTCCGGCACAGAGTAGAACATTGACAGTGATGAATCATGATCTCCATCTCATAGAATAGGGCCTTGTGAAGCAAATTATGCAATTTCGTACGTACTATCTTGATAGGACGGTCCAAGGTAGATTGACCTGGTGAACACTTGAACTTTCAGGCTTGACTTTACAAGGTGATATGGTCAATCTACTCAGCAAATCATTGATGGTCGATATCAAATTTCTCGTAAATTTCATGTGTACATCACATGTAGTATAAGTTCCCAGTGATAGAGAAAACAAGGCTGACATGTGCTTGCGGGAGTATCATGTCTGAGCAGCACAATACCCAGGTACATGCTTGCGAAGACAGAGCAAGAGGCCCGCAGTTTCGGGTATACAGCTCGTGGTTCTGATCTGTTGTCTGAGGGAGGCCTTAAAAGTTAGCACTGCCAGTATAATCGAGCTACCACGAATGTGATTTCAATATTCAAAATTGGTCAACAACTGGTATACAAGTAGATTGTGGGTCTCCTGTAAGATAGTGGCAAGTTAGTTCGGGACAGAATCGCAATCATAAATGTACATTGTACAGTTCTAGATGATGAATCTTCTTACCAGGTGAGATCGACTTGCTGCTGGAGGCCATGTGAACTAAGTTGTCTTCTGTGATTCCAAGGCTAGCTCCTTGCAATTCATATGTTCAAGTCAGGCGGCAGGAAGCTTTTTGGGAACTGTGGGTATCAGTGGAATGCCACAAATGAGTTGCAATTCGGACGTTGATGTCAATAGAATAAATACGTGCTTTTGTGCGCGAGTGCGGAGTCTCAAACATTTAGCACGGTGGAAAGTTTCGACCAGAGTCTTGTGCTTGAAAGTTTCGAGAAACACAGCTTGGAAACTTTGCGCAGACACTTTCTGATTTCCATCCGCGGATAAGAGCGACCACATGTTAGAACCATCTCTGTGTAGTGCGTGTGAGATAAATAGAGCGCCATGCGCATTGCTGTGAGAGAAAGAGAACATGGCCGTAATAACAAAAGCGACCAGCCTCTCCGTCGTGGGCTTACACCACGTTATGAGGTTGTGAGGCAGGTGCTGCTTTTTCTGGGCTTATGTGGCAGACGATGCCCTCTCAGTAAATGTTTCCCTCCCCTTCTTTGCAGTATTAGGGGTCTCCACTTTTTCATTCTACTCTTTACCAGCCTCTCTCTCTGCCTCCTGTGCCTCTTTGCAAGTGGCTGCCATCATTCCAACCCAACAATGGGTAGTAAACCAGAAACCCATCTGCAAAATCTGCCCACAACTCAACTCCGTACCCAGGTCAGCAAAAGACTTTCCCTCGTTCCCTATGCGTTCCCAAAAATAGGTGGGTGATATTGCTGTGAAGGGGAAGAATCCATGAAGGTGAGGGAAGAAGCCGATCTGTAGAATAATGGGGACGCTGGGTAGAGAGCGTTGCAGTGGTGGTGCGGAGACAAGCGCTAGATTATGTGGGGTCGCTATTGTAGCGGCACAAGATGACTGTGTGTATTAGTCTGTGAAGCTGGAGTATGGTTACAGTTGTTCACAGTTCCTTATCAGTTTATGTTAGCCCTTCACGAGTGCTATTATCCGTGCAGCTAGACCTTTTCCTCATCATGGAGACGACAGATCCATTTTGAGCAAAGTAGCTGGGACAAGGTGGAGTTCTTTACAGTTGCTTTGCAGATGAAGTGCACAAGTTTTCCCAAATTAGTCAACCCTTAGGAGAAGGCGAGTGGTTTCGATTGGCGTAGTGGGTGTTTCCACGTCTCAATGGTTTCTCATGTGAAATGCTTTTTCTTTGGGGATTGCGCAATGTCAAGGCATCGAACAATTATGAACCTGTCTGAGAAGTCCCCTGTGATTGACGATACTGTCGAGTGCGGCAGTCATTGGTGATGTCAAAACTGGAGAGAAATCTTCCATTTGGTAAATGGGGGAAGATCACTGCAGTAGTGGGGCTCACCATTGAAAATACAGGTGATTCTGGCCTTCCAGTTCTTCTAGGTCAGTTCAGTCCAGTTCTTCCAGTTCTTCACGGCACCGTACTTTGGAAACTGATTACTTTCACAGGAGGCACATGCTGTCATTGCACTACGGGGCACAACGTAGGGGTCGGAGACCAAAGAGAAGATCTGACATCGCATGTACTTTCTGCCTGCGTGACTTGGGGTAGGTGATGTGAACAGCATCACTTGGGGGCGGAGACGCGGAGACCAACATCCAGGATAACACACTAGTACATGTTGCCACAACCTAACGTTAATTGGCAGTGTTGCTCCCACCACCATTGGCCACAAAGTTATTGTCAGTACGTGCTCTGTACATACTACACACCCCCTTTCTGTTGTAAACTTAGTATCTCCTTTTCTGTGGCTCATGGGGGGGGGATGGGAGCAGCACACAATGCTGTGCTGCATGCTTGAACTTTGGAGGATGATTCATTTGTCGCTACGGGTGGCGGCACCCTTTGGATGGCGTGGGTGTGGAGACGGGTGCCATGGTTTCTGCTGGTGCTTTGCAGAATACCCTCATACCTGCTGGCCAGGTGTTTTACTTCCCTCCCGATCCCATAGCTCTGTGGCAGAGATTGAGGCCAAGACTAGTAAGGCTATCAAGAGAATGCAGTTTGCACGTGAACAAGCTAAAGCCTAGCACAAACCAGCTTTACATAAGCTTCTTCAGGGCCTTTGATGCACAAGACGGATCCAAGGTCCACTCAAAGGGCTCCCATGGCCACGAGCAGTCCAAAAGAGTTTTGAGGAGATTGAAGCCAACAAGGTACAGCAAAAATGAGCCCAACAATCTGACACATCTGGGCATAAACCCATGGACCTTGAATTTCCTCACAAAATGGCCTCAAAGGTCCTTCATTAGTTGTAATTGGCTCCCCCTTTGGAGGGGTTTTGGGAATAGTGAAAAGTTGTGTGAACAAGGTACTGTGGGGAATGTGGTAAGTCAATGGAAGCTTAAGGGAAGGTCTTCCTTTCAAATGAACTCCAGCCCACTTGCTTTAGTGACCAGACCTCCTATTGAGGGCACTCACCAAAATGAACCAGCCACAGTTGCTGTAATGTACAGTAATAATAGCACGCTTATGAAGTAGCTTGGGGATTTCATCAGCTACTGAAGGGCTGCTCACACTACAAGATAATCAGCGCCAATTGGCAGTTTATTGCCGCCAGGCTGCTGCCTCTGTAGCTACTTACAGGCAGCAGCTGCAGCTACAGACAACTAACCACAAACACAAACTAACTACACTTTGCTGGTTTGTGTCGTGCATCTGTGTGCAGGTCAAAGATGGCAGCATGCGAAACACTAAGTCAGTGGCTGCAACTGCCATGTAGTGTGAACAGCCCTTCAGCCCTCCTTCAGCTCTCCTCGTAGTAGTAACCGGACTAGAGTGCACATTGATGATTTGTTGGGATAAAAAAGTCCCAGCTGCTGCAATGTATCTTACTGGGGATCTGCACAATTTATTTTTGTGTAATATCTTGTGCACTTTCAAAGACCTAAAGAATTACCAAATCTGCACATTCCCAAGCTATCAAGCTAGTGAAATTCCACATTTGCCTCCACATCAGTAAGAACATGAGCCCATAATGAGGGTACTTGAAGAAAGAGAAACCCTCTACCTCTGCTGCTCAATAACATGCTCAAGGTAAATCTTCTCTCCTCTGAGACAGTCACTGACATGATGTACTGCTTATTATTGTCCCAAGACATGCTTTGCCCCTGTGGTGCAGTAATGAGTTCCCGTTTCCCTATTAAACTGCTATAAACGGGTGAGTAGTGAGGACAAACTGGAGATGACCTATTTACAAGGGTCACAAGAATAAAAAGCAAATTATTAGCGCTTTTTCCGGCCAACTTTTGTGGATCTGCTACTGGAATTGTTGATGGACACATTTGCTGGCAAGGCCAAAATCGTCCCGTCCCGAATCTCAGCTCCATTTGCACTTGTCTCTAGCGTCCTCTGGGCCTCTATGTAAACCATCAAGTCCCTCACCTGTTGAGCATAAAAATGTAGTACTCAGAACTCACTACAGAAACACTTGTCCACAGTGGAGATTCACTACTCTTCTGTACTTCATTTTTGCAACCCTTGGACTGCCAAATGCACAGACACTTTGGGTTTCGAACCCATTGCTGTCATTACCATTTTGGCTCTCATGAAATAGAACACAAGTGTAAGGCATCTGTAATCTATTAGAGACTGCACTAAAGTAACCTAGGCTGGAGAACAACTTATTGGCTCAAATCTTAAAACAAGACACTCCGCGTTGCTGCCAGCACATAATAAACAAATTAAGAAAACGGTCATTTAGTTCTTTGTGATGTTTAGCTTAGGAACACAATAAACTACATCAGTTTTACAAGAAAACCCCAGCTTCCACACTGTTCAGTCTACCTGTTCTTCCAGATCCATGATTTGTTCATCACGTTGTTTTAATGCAGCTCGCTCCCTGCAAACCCAGTTTTGACAGATCAATGCCCATGATTGAACTTAGATCATTCAAGATAAGATAGAGGGTAGAATATAACTTCAAGGTGCAGCATCCATGCCAGTGGCCTACTCAATGGTTCCTTAGGTTTGCCACAAATTACTCTTCAAAAGTAGCTCAATGTTACTGTTGGAAAACATGACTCCTGAGTGTTACACCTCCAACAAAGCCTCTGCCAAGATAAGCAAATGAGAGCGAACCTTTCTTCCAGATCTTTAATGCGCTGCTGGTAGAGCTTCTGGTTGTCGGTAAGTGACTTATTCAACTGCTCCCACCCACAATAGCGCAAAATTAAGTAACTTCCAACCACGCTTTGCGGATCTAGACCATAGATCACTCAAATGGGACGTAATCAGTGATCGAGTACCCTAGGTCTTCAGATTCGTAAAGCAATGTAGTAACAAAAGAGGTAGAGATGCCAGAAAAGAACAACAAAAAACACAAGGGGATGGAGTGTTTCCAGATACCTCACGTAGATCCCTGCATTCGCTCTCCAACTTCTCACGACGCTTGCGCAGCTCAAGGGTCACTCCTCTCTCAACTCCCTGCAGAATGGCTGCTTCTTTTTTCTCCTCCATCTCCGTGAGCAATCCTTCATAATACTGCCCCATGACATTAGGAAACTCTCTCTCTCCTTACGTATGGTTTTTCACAAGGCAATCTGCCTGGGTTTTGGAAAAGAAAAATGCAGCTAATCACTACGACTAAATTAGGGTATAAGGCTATGCCCAAGCTCTTATCCATGAGGTGACATGCTATGTATCACATGGATGAATGAGATCCTCATTTATGATCAGTACAGCACCTATAAACCAGATGGGGGTAAACTTGGCTAGAAGCCATCATTGCTTGCGTGGAGACCTGTTTGCCTATCTCTCTCTCTGAAACCCTCTCCATGCCCTCTAGGAAGCCTATTGACATTGGGTGGACTTGAAACGGGAGTACATTAATGTTTCTGTGACTAAATGCCGGCCTTGTGACCTCGTGTCCTTGTTTGTTTCGACCTGAAGCGCTTTGCTTCAGGTAAGGTAGTGCATTGGATTTAGTTGGAAAGCTTGGGGCCTTTCCCTCTTTAGAATATGCCTACACGGGCCATTCCCTGCAACTCCCTGGAGTGTGATCTCTGAATGGTAACAAGCGGACTCCTACCGCTTGGGGGCAGCCCCTCCGCCCAAATTGGGCACTCGTATGCTCTGTCTAGCATACTCGGCACTTGGGCTCGGGTTGGTTCCTGTGCTTAAACTTATGGCCTGCGAACACAATCAAAAATTTAGCTCCTATCAACATCAACACTCCTCAGGGTGATCCCTGGGAATTGGTTACTTATGCCAAATCTAGGGCTTCATGTGTAGTTTTTGGGGTGAATCCCAGGATGGACAATGTGTCCTTTAAAACTACATGCTCTAGCTTAGGCTTGGATTTCATGGCTAATGGTACCATCTCGAGACTTGATAACAGGGGTACGTTGAAGGTTGCAATGACCAAAAGTGCTTCTAATAGAGTCCCGCATCAATTCAATCTCAAAGAAGTTTGTCCCTTGACTGGCTGGAGAGCGGTCTTAGACATTGGTGATTCAATGGGGCGCTCTAGGAAGACAACCAAGGGCAACAACTTCAACTTGAGAGTTTCTAATCGGTTTGATGCTCTGGATGAGGTTGAATCCAAACAGCCAGAAGGACAAGATGCCCCTAAGTGTACGGAACCTGAACGTCCTGAATCTGAAGGATTTGGTACTCTGAATGGTTTACCAATCCTCAAGGTTTACACAAGACGAACAAATTCTATACATGGGGTAATTGTCCCCAAGCCGTCAGATGGACAATCTGTCCCTAAGTGTGCAGAGCCTGAACGTCGTGTAATTGAAGGATTTGGTACTCTAAATGGTTTACCAATCCTCAAAGTCTACACAAGACGAGCAAAATCTATACACGGGGTAATTGTCCCCAAGCAGTCTGACGGACAATCTGCCCCTCTGTGTGCGGAGCCTGTGCGTCGTGTAACTGAAAGATTTGGTACCCTGAATGGTTTACCAATTCTCAAAGTTTACACAAGACGAGCAAAATCTACACATGGGGTAACTGTCCCCCCTTTGCAGAACGGTTGGCCGTCCAGGAGCAATCACAAGCTACCTAGACGACAAACAATTCACACGCAAAGGGCTGGCTTGCGGCTGGCCACTTTCAACTTCTCAGGGTTGACCAACCAAAGGAATCAACTTGAAGTGGGACAAGTTCTTCGGACTAATGATATTCATATCTGTGCTGGGCAAGAAACATGGGAAACGTCGGATAAACTGGTTGGAGATGTCATTGGTTATAAATGGGCAGGTAAGATGTGTACTCTCAAGGCAGCCTCTGCCAAACGCGGTCAAAAAGGGGTTGGATTCTTTGTCCGTGATTTCTTGTTTGACAATTGTGAAATTATCAACAAGGGTTTGAGGTACGAGCATAGTATCTGGCTGAAACTGAATTTGAAGGGCGGCATGAGTACAAAGGACCTCTTTGTTGGTTGTGTTTACATGCCCACAGAGGGGACCCTTAGTGCTGACGCAGACAAGGCCTTCGAAGATGTAAAGCTGGACTGTGCTTCGTTCCTTGCCAAAGGTCAGGTGGTACTATTGGGGGACTTCAATGCCCGGGTGGGCAAAGGGATCCATCAGGACGATATCATTGGACCTTTTGGTGAGGACGAGCTGAATTCTAATGGCAGACGGTTAATTAACTGTCTAGAAGAGCTTCAGCTTTTGACCTTGAATAACAGGACAAGAGGTGACCAAGTGCAGTGGACTCGTGAGAAACCCCAAACTGGGGAACGTTCCATTGTGGACTATATCATAATGGACAAAATTTTGTTCCCCCAGTGTGCCAATGTGTTGATCGACAGAACTGATATTGGTACCTCTGACCACTTCCTGGTTTGGACTGAGATCAAAAGGTGTTTTCCCACCACCAAGAGATCTGTGAAACGTTCGATTCGGAAGTGGCGCATAGAAAAATTCCACAATGAGGAGGTCAAGGCTGAGTACGTCCAGGCCTTGCAAGAGGCTCTCCCTCATTTTGTCCAATCGCTCCAAGAACTTCAGTCACGCTCTGTTAACGCAAGAAATGAAGTCGAAAGAGCAGTGGACTCTTGGGAGAGTTTCGTTTCCTCCGTGGCCGACAAGATCATTGGGAGGAAACTAATTGTCTGCGGTAGAGCAGTTAATTGGTGGACTAATGAGATTAAACTCAAGATAGCTGAGAGACGAGCCCTCTATAAAGAGTGCTGCAATTTGGAAACCAACAGAGAATTGTGGGCGAGGTACTACCAGCTCCGTAAAGATATCAATCAGCTTGTTAGGTCTCAGAAGAAATTATACTGGGACAAGTTATACAGTGAAATAAACTCAAACCACCATGGTGGTAATGACAAGAAATTCTGGTTGGCCCTTCAACGTTTGTACAAACCGAAAAACGGTCAGCAAGTACAAGCGCTGAAGACTACTAAAGGTGCAGTGGTGACTTCATCGGTTGACATTGTCAAAACCTTTGAAACTCACTACAGTATCCTTGGCAGAACTTCTAGGTCTAACAGTGAGGGGTCTTCTGCTGAATGGAGGGACACAGTTGGAAAAACTGTTCCTATGATTCAAAACAGCCCTGATGAACTGGAGTATATTTCAATGGCTTATAATGCTCCCATTAGTTCTTCTGAGATTGTGGAAGCAATTGAACATTTAAATGGATATAAAGCTGGTGGACCTGATGGTATTGTCAACGAGCTTATCAAGCACGGTGGTGATCCCATGATAGAGGCCCTAGTTCTCCTCTTTAACCTTATCTGGAAGACTGAAATGATCCCCTTTCGCTGGCGACAGGGGCTCATTGTCAATCTATACAAGAAGGGTGACAGAGAAGAACCGGGGAACTACCGTGGCATCACGCTCCTCAATGCTGTTGGCAAGACATTCTGCAGAGTTATAAGTACTCGTCTCGAGGTTGATCTGGAGTCCAGAGGTTGTTTCCACGAAGGCCAAGCTGGCTTTCGGCGAAACAGGGGCTGTGTGGATCATATCTTCACTCTAAGCCAGATTATCCAGGGAAGGAAAAAAGAAGGGAAACCCACTTATGTCTTTTTCCTGGATGTCAAAAAGGCTTATGACACAGTGTGGAGGGATGGCCTATGGTTCCACCTCTGGTCTTGTGGGATCAAGGGAAAGATGTGGAGAGTTGTCCACAACTTGTATGCTCACACCAAAAGCTAAGTCACTGTTAACGGACAGAAGTCCAACTTCTTGACATAGACCAAGGTGTAGCTCAAGGATGTACTCTCTCCCCTCTGCTCTTCAATGTTTTCATCAATCAACTCCTCGAGGACGTGGAAAGTGAGGGATTTGGGTTAAGGGTGGGTGATACCACCATACCAGCCCTTATGTTTGCGGATGACTTCGCAGGCATAGGGGAGACTCCAACCAATCTCCAGGAGTTGATTGATTGCGCGAAGAGATACTTTGATCTTTGGGGGCTAGAGGCTAATGTCAGCAAATGTGCAGTGGTAGCATTCAACGACAGAGGAGAGGGAGGAAGTGATCTTAAGTGGCAGTGGGGTAGCCAAGAGATCCCGGTCCTCCCTTCCTACACTTACCTGGGCGTTGAGTTCTCCAATTGTAATTGGGATGCACATATCCGGAAAGTTGTTCAAACTGGCAAGGGCAAAGCTCTGGGGCTCACTAAATTTTTCCACTGCAGAGGGGTCAACTCTGAGGTTAAGAAAACCATGCTTTGTCGCGTTATTAGACCTGCCTTGGAGTACGGATCTGCTATATGGGTTGATAACTCCAACCAGGCTAAGTCTCTAGAATCCATTCAAGTGGGGGTGCTTAAGGAGTGTATGTCAGCATGCTCCAAAACAGCCAATGTGGCTGTTCGGGGTGAGTTTGGCATTCCGTCCTTAAGCTCCCGACGAGATGAATTCAAGGTCAGATGGTGGGGTCAGCTGCAACATATGCCCAACACCAGATATCCTAAATTAATCGACTCTATATCTTGGAAACAGGACCGCCCTGTCAAACAGGCTAAGTCCTGGCAGAAGAGAGTAGAAGAGATCCTCAAGGACCTGGACCTGGATCCGCAAGTCTTGACCCTGTAGTGTCCTCAGCCATGTCTGTTGCCATGAGATTGTCTGATGAAAATGAAGTTAGGCAGAAAACTTCCCTGAACTTGTTTCCAGTCTGTGACATGGGGGAGGACATCTTGGATGACCTCAAGGGTCTACCCACTCTCGGCACTAGACTGAAATTTAACTCAGGGCAGGAAGCCTACCTTTGAACAGCAAACAGAAGCAGAGAGGAAAGGGAGAGTGCAATTGCCCGTTGTGTGGGCAATCTGAAGACAGTATTCATTTTCTGATACACTGTCCGGGGTTCTCTCACCAAAGAGACGCTCTCTTCAAATCTATTAAGGGAATTGTGCCTGTACCCCTGTTTACCAACTTCGAAAGTCTCGAGGCTGAGCCAAAAGCCCAGGCCCTCCTGAGGCCTAGTTTTTGGGCAAATCACACACAGCAGATTGATGCTTGTGTGAAGGGATTTCTAGAGGATATCTGGAAAACCCGGATTAATTCTTTATATGGAGGTAAGTCTTACTACCAACGTCAGCCCCTGACAGAGGTAGGTTCTGTCCCTTTTGTTCCCGCTCAAACTGGGCGCGGGGTCAATGGCCACAAGGCTACAGCAAACAACGTCTTATGAGTACAATCTCTCTCTGATTTAGCCTCCACAGCCGCCCTCAAAGGGTTTGAAGTCTGTTACCTCTTGCTTAAACATTGGTGACAGAAAGGTACCTTAGTGGATCTATAAACCAGAAATGCATGGCAGCTTACCTGCATTAGGCACTTTTACTGCGAGCGACATTTGGAGTCTTCTGATCTGTTTATTTATCATTCTACATGGGCCTCAAGTCCCCCCTAGAATGATCTACTTTCCTCCTTAACCATAACCCTCATGGCAATATCTTTCTCTACCTGTGATGCATACCATCTAAAATCTCCTCCATAGCTTTACAGACCACACCACAAAGTTGGGACAGCCCCCGTCATCACCCTCAGGGGTGTCATATTTGAGCAGGGAAAACCAGCAGTCTGGCCAACAGTTCATAAATTTGCCACTAGAACTTCATAAACTGAGAAGTCCATGCCGGTTCCGGAGGTCTGAACTGTCCTCTCCACCACTGTCGAGGGATGATAGGTGCTTGTATTTGAAACATTATTTTGAGAGAGAAAGAAAAAAATAAAGACAAAGTCCAAGGGAGGGAACAGAAATTGTATACCTGTCGCTGAGTTTCCAACAGTGTTATTCTCAGATGATCATACTCTATGCTTACCTGCAGACAACCACCACAACTTCAAAAACCTTTCTACATCGTGCATTCTCTGGTTCAAACTTGATTGCAGATTGTGGTGCCCCTGATGCTTAGGGGCTCAGAAGCAAAGATTTGTGGTAAACATTCCTCTTATCTCTCCTTGTTCCCCCTAAAGCAAGCACAACAGAAGGATCAAAGAAATTACTTACAGCCTCCAATTTACTGTTGTAAATGGCCACATCCACATCTTCTCGCTGGCTATATGCTTCACAGCTGCTGCAATCATCATTGCTGTCCCGGCAAGGAGCAGGGAGCTCCACAAGTTTTCCATCTGTCTTGGACTGAATGAGCCGATGGACATAGCCATCACCAACATAGTCCCATACACGCTGGGTCTCTAGGTCCAGTGAGTAACAGTGCTGAGTTTCCTTCCAATGGTTCACCGCATGCCCCTCTTTATACCTGATACCAAAATTAGTCATCATGAAGCTCAACTATCCCTCATTGTCCCCGTAGTCTAAGGCGGCACCATGACAGGAGCCAAAGGAGAAAGCAGTGGAGGGCATATAACAAAGGAAGTGTCTGTGAGCTGAAATGATTATCCATTGTCCGATGTAAGAACGGAAATTGGGAGCTCAGGTCTTGGCACTTGTATTTCTAGGCAATTCACTGTTGTACTTTGCTATCACTGCCATTTCCCACTCAAGATCCGAAATTGGCACAAAGTGGCAATTCAGGAATTAAAAGAGCAAACGTCCTCTTGGATCAAACAATGACTTACCTTCCGCAGCCCACGAACCCACAAACCACACAAATCCACAAATTCTCTGGAGTTCCACATACAGAGCACGTGGACCTTTCTGACTGCTGTTGGCAGTACCGACACACCTGTCCCCAACCACCAGCAATAGTGATCCATTATTTCCACAGCACAGAGGGAAAATGTACTTCGAGTTTGTGATGGCTGTCCACTTGGTCATTACTGGATAAGGTACCGCAAAGTTAGGAAAATAGTACGGAAAATAGCTCTCTCAATCTTAAAAGCATTCTGAAGCACTACTTCAGGCTCTCAAGTGATGTAGTTAGTGACCATGACCTCCACATAATGGCTTGCACAATTAAAATGAAGCTTACCGGACAGGAAGAGTCGGTCCATTTCGAAATGCACGAGCTATGGAACGAATGGTTACATACAGTAGTCAAAATGCCACTAATATGTTGATCCAATCTCTCTGCCACCAAACCAAGTACAGAATTAATATACTATATTAACATTCAGGATTCTACCTGTTGCTTTTGCATCACAACCGTGTGTATTCAAGCACTATCTCCATTGATAAACTCTCAATGTCATCGTATTCAATGTAGCACAACTCTTTGTAACATCTTCTAACTTCAAGCAATGATAGGTTGGAAATTACCCAGACAGACAGGGCATGTGGGCAGTTCTGTAAGCCCAGAAGGAGGTATTGATGCTAGCTCTCCTGATTCAGTATATTGGACATCAGCTGTAAATAAGACATGGCACACTTCTGCCTGTAAACGCCCGCCCCAAGAAAACAGGGAATTACCAGAGGCTACTAAATCAAAGCATCAGAAGGACAACCTTATGAGTTACTTGTGGGGCTAACAAGATCTCTCCCTCGCCCTATCTCTCACAGACACATACAAGTGATAGGAAGTTGTCTGAAAGCTGACTACTACGTAAACAAGTAACAGCATAATACATTGCCATGCTGACTCATTATTCAAACCCACTTTTAAAGTTGCCGGTCTAGATTACACCAAAGAAGTGACACTAAAATGGTAGAACCATCATAGTATCTTCATGACTAACCCACAGGGCCTCCCCACTCTCATCTATTAGACACCTCCTTTCCAAACCCTTGAAGAAATTCTGTCTGTGAACACTTACCTCCATAGAAGAGAAAGGCTTCAAATTATAATGGCAGTAAAAATCATCAGCTGTAGATTGCGAGTCAAACTTCATAAGGACACTGTATCTGTCACTCACACCATCATTTCTGCGCCACCAAAAACCCCATGTGAGCTGCAACTACTTCTCACCTAGAGTGTCAAGTCCTTCCCGTCTTCAATTGATTCTTTATTGCTTGAGTGATGCATCCCTAAAGCCCAAATTCAGTTCTGATGGTCAGTCAAATACTATGGAATCAGCTTGCCATAAGGTAATCTGGCCAACAGATGTAAAGAAACTGTGATGCATCTCTCTTCCTGACAGTGTAAACAATTCTCATGGCCAATACAAAATTAATACCTCACAAATCGCATTTCTTTGATGTTTTGGATGAAGGACCCTGTAAATTGACAGAAATCTGCCCCCGTCATATGATTGGGAACAGCCAGCACGCACAAATGCTCACTGCGGGTGACCTGCCATGAAGCCAGAAACCAACACCTCGAACTCATAAGCCATCTCCTGGACACTGCTGAACATTCAGAGTTACGCTGATGCGTTCGCACGCTCCCCGCAACTCTTAACACTAAATGTTTTAAGGGATTATGCCACGTTAGACGGAGACACAATCCAGCTTAGGTGCACTTGGTGCACTTGCAGAGGGTGAAGAAGGGCTTCCTCACAGTTGAATTCTATTGGAACGAACGAATCTTTGTGAAGTGAAAAAAAACTGCGTAACCCCCACGTTGAAGAATTGGTGGTGAAGGACCTACACGGGGGTTCAGTGGGCATTTCAAGCTGTGTACTTTCTTCTTGAAATGGGATTTTCTCATGGGTACAACCACTGACCTGAATTGAATGCAGATATATGGCCTAGATCTATCCAAATGACCAAGTACATATGTAACAATTCTCGTAATGCCAATGGTAGAATGGGAAGACTGCCACACCGGGAGGTGCTCCAAAGATCCGGGATCAGCACTTGTGTCACGAAACAGATGCATCACTCCGTGCGTGGCCTCCACCCTCGGATTCCCTGAAGAAAATCGGATTGTCTTCGTGTCTGTCTCTGTGGATTTCTCCTCGGTGGCGGGGCCACCTGTCTCCACCTCGTCCGATGCTTCAATACCATCTTGGGACCCATCAATCCCGGGAGCTTTGTTGAGCATCAAAGCTAAAGCTTCCTCAACACCGCCGGGATTTTCGCATGGGTGCTCCAGTGCGTGCACTTTCACACTGAACATGTGTGTGTTTCTGTGCGCTCTTTCGCCTTTTACTTACTAGCAACCAATCCTACTCTCTAGCTGCGATCCAAACGTATGAAGCTTGAACACTACTCGCAATTCTATCTCTATCTATTTTCCCTCGGCACAAATTTCCACGTTATCCCTGTTCAATTCCACCTCTCTTCTCTTCAACCCTAAAATCAACCCGATCCAGATCCTATGAAACCTAAACACTGAGTTGAGCCCTGCCTTTCTCTGTGTCTCTTGATCCAAACCTCAACAAACACTAGGACAATTCCGCATCAATCTCAAGCGTCTCACGCAGGCACGCATACACAAAAGAAGACGATCAGAGCACAATTTAACCCTAATGGCCTAGAGCTTTGTTGGCCCCGCCTTCCTAGTAAGTAGGGCCTTTACCACATGAGCAGCAGTCCGGCACGGGAACAGATAGTTGAGAAGCAAAGGTGTCCACCTTCCTAACGGAGGACAATAACCCTTGGGGGTAAATAGGCTTCCTGGGGAGGCGTCAAATATTATTAATATTGGTATGAGAAGCAAAAATGAATGACTCATATGAGCTCCACGGCGGGAAGGAGTAGATCGCGACAAAGAAGTTCCCTAAGAGCATGCCCAGCAGGCGCTCTATTTGGGGTGCTATCATCAAAATAGCGCGGCCGCCGAGATCGCGCGTCCCTAACAGCACAATCTGGCGCTTCAAAATGGTGAGCCTAGCCAAGTTTGGTCCGGCAAGTGATAAATGAGGCCCGGGAGTTCAATGCTCCCTCTGAGGGCCTGCCTGCGTGGCCCCACCCCCGCCCTGCAGCCCGCGGTCGCCGCGCCTGCCGCCCCCCCAACACCTCCACCCCCGCCCCCGCGCCGGGTCCATCCCTAGCCATAACACTGCCATACATTCTCACCATTGTCATTATTGTATTGCACGCAACCCTCATGCATGCCCCATGAATGCAGGAAATACAACCATCGCATGATGACTTTTCGATCATACACGCACATGACTACTCAAACATACATATGACTACTCAAACATACATATTCGAAATTTGAACGAGTCCTAGAGTACAGACACACTATATTGGAGTCCGTGAACATTCAAATTTGAAATTTTGAAACAGCATCCAATGTGCCTCCAAAACGGATGGACGTCATTTAGTGAATGACAGCTGATTGACCACCTGTCCCCACTATCTTCGGCCGTCATTCTGTGTCTCCGAACTTCCGGACCTCCTTCATCGCTTGCCCTAGTGTGATCATCAGTGTGTGACGAATTTGAAACACGGTGCCTCTTGCTGTCTCAGTGTGGTTTCACCTGCTTCCCAACAGACATGTTTGCGAATGAGAGAACTGAAGAGTTTCTCCCTCCTGTTGTGCCCCATTTGATCTCCATGCTTCGAAACCAGGTGCAATCTCCGGCGCTTGGTGCTTTCAATCACACAACGTTACATTGGCGTCACCAATGGCATGGAATCCCCGATGGAAGCGACAACGCCTACATTCCATGGGGGCGTGTGATTGATTTCATAATTGGGGAGTCTTCTCGTCTTGATGGACCTTGCACTTTCCAGAAACATCGTCAAAGAGGGCGCTGTGCACAGGGATCCCTCCAAGCTCCACGCACCAACAGCGCCCTCAGTATTACAAGGTACGACGTTAATGAAAACAGTTAAAGTATTGTTTTACTTTAAATAGTTTCCAGTGATGCTGACGACCTTGGTGAAGGAGTTCAAGCTGAACGCAGAAAAGTACACCTACCATCATGCTTATCACCTTCTTCATGCAATGCGATCGTTCATCCATAGATGCATGTACGACCCTTTCAGAAACCTCCATCTCACAAGCTGCGATTCTCCAACAAATAGTCATTGTGTGTTGTCATTTAACCGAATGTGCAGTTTCCATGTAGTCACAGTCATGTGTACTGCCCACGTCTATTTTAGGCCACTTTTTCGTCATAAACTCCATTCATGCATGGTTGTATGATCCTCTCATAAATTTTCATCTGGGAACATGGGGTACTCATGGAAGCATACCTGACTGTACATTGTAATTTGCTGCCAACACTGTCTCATTTACCTGTTCGGGTGTAAAAGTGTTGTTAAGGGTTGAAGGATTATGTCTTCGTCTTTGCTTTCAAGTTTGTATACAATAGTACTATCCCAATTGCATGCCCCTCTATTGTCCACAACTCTTTTAGGCGCTCCCCCCTTTTATTCCATTAATGCAAGGTTCTTTCTGTTGTAGGTACCACTGCTCATCCGGGCCAGAGGACAAGACTTCTGTTGTCTTGCAGGTTACATCCGCCATGGCAGCGAAGAAGTGGAAACCCAAACCTCCAAAGAAGAAGGGTAGAAAGGCAAGAGTTGTTGCAACCGTTAAGGAGCAAAAACCAAAAGTACTAAGGACGTCCAAAACGAAATCTAGTGAAGGCATCAAGTGGGGATGTGTATGCCGATTTGCAGTCAAGCAATGCTATTTGGACCCAAAAATCGCAGAGGTTGTGTACTACGAGAAGAGGCACGTCAATCGTGCTGGAGACATATCCCATGGGCCAGCACATGATTGTGGTCGGGTTGCATTGGCCCCCCCACATCAGAGAAGAAATGAAAGCCTGGGTACTGCATAACTTGCGCCTTGGACTAAGCATCAACAAAATCATTGCAAAGCACATGCAGCGGGTGAAGGAAACTATGGAAGTTGGATTGGAGGCAGATCGTGACACTTTCCTGCTCTCCTAGGACATCTGCAACATTGCCAACAAGTGTGATGAGGAAACGTTTAAAAAGCACCCAAATGATGCTCGCAGTGTGTGAATGTGGGTGGAGGCCAACCATGACAGTGTTTTCTACTACCACGAAGAGTCCAATCACCCTGCCTGGTTCGAATAGCCGTAAACTGGACCTTCTTTTTGTATTGGGCATACAGACAGAATGGCAGAAAAAACAAATGATGCATCACGGACATTCTCGAATAGTGGCATGCGATGCAACATTCGGGACAAACGAGAAGAAGGTTGGTTTGGCCAAGATCACCATCTGGCTGCGGACAGAGCTCAACTATTTTCTGCATGGTCACAATTTTTCGGTCCCCTCGCTCCTCTGTATTCCTGATCAATTCTGTTGCATGCTTGTTCTTGCAGTATCCTTTGTACACCATGATGGTGTTTGATGAGTGGCTGAATGGTATTCTAGTCGCGTACATAATCACGGCAAGGTACAAAGCCCATGGATCTGCGATCTTGGATGCATGCACTAAACCAGCAAATGCAAGCCGTCAAGGCCGAATGGCGCCCTAACGCCTTCATTGTCGACGACGCAAATGCGGAAATCGTTGCTATCAGGTAGCTCCGCCTCCTACACTGCTGATCCTTTCACATATCCAACGTGCACACATGTGTTACAGTCATTCAATCTCACAACAAACAGCTCTGTGTGGGGGGGTTGTGCAATTTTCCTGTGCTTGTGGCATGTTCGGCGAGCCTGGCAAAAAGAATGTGGTCTCCAAGATCAGAGATCCAGAAGTACGTGCCGCAGTGTTGCAAGATCTTGCAAAGATCATGTACGACAGAAAAGGCACATCTGGGGATGCAGGTGAGGCTTGGGCAGTATACCAAATCATCTCTTTAATGTAGGAGAAGTACCCCAACGAGACTATATTCTGCGACTACATGGACACCGAGTGGCTTCCGAAAACAAAAATGTGGATGAAAGGTTCTAAAAACATACCACATGCCTCTCAAGATACTAATGTTGCCATACAAGCTTATCATGGCAACCTCAAAGCGCAATTGAAGTGCACCAAAAGTGTTTTCACTAGCAGAAAGGTAGATTGGCTCATCTCCGAACTCACTGGTGATGTCCTCGTCCATTACTGGTACATGTTTCATGCGAAAGCGTATGGATTTGTCAGAGACAAGCGGTTGGAGGGGTTTGTTTGCAGTTCCATATTGCTTGCCAAGCACATTCCAGATGACAACGTCCAACTGCCGCAGACCCCTGGTGGCCCTACACTTGTTCAATGCGCACGGGAATTGGGTAGGACATTCACAATTCACAAACCTGAATCAAACTGGGCTTGCTAGGATTGCTCTTGGGCCCAGAAGGGGAATATGTGCACACACCAAGTGAAGGTTCTGCAAATAATCCACCCTCATCTCGAGGATGGCCTCATCGCAAAGTTCTGTGGAACTCTGATGGGCACATCTAAAGGTGGCCTTCACAATTTGGTGAGAGGTTCTCAATCCCCGACTTGTATCCGTTCATCTTTGCAAACTCCTCCACATCAGAGGTCCCCTTCTTTATCTCAGTAGAGTCCATTGCAGAACGTGCAGGCCCAGATTTCCACAGAAATGGCAAACCATTCTGCAACTGACAGAGTCTAGTGACTACCTGCAGCAACATCTCTTTGCCTTGATAAGAGCTGCAAAAGGAAAGATTCTTGAGTTGACTGCCATGATGGAGGAGGGTGTTCAGTACCCTCGTGAGGAACCAGTTATGACTGTTGTCGATGATGGCAAAGGGAAGTCCCTCGTCCGGTTCAAAGACTTTTTGGAGAGAAATGGACACAGCAGGAAACGCCCACCCTTGCCCACTCGAACCACACCAAAGAAGAGATTGTACAGTGACTGAAGGTGTGTACGTGTTGCAGAAAACAGTGTCACAGCAATGTCAATCAGTCCTTTCTGATCCTCAGCATGTCACTCACATTGTGTTCATCCATCTTCCAGGGTCAATGAGCCTATGTATCACTTACTATGTTGTTCACACGATGGCACCGTCACGAGTCCGCTGAAGGCGTGTGCTTGCATCCCAAGCTCCTCCACTGGCTTTTCCAGGGAATGGGCTTCGCACATACGGTACAATATTGTTTTGAGGAGCTTCTGCCTCTGCAGTCCCTTCATATGCTTGCCTCATTCGCTTAATTGCTGGTGTTCTCTTATTAACGAATTTTTCATGTACCCTTCAACTGACAGCACCTTGTATTCAGGTAGCATCAAACGTGCTGAAACATGACAATCCAAGAAGTTTCAGCTTTACAACATGGTAGTATGTATAGTTTCCTCCTCTTCTTTCTTGGCGACACGGATTTCCATTCGGACTCATTGTATTCACCCACCATCGAACGTGCTGAAATATGACAATCCAATAAGTTGCAACTTCACAACAGGGTAGTATGTATGGTCACTAGAAGCATTCGTGTCTTTTACGAATCGACTGCATGTCCAAAACCACTGAGGGAACAACTTTGAGATGTTTGTTACTACTGTACAGTCGTAACGGATAAATTCGCACTTCTAATGGCGGATAGAAGTTGCATCAATGACTCCGCAGTCGGCGCAATATTCGCGGCGATTTAATTCAATTATGTAAATTGTTTTTTTTTTTTAAACAACAATTACAAGTGGTTTTAAGCACTAGAGAACGACTCTTAACAACTAGGCATTCATTGCACACCCTATTCAAAAATGGAATTTTTATAAGTGCTCCACATGGATCATGACGTGGCATATTTTAATGTATTTTAGGGCTTGTGTGGCTTGTAGAGATTGTTCTAATCGTCGGATGTAAAGTGATCTAAGGGTGGAAGAGTAACTTTGTCCTTTGCCTGAATTTGTCTAAGTGTTGGGAGAGGGATGGAGGCTTGAGAGAGAGACGAGCAAGTGATGCGAGAAGGATGAAGACCAAATCGAGGCCCATGTCCTGTTGTTGCAAGCGTTTATGGCGTCAAGGGCGCATTATGTGCAAATGTGGGCTCTTGGCTCCCCTTTGTACCATGATTTGGTATTCTTCCTGATGATCACAAGGTTCTTGGGGGAATCAGCTTGGTCTTAGCAGCCCATATTTTAATCTCTGCCCGCTCAGCTGCACCGTGGTGGTTCTTACGAACCAATCCCACATTACCTGACTACAGATACAAGCAACACGCACAAGAGGTCTTCTTGGGTTCATGGTCAGTCTAATCCGCAATGGGTCATGACACAAGGTAGAGGACAATGTGGTGAGGGCACCTTCTTCTTCAGCTATTTCAGCCTGTTTTGCCGAGATGTAGTGTCGTGGAGTGCGATGCTTGCAGGGTATGCATAGCAGGGACGTGGGATGGAGGCTTTGGAGACCTATGAAGTTGCGAAGGGAGAGTTTGATAACATGGCTGAACGAGATGTTGTCTCAAGGAACACGCTGAATCTTGCAAGATATGGCCAGCATGTGTGCGGGATGAGGGCATTGGAGACATATGAGCAAATGTTGCGAGAAGGGGTGCAGCCTAACCGGGTCATGTTCATTTGTGTTTGCAATGCATGTGCAAACTTGGCAGCCCTGGAGACTTGGTAAAGGGCAAAGAGGTCCATTGTGACATCGTCAAAGCTGGAACTGTACCAGATGTAACAATACCTCGTCAACATGTATGCCAAACGTGGGAGCATTCCCTTGTGGACAAGGAGTGTTCAACAATATGGCTGAGCGAAATGTGGTGTGGTGGAACGTGATGATCGCAAGACATGCACAACATGGGCGGGGATTGCGGGTTTTGGAGACCTATGAGCAAATGATGTGGGTCTAGGGGGTGAAGCCCGAGCACATTATGTTTGTTTGTGTTTGTAGTGCATGTGCGAGCCTGTTGGAGAAGGGCAAAGAGGTCCATGGTTGCATCGTCAAAGCTGGAATTGAGGTAGATGTCATTCTGAACATGAATACCCTTCTAGATAGGGAGTGTTCAACAATATGGCTGAGCAAAATGTGGTGTCGTGGAAAGTGATGATCGCAGGACATGCACAACAGGGGCGGGGATTGCAGGTTTTGGAGATCTATGAGCAGTTGATGTGGGAGGGGGTGAAGTCTGACCACATTATGTTCAGAGAGTTCAAATGCCTCTCCACCATGACCTTGCTTAGCTAACCATGCCTTGCTGATGTTGTTGTCTTGCACTTGAGCTATTTTTGGACACTGGCTGGAACATCCACAAGGCGGCTTTGCTCGAGAGAGAAATCAGCTTGAATGCAGGGGCAGATTTTGAGATCACAATCACCACTCAGAACGTTGTTCTTTGCACCGGCATGGCATGTCAGCATGCATATCAGCCCAAACTCATTATTCCGTGAGCCTTCCACTGCCAGAGTGTGCCCATTCAAGCCAAATCTTCGAAACGCAGGGATGGAACGGGGTTTTGAAACCAGCATTGCCCAACTGGATACCCAATTCAGCTCCGCATCTTGGTCCATTAATCTGCTGCACATTGTGAAGTTTTCTGCCCGTTCACCGCAAGTTGAAGAAGGAGTATTCTTAAAACACGGGTACTCATAATCTGAAAATGGCTCTAGCTTATGTTGCTTGAGTGCGAATATGAGTGTGGTTGGCTTGGCAGCTTTACATCTGTCCATCCCACTCGATATGATGAGCAGGTTCAGTTTGACTTCTCTCACACAAAAGACGCTGCCAAGATGGGGTTTGTTGCCCTAGATGACTTCCCGTCGTTGTTCTGGGCTGCAACATACAATTAATCTGGCCCATGGCGAGGGGCCTTGCCTTCCACCAATCATCTGTAAGTCCTGTGAAACTGTTTTTGTGGCAGTTTGTAAGCAGTGGGCAGCGATGGTGGGCTGTTGTAGGATTTGATGAACTCAATGTCGTGTACTGACAGCAACCCCTCATCTCTTATGCAAGCATTCAACAAGCCAGGTTGACTGCAGAGCATATTCAGCCCCCCACGTTTCTAGTTGCCTAATGTTCTTCATCTCTTGGGCAGAGCATTTTCCAGGGTCTCCATCTGTGATGACACACTATCTTCTCATGTGGTGCAGCTTCTGGTCTTGCTCTTGTTTGCACCACCCCAATGAAGGGCAGTTCCCACCTGCTTGATTCTCTCCATATGGTTGTCTTGGCAGGGTTTCCCACAACCGCCTTTCCTTTTTAGACTGCCAGTCATCAGCCTCGTTCTCCAATGCTTCACTTTCTTCCCAAGTGAAGTGCTCTCCTCTTTTATGCTTCAACGTCCCTGCAGGTGTTTTTTCCTTCATCTCCCGTGGTGCTTTCGAATGAATGAGCACTGATTTGCATCTGTTGGCAACACTTACGGTGTCCCTTTCCTTGCATGCCACTGCAGGCCCGTCATTGACTTTCTTGGCAGGGAAGTCTCCTCCTTCTCCCTCATTTTCTGGCTCTGTTGGTGCCCCACTCACCATGCTATCAGGGCTGCATTTATTTCGTGGTGTTGCGCCAGCCAAGGACGATCTTTCACTAGTCCGATTGTTGGCAACAGCTGATTGGAGTCTTCTTGGCAGAGTCTCCCACGAGCTCCCATCAATTTCAGGCATCAGGTTTTCTACCCTGCCCTTCCACTTTTCATAAGCGAGGTGCCTGTCTTCCTCCCTTTCACTCTTCAGCCTCTCAGGCAGATTTTTCTTCATGCGATTGCTGCTCCCATACTTCCAGTCCTTGTTTAATTTTCTCCAGCCATCACCCTCAGATTTGACAAGGTATTGCTGCCCTTCCTTGTGTCTTTCCTCACTCCCAGCTGCTGGTTTTATCCCAGATTCACCTCTCATCCTTGCCTGGGGTTTTGCTTGCCAAACAGCCCTTGTGTGGGGAACTTCAATGAAAGGCAACATCTCATTCTCAGCTCCTGTCTTTGTACCTCTTTGCAGCAGTCCAGCCTCGGATGCCTCACTTTCTGATTGCTAGGTTGCATTCTTCGACCGCCAACCTTTGACAAGAAAGTGTGCTCCATCTTCCTCATCTTCTACTGGTTCCCTTGATGCTTCACCTCGTATGTCTTCCTCCTCATGTTTTAGCAGCAACTCCCATGCTTGAATTGCTACTTTTCCTCGTAGTTGATTTTGTGCTTTCCTTTTTCTCAGTAGCTTAATCAACTGTTTTGTCTTGGCAGCTCCCTTGCCATGAGTGCCTTGTCTCACTGCATCTCCCTTGGCTGCCCACCATCCGTGGAGTCTTTCTTGCACCATTTTGACCCTCGTTGGCATGCACTTTGCTGTGATGCCCCACATGTATTTGCTGCTCCCTTTAATCATCAACATAGTGCTCTAGAGCCAGTTCCTCATTGTTGACTAGTTGACCTTCTCAGCCCTTGGACCCCATTTTCCCTTCTCCCATGTTGCCTCGTCTTTCTGCTTCATCATTTGCTTTACTTGCACGATGTTGCTTCTTCCCTACAGCTCATCATGTGTTGTGGCTCTTTCCCATGTTGCACTCACTCCCATCACACGTTGTGCAGTTGATAAGACTGAGATGAATTGATGCAGGATAGGGGGAGGGCTTGCTGGTGTATGTTGTCCGATAGGCCCCACGCACAAAGTCAAAGCTGGAAGTCAGCCTTGCAAGGACCCAAGTGAGATAAGTCTGGTGGGGGTAGCATCTTGGGGGATGGCAGTTAGGGCAATGTGTATCTAGGGCAATATATGTCATAGTAGCGGGTGATGTGCTGCCAATTTTGAGGATAGAGACAGCCTGTAAGCTGTAGATTTGTATCAGTGGTTTCTTCTGACACATATTGCTCCCAGTTTGCCACAACCAGTTTTGTTTGCATTTGTAGTGCATGTGCGAGCCTGCTGGGGAAGGGCAAAGAGGTCCATGGTTGCATCGTCAAAGCTGGAATTGTGGCAGATGTCATTCTGAACAATACCCTTGTGGACAGGGAGTGTTCAACAATATGGTTGAGCGAAGGATAGAGTGTAATGACTACTAATGAAGGTACCTTCTTCAATTTCACCTTGTTGTCCCCTGTTATCAGAATCGCCCCTAATTATTCATGTCTGAATTCTGCAAGTTAGCTGGTTGAGTGAAGTTTGATAGTTTGGAGTGACTTTGACATGATTCTGCCAATGTGACAACAGGAAAGTATCAGAAATAGGTAACACAGACCAGGAGAAGTTGTGGAATGAATACTTTTCTGACCCCAGTCAATGGTGGGACAATCGAGGCAAGAAGGTGAATGTTTGTTGGATTATAGAGAGTAGCAGATGCAATTGAGCGTAGGAACTAGTGTGATAAGTTGAGTTGGGTGCTTCCTAGAACAAGTCTAGGCTGTCATCGTCAACTGCTAGCAACAAGGCAAGGTTGTATGCTTGATTCGTGCGAGGCATGGATAGCTGAAGGAGCAAGGATAGAGTGTGGGTGCAGATTCACCCAAGAGGGCCGGACTTCAAGCTCCAGATTAACTATGAAGCTACAAGAAACCTGCATGGATAGATGGTCAACTGGCAGCATCGGCACAATTGATAAAATCAGACATTGTTAATGAAGGCATCTTCTTCAGCACATTTCACCCTATTTTTCCCTCTTATCAGAATCGGCCCAAAATTTCCATGTTGAATTCTGCAAGTTAGCTGGTTGAGTGAATCTAGTTTGGAGTGACTTTGACATGATACTGCTATGTGACAACAGGAAAGTATCAAAAAACAAGTAACAGACATGAGGAGAAGCTGTGGAGTGAATACTTTTCTGCCCCCAGTCAATGATGGGACAACCGAGGCAAAAAGGTGAATGCCTGCTACATTTCAGAGAGTAGCAGACGCAATTGAGCATAGGAACTAGTGTGATAAGCTGAGTTGGATGTTTCCTAGAACAAATGTAGGTTGTCATTGTCAGCTACTAGCAGCAAGGCAAGGATGAATGCATGATTTGTGCAGGGGCATGGATAGCTGAAGGAGCAGGGATAGAGTGTGGTCCAGATTCATCCTAGAGGGCCAAATTTCAAGCACAAGATTTATCTATGATTCCCTGTGGATCAATAACTACAAGAAACCTCCATGGGTAGATGGTCTATTCTGTGGAACTCACTGAAGTCTTGCATTATGAGGATCATAACTGCTTGACAGCTTACTTGCACGAGGCCTTGACCCTTAGGCAATCCCCAGAGCAGCAGTAGCTTTTGGGCTGCTTTTTTACTTTGTGTTTTTCATTTTGTCCCATAAGCTCTTTGAGCTTTCCGCAGATGTAATAAAGTACCATTTTGTTTCATTTCATTCATTTTCATTTCATTTTGTTTCATGGCATGTCTTTCATCGTTTGTGCATTTCTAATGCATGATTAGTTCTCTTGTATGGCATTACTAGTCGACTCACTACAAACACCAAAACTCCAAAGCATGAATCACTATGAATGATTGTTCAAGTAATTTTGAGCACTTCATGTAAAGTAGTAAAGCAGTGGTTGCGCCAACTTCCGCAGTCGCAATTGCCACTTGGGCATGTAGCATTGCAAGTTATGTTTTCTACTACCACGTGGCGCCCCAGGCCCGTGGCCACATGGCAGCAATGCTGCTCGTTGTGGCGCCGCCACATCGTCGTCCATGTGTCACCGCGCTTCGGTGAGTCGGTCCACTCATCCGGAGGGAAAAGTCAAAGTCAGCCCAAAAGGTCAGACACACGGGCGGCCCGCCTGGTTACGCCACGTGGTTCTTCAGCATTAATCGCATTAATCGCTGAGCAGTTGTTCGCGCGTCTGCGTCCTTTACCACTCCAATCATTGGATGTCCAACCCAACTACCACGTCTGTTGTAACTAGTCTGTTGTAACTTCCAGTCGATCCCAGTTTTTTGACTTTTACGACTCAAAATGAGTCGCCCCAGTGGTAAATGACACGAATGCTTCTAGTGGGTGTACTCTTTTTGTTGCTTGCGACAAAAGGATGTATCATATTTCCCAACACTGCTTTGATTTGTATTTTACCATTGTCAGGTTCATTGTTTCATTTTATGCAATTATGATGTTTCTGTGTATTGAATCTCGTTTGTACGCTTGTTTGGTATAATATTTGGTGCACGCTACTTACAGCCTCCCTCCACCTTTTGCTTTGAACATGCCTTATGACTCATTTGTGCTAGAGGAGACGCACATATTCATCCACAAATGCCTGCTGAATGCTTCCTCATAACGTTGCAGTCTATACACAAGAAACATTTGACTGGCTTCCTCTTTCCTTGGCCACTGCCATGACTGCACCTTCCATCATTCATACATTTATTCCATGAAGTATTCGTGGAAGTGGAATTGAAAACAGTGTCCCAGAGCCCAACAAAACTCTCCATACAATGAAGTTTGGGACAAACGTCACCAATGTCTCCACTATAATTCCGAAGCAGGAAATGACAGTGTGTTCTGCGACATTGTCTAATATATCTGAGTCGCATGAATTCGCCGATGGTTAGTCGGTGGTCACTAAGAATGATCAAGGTCAGAGTGGTTAGAAAGGAGCCAGGTCGTTGCTGCATTCAGATTTGCAACAGGGTGCACACCTCGTTGTAGATAACAGGTTGCATCTCGGAATTAAGGAAATCCATGCTGAGCTGAGAAGATTGTCTGAGCAGATGAAGTGCCTTCAAAACATTTCACCCTGTTTTCCGGTCTCATGGAATTCGTGTTTCATGTTGATTTCTGCAAGTTACTGGTTTAGTGAACCTTAGATAGTTTGCAATGCGTGTGCAAAGCCGGCAACTCTGGAGAAGGCTGCTTGTGCATGTCATTCTTAGGCATTGCTTGGATTTGTTTTTCATTATTGTTCCATGCCACTCCATACTTGGTTTTGTTTTGTTTGCATTGTTGTTCCACGATTGTTGCGATGGTGGTTGCGATGCTCGTTGTGATGGTGGTTTTCATTCCGATGTTGGTTCTCACAATTTTTGGGGATGACAGAGTGACGACGAGTCCGACACGCTGGTGGTATCATTGATAGCTCCAACTGCTCGAGCAGTGACTCCAAAAGCCGCTACTCATCGCATGTTTGGATCGCCCAACTTGGGACGGGAGGGCAAACTAAAACCTTTTGTTGGTGGACGGGAGGACCTGCAGCGAGAGTACGACATAATAGGCATTGGGGAGGTTGGTGCAGGCGGCATGGCAGGTGAAGGGCGTCGGATGAGGACAGTAGATCCGGTAATGGAGGATGTTGATGCACATGCAGTAGGGCCAGCCCACGCAAAGAAGAAGAAGAAAGCCAAGCACATGCAATCCCCGGCGAGAGAGCCGTCACGGGCTGCGGAGGGGGCAGTGAGCAGGGCGCGCGAGGGTGTCAGTTCGCCTCACTCAAAGGTGGTCGTCGTGGAGGCCTCCCCTGCTGCTACCCCTAGTAAGAAACAGAAGGCCCGTGAGAGGGCAAAAAAGAGGGCAAAAGAACATGCGAGACAGAAGGCTAGCCAGGAGGCAAGAGAAAAGGCCACTGAAGAGGCCAGGGGTGTCGAAATGACAGATGCCCATGTAAGCGAGGGACGCACAGAGACGGTGGATCCCTCCAAGACACCACAAAGAGGCAGTAACACACCGGTTACACCATCGCGGGCAGGAACAGCCCCCGCAATTACCCATACGGTGGAGACTGGAGGAGGTGAAAGAACACCACAAAGAACACGGATTGTGCAAGTTTGAGGTGAAGCTGGGGAGAGGGCAGTAGAGACGGAGAGAGTGCTCCAGGTGCTTCCTCCGAAGGATGACCATGTTGAGGACGACGAGAGGGAGCTTTCTGACCAGGATGACATCCTCCCGGACATCCCCAGGCCCCAAACCCGCAGCATACAGGTTGGATTTGGCGGTCCGGGTGGGCTGCCGGAGAACCCCCCTGCAACAGACGTCATGTCGGAGGCGGATATGAAGTTGGCCGCTGCCAAGATGTTGGAGGCAACCCACAGCAACATTGGCAAGGTCCTGGGGGGCATGGTGTACCCGGCCAAGCTTCGGATTCCCCTTTGCCACTTGGTTTCATTGCAGGTGGTGAGACCTGCCCTCCCAGACGATCGACAAGCTGAAATTCTCTTTCCGGGAGGGATATCGAATGGGGTCTGCCGCGTTTTATGTTTCTATGGAGAACGACCACGGAGCTTCTCGTGCCCACACTTTCGATGAGGTGGACAAATGGAGTCCCCATTGGCAAAGGCGAAATGAGGAGTTCGAGAGATTGATTGCTACTGATCCTCTTTTCCAGCACTTGTCCGGAAAGATGTTTTACGTGTGGGACCGCAATCATCGCCTCCTGGCATGGATGGAGTACATAGCCCAAGCCCACCCCAACGACCTGGATTGGCATTTCGCCGTGGAGTGTGTTGTGCTCAAGGTTACGGGGCCCAAAGATCGCAGTCTTCTCAAAGCGGCAATGGCAAACATCAACTTGTAAGTTACAATGCTTCTTGCTTTGGAACTTTGAATTTAAAACAGTCATTTCATTGCCAATTGTCATATTTGTTGCAAATTCTCATTTCTGTATTGTTTAATGGAAATGTGGCATTGCAGGGTGACTGAGAATGCCTTCATTGCCACCAACTTGTCCCATATGAAGGATGTCGGGAAGCAGGGGGTGCAAGAGTTTGCCAATTCGCTCAGTGCCGACCTCCTGCGCAAGTCGGAGGCAAAGGCAGACAGAACCTGGTATAAGCTGAGCATGGACGCCATGGTGGACTACATATTTTGGGTAAAGCTCCTCACTGTTTTGTTGAGCTAATCTGTCTCTCCTCCCCCAATAGAAGAAAAATGCTGAGCATGATCTCTAATTTTATGTGCGCATTCTTGACAGACGAAAATTCAGCAGGATTTGGCACATGCGCGGAAGTTCTACATGGAGTCAGAGGAGAAGAAACTAACCCTCCCGGCACTGGAATAGTATCTCAAAACTGCGGAGGCAAAGGCCCGCATCAAGTACAAGTCGCGGATCGTAAAGTACGTGGCCATAGCTGATCCCGCCCTTGGTGCCGATTTTCTGGTGGAGGTGGGGAAGCACTACTCCCGCGCTCTGAAGCCCACGATGACATTGGAGAAGCTGCATCGTCTAGCCACATCATGTGTGGATGCAACAGAAAAGGTTATACATTCTTAACCAAATTGTCATGGCAGCAATTCGTTTTTGTGGTGTTTGGCACTTACTAATATGCTGGGTGGTTGGACATACCCGGTGGCTCCAAATCTGGAATGGTTCCCAAAGTACAAGGGACATGTGGAGCTTCCCCAAACCCGACAAACTGTCTGACCCCACATTCGACATGTGGATGAACCGCATGACATGGTGGTTTCCCACGCTTCATTTGGCGCTTCTACGCTTGTATCCGATGGATTTATTGTATTTTTTGAGGAAAGCGGTCTGATGGAGAATCTCCACAGGTGACGACGAATGCGCAAGAGCAGCTTGACACACAAGCACATCAGTTCAAGCTAGAGATTTCTGGTGAAGCAGAGAGCCTACGCGACTATGTGACGAGGTACTTTCTGCTCTACAAAACCGACCTATTCTTTCGAGAGATACCCCATGCCCGCCGGAGCCACGAGTTCACCGACCAGCCGAACGCGGACAAAGCGGCAATGCGCCTTCTGTACAGATACATACGCTGTGCCTTTCTTTTTAGTCCCAACATTTCCAGGATGTAAGAGGCCTTATGTGGTGCATGAAAATTAGTTGTGGTCCTAGGAAAAATGGCGCCGAATTTCCGAATTCGGGCCCTGGGGGATGGCTGTCCAGGGGGTGGCTGGCACTCAGTCCGGAAATTCGGCGTCATTTTTCCAGTTGCAGGCCTAGTCAGATCTGGGACTTACCCATTCTCGGCCCCAACCTGGGAAAATGGCGCCGAATTTCCAGTTGAGGGCCACGAAAATGGCTAAGTCCCTGGGGTGGCTGGCACCGAATCCGGAAATTCGGCGCCATTTTTCCAGATCCGGGCAAAGACAGCTCTGGGACTTAGCCATTTTCGGGCCCAACCTGGGAAAATGGCGCCGAATATCCAGTGCAGGGCCCCAAAAATGGCTAAGTCCCTACAGTGGCAGGCACCGAAACCGGAAATTCGGCGCCATTTTTCCAGTTCCAGGCCCAGTCAGTTCTAGGACTTAGCCATTTTCGGGCCCAAAATTGGAAAATGGCGCCGAATATCCAGTGCAGGGCCCCGAAAATGGCTAAGTCCCTACAGTGGCAGGCACCGAAACCGGAAATTCGGCGCCATTTTTCCAGTTCCGGGCCCAGTCAGTTGTGGGACTTGGCCATTTTCGGGCCCAACCAGGGAAAATGGCGCCGAATTTCCAGTGCACGGCCCCGAAAATGGCTAAGTCCCTTTAGAGGCAGGCACCTCAACTGGAAATTTGGCGCCATTTTTCCAGTTCCGGGCCCAGTGAGTTCTGGGACTTAGGCATTTTCGGCCCCAACCTGGGAAAATGGCGCCGGTTTTCCAGTGCAGGGCCCCGAAAATGGCTAAGTCCCTAGTGTGGCAGGCACCGAAACCGGAAATTCGGCGCCATTTTTCCAGTTCCGGGCCCAGTCAGTTGTGCGACTTAGCCATTTTCGGCCCCAATTTGGGAAAATGGCACCAAATTTCCAGTTGACGGCCCCGAAAATGGCCAAGTCCCTAGGGTGGCTAGCACCGAAACTAGAAATTCGACGCCATTTTTCCAGTTCCGGGCCTAGTCATTTTCATTCCCTAAAATTTACCTCGTTCCCGGGACCTCATTTTGTGTGTTTCTTGAATTCAGGTACTGCAAGTTCTCACTTTTGGAGAAAGGACATCTGTCCTTTGAGCCGCCATTCTTCCTCGCATGGAGGAACCCTGGGGCTGACTCCATGTACACTAACGTTATCGTGATGGAGTGGCATCTGGAACATTTGCGCGATTGCCCTTGGTATGTGGACCTTCCGCCCGGCTCGCTCGACCCATCCGAGTTTCAATTGAAGCTGGATGTTGAGGCTCGATGAAACCGGGCTCCGCTGCCTCCGCTGGGTCCAAAGGAGGCGAGAGCGCTTGCCCAGTCCAGGAAAGCGGCAGAGCGTGCTCAGGCAGGTATTCAAGAGAAATTGAATGAGAAGAATAAAGGACAAAAGAAAAGGACACGGAAACAGGGGAGTACAGTAACCCCCAAAAAACAGAAAACCACCGGGGCATCAGAGGAGGCGCAGGAGGGGCCCCAAGGGAGTGACTCCAACGACGACTTTGTGCAAGGTCCTGCGACTGCTGCTGCTGGTACCAAGTCACCGGTCGTCCGGGTTCCCAAGTCAGTTCAGACTGGGACTAGCTCTGCCAAGAAGTTGGCATTTGAGGGCGAGCCTACACGGCGGTATTCGGCGGTGACGTTTCCGAAGAGGCCAAAGCTAGAACCCCCAACCATCATCCAATGTGTCAATGAGAGCTTCCTTGACGCTCTGGCTGCCAGGGCGAAGAAGGTGGCACACAGCAAGTCTGTGGAGGAGCAGAAGGGGAAAGCCAAGAAGAGGGCTCCCAATACAGAGCCTAAAGACACCCCTGGTTTCGAATCCATGATGGAATTCTTCACGGCTGTGAGCACGGATTGCAAGAGCACTCGGGGGGGGGGTTGAGGTGGAGAGAGCCTGCGATATGATTCCCTTGATATTCCAGATGGGGAGCTGCTGGAGGGCCTGGATGGTGTGCCCACCTAGGACAGGTTTACTGAGGATTACTGGAGAGCCAGGTTTGGGCTGGCGGGGATGCTCCTGGATGACGGTGGATGTATGGTGGTCCTTGCCACAAGAGGGAAGACCACAGACAATGATGTGGCAAGGTGGACACCGAAAAGTGTCACCCCGGTCCTCCTCAAAAAATGGTTCTGCATCAATACGCAGAGGTTGCGAACAGAGGGCCAGAGTGTAAGTTATCAATCTATTGCATTCACTTCATATTGTGGTGTATTTGAACTAGACCCTGGAGTTGATCCCTCTTTTGTTGGATGTCACTAGAAGAGAAACCGGCTTTTTCCATGGTTTTTTTCACACTTTTTGTTGTGGAATCAGCCACAGTCCACACCTGCCGTGGGTGTAAGGAACGACTAGTGCTTTCGGACACCCCGTGGACGGCCTGGCTCTCGGGTGGCCCTGTGGAAAAGTCCACGGGTGGCTTTTTCCACGGGAGGCTTTTTCCATGGGTGGGCTTTTTTCACGGGGTGCATGGTGACATGGCCGCTGACATGGCCGATGGCATAGCTGACATGGCAAAGTGTGAAAAAGGCCAGTGTGGCATGTTTCACGGCGGATTTCACACCTTGAACAAGCCACTATGCGACACATGTCATATTTCACACCTTCAACAAGTCACTATGCAACACGTGTTCGTTCCTGTGTGGTGGTACACATTAATTAATTATTATTTGCTTTCCAGTATTAAGTTTGAATATTAATGGATTTCATTTATTGTTATTATTATTATTATTATAGGAAAAATGGACAGTGGCCTGGATGAGAACATTATTAAATAACAAAATATTGAAATTATGTTTTTAGAAATTATATTTATTCGCTCAGATACCAAAACACACCCTTTGCAGGGAAGGAGAGTTTGTCTTAGTGTCTATGCTGAGTTGCGTCTCCTAATCTCTGTAATCTAATAGACATTAACCTTTTTCCCTCGGTTGTCCCACCCTTCACTGCGGTCAGAAAAGCATTCATTCCACAGCTTCTCCTCATCTCTGTTACATGTTTCTGGATACTTTCATATTGTCACTTTGGCAGTATCATATCGAAATCACTCCAAACTATGTATCATCTACCCATGCACGTTTCTTGTAGCTAAAAGGGAATCATAAGTAATCTGGAGCTTGAAATCTGGCCCTCTTGGATGACACTCTATCCCTGCTCCTTCAGCTATCCATGCCTCTGCACAAATCATGCATACATCCTTGCATTGTTGTTAGCAGCTGACAATGGCAGCTTAGATTTGTTCCAGCAAACACCCAACTCAACTTATCACACCAGTTCCTATTCTCAATTGCATCTACCACTCTGTAATCCAAAGGCATTTACCTTCCAAGACAGTTGTCCCAACATTGACTGGGGTCAGAAAAGTATTCATTCCACAGCTTCTCCTCTCTGTTACCTATTTCTGGATACTTTCCTATTGTCACTTTGGCAGTATCATGTCAAAGTCACTCCAAACTATCAAAGGTTCACTCAACCACCTAACTTGCAGAGAATTCTTAAAACATGAAAATTTAGGGCGATGGGTTGAAGAAGGTGCCTTGATTAGCATTGCCTGATTTTATCAATTGTGCCGCTACTGCTGCGGCTTCCAGTTGACCATCTACCCATGCAGGTTTCTTGGAGCTATTTTTCCACGGGGAATCACCCCTTCCCGCATCATTGCTCATAGGTCTCCAAAGCCTCCATCCGCGCCCTTGCTATGCATATCCTGCAATCATCGCACTCCACGACACCACATCTCGTTCAGCCATACTGTCAAACACTTCCTTTGCATCCTCGATGCACCCACATTTGGCATACATGCAGTCCACCAGGGCAGTGTTCAGAATGACATTGGGTACAATTCCAGATTTGACGATGTCACCATGGGCCTCTTTCCATTTTCCAGAGCTCCCAGGCTTGCACATGCATTACAAACAAATGTGATGTGGTTGGGCTTCACCCCTTCACGTAGCAGTTGCTCATAGGTCTCCAAAGCATTCCTACCACACCCATGTTAAATCCTGCCAACATTATATTCAACGTGATCAAAGTTCGTTGAGGCATTCTGTTGAACACTCGATGTGCATTCATGATGCTCCTGCACTTAACATACATGTTCACAATGGGGTTGAGGAGAAAAACACTTGGTGTGAATCCACTTTGGATAATGTGACTGAAATGCTCCTTGGTTTAAAGGTTGTAGAGCCTCTTTCAGTCTGCCTGCCTCACAAAGCATCTTCACATGCCCAGAAGAGCAAGAAGAGGCATTATGGACTCCCTCTCTTGATCCTCTTTTAGAAGTTGTGGTATGGTTGAGGTGCCTAATTTAGATCAGGGCTGCCAGGCCTGCAATGCACACAAACATGATGTGGCCGGGCTGAACCCCTTCCCCCATCATTTGCTCATAGGTCTCCAAAGCCTCCATCCCACGTCCCTGTTGTGCATACCCTGCAAGCATCGCACTCCACGACACCACATCTCGTTCAGCCATAGTGTTGAACACTCCCTTTGCATCCCCGATGCACCCACATTTTGCCTACATGTCCACTAGGGTATTGTTCAAAATGACATTTGGTACAATTCCAGCTCTGAAGGTGTCACCACGGACCTCCTTCCCCTTTTCCAGAGTTGCCAGGGCAGTGTCTCGAATGACATTAGGTACAATTCCAGCTTTGATGATATCCCCATGCACCTATTTGCCCTTCTCCAGGGCTGCCAGGCCTACAATGCATACAAACATGATGTGGCCGGGCTGAACCCCTTCCCCCATCATTTGCTCATAGGTCTCCAAAGCCTCCATCCCACGTCCCTGCTATGCATACCCTGCAAGCATCGCACTCCACGACACCACATCTCGTTCAGCCATAGTGTTGAACACTCCCTTTGCATCCCCGATGCACCCACATTTTGCCTACATATCCACTAGGGTATTGTTCAAAATGACATTTGGTACAATTCCAGCTCTGAAGGTGTCACCATGGACCTCCTTCCCCTTTTCCAGAGCTGCTAGGACAGTGTTTCGAATGACATTAGGTACAATTCCAGCTTTGATGATATCCCCATGCACCTCTTTGCCCTTCTCCAGGGCTGCCAGGCTTGCAATGCATACAAACATGATGTGGCCGGGCTGGACCCCTTCCCCCTTCAGTTGCTCATAGGTCTCCAAAGCCTCCATCCCACGTCCCTGCTGTGCATACCCTGTAAGCATCGCACTCCACGACACCACATCTCGTTTAACCATAGTGTTGAACACTCCCTTTGCATCCCCGATGCACCCACATTTTGCATACATGTCCACTAGGGTATTGTTTAGAATGACATTTGGTACAATTCTAGCTCTGAAGATGTCACCACGGACCTCCTTCCCTTTTTCCAGAGCTGCCAGGGCAGTGTATGGAATGACATTAGGTACAATTCCAGCTTTGATGATATCCCCATGCACCTCTTTACCCTTCTCCAGGGCTGCCAGGCCTACAATGCATACAAACATGATGTGGCTGGGCTGGACCCCTTCCCCCATCATTTGCTCATAGGTCTCCAAAGCCTCCATCCCACGTCCCTGCTGTGCATACCCTGTAAGCATCGCACTCCACGACACCACATCTCGTTCAGCCATAGTGTTGAACACTCCCTTTGCATCCCCGATGCACCCACATTTTGCCTACATATCCACTAGGGTATTGTTCAAAATGACATTTGGTACAATTCCAGCTCTGAAGGTGTCACCATGGACCTCCTTCCCTTTTTCCAGAGCTGCCAGGGCAGTACAATTCCAGCTTTGATGATATCCCCATGCACCTCTTTGCCCTTCTCCAGGGCTGCCAGGCTTGCAATGCATACAAACATGATGTGGCCGGGCTGGACCCCTTCCCCCATCAGTTGCTCATAGTCTCCAAAGCCTCTATCCCATGTCCCTGCTTTGCATACCCTGCAAGCATCGCACTCCACGACACCACATTTCGTTCAGCCATAGTGTTGAACACTCCATTTGCATCCTCAATGCACCCACATTTTGCATACATGTCCACTAGGGTATTGTTCAAAATGACATTTGGTACAATTCCAGCTCTGAAGGTGTCACCATGGAACTGCCAGGGCAGTGTTTCGAATGACATTAGGTACAATTCCAGCTTTGATGATATCCCCATGCACCTCTTTGCCCTTCTCCAGGGCTGCCAGGCCTGCAATGCATACAAACATAATGTGGCCGGGCTGAACCCCTTCCCCCATCATTTGCTCATAGGTCTCCAAAGCCTCCATCCCACGTCCCTGCTGTGCATACCCTGCAAGCATCGCACTCCACGACACCACATCTCGTTCAGCCATAGTGTTGAACACTCCCTTTGCATCCCCGATGCACCCACATTTTGCATATATGTCCACTAGGGTATTGTTTAGAATGACATTTGGTACAATTCCAGCTCTGAAGATGTCACCACGGACCTCCTTCCCCTTTTCCAGAGCTGCCAGGGCAGTGTTTAGAATGACATTAGGTACAATTCCAGCTTTGATGATATCCCCATGCACCTCTTTGCCCTTCTCAAGGGTTGCCAGGCTTGCACAAGCATTGCAATGCACACAAACATGATGTGAGAGGGCAAAACAGGTTGAAATAGGTCAAAGAAGAAGATGCCCTCACCACATTGTCCTTGAGGTTGTGTCATGACTTGACCGACCATCAACCCAAAATGACCTCTTGTGTGTGCTGCTTGTGTTTGTAGTCAGGTAATGTCGGATTGGTCTGTGAGATCGAACCACCACGGTGTAGTTGAGTAGGCAGAGATTGAAACACGGCCTGCTATGACCAAGCTAACTCTCCCAAGAATGGCAAGCTTGCAAGAATGTTGCGAGCTTCTCCTCGTCTCATCTCCTCCTCCTCTCCTCCTTCCTGCATCATTTGCTCAACGCCTCCATCCCACGCCCCTGCATATCCTGCGATCATCGCGTTCCATCCCTCGGCTACATGGTGTGGTGCAGGGAACCAAAAAAAAGGCCAAGTCCCAGCCCTCCTCTGTGTTCAAGATTACCCTAGTGGGCAACCTTATTAGCAACTTTTTGACTTTTTAATCTTTTGCACTTTGATTCATTCTAGGTCAGAGGCTAAAGTCCTGCTATCAGACTTGTCTAGAAAACCAAAACACCACGTAGACAAACATTTGATAATGGTAATAAGATATATTACCATTGGGCTGGTTTGAACACTTGTTAGTAAATTTAGGTTAGGATTTTTAGGTTAGGATTTTTTCAAAATATTCTGGGTTTTTCTTTGATGTGTGAGATGACAAAGTCCAAGCATGTCACATAAACAAGGAGTTCAACGTAAGGATGATGCAAGTGATTTGTGGCAAAAAGTGTAAATCATGCCTATGCCTATTTGTCCTAGTTGTGTCATAGGTTGCAACGGAATGGGGCCACCTTTGAATGCGATCCCCATGCTCATTTCACCAAGGGCATTATAGACTTCATAATGTAGAGATTGACAATGGGGTGTATTCTTCACTTGCTAGTACCATCGTGCAGATTTCTAAACATGAACATGAAGTTCATAATCATTTTCCAAGGGCATCATTCTCAAACTCCCCATACACCACAATCAGTGGAAATAATTGTATGTTCCCATTTCACACAGGTGTGTAACATGCCATGTAAACTAAGCCAACCCCTGCCACGGTCATGGCTGTTTTCACACCGTTCTTGCCTGGGGTGTGGACCACATGTGAGACACCCCACAGTTAGGGCATATTTAGACCCACACCTTGGCTCAGTGTACAGACCCGTGATAAAAGCCGTGGAATGTGCCAGGTGTGAGATGGCAGAGCCGTGGAAAAAGCCGGTTTCTCTTTTAGTGTGTGCAGACATTGGTGTTTGAGGCATATTGTTTTGTGAAGAGAGGGTCTACGTTCAAATTCCGCAACGACGGTCGTCTTGTTGATGCCGCTGTGAACCCTGTTACCTACGATGTCCTCTACAACTATGTGCCCCACTCCAGTATGCCGAAGGACACAAAGACAGGCAAACCGTGGCGGTACAGCCGGACCCGGAGCCTGCTTTCATCCAAACCCTCATGGAGACGTGCTCGGATGTCCAAGGGCAGATTCTTGACCTCACATGTGGCACGAGTAAGCCTTCACGTGCACATTTTGTCCCCTGGCCCGATTGCAATTGTATGCCGCATGCTACTAACCGCCCGCTTTGTCCCTCAGGTGCTTCAATGTGGGCAGGGACGTTGTCCGATAGGCATGTCTTCGCCTTCGAGCCAGATACTGCCCTCCACAACTCCGAACTTGCAAAGATTGAACGTCTGCCGAAAGAGGAAGAGGCATCCTTGGAGGATGAGGAAGAATCCGACAAGGAGCAGGGGGAGGTACAAGTTGGGATCGAGACCGAGGAGCCCCCGGTTTACGAGTGAGTGGTTGCATTGTAAGTTGCCTCCTGATTTTGTGAGGCACCTCCCTTCGCTCTCTTATTTCATTGAAAGACCTTTTTTTGCTTCTGCTGATATTGACATTTTTAAAGTGGATTTGTTCTTACTGCAGGATGTCAAGTACTGCAAGAGGGACGTCTACACCGCAGTTCATGGGCAGGAGGAACGTGCCTTTTTTTGCCAGGGGGGATTTCATGCCTAGTCCAGAAAGGGACTACATCCTTCCTACTTATGCTGCCCGGCTTGCTTCGGTGTCCATTAGGAGGTCTTCCAAACCTAGTTGTGTACAACAGATTTTAGACGAGGCAAGCCTCAAGAAAATGAAGATGAGGGAGGAGGCAACAGCTATTAGAGCCCGTCAGGCTCGTAGATTTGTCTTGGATTCTGCTGAGGAAAGTGGGGGAGAAGAGGCAGAAGATTCCCAGGAGGTGAGGTGGACAGTCCCCCAAGGAGAGGACGGAATTTTTGAGAGGCATAGTGGAACTGATGCATCACAGAGCTCGGAGGATGGGGGGGATGAGGGGGATGAGGAGGAAGGCAGGGCAAGTTCCTCGGAGGGTGTATGAGAGTAGTGCCCATTCCGGCTATGACAGTTACGACACACTTGTATGATGTGGCTTGCCACAAAATTTGCAATAAAATGTTGCATTTCATTTCTATGACGAGTCCACTGGTGCCAAATTCCAACTTGATATGACCCTATTTCCGTGCCTCCTAACCCTATTTCCGTGGACACACAATGGTCCGCTCATGTTTTTTTTTTTTTTTTTTTTTTTTTTCCCGCTCATGCTCATGCCGCTCATGAAATAGCAACCCCCGGCTGAAGCACCCTTGAGTACCCAAGGCACTCAAGGAGGCGGAGGCGCTCACTAGGTGGAGCCCCGCACACCGGGTTGCGGTGGGGTGGGTCCACGAGGGGTGGTGGTAGCTTAGTGGGTCTTAGTGGGTCTTAGTGGGGGTGGCATAGGACTCACCATGGGGCGGAGACCTTGTGGTGGGAGTCATGGGGAGTCTTGGGACTCATCACGGTCCAATGGGGCTGTGGTGGGTGGGCCAAGACTCACCGCGACTCATCACCGGGAATCGAGGGTCTTCGTGGTGGTTCGCCATAAAAATGGCATGGTTGTTTGTGAAACCCCCGCGGACAATCACAGAAGTATATATAGGGAGTAGTAACCCCGAGAACGGTGCAAGCCCGTTGGTGACCAAAAACTAGTGAGTAAGCGAGCGAGCCGGAAAGCGACCAAGGAGTGGGGAGCTATTCCGGACTGCCATCTACCAAAGGGAATCTCCACTAGGCCCAAATTGGTGGAGGGTCTTTTGGAAGAGTAAAGGGGGACCATTATGTCCCGGTGTGCAGCCGAAGCTCCGAGTTGGCCCGGCGGCCAGGTTGGGAGTTAGGCGGGCGCATCAAAGCAAGTAACTATGACTTGAAGGGGAGCTTACCGAAGTGAGGTGCGCGCACGACAGGTATCGCCCCCTTACGCCGAGGATATTTGAAGTCAAGTACCCGGCCGCTGGGGGGGGGCTTGGGCCAAGGAACGACCATTGTTATTAGATCTCGGGAATTACCTAGAGGTTTGATTTGTTATCATTCACCCGATGGACTGACCATCGAGGTTGAATTTTGGATCGCTCTAAGTAGGAGAGACTGACTTGGGAAAGCGGATCCGGTCCCTTCCTAGGAGGTGGACACTTATCCACCTCGAGATTTAGGGGGGGGCATTGGGCGGGAGATAGATGATCCCCGTCTCCCTGGGCTCGGGATTTGTTTTGTGAAGGGATTTGAAGGTTCGTCCCGGCTATAAGCGTGTTGGGAGTCCAGGCATGTAGGAAGTAGTAATAAACAAAAACTTGGAAGGCAATTACGATTAAAGACGTAGAAAACCCATAAACAAAACGTAGGACTAGGAAACGCAAATCATCCTGTGAAGTGGAGTTGTTTAGCTTTGCTTTGCCGGTAGGAAGTTAAACTGTTTAGATCCGTCCATAGCTGCCACGGACCCCTGCACTTACCGCAGCCGGGTAGTCGGTTCGTTGAGCCCAACCTACACCGCAACTTGCCACGACCCCCTAGGCTAGTATGCTGTCACCCTGGCCGCGCGCGACCAGGGCTCGTCAGCCACTCATTCACATTCACAGTGATGCAAAATATGTGTAGACAAAAAGACCCAGCGGGTAGTTCAGGGCACCCAAAAACGAGCGGCGTTCGCTATACCGCAATCTGCAAATGCACTGGCCTACTCAGAATCATGGCACATTGTGTGCGCAATGACTCTCAGTAAATTCACCTATGCATTTGATCCTCTTAGTGGTCTCCATCATATGTAAGGTTTTAGAAATTCAGTCTTCAACGTACATGCAGAAGAAGCATGTACGCATCAAAGTTGGAAACAATCAGTAGCTAGAGAAACAGAATACCTCTCTTAATGTCAACAATTCACCCAATGCTACTCCTTCGACCAAGTGCATCCTAATTTCTACCGATTCTTGCTATCCTAGTTGCAAGTGCTGGGATAGGAGATTACATAATCCCTTCACACACAAGAGCAACAACAAACTTCATGACTGACATCCTGTCACAACTCCTCTATAGGGAGAACCCAATTGGACAGGGAAGCTTAGTGATATGGTACCACGCCGCGTAGCCATATAGGTAGGGGTACCAACGCCCACAGGCGTCCAGCCTTTTGTTGCAAGCAGATAGATAGAAAAATTGAGGCACGGCCTCCCTTCTGTGAATGCCGCTGGTTCCAAGCCAGTGAAGCACAATTAAACAAGCCTCTCCGCATGACGGCTAATTCGCTGTGCTTCTGCCTACTCTGCAGCATACTGAATTGACTGCTCCCTCCGAAGGCGCTCCTTGCTGCGGTGTCATTGAGCTGTGTGTGCACTTCTCCTGAAGCGGGATCGCATGGTAGTCGTGTGATGATGGGGCGAGTTGGCCCACAACGATGACCACAGCAAATGCGTTTGCATGCTAACCGTGTGATGCAAGGGCGACTTGCCAAATGACGAAGTGAACAAGGACGACGTAGACATTGCAAAGAAGCAAGAGCGATGAAGAGCGAGCAAGAGCAAACAGAATGAAAGGCAAGTGGAGCGAAGTGGAGATATAATTTACGCTCCCGCCAAATTCAAATGCAGTGGCAAAACGGGGGCACCGTTGTGAGCCTGACTATCAATGCATCATCAAACTGCCATGGACTGCAAGTTTAGGGGGGTGGGAAACAGAAGGGAAAAAATTCCGAGTCGGGCTAACCATCTGCCAGCCTTCCTGACAAGGCAAACTGACCACCTTGCATGTCCACAATTCCATGTTTAGGCCACAGAATAGGCTACTGGTTACAAGCCTAACGCTGGATTACAGCCAGTGCTCGCCATGGGTATGACTTGTGCACAAAGACGAATTACGACTATGTGAGTGTAGCATGCATGATGCAACAAAGTAAGAAATTGCAGATTGCTTCTTGTGAAAATTGAAGTGGAGTGGGTACTTCTGCAAAGCCTCCATACTGGTGGCATCGTGACATGGAAACATCATCCGACAAAAATGAGGGGAATGGGTAAGGGTTCTTCTAAGCAATAGCACAAAATAGCACAAGCCATGGTGGTGGCTCTGCCTGAAGTTCAAACCAGCATTAACAGTCATGGTAAAGGCGTGCTAGTCATAGTGCAGCCTGCAAGAAATCTTAGCCCCTGTACACTACAGGTGAACTTCACTACCACCCATGGACCTCTTGAAATCTGGATAGCAGTGAACAAGCATGCTGTCCTAATGCATTACAAATCGACGTTAGGCAGCTCGTCCTCGCTGTCATCTTCTTCCTCATCAGTACTGTCATTCTCCACCACAATGGGTGCCTCGTTGTGCACATCCCTGTATAGTGAGGCAAGAACTTCGGGAGTCACTTCAATTGTCTGGCCCAAATTCGAGCCTGCAACATGTGTCTCTTCGACTCGTTCAGGGGCTAAGAGGCCTTCCACACTACGAAGATCATCGTTACCAATTGACACATCACAAACCACCCGAGAAGATCTGGGGCTTTTCTCAAGGACCACATTCCACCGAGGTTCATGAACACAAGTGCTGAAAAATACCTGCTCCACTTGTGACAGCAGCACGAATGGCTGCTCTTGTGGAGCCAACATTTGGGAGAAATTCACCAATGTGAACCCACAATCATCTTGCTTCATGGATGCAGGCTGATTGCGGCTCCCCTTCTTTGCCCGAACCCACGAACACAACATCACAATGGGTCTTGTCTTCCCATAGTCAATTTCCAATATCTCCCTAATGACACCCACGTATCGCAGGCTTTCTACCACCTCCTCTCCTGCACTGTTTGTAGATACATGGTGGAAAATAGATGACACCCCTGAGTCATATGACACTCTACTTGTGCCAATATTGGTTGAAGACACCCTGTAGTGGTTTCCATAAGCTGACATGCTATTGTATGAAGTTGCAATGATCGAGGGAGGCCTGCATAAGTCCAACATTTGGCAATACATGGGATCAGATTCGGAATTGAGAATCCTTGCCACATGTGAGCGCACAACATCAACCAGCCAGTCTGCATATTCACGCAATGACAAAAACCTACCATATCAGACTTGCAAGATGTCTATGAGCATTCAAAAACCACCTAGGCAGAGAGAGACCCTCTCATTTTGTACAAGGCACTCTCTTTTCTTCTTTCATGCATGCCTTCTCCTGTCCCATAAGCTCTTTGAGCTTTCCAAGGACGTTGTAAAGTATCCTGACATTTGGGTCAAATGCAAGTGCCAGCTGAAATACCAAATACCTTAAGATGATAAAGAATACAGAAGAATTAAATCAATCAGTAAACCAATCAACCATCAATCAGTCAGTAAACCAATCAATCAAGAAATAAATAAAATTGCAGGTCTGGTTGAAGAATTGATGTCACATATCGTACTGTTGAAGTACCTTAGCAATAGTTTGTGCTAGGGGGTGTGATCAATAACTTACCAGATGTGCCTCCACAGAGGCTTTCCACCACGACCAGTTTTTGATGGTTCCATTTTCTGCAGAGCCTTTCGTAGTACACAACCAGGCTCGTGGCGCCAGATTTCAGAGAGGAGCACACGAATTTGCCTTCTTCATATTGGCTAATACGGTGCTGAAATTTGGGGTTGACTAGTACGCAACAAGCTTGGTCCATTGCCCTTCGTCCACATACAAAGGTTTGCCCTCCCCTACGAGGTTTGCTATTTCATGAGCATGAGCGGCATGAGCGGAGTAGTAAGACAATCGGTTTTCATGAGCAGAAGTACAAATTTCGAAAATAAAAAACAATAAAAAAACAATAATTTAATGCAATGTGTCAGGAAAAACAAATATATTATTCGGCCCCTTGAAGGGAAAATTGCAGTTTTGACAGTTGTGCTCATGATATTTCGTCTTCCGCTCATGCCAATTCCCAGCGACATGTGCAAATATGGCGCCGAATTTCGCGGTAGGTAAAGGGTCCGTAACCTGAAAAAAACGGCGACGTATTTCGCGGTAATAGGTCTCTCTGGCGAAAAATGGTGCCGAATTCCGCGGCTATAGGTCCCCTCGTGACAGGTAATTCGGCGCCATTTTTCCAGTGCATGTTCGGACTTAGCCAGTTTTCGGCGCAAAATAGGGAAATTCGGCGCCATTTTTCCAGACACTGTACCAGTGCATGTTGGGACTTAGCCAGTTTTCGGCCCAAAAAAGAGAAATTCGGCGCCATTTTTCCAGACACGGTACTAGTGCATGTTGGGATTAGCCAGTTTTCGGCCCCAAAAAGAGAAATTCGGCGCCATTTCCCAGACACAGGTAACCGTGCATGTTGGGACTTAGCCAGTTTTCGGCCCCAAAAAAGAGAAATCTCGGCGCCATTTTTCCAGAAAATGGCCCACAACTGCTTCTGTTGGATCTCAGTTTTGAATGGAATATTGCCTCATTCCAGGAGTTTTGGGGTTGCATTTCATTACACTGCAAAAAAAAGTCTGATACATGAAAATGCAATTGAAAATATCCATATGGAGGATTCCCTTTGCCCCATCAATGATTTCTGGAATCCCTAAGGAGGAGTGGCAGCTCGTTCACGCTCAACGCCGGTGCATGAATAAAGTCATCAATAGTCACGTTCATCCTCAACCTCTTCAGGTAAATGTAATACAGATGCTTGCACGGATAATACTTCGAACCCTTCTTTGCTTCCATCAACGAGAAGTCCGTACAATTGCAAGTCGGCTCCACTCCAATCGTAATTGTGTATACATCGTCGCGTACAGCCGAGCGGCCGTTGCCATCGATACACACGCCCAAGGCCGGGTGGGGGTACGTCCACGGAGCTCTGAATAGTGCAAGCCATCCCAAGAGCATTGGCAATCCGAGTCTCATTCAACTTGTTGGGAGGGTGTCGTCTCTTCACTCTTCCGAATCGCATTGTGGGATGTGCAGAATTGTCCAATCCGTCTCTACTGGACCGAGCAGTCTGCAATGGCTGGGTATGAGGAACCGGAAATGCGTGGGCCGGGATGTCTGTGCGTTGCACCATTCGAAATCCTGCTGCAGATAGAGCATCCGCCTCATTCTGAAAGAGGTTGTAACCCGGTGCAACAGGCCAGACGCCCGGAGCTCCGGCATTCCCTGAATCCCGTACTTGGGCTTGCCAAATACACAGGTCATTATGTCGTGCCTACAGAACCAAAATGTCTGCGTTGTGCGTGAGCAAATGTGGGAGTCAAAAATCTGCCGCTGAAACAAGGTGCAGGTACAGCATTGTGTGGGTTCCTCCGAATCATCTCACCACAGCGTGCTCTCGTAATCCACCCGGATGGCGCAGCACTTCCCTCGAAATGCCGGCAATGTCCTCGCAATTCTCCACTATGACTCCGACACTCTTGTCTCTACAATGGGAATGTTGTACTGCATTACTACAGATGGCTCGTTATGTTGCCGGGGCACGCGCCCTGTGCTCAAAGGAGATGGCGATCTTGAACGTGCAGGACTTGCGGTGCTCGACAAGACCTCCTCGGCAACATCACCGACACGAGGGAGCGTGCGAATATTCTTGTCAGCTCGCCATGAATCCTCTTCTCCGCCAGGTGCCTCGTCAAGTCTTTCGTCTCACCGGACGGGTATGAACATCTCCTTCCAAATGTTGGCCTCTCGCAGCAATGAGCAATGGCGTGTCCCGAAGACCCTCTCGCAAGGCCGCCGCCCACTTCCGAGGATTCTTCGATCTAGAGGCAGTCCGCATCAACATTTCCTGCCTGTCCGGCCCCAAACCCCACTATTTCCCTTTCAAGAACTCGTTGTACCTGCATTGCTGCATAATGACCTCACAATGTCCTCCATTGTGGCAGTGAGGATGTCCACCAGATGCGCCGCAGAGGAGGCACGCCAGGAAGAGTGCACTGATTCGGCCATGTTTGTCGTGTGCATGGCGGTGTCGGAGTCGAGACACATTTCCTGCACAAGCACATGTTGAGGTTACAAGCAAGTTACCAAATATGGCCAAGAATAATATTCAACGGGACACGAATTCGTGCAACTCACCTCCCGCATATAGTCGCCGAACTGGAGGAAATGATAATGCCACCATGCTAGCCAACTGACATTGCCCCTCGTCCGATTTCCTTACAGCACCTGACGATGTCCACCAAGCCCGTTACATGTAAACTGTGTCTCTGCATCATCCAAGGTGGGAGCGCGCTTCCACGCAAGCAGGCACATGGAACGGTGCTCCTCTCTGAAATCTGGCGCCACGAGCCTGGTTGTGTACTGCGAAAGGCTCTGCAGAAAATGGAACCCACAAGATCTCTCTTGCCTTCCATGGGAACATTGGGGTCTTGCTCGTACACCCTTCGGATGGCAGCCCAATTTGCTTGTGCGTTGTCCGCCATGAACCACGGAATTCGGGGGGGGCAATCCTGCCTTGGCCATCTGTTCGTTTATTCCCTGCCAAATAAGCATCTCTGATTGTGTGTCCTCTCCTTTCATCTCACAAATAGCAATTGTCATTAGCATCTTTCAGTGGGTGTCGTAGACATGTGCACCCTGTGTCACCCACTGGTGATTTGTAATTCGCTTGATATGGTCGAACATGACCCAACTGTTTGACAAGTCCACACTCGTCATCTTGTCGACCAGTTCGACGTCGCTGCCAGGTCCACACGTGGACATTTTGAATACGAAACCACGATCTGCCTCAGTCCCTTGTCCTGGAAACCTACTTCCATGAATGTTGCATTTGTCATGAGCTGATGCTTTGGAGGTTGAGTTTTCAGGTGGGCAAACCAGTTTTTGATCAGTATTGGGACAATGTGGGAGATATTGATTACTACCATAGTCATGCCATGATATCTGACGAGACCTATGAAGGACTTCAAAAAAAGTCTCCGATCATTGTGTCTGGCCCAGTCATTGCCCAAATATTCTTGACTCTTGCATATACTTGATACTCGGGAACGTAAGGAGATGGGAGTGTTTGAGGCAGTAACCATTGCAATTGTAGAGCAGGGCTCTTCACATAGTGAGGGTGGATTGGCAGGGCAACACCAGTCTAAGAGACAGAAGCGGGGTATGACTGTAGTGGCGGATCCACTGGCTTCACGGAAACCGCAAGATGATGTTTCCCAAGCTCTGGTGCAGGATGGGGCACAGCAGCACAGAGGGCTGTTACCACCACAGAATGCCACATGAAGGAGAAACACTATACTATCTGTAAAATGGATAACCATTCTACTGAGAATTGTTACTACAACAGAAGGACAGCTGCAAGAGAACCTAGGCAAGTAAGGGTGCATCAGGTGCAGCCCCAGCCAAGAAGAAACAATGATCAGGACCACTATGGTAGGTCTGGTGGTTATAACAATGGCATGGAAGGGAGAGGTAATTCAAGGGGGAATTACCAAGGAAATTCCAGAGGCAACTATCAGGGTAATCCAAGGGGGAATTACCAGCCCGGGAATCAGGATTATAGAAATAATCCAAGAACAAGACCAAGGGCGAGGACCCAATGGTGAAGAGCTATTTATTATTATTGTAATCAGCCAGGACATCGCAGCAAGGCAGCCTGTTCATTCTGGATAAGACACCAGAATGAGATGAGAGCTCCTGTGAATGAGGGCCCAGTGGTGGCAGCTCACATGGTTAGGCCATGTGTTGTACCAGAAAGTAAGTACAATGATAGTAACAAGAAGTAAAGCCAAACTAATACCTCCAGTAGAAGAGGAAGAAGATGAGACTGGAAGTGGCAATGATATGCCTGAAGATGAAGAGACTTGGAAAGACGAGAAGGAACTGCACAAGGAAGTGGCAGATACTATAGGGAAATGCAAAAGAGTACTGATATTCCTGTGGCAGATTCCTCTGATTCGGATGGAGAAAAAGAAGGGAGTGAGGAAGAAAGGAAAAAAGAAGATGCAGACATGCAAAGTAATGAAGAGACTTTGGCTGCAGTAATATGTCAGACCAAAGCAGAGAATTACCATTGGACAGCTATTAGCTGTGGCACCTTATTGTAGGCACAGGCTGTATCAGGCAATCAATCGAATTGCCCAAGAGACAGGAAACACAGACCTGAACAGCAAGGTGACCAGTTATAATGTGAAGCCGGAAGGGCGAGAACCAGTCATGGACTTTGATGATTCTATGCCAGTAATCCAATGAGAATTGGAAGCACAAAGACTAACTGATGTACTGATAGTGGTGGTTCTGGAGTAAATATCATGACAGACCAATTAAGGAAGAAGCTTGGTCTAAGTAACATGAAACCAGCCCCATTACAGTAACAATGGCAGATCAAAGAAGTGTGCAGCCATTGGATTAATAAGAGGAGTTAAGATACAGATACAGAAAATGATCTTTATGATCACAGTAACTGTATTAAAAATGGATGAAGTCATGGAGGCTTACTCCTTATTATTGGGACGTCCGTGGCTGAAACAGGCCAGGGTATTCCATGACTGGAATTCTCAGTTATTAACCGTGAAATGGGATGGATACACGAGATACAAATTACCACAAAGAAATCTAGTAGATTACCTGCTACAAGAAGACCTCGAGGAGTCAGAGAGTATGACTGGAGAGGAGGACAGGATGAGGAGCAGGAAAGCTACCCTATTTGCTGCACACCCAGAGTGGGAGCAGGTTGCGGAGATGCGGCTGGAAAAGCCTAAAGTTGTTTGAGAGGTATCTGCTGTGGTGTAGTGACAACAACACCAACTGAAGAGGAAACTAGCATTTACCCATCACATTTCTATGAAGAGAGAGAAGGAGAAATAGAAATCTAGAAGAAACCAGCCACTGTGAGCTTACAGATGAAGTGGTGACTGGTTGGACAATCACAGCTGAAGAGCCAGGTGAAAGAAGTAAATGTGGGACTCAGGAGGAACCGAGGATGTGATTGAAAGTAGGAGCTGATTTGGAGCCGGAATTCTTCGAAGAAGCTAAAAGCTTGTTCATCAAATACAGAGATGTATTTGCTTGGAGCTATGAGGATCTAAAAGGGATACCACTGAAGTCTGTCAGATAAGATTGAACTGGAACCAGGGTCAGTACCAATCAAGCAGGCGAGGGTATAGAATGAATCCCAACTACGCACAGAAGGTTGGGAGAAGAGATAAAGAAGTTGGCTGAGGCTAAGTTTATTACCCAATAGAGTATACAACTTGGTTGTCACCATTGTTATAGTTTCCAAAAAGAAATGGCAAACTAAGAGTATGTGGAACTATAAAGAAGCTGAATGCTTGTACGAAGAAAGATCTTTTCCCTTTGCCATTCACAGAAGCAGTATTAAACACGTGGCAGGCCATGAGATGTACTCATTCATGGATGGCTTCAGTGGTTATAATCAAGTGCAAGTGGCAGAAGAAGACCAAGGGAAAACAGCTTTCATCACAGACTGGGGGCTTATGCATACAAGTCATGCCCTTTGGACTTTGTAATGCACCAGCGACCTTCAGAGAGTGATAAGTGAATCTTTTCATGAATATCTGGATGATTTCATGCAGGTATTCTTGGATGATTTCAGTGTGTACAGCTCTAAGAGTGAACACTTGCATAATTGGAGTTATGTTTGGCCAGATGCAGGATGAGAGGTCTGGGCCTGAATCCAAAGAAGGTGTACTTTCTGTGTGAACTCAGGGTGCTTCGGGGACACATTGTGTGTAAGAAGGGACTCCTTGTGGATCCCAGAAAGACAGAGTCCATTAAAGCATTCTCCACCCCAGAGTGAAATGTTAAAAGTCTACAAAAGATTCCTTGGGCAAACTAGTTATTACAGAGATTTGTCAAAATGTATGCACAAATAGCAGCACCATTGAAGCAAGCTTCTGAAGAAAGATGCAGTGTTTGCCTGGACAGCTGAATGTCAACAGGCGTTTGAGGAACTTACACTGTCAGTAACAACTACACCTGTGCTGATTAACCCCCACTGGCATGTAGTATTTCATGTTCACTGCGATGCATCAGGAGAAGCGTTGGGTGCGGTGTTTAGCCCAGAAATGTTACAGGGAATATAGATTCACCTGTGTACTATGCTAGCCGGTGATGAACAGTGCTAAAGAGGAACTATAGTGACAACGGAAAGAGAAGCATTGGCAATGATTTATGCAGTCAAGAAATTAGGCATTACCTATTGGGAAGAAAGTTTATGTTTTATGTGGATCACCAGGCTCTGATATATCTGGTGAACAAAACCTTTGATAAGTGGAGGCATAGCGAGGTGGTAATAATCTTGCATGAGTTTGAGTTCGAGGTTATTTACAAGCCTGCCGCCGTTTGCATCTTGTGGCAGATCATTTGTCACGACTAACAACAGGAGAGGCCGCCACAGGAGTGGACGATCAGTACCTGATGCGAGTTTATTTGTAATAGAGGTGCAAGGAGTGCAGATGAAATGGTTAGATTGGCAGTGGCCAATCAGATACTACCCTTGCTCCATGGTCAGTGCCCACCTAGTTATGGTAAGGAGCAGAGGAGAGAATTGCTATCAAAGCTTTACCTTATACTAGGGTAGGGAAGCAGAATGTATAAGTTAGGACCTGATGGGGTACTAAAACGATGCTTGTACCACCATGAAGTAAATAAAGTCTTGGAGGAAGTTCATAAAGGAGGGCTGGAGGGAGGTCATTTGGGAGAAGAGACTACCAGTAGAAAGATACTACTCGCAGGATACTGGTGGCCTACTTTGTTCAAAGATGTACACGAGTATTGTCAGAAGTGTGATGAATGTCAGAGGCTAGGACCTTTGCAGAGATCTGGAAGGATGGCCTTGCATCCTACAATGCCTACGGACCATTTCAGAAATGGGGGACTTTAACTTTGTTGACCAATAATCCCCATCCAAGAATACACGAAACAGGTACATAATTACAGCCACTGATTATACTACAAAGTGGGTGGAACTAAAGCTTTGAGGGACAACACAGCCAAGTCCATAGCAAGGTTCCTGTACGAGAACATACTACGCCGATTTGGCTGTCCCTAGAATTTATCAGTGATCAAGGAAGTCACTTCATGAATGAGACCATTGAGTTGTTGACTAAAGAGTTTATGATTGTGCATAGAAAGAGTACAACATATTACCCGCAGGGTAATGGGCAGGCAGAGGCTACCAAAACAAATACTATGTACCTCTTGGCTAAGATAGTCAATGCAAACAGAACGGATTGGGATACAAAGCTGCTGACAGCTTTATGGTCTACAGGACTTCATATAAAGTCACATACGTATACACCATTCCAATTAGTTTATGTATGGAAGCCTTACTTCCAGTGGAATTCCTGTTACTACCATGAGATCGGAGCGTGGGGAAAAAGAATGGAATTGCAAGAATCCATCAAGGTCAGGAAACATGAATTATACCATGTGGAAGAAGAAGTACGTGCTGATGCAGCTGATAATATGACCAGAATTCAGAGGAAGCGAAAGGAACAGTTGATTATGAAGGCCAAGATAAAGACTTTAAGAGGGGGATTGGTTCTATGGTTGCCGAAGAAAGGAAAGATTCAAGCTTCTAAGCTTAAATCACCATGGAAAGGACCTTATGTCATACAAAAGATGTATGATAACAACAACGCCATGTTACAAACCATTAACAAAGAAATGTTGGGAGAGTCAATGCAAATAAGTTGAAGGGGTACAGTGGTATCCATGACAAACCCCTGCAGCATGATTTGCATATGAACGCAAGAACAGTTCACGGGTTGCACCAGTGTTCGAAACGGAGTATGGAACACTTGTTGCTAGGCCCAGCATATACGGAACCAGGGTGGGCAAAACAAAAGTGACACAGCCTATCACAGCCCATCACGACGTGACACAGCCTATCACAGCCCTCACGATGGACACAGCCTATTTAGCCAGTCAGCAAGGCGCAACACAGCTATACACAGACAGATGCACGGCGCAAACAAACCTATCACAACCTACCACAGCGTGTCACAGCCTATCACAGCGTACCACAGTGCATCACGGCCTATCACAGTGTAACACAGCCTACTAAAGTTACACGATCCATAGAATCAGTGACAAGTGGACACATAATAACTTCAGGAAAATGGATGACGGAAGAGGAAACGGAAATTACTTTAAAAATAGACACGTGGAGGTCAGGGCGCGACACACAGCAGAATGAAGTGCAAGGACAGGTGTCAAAAAGAAAGAAGAAAGAACGGCCGTCAAAAGGGATGAAAGCAGGCCCATTAATGAGTACGGAAAAAGGGAAACGGAACGAACGGCAAGTACAGAAAAGCCGAATTCTTGTCACATGTGTGATCCTAGTGGACTATCCAAGAGGGAAAGTCCACTAAAGAAGATAAAATTTAAAATCCAGTCACAGCAGATACAGCCAATAGAAAACCAGAGAAAGGATCAAGAAAATAGAGGGAAATTGAGCGCAAGAGGCGGCGTCGTTCTGAGTAACGGGCGTCTCGACAGGACAGGCCATAAATGCTATAACTTGGAAACTATGGAGGAACTAACAGACTATACGCTCGCAATATTACTTACGCAGTGGCATAGACACGAAAGGACAGAGCAGAGCTTTTCTCTTGAGCAATGCTTGCAAGCCCCGCAGGCTTACAAGAAATTACCCATAGCTTTCTGCGGCAACCATACGTTTATGCTTTGTGCACTACAGGCATTCCTGCAGTTGTTACAGCCAAAGCAGTTGTGAGTCTAAAATGAAGAGAGTGAGAGGAATGGAGGAAATCAGGGTGAAGAGCACCACAATTCTGCAGAAAACAAACGATGGCTACCCCACAGGCGATAAAGATACTGGAGGAGCTGAGATTGGAAGGATTGCAAAGCCTGGATTGGACACTACACCATAGACAGTACATGTTACAATTTTTGCAGAACTTTGAGCCAAGGACAGGAACAACAACGGTGAAGGGAGTTGAATTAATGATTACTCCCTATACCTCCAGCAATTGTTTCGATTGCCAGCAGGTCAGGTGCATGTGGAGGAACACAGGGCAAGACTGCAAATAGGGGACTTATTCCAAGAAGGGAGTTTCTTTAAAACTCAGGGTTATGCTTGTACCAAAGCTGTGTACCCAGGGTTTAAAAGAGATAGGCCAGGTATTGAACGTTCTGATTGCCCTGAAACAGAACCAACAATTTTGAGCAGATCCTTCACAGAGGAAATACTCAAAGGCCTGAAGGGACAAGAGGTACAATGGGCGGACATAATGTACAACGCACTAGTAGAGGAGATGAAAAGATTACAAGGTACTACCGCAAAGTCTCCTATCATTGTGTCTGGCCCAATCATTGCTCAAATAATCCTTAATTCTGGCATACTTAATGCACAAGAAAGGAAGGAAATGGGAGTGTTTGAGCCAGAAACAACTGCAATGGAAGAGCAAGGCTCTTCACACAGTGAGGGTGGACTAGCAGCACAACCCGAGACTAAGAGCAGAGAGAAGGGGAAAGACTGTAGTGGCGGATCCACTGGCTTCACGGATTCCGCATGATAATGTTTCCCAAGCTCATGGCCAGGAAGGGGCACAGCAGCACAGACAAATGCTATTACTGGAAGCAGGACCTTCAGAGAGGGAGGAGGAGGAAGTTACTTCTGCATCACAGCCAACACAGCCACTTGAACGACTTGTCACAAGGTCACAAGTTATCCATGCAGCTCAACCCGAAATAATTGATTTGGAAAGTGAAGGGATAGATATTCCAACTACAGAACAGATAGTGGCAGAAATAGAGAAAGGGGACCTTCTCTATGAATATTCTGGTCTGGTCAAGGAGACAGAAATCCCAGAGGTGCAACAGTTGCCCAAGGGAAATCCTGAGGTGCATATAATACACACACCTGTGTCGGAGGTACCACAGGCGGAAGGTCATGACACTGTGTAGCACCGGTGTGATAGATGAAGTAGTTCAGGAAGAAAATCCGGTGGGACAATGGCCTGAATGGTTAGTGAGACATCATACTGTTGAAGATCAGGAGGAACAGCAGCAACCTCACCATGATGACCCTCAACAGGCAATGCTGATGAGTTCCATAGGCAGGACACTTAATTTGTTGGGGACTTATGTCAAATCCCATGTTCCAATTACCCAATTGACAGCCTTGAAAGAGGAACTCAGGAAGGAGTTTGAGGCTCGACTTGCCACTGAGTGTGCAAACAAGGTCGATGAAGAGGTCACTCTCAAGATGAAGCAGGACTTGGGCAATACAGAAATGGCTTTGCAATTGGCCAAGCAACAATTGATTGAGGCAGGCCTCGCGCAAGACCAGTTGCACGAAGCACATAAGCAACAGCTATACCAAATGCAGGTGCAGCATGAAAGCAAGTTGCAAGAACTGAATGCACTACATACGGAGTTGCAGACAGTGCATAACAGGATGGCGATACAATGTGCTACATTTACAACTATGCTTGACCAATCTACAAAGAAATAAACAGTCAAGCGGAAAAATGTACGAAGGCAGAAGAAGAAGAGAATGTTGAGCAAATGAAGCTCATGTCGATATGAAGAATACAATCTGTCGCAATGAAGATACTTTCAAGCAATACAGGCAGATGGAAGCTGATCAAGAGAAACACATCGTGGAGTTGCAACAAAATCATCGTGGCCAATAGAAATGAAATCGCGGTCAGTAACAAGGCTTGGAAGGAAGCCAATAATCTACTTGCTGCCTATGCGCAATTGGTTGAGCCACAGGCGAAGCGCATGGAGGCTTTACAACAGCAGTTGGAATTGTACAAGCTAAGAGAGGAGCAAACTCTCAGGGGAACCACAAGCAGCTTGGTGGATAACAGCCTTATGCAGGTCTGGTTAGCACAAGGGCCAGTAGAGGGCAAAAGCCCACGGAAGCTCACCCAAAGCGAGATGAATGAGCTCAGACTGCAGGTGCAGAACATTGCCACAACTACTATAGACAATGTCTATAGTAGGATAGCAGAGTTACAAGAGGATGTAGACGGACTCCAGACTCAAGTGGAAGACCTCACTTCAAACATCGACCAAGAGTCTATATCCCTCAGGAACAGCTAATGGCTTCTTATTTGCAAGCCAGAACTCTGGCTTTTCAGTCTTCACAGGAGGTGCAGGAGATGCCAATGATACAGGAGCCAGTACCACCACCACCACAACAGGTCATGTACCAGTAGCTGAACCTGTGGTTACTACAACCACACCACAGCCACCACAGCCGGAGGTATGGGGCAATGCCGCTTTTAACCCACCTAAAACTCCAGCTGCAAGGGAGTACAGTAGGGCTATGCTTATGCCCTTCAACCAAATTCCCATCATGTTGGATTTGGCTTGGAAAGAATTTAGTCCTCCGCAGTCATTCGCACATTACTACCAAATCATGCGTATTTGGCTGCCAGTGGCAACTAGGACTAAAGTTCTTCCAAACAATCGACATATTGAAGATCATCACTTTGCACAATATGGCACGAGGCAGGTACCATGTTGAGGGAATTGGTTGCTTTCCAGGTTGTACATGGACTCATTTATACCAAGACCAAGGAGATAGCAAGTATTGTCATGGGGTGCGGGCTACTACGCTGCTTGTTTTCTGGTACGTTACCACATTGAGCAACAAAAGATGCAAACACGCTTTCAAAGTTATTCCAGTGGAGATCATTGGGTATTACCTTCGGTGCCACCTCATATGTACCTATATGACCCAAAAGTTATGATGCAAAAGGATTCTCAAATTCGTTCATGGTTTCAAGCAGCCTGCAACCATTTGTCAACACAGAAATTCGGACTTGATGACATTTTCTATAAGGGACATGTGGCATGGAAGTACTTGCACGCTGCACCAGTAATTGGTACCCCACTCACTGGACAGACAAGGAGCTCAGTGTCTACACCAATTTTGCTGTTCAGCGGTTACACCAAGTTGTAAAATGCAAACTTCCAGACATGGTAGGACAGCATTGTATGCCCCAGATGATTCCACAAAAGTTCGAAAATTAAAACATCTGAGAGGTGATGAGGATTCTGATACAACTGTTTTTCACAGAATTCTTTTGACATGGGAGAAGACTATGCAATTCAGATGGCAGAAAAGAAGCGACGGGGGTCTCCTATGCCGGAAAGGTTACCTCGATATCAGCCTCCAGAGGGCCTCACTTATCCAGGTAGTGATCAACCATCTCCGTCAACCAGAGACAGACCTCGGGCTCGTACACACAGTCCGCCACGAAACTCTCAACGTCAACAGGTGCTCACTCACAAAGGTTTGCTACTCGGAAACAGTAAACCGTGAGGACACGGCTTTTTGAGGGGGGAAGGGGTAATGTTAGAGGACTGTAGGGGACTTAGACACTTATACGGGATCTGTAGGGTACCCTTAATTTTTGCACAGACTGAGACCAACAGGAGCCTTAGGGGTGACAGCAGCGCACTGTAGAGGGGGGTTACACAGTTACAGTCGTACACAGCCGTCACAGTCGTCACAGCACAGCCAACACAGAGTCGTCACAGCTCACACAGCCCACACAGCCGTCACAGTCGTCACAGCCCGTCACACACAGCCCACACAGCCCACACAGCCGTCACACACAGCCACACAGAGCCCACAACAGCCCACACAGCCAACACAGCCAAACACAGTCGCACAGCCAGTCACAGCCCGTCACAGTTTCACACAGCCAGTCACAGCTTGACACAGCTGTCACGATCATAGGGAACGAAGAGTAGGACAGGGAACGACTGTGGGGAACAACACCTGCGAAGGGAACATGTTAGTTCACAGACGACGGTTAGTGAGGGAAACGGTTAGAACTGCGGATAGGAAGATAAAGGGAAAAACGGGGAATTGAGGGGGATCATTATTCGGAGGAGGACTTCTTAGTCAGGCTGAGCGGAGATCGGAAGCAAAGATGGAGAGCACGTGAAGGAGGAAAGAGGATTAGTAGATGCTTGTTATATGCAAAGGTAGTGATATTGTGAGAGCAGATTAGAGACATAATGGCTTCGGCCTGATACCTGATAAATCATAATCTGATACTTACACGATACAATCACACTGTGTAGAGAGATCTGAGTGAAGCTGTGGATTGAATGGATGAGTGAAGGAAACCGATAGATTGATGAAGCAAACTAATACTTAATTATCAATGGTAAGGTAGCTAAGATGAATGCGAAAGGGAAACAAATAGGAAACACCCCCATGATACACTAGCTGTAGGTCATGACTGATTGTTCTGCGCGGGCTGAGTACCGGAGGTATTAGAGATTTCCAACTCTTCTATCTTGGAGTTTCCGGCCTCGGATAGCGAAGGGATGGGTGAGTAAAAGCCGCGCGACAGCAATCTCATGCCTTATCGTGCTCATCCTGTTTTTGAGTGGGAACCCCTACCGGCATATTGCATTGACTGCCCTATAGCAGGAGACTTGATTATATACAGGGTCCCTCTCAAGGTGCATCCTTGGGGGTTCAAAATGATGTTGTATTGTGATGATATGCGATTTTCCTGCTGATGATATGCGTTCTTTGCTGCTGCTGCGTTTGGTGGAATTTTACCAGGTATTCAGCTGAGGTGAGGCCAGGGCGCTTTGGGATAATAATTACACTGTATAAGCAGCAGCTATTACTGCTTCAGAATCGCTTTATTCGTGCACTAGGTTCTGGTGCAGCATGTGACATTGAGTTCAATACTGTGGATGGGTTTCAAGGACGTGAAGTCGACATTCTGATTTTGTCCACAGTCCGGACGACAAGGGCGAGAGAATAATAGGAATGGTGAAGTAAATCGTGGAAGCATTGGGTTTGTGGCTGATTACATAACAAGTAAAGGGGCTCTCCCATTTGTTGTCATATTCATTGCAGATTTTCCTACTTGGTGTAAATTGGTGCAACAGAACCGAGAGTGTTGATATTCTTCTCACATTTGCTTTGGGTTGTTTTGCAGGCCATGTTTTCATACAACTGAATTGGACTGGGACAACCATTGGGAGAGAGAGTACACTTAAGCAAACTGTTGTCTGGTTTCCGATCTCTATATTGTGCTAACAGTTGTATCAGTTTTCAATGGGGAACAAGAAGAACAAGTATAGGGTAAATGGAGAGGTAAGACCAGGCCCTCAAAAAAGGGCAAAACTGGCTTTGTTGGCTGCAGCCAGGCCCACCGAGGATGCACGCAAACAAACCCACGCTGACCAGAAAAGATGTATAGGGAGAGACTTCAAGCCCAAAAAGAGGCAGAGATTAATGCGGCTACTACAACGTCTGGGCAAGGTTCTGTGGAAGATGCCAGGGTGGGGTTTGGAGAACGAGACAAGAGGAGAATAGCTTTGAAAATGGCCGACTTCTGTTACAAGCAATTGAGGGAATGCCCAACACTTCATTCACAAACAGAGGTAATGGAGTTATTTTTGGGTCACCATCTCATTAAACTCAGCTTACCTGCCTATTACTTGCCGCCTAAGGAGGCCAAGGCGCATGCAGATCTGTTGAAGAACCAGCAGAGCTCCATGCAACTTGTTAAGGGTGTGCAGTCTTTAGATAAGCTTGCGAGTAAACGCTCATTCTTAACAGCGTCTGTTAGTGGAACCCAGACCACTGCTGTGAGGGCAACGGCTCGTATTCTTAATATTCATCATAGCAATATTAGTCGTGCAATTGTACGACGAAGAGTCATTGATTCAGAAGGTGAGGGTTTGTGGGCTTTGGGTGGGAGAAAGAAAAGGTCTGATCATGTACCAGATGCGACCGAGCGATCGTTTTGGCTTGGTGGGTAAATGAGACACGAGTGTCACCCAACAAGAAAGATGTCGTGAGGCAGCGCGTATCGAGGAAAGTCTATGATACACAACCTGCTCACTATCTTCTTGAGACTCAGGTAAGCGAACCCCTCTTTACAGTGTTTGTGTGGGCTCTCAGTACTTTACAATCCTTCTACACTTACTACTGTACATAACTGTATTGGACTATGTTGGAGTTTGTCAACTGCCATTGTGTTGTTTGGGTTGCCTCGTACATTTTCCCTAGACAAGGTACATCGTCACCTGTAAACCTACCAGTGGACTGAGATTACTGTACTCAATTGTGGACACTATGTCCAGCTCATGTCCTGAATTGGAGTGTCTTGAAGATGTCCCTCTTGTTCATGGACTGGTACTCATTGTAAACAGGCCTGGGATGGACTAGAAGTACGACTCACTAGCATGCACTCCTTATATTATGACTAGATAGGACAAAATAGCATGCACTCCATGTAATTGATTTGGAGGGACTAGAAGTCGATGTACATGTACTCCATTAGTACATGCACTCCTTGAAATGTGACTAGAAAAGGACAATGACTAGGACTAGGACCGATTTGGACATGCATTCCTTGATATGTGACTAGAAAGAAGTAGGACTAGGACTGATTAGGACATGCATTCATTGGTATGTGACTAGGACTAGGACTAGGACTAGGACTGGTTAGTACATGCATTCCTTGATATGTGACTAGAAAGGACTCACACTCGGACTGATTAGTACCATGTACACTTCATATGTGACTAGGAAGGACTAGGTCTAGGACTACTAGGACTGATTAGTACTTTGTACAATTTGACATGTGATGAGAAAGGACTATGACTAAGACTAGGTCTAGGACTGGTCTAGGTCTAGTAGTAGTTATTCTTAGTGCATGCACTAAATGGGATTCTCTTTGTGCATGTTGTGGTGGCAATGCAGACTGCTTTCTTTCTTTGCTTCAAATCAGCCCATCCCAATGTCAAAGTGGGTCAACGATTGTTTGAGTTGTTGAGGCCATTCTTGTCAAATGCTGAAGGATCGTAATGTTTGTTGCTGCAAATATCATGTGGAGATCGGAGTTGAAGGATGGGTTCAACAACATGCGGACTGCCGAGAGGGGTGTCCACTCTCCATCATCATGTACTGTGACTGTAATATTTGTCGACGTGGACCAGTATTAGATGGTGAAGCTGGTTGTCAAGCGAACAAGCACCCCTACAAAGGAGTGACTTGGCTTGGCAAGAAATTGTTTGTCCAAAGGGGAATTGGATGAATGGCATCGGCGAGACTGTCTCATGGGAGAGGCTTGAGGTGTGGCTCAAGTAAGTTATCTATTTGTCCCGTGGAGGCAAATGGTTGTGATTTGACAGTGCAGTGGAGATGCTATGCAAAAGAGAATGTTGGGGAGAAAGATGGAGCCCCTAGAATGAGACTGAAACTCCAATACCAAACGACTTCCTCTGTTGAATTCTTGTCGTACTTCAAACCCAAGCTACAGGCTTTTGTTCGTCATAACTTTGTAGCCCGATGGCAAGATGCTCAGTTTAAAGCCAGTTTGAAATCTTTGCCAGAGAATACAATATTGTCTGTTGTTGACTTTGCTGAAAACTACACTTTTACAGTTCAGAATGAAGTGCAAGAGATGCACTGGCACAGTTTCCAGATCACTATATTGGTGCACATTACTACCGGTGGAATCCACACCCTGATGTGAATGATCCCGATTCCAAGGTTTTGAAAGAAATGCACTTTTACATTTCTGATGACAACAAGCATGACACTTTCGTACAACATTCTTGGAATTACCTTGCTGAAGCAGGGTTTCAGACCTGAATCGCATTGGGTATGAGTGACGGTTGTGCTGCTCAGTTTAAAGGTGCTCGTCCTTGGTATTTTGTTAGTAGGTACCCCCACATCACAGGGGGTTGCACAATGTGGTGGAACTTTTTTGGATCAGGGCATGGGAAAGGTGAGCACGATGGGGCTGGTGCTGTGATCAAGAGGGCTTTACGAGCAGAGCAGTTAAACTCAAATGGTGTGAAGCTGCAAAATGCTGCTGAGGCAGTAGTTTTTTGCGCAAGAACCTGTTGACCTCCTTCTTCGTACTCTAAGATTAGAACAGCAGTGAAAAGACACATTTTGGCTTGTTGGTACAGAAGATGTTGACCGTACACAAGAGTGGGATTGCAAGATCGTACCTGGAACTCGGTCTTTACATTCCATTCTTGGGAGGAACAAGTCAGACCCAACCAAACTTATGGTTCGAGACTTAGCATGTTTTTGTCCGCATTGTTTGGATCTTGATTGGGACAACTGCATCAGTATTGCTCATGCACAAAATGGAAGTTCCAAACCCTGCAACCTACAAATACAACTGCTGTCCGGAGGCAGATTGAAGAAGAAGGGGATGAAGAACAAGAGTTTGGGGGAGATGGGGAGGACTTGGCCTCCTGCTTGGATGCAGGGGACAATTTTGCCTGCAATGCTGAAGCTGGAAACTCAGAAGGGGTGGACTTCTACTTGCTCTGTTGTGAAAGGCCGGTTCACGTTGTTGGACATTCACAGATGGGTGGGGAAGTACTTTTGACCCTGGCGAGCATGTGGTTGCAGGGAGATATTACCAGTTGTGTGGAAGAAGAGATAAGGCTTACAAGTTCCTATCTGACCAGCCTTTGGCATTTCTGTATTCGCATTTGGTGAGGGCTATCAAATTTGCTATGCCTCCAGCGACATATCGAGTCAAAGGCAAGGATGCAGTCTTCACCTTGTCTGCGATGCATTGGAAGGCATCAATGAAGCTCTGGCAGCAATGGAAGATCGCTAAGATGGCATGTTGCAAGCCAATCCATGGTTGACGGGCAACTTCCCTTATCGGGATGGGGTCCAATTCTCCCTTGGGTTATGTAACTCAAATATGTAGCAATGTGAATTACAAGTTGCTTGTGAGCTGAGAGATTGTTTTCGGAATTTGTATGTATGTAGCTTTGTTATTTGGCCGCAGATTATAATTCATAATCTATAATCTATCTTGCAAGCTATGGCTGAAGAGGCTGTGGCTGTGGCCAAATTTGTTACTGTTCAATTGAATGTGCCTGGTGACTAGAATTCCCGCACTAGTGCTGTGGTGTATCACTTCACAAGGCGGGGAATTTCAATTTAATGTGTCTGGTTTTCTTTCTGTGATTGGTTTCTTGTTATTTGGAGTGTGTCTGCCTTCCTCTCTGATCACACAATCTGTTGTCCTCCCCCCTCTCATAAATCACATTTATGTGCTCAATTGAGCGAAGGTAGATTGCTTAGAGCTGCCATTACTGAGGTATATTCTGTTTAGTGAGTTGATTAGTGTCCTGACTTGGGGTACAGAACCAGCTTGTCTCCTGTAGAGAGGGGAATGATGGGAATGTTGTCTGTTGGCCAGGCTTCGGTCCGCCATACCAGGGATCTTCACCAAGGAGCTAGACTAATTACCATTGAGAGATGGAGACTTGTATTGTTGGTGTCCGATTGCAGTTTTGTAAATGAACTATCAGAGTCAAGCAAAGGAGGATAGAGGTACGCAACGGATGTAGCCATACCATCCACCAGTTAGTCAAATTTCAGGCGCAGACTCTGTTAAACCCACGCATGTTGGAGAATTGTAGCACAGGCAGGAAAAGCAACGGGCCTTTCAAAGCCATCTTTCTCACATAGAATGAATGACAGTAGACTGCCTGCACGAAGGTATTCTAGCAATTCCTATCAGAAACAGATAGCAAAATAGAGTGCATTGTTTTCAAAAACCACTGTCATGATATTGCTGCCTTACTCAAACATGTACAGCATACCTATCAGCAGAAAATGAACAAAGAACAGTAATGTGCATGCCCTCAATCCATGTCATGTGTCCATTGTGAGCTACTCGAGAAACCACAAGGCAAATCCACATCACATGACTTGGCTGGGCACCTAATGGTAACAACTAACACATCCTCTGCCAGTTCTAAACTGCTCAACATTGACATATCGTGGCACCAACCTCTACCCCATCGATGAAAGACTAGCCTTTGCTTGGTGCCTGCCTCCCAAAGTGGCCATGTCATAAATGAACAAGTACTGATGAAGAGACGAGACCTGTCCCCACAATGACAGCAGCGAGTGGTAAAGTCCTCATAGGGGCGGTCTGCTAATCACATGCCCTGCATTGCCACCCACAATGCTCAAGATCTTATATACTTCTATCTCATAATTCAGCACTAGACGTACCATGTATGTCCTATATATCATTAGAGGAGTTAAATTGCATCAGAAACTTGAGCATGAATTGGCAAAATAACAACCAAGAGTTATTCTAAATTAGTGATAAAAGCATAAGTGTACAGTACTCAGCTTGTACCTAGTTGATATGTTTTCTTTTCTTCTTCTTAGGCCTGCACCAGAAGAACCTGCATCCATCTTCAAGTTAGGTGGGGTCTTGACAGTATTAAGGGACTTGACAACAGGCCCCCGAGTGGTCAAGTTGGGAGGAGTCTTCACGGTGTTCAGTGACTTCACAAAGGGCCCCGAGCGGCCTTCACAACACCGTCCCGGGATTGAGTTACTCTTATCATGGTGGCTCAGATCGTTGTCTTCATTCGTATCCAAGGGCTTGTGCACGACAACTCTCTTTGATGAGGGGGTACTTTCACCTGGGCACTTGTCCATATCCTTGTCAATTGATACCTTAGAATCCGCCCTAGTGGTGGGCTTCTTTGCATACTCTGCACTCAATGCCTTGCGAGATCTCTTTCGTTCTCGTTACGCTTCCCTGTTGCCTGAACATGTGGACTGACAAGGGCTACAGCTGGGGGGTTCAACACTGGTCCAAGAACAGGAGGGGTTGTTGCTAAGGCATGAGGTACATATACTACCATAGGTAATGGAGAACCACCATCCAATTGAGCTGGAATTGCGGGAATGGATATTGGCGGAGCAACAAGGGAGGTAGCAACTGGTGGAGTGACATGAAATATAGGATCTGAAACTTGTGAGGGGCCTCCACCTATGGTACTGTGCAACACAACTGTATCAAAATCAGATTGGGAGTCGGCCCCAGCATCAGTTTCAAATCCCTGTGACCCCAATTCTGAGTCTGATGAGAGGGTTGCCACATGTCCAGTATTTTGGGCACCATCTCTTTCAACCTTCACATCCACATAAGGAGGAACAACAGTGGATGGGATTGTCAGTCCACAATATCTTCATGTGTACTTTGTAGCGTATGTGTCGTGACAATCTCTGGAACAAATGCAGCCTGCAGTGGAGATCCAGGAATCTTTTTTGGTGGAGAACCAGGAATGAGGAACTTCTTGACATAACCCTTTCCTGAAGCTGAAACCTCTTGCATGATGGTATCAGGTGTTCAACGGATCACCAACAATTGGTGCAACGATCCCCGGCCGCGACAGCCCCAAAGGTGACATTTGAAGAGTTGACGAGCTTGGAGTTCGAGGGAAGTTTTGGTTCACAGCACTACCACCATGTCCACTTTGGCCTCCACTGTAGTTGGTGGTGAATGCGCTATAGTTGGTGGTGGCCTGAGATGGAGGTCCTGGTCTTCGTTTGTTGGCATCAATGAAGCCATCATCTGCTATCACACCTACACCCATACAACTGGTTTGAGAAGGCTGAATTATCACTTGGTGCCTACTGTCTACCAATACAACATTAACTGTAATTTGAGTCCAGACAAGTCATTGTAGTCCTTACCATTGGCCGAAGTCCCAACAGTTGGACTACAATAATTATGTGGGGAGTGCACAGTCCATCATAATGGACTTTTTGTCCCCCATATTAGACTTCCAAGTTCTATGCAGCTGATGGTGGGACTACAAGCAAGATTCACACTCCCTAATTAGGACTCACATGGGCCATGACTCAGATTCCAAGTTGAGAAGCAAGCTCCTCAATAAGGACTCGCATTCCACATCCATTATTTTGCAGTTGGACTCACACTCCACATGATTAAGCACATGGACTGACCCTCCACAGGACTCTGATTCCAAACTGAAAATCAGTGGAAATCATTAAGGACTCATACTCCCAGTAATTAGTCAGACTCATAATTCTAGTTAAGAATGACACTCCTCAATAAGGACTCCCCAGTAAGGATTCACTCCACTAAAAGGACAAATAATAACATTTGCAGTCCCACATTCAGACTCATAGTCAGTTGAAGGGGTTGAAGGTCCAATCTTGGGACTACAGTCCTGAGGATTGGACATGAAGAGGTACAGCCTTGGACCACACAAGTTTTCTGAAGAAGAAAACATGGAAATGTTGCAATCAATCTTACCTGGAACTTGGGTGTTTCTAACCCTGGCTTCGTGAAGTTGCTTTGACATCCACCTTTGGCGCAGCTCAACCACTCTCAGCTTTTCCGCAAGTGCCTGCATCTCTGGGTCAAGAATCCTAAACCCAAAACTAGAACACCAATCAGGATGCATGATCTCTGAACAGCTGAAGTCCCTACACCTGTTTGACGTCTTCATATGGGATGCCATACAAGCAGGATGGTAAGTGTGCTTACAAGATGCCACCACCATGTCCCAACAGTGGAAACCTTTGTGGCAAATAGGGCAAGGAGAGACCTTCAGGAAATCCTTGATGGACGTACTATCTTTGATCACTTGAGGATGACATATAGGCATAGGATAGATGGCGAGTCCTTTGTCCCCATTTGTCAAGGCCTCAATCTGATCTTGGATAAGACTCCTCTCTGTGTCAGCAACATCGACCACATTCTCTGCCACTCTAATGTCCCTGTCTTCCTGGTCCCCTGCATCACACAAAGCATTGAACTCTTTTTCGGTCTTATCAGCATTGAGCCAAAATTCTGCTTCAATTGATTTCTTCTGGTCAAGTTCCCTTTGCATCTCAGACTGTCTTCCCTTTCCACAATTCAGTAACCCAACACTCTCTTCCCCTTTTTGCATTAAGGTCTCTTCCCCGGCTCGGATTGTGGCACCCTCGTGGGAGAGTTTGGCCTCTAGGTCTGCAATCTTGTTCCGACACTCTGCAAGACACCATTGTCTGTCTTCCATTTGCACCCGAACTGTCCGCGTCTTCTCCATCAAGTCCAACTTCCCTTTTTAACCTCTCCAACTCTTCCCCACACATCTCTCATACTTCAAATCATGTAGTTCCTGAAGACTCGCTAGGGCAGTTGCCACATACTCTTGCTCATGTTTTTTCCTTTCCATCTCTGCAATCACTTGCTCAGGCGTTTGTTTCAGTCCTTCTTTGCCTCTACCTGGGGTTTTGCGTAGCTTGTCTTTCAATTCACAAACTCCTAGCTTTGGCTTACTGTCTGTGCTGCCAGGGTCCTTTGCTTCTCGATGTTCCTTCATTCTTTCTTGTTGCTTAGCTGTCCATGCCGCGTATGCTGCCCAATTGAGTTTTTGTCCAGTCCTTTTTTCATAGACAATGCCCCTTGCCATCAAGTTTGCAATGATACCACCGGTTGGCTTACAATCATACCATGAACCTTACTCCACAGGTCCTCGATTTTGGGAATCATACTCTTGTCAGTACAACCCATGTAAAATAGCCATTCTTGTTTGCAGGTTGTCCAAACAACTTGCACATTGTTCTTTGGTGATGTCTTTGTCTAAGAGAAGTTGTTTGGGATTCTTGCCTGTCGCATTCAGCTTGAGGACATCCCTGAAGTAATCTGCTGATTTGTGCCCCCCTCTTTCGCCCATAGTATCTTCAGATGCTGCATTGGAACTCTTCCCATTCGTAGGTGAATTCTGTAACTTACTCCCCGACTGCACCATTGTTTTGAACCGCTTCTTGAGTGCCCTACATACAGCCCCACATTCCCATTAAACTAGTTTTTTTACAACTCCAGGTTGGTTATGTACGGAGACAGCAACATGAGGGGGCAAGGATGGAGCTACAAACCAACACCCTACCGACATTTCTAGCTTCATGAGAACCAACAACCAAAACAACAACCAACAAACCCTAAACCCTACTGATATTTCCAGCTTCATGACAACCATACTACCCTAATTCTGACATGAAATTACCTTTTCAATCAGAGGCCAAGTCTGGATCGTCTCTGGTTAATGCAAGTGCAACCTTCAAGAAGTGCAAGTGATCCACATAGATGACAAACCTGATTTCCACACGTTTTCAAATTCTATATATCCCCCACATGGTGAAGTTTCAGAGAATCAACATTCACATATTGATGATATGCATTGCCATATTCCTCTTCGATCCCAACCAATGATTGACAGAAGGGACAAGTTCCTTCAATCTAGCGTCATGGTTCAGTTTAGGTAATTAGGTACGCAAGGATGAGCTGGGTTGTCACGTGCTACAACAACAGACTACTCTACCCCTCTACCCCACCCCACCTAGGCTATGAGGTACGCAATAAAAGTGAAAATATGAGTAGGGAACACCAGATTGCACAAAAGCTAAGGGGGTGCCACACCTGTAATGCTTTTGCAAGATGTGGTGGGAGGTAGCGTGAGGGAGAGCCGCAGGCCACCTGCCATCCCGCAAATCAGCTGCACAAACAGCTGAAACTCGTTGAATAGTAGCCCCACAAATGCGACAACATATGCAGGCAAGCAGATGGAATCAGAGGATAGTAAAATGTAAATTCTTCAAGGACTAACATGGCAGTAAGAGAAACCAAACATTTTCAACACAGACACTCAAAATTCCTTGGCAATCAACAATCACATTGTTGGGCCCTTCTTCTGCACACTAGAAAATAGGTTTTTGTCCAAGTCTCCAAAAATGGGACCCTCACTATAACACAAAAAGGGTAGCTCGTTGGAGAGTAGTTTGAAGTCATAACAACAAAGATAAGTGACACAAACTCAAGGGTGTGTTCACCTGTTTGAATAGACTGGACTTGGTACCCACTACCAGTGTGACAAACTTTACATTCAGCTACCTATGCTACATCTGCTACTCTTCCCCTGCCTCGCTGATATCGTCCCTTTTATAACAACGACCACATTTGGTACAAGCCATATACAAATGCAACTTGACAAAAAAGGGCATGCAGTCTCACTTGAAACCAGCCAGCGACAACAGTTCACAAGTCTGCATGGTAGGCCAGATTAGGCCAGATCCCCTCATCCCTCCCCACGATCATTAAATGCCACAATTGTGTGCTCCCTTCCAGCACATATCTTGCTGTGGAGTTTGTCGCGCGGCTTTTACTCACCCATCCCTTCGCTATTCGAGGCGGAAACTCCAAGATTGAAGAGTTGGAAATCTCTAAGTACTCAGCCCGCGCAGAACAATCAGTCATGACCTACAGCTAGTGTATCATGGGGGTGTTTCCTATTTGTTTCCCTTTTGGTATTCATGTTAACTATCTTACCATTGATAATTAAGTATCAGTTTGCTTTATCAATCTATTGGATTCCATCAACTCATCCATTCATTCCACAGCTTCACTCAGATCTCTCTACACAGTGTGATTGTATCGTAAAAGTATCCGATTATGATTTATCAGGTATCAGGCCGAAGCCATTGTGTCTCTAATCTGCTCTAGGATATCAAGCATCTACTCATCATCTCTCTATCTTCACTTCCGTTCTTCATCTCTGCCCGATCCCCTCTCCTCTAAGAAGTCCTCCCCGAATGATCCCCTCCCTCAATTCCCCGTTTCTCCCTTTATCTTCCTATCCGCGGTTCTAACCGTTTCCCTCACTAACCGTCGTCTGTGAACTAACATGTTCCCTTCGCAGGTGTTGTTCCCCACAGTCGTTCCCTGTCCTACTCTTCGTTCCCTATGATCGTGACAGTGTCAAGCTGTGACTGGCTGTGTGAAACTGTGACGGCTGTGACTGGCTGTGCGACTGTGGCTGTGTCGGGCTGTGTGGCTGTGTACGACTGTGACGGGCTGTGTTGGCTGTGTGGGCTGTGACGACTGTGACTGTGTCGGCTGTGTTGACGACTGTGTAACCCCCTCTACAGTGCGCTGCTGTCACCCCTAAGGCTCCTGTTGGTCTCAGTCTGTGCAAAAATTAAGGGTACCCTACAGATCCCGTATAAGTGTCTAAGTCCCCGACAGTCCTCTAACATTACCCCTTCCCCCTCAAAAAGCCGTGTCCTCACGGTTTACTGATTTCGACTAGCAAACCTTTGTGAGTGAGCACCTTCTTGACGTTGAGAGTTTCGTGGCGGACTGTGTGTACGAGCCCGAGGTCTGTCTCTGGTTGACGGAGATGGTTGATCACTACCTGGATAAGTGAGGCCCTCTGGAGGCTGATATCGAGGTAACTTTCCGGCATAGGAGATCCCCCGTCTTTTTCTTCTCTGCCATCTGAATTGCATAGTCTTCTCCCATGTCAAAAGAATTCGGTGAAGAAACAGTTGTATCAGAATCCTCATCGCCTCTCAGGTGTTTTAATTTTCGAACTTTTTGTGGAATCATCTGGGGCATACAATGCTGTCCTACCATGTCTGGAAGTTTGTATTTTACAACTGGTGTAACCGCTGAACAGCAAAATTGGTGTAGACACTGAGCTCCTTGTCTGTCCAGGTGAGTGGGGTACCAATTACTGGTGCAGCGTGCAAGTATTCCATGCCACATGTCCCTTATAGAAATGTCATCAATGCCGAATTTCTGTGTTGACAAATGGTTGCAGGCCGCTTGAAACCATGAACGAATTTGAGAATCCTTTTGCATCATAACTTTTGGGTCATATAGGTACATATGAGGTGGCACCGAAGGTAATACCCAATGATCTCCACTGGAATAACTTTGAAAGCGTGTTTGCATCTTTTGTTGCTCAATGTGTAACGTACCAAAAACAAGCAGCGTAGTATAACCCGCACCCCATGACAATACTTGCTATCTCCTTGGTCTTGGTATAAATGAGTCCATGTACAACTGGAAAGCAATCAATTCCCTCAACATGGTACCTGCCTGCGTGCCAGTATTGTGCAAAGTGCTGATGATCTTCAATATGTCGATTGTTGGAAGAACTTAGTCCTTGTTGCCACTGGCAGCCAAATACGCATGATTGGTAGTAATGTGCGAATGACTGCGGAGGACTAAATTCTTTCCAAGCCAAATCCAACATGATGGGAATTTGGTTGAAGGCATAATCATAGCCCTACTGTACTCCCTTGCAGCTGGAGTTTTAGGTGGGTTAAAAGCGGCATTGCCCCATACCTCCTGCTGTGGTGGCTGTGGTGTGGTTGTAGTAACCACAGGTTCAGCTACTGGTACAGTGACTTGTTGGGTGGTGGTGGTACTGGCTCTTGTATCATTGGCATCTCCTGCACCTCCTGTGAAGACTGAAAAGCCAAGTTCTGGCTTGTAAATAAGAAGCCATTAGCTGTTCCTGAGGGATATAGACTCTTTGGTCGATATTTGAAGTGAGTTCTTCGACTTGAGAGTCTGGAGTCCGTCTACATCCTCTTGTAACTCTGCTATCCTACTATAGACATTGTCTATAGTAGTTGTGGCAATGTTCTGCACCTGCAGCCTGAGCTCATTCATCTCGCTTTGGGTGAGCTTCCGTGGTGCTTTGCCCTCTACTGGCCCTTGTGCTAACCAGACCTGCATAAGGCTGTTATCCACCAAGTTGCTTGTGGTTCCCCTGAGAGTTTGCTCCTCTCAGCTTGTACAATTCCAACTGCTGTTGTAAAGCCTCCATGCGCTTCGCCTGAGGTTCAACCAATTGCGCATAAGCAGCAAGTAGATATTGGCTTCCTTCCAAGCCTTGTTAGTGACCGCGATTTCATTTCTATTGGCCATGATGGTTTGTTGCAACTCCACGATGTGCTTCTCTTGATCAGCTTCAATCTGCCTGTATTGCTTTGAAAGTATCTTCATTGCGACAGATTGTATTCTTCATATCGACAATGAGCTTCATTTGCTCAACATTCTCTTCTTCTGCCTTCGTACATTTTCCGCTTGACTGTTTATTTCTTTTGATTGGTCAAGCATAGTTGTAAATGTAGCATTGTATCGCCATCCTGTTATGCACTGTCTGCAACTCCGTATGTAGTGCATTCAGTTCTTGCAACTTGCTTTCATGCTGCACCTGCATTTGGTATAGCTGTGCTTATGTGCTTCGTGCAACTGGTCTTGCGCGAGGCCTGCCTCAATCAATTGTTGCTTGGCCAATTGCAAAGCCATTCTGTATTCCCAAGTCCTGCTTCATCTTGAGAGTGACCTCTTCATCGACCTTGTTTGCACACTCAGTGGCAAGTCGAGCCTCAAACTCCTTCCTGAGTTCCTCTTTCAAGGCTGTCAATTGGGTAATTGGAACATGGGATTTGACATAAGTCCCCAACAAATTAAGTGTCCTGCCTATGGAACTCATCAGCCTTGCCTGTTGAGGGTCATCATGGTGAGGTTGCTGCTGTTCCTCCTGATCTTCAACAGTGTGATGTCTCACTAACCATTCAGGCCATTGTCCCACCGGATTTTCTTCCTGAACTACTTCATCTATCACCGGTGCTACAGTGTCATGACCTTCCGCCTGTGGTACCTCCGACACAGGTGTGTGTATTATATGCACCTCAGGATTTCCCTTGGGCAACTGTTGCACCTCTGGGATTTTCTGTCTCTTGACCAGACCAGAATATTCATAGAGAAGGTCCCCCTTCTCTATTTCTGCCACTATCTGTTCTGTAGTTGGAATATCTAACCTTCACTTTCCAAATCAATTTTTCTGGTTGAGCTGCATGGATAACTTGTGACCTTGTGACAAGTCGTTCAGGTGGCTGTGATGGTTGTGATGCAGAAGTAACTTAACTTCCTCCTCTCCGAAGGTCCTGCTTCCAGTAATAGCATTTCTCTGTGCTGCTGTGCCCCTTCCTGCCATGAGCTTGGAAACATTATCATGCGGAATCCGTGAAGCCAGTGGATCCGCCACTACAGTCTTTCCCCGTCTCTGCCTCTTAGTCTCGGGTTTGCCCTGCTAGTCCACCCTCACTATGTGAAGAGCCTTGCTCTTCCATTGCAGTTGTTTCTGGCTCAAACACTCCCATTTCCTTTCTTTCTTGCGCATTAAGTATGCCAGAATCAAGGATTATTTGAGCAATGATTGGGCCAGACACTATATAGGAGACTTTGCGGTAGTACCTTGTAATTTCATCTCCTCTACCAGTGCGTTGTACATTATGTCCGCCCATGTACCTCGTCCCTTCAGGCCTTTGAGTATTTCCTCCGTGAAGGATCTGCTCAAATACTGTTGGTTCTGTTTCATGGCAATCAGAACGTTCAATACCTGGCCTACCTCTTTTAACCCTGGGTACACAGCCTTGGTACAAGCATAACCCTGAGTTTTAAAGAAACTCCCTTCTTGGAATAAGTCCCTATTTGCAGTCTTGCCCTGTGTTGCTCCACATGCACCTGACCTGCTGGCAATCGAAACAATTGCTGGAGGTATAGGGGAGTAATCATTAATTCAACTCCCTTCACCGTTGTTGTTCCTGTCCTTGGCTCAAAGTTCTGCAAAAATTGTAACATGTACTGTCTATGGTGTAGTGTCCAATCTAGGCTTTGCAATCCTTGCAATCTCAGCTCCTCCAGTATTGTATCGCCTGTGGGGTAGCAATTGTTTGTTTCTGCAGAATGTGGTGCTCTTCACCCTGATTTCCTCCATTCCTCTCACTCTCTTCATTTAGACTCACAGAACTGTTTGGCTGTAACAACTGCAGGAATGCCTGTAGTGCACAAAGCATAAACGTATGGTTGCCGCAGAAAGCTATGGGTAATTTCTTGTAAGCCTGCGGGGCTTGCAAGCATCGCTCAAGAGAAAAGCTCGCTCTGTCCTTTCGTGTCTATGCCACTGCGTAAGTAATATTGCGAGGTATAGTCTGTTAGTTCCTCCATAGTTCCAAGTTATAGCATTGATGGTCCTGTCCTGTCGAGACGCCCGTTACTCAGAACGACGCCGCCTCTTGCGCTCAATTTCCCTCCATTTTCTTGATCCTTTCTCTGGTTTTCTATTGGCTGTATCCGCTGTGACTGGATTTTAGATTTTATCTCTTTAGTGGACTTTCCCTTGGATAGTCCACTAGGATCACACATGTGACAAGAATTCGGCTTTTCTGTACTTGCCGTTCGTTCCGTTTCCCTTTTCCGTACTCATTAATGGGCCGCCTTTCATCCCTTTTGACGGCCGTTCTTGTCCTCTTTCTTTTTGACACCTGTCCTTGCACTTCATTCTCGGCTGTGTGTCGCGCCCTGACCTCCACGTGTCTATTTTTAAAGTAATTTCCGTTTCTCTTCCTTCAGCCATTTTCCTGAAGTTATGTGTCCACTTGTCACTGATTCTATGGATCGTGTAACTTTAGTAGGCTGTGTTGAGCTGTGACAGGCTGTGTCATACTGTGTTACGCTGTGATAGGCTGTGATGCACTGTGGTAAGCTGTGTGATAGGCTGTGACACGCTGTGATAGCTGTGATAGGCTGTGTTGCGTGATGTGATAGGCTGTGTCACGTCGTGATGGGCACCTTGATGGGCGCCTGTGAGGCCCCTGTCACGTTTGTTTGCCCCTGGTCATATATGCTGGGCCTAGCGACAAGTGTTCCATACTCCGTTCGTAACACTGGTGCAGCCCGTGACTGCTCTTGCGGTTCAACATGCAAATCATGCTGCAGGGGTTTGTCATGGATACCACTGTACCCCTTCAACTTATTTGCATTGACTCTTCCCAGCATTTCTTTGTTAATGGTTTGTAACATGGCGGTGTTGTTATCATACATCTTTTGTATGACATAAGGTCCTTTCCACGGTGATTTAAGCTTAGAAGCTTGAATCTTTCCTTTCTTCTGCAACCATAGAACCAAATCCCCCGTCTTAAAAGTCTTTAACTTGCCTTCATCAAACTGTTCCTTTCGCTTCATCTGAATTCTGGTCATATTATCAGCTGCATCAGCACGTACTTCTTCCACATGGTATAATTCATGTTTCCTGACCTTGATGGAGTCTTGCAATTCCATTCTTTTTCCCCACTCCGTTCTCATGGTAGGTAACAGGAATTCCACTGGAGAAGTAAGGCTTCCATACCATAAACTAATTGGAATGGTGTATACTTAGTGGTGACTTTATATGAAGTCCTGTATGACCACAAAGCTGTCAGCAGCTTTGTATCCCAATCCGTTCTGTTTGCATTGACTATCTTAGCCAAGATAGTACATAGTATTTTGTTGGTAGCCTCTGCCTGCCCATTACCCTGTGGGTAATATGTTGTACTCTTTCTATGCACAATCATAAACTCTTTAGTCAACAACTCAATGGTCTCATTCATGAAGTGACTTCCTGATCACTGATAAATTCTAAGGGACAGCCAAATCGTGTAAGTATGTTCTCGTACAGGAACCTTGCTGTGGACTTGGCTGTGTTGTCCCTCAAAGCTTTAGCTTCCACCCACTTTGTAGTATAATCAGTGGCTGTAATTATGTACCTGTTTCGTGTATTCTTGGATGGTGGGTTAATTGGTCCAACAAAGTCTAGTCCCCATTTCTGAAATGGTTCCGTAGGCATTGTAGGATGCAAGGCCATCCTTCCAGATCTCTGCAAAGGTCCTAGCCTCTGACATTCATCACACTTCTGACAATACTCGTGTACATCTTTGAACAAAGTAGGCCACCAGTATCCTGCGAGTAGTATCTTTCTACTGGTAGTCTCTTCTCCAAAATGACCTCCAGCCACTCCTTTATGAACTTCCGCCAAAACTTTATTTACTTCATGGTGGTACAAGCATCGTTTTAGTACTCCATCAGGTCCTAACTTATACATTCTGCTTCCTACCATAGTATAAGGTAAAGCTTTGATAGCGATTCTCTTCCTCTGCTCCTTACCATAACTAGGTGGGCACTGACCATGAGCAAGGTAGTATCTGATTGGCCACTGCCAATCTAACCATTCATCTGCACTTCCTTGCACCTCCATTACAAATAAACTCGCATCAGGTAACTGATCGTCCACTCCTGTGGCGGCCTCTCCTGTTGTTAGTCGTGACAAATGATCTGCCACAAGATGCAAACGGCCAGGCTTGTAAATAACCTCGAACTCAAACTCATGCAAGATTATTAACCACTCGCTATCCTTCCACTTATCAAAGGTTTGTTCACCAGATATATCAGAGCCTGGTGATCCACATAAAACATAAACTTTCTTCCCAATAGGTAATGCCTGAATTTCTTCACTGCATAGATCATTGCCAATGCTTCTCTTTCCGTTGTGCTATAGTTCCTCTCAGCACTGTTCATCAACCGGCTAGCATAGTACACAGGTGAATCTATATTCCCTGTAACATTCTGGGCTAACACCGCTCCCAACGCTTCTCCTGATGCATCGCAGTGAACATGGAATACTACATGCCAGTGAGGGTTAATCAGCACAGGTGTAGTGTAGTTTACTGACAGTGTAAGTTCCTCAAATGCCTGTTGACATTCAGCTGTCCAGGCAAACACTGCATCTTTCTTCAGAAGTTTGCTCAATGGTGCTGCTATTTGTGCATACCTTTTGACAAATCTCTGTAATAACTGGTTTGCCCAAGGAATCTCCGTAGACTTTTAACATTCACTGGTGGTGGAGAGGCTTTAATGGACTCTGTCTTTCTGGGATCCACAAGGAGTCCCTTCTTACACACAATGTGTCCCAGAAGCACCCCTGAGTTCACACAGAAAGTACACTTCTCTGGATTCAGGCCCAGACCTCTCATCCTGCATCTGGCCAACATAACTCCAATTTATGCAAGTGCTCATTCTTAGAGCTGTACACACTGAAATCATCCAAGAACACCTGCATGAAATCATCCAGATACTCATGAAAAGATTCACTTATCACTCTCTGAAAGGTCGCTGGTGCATTACAAAGTCCAAAGGGCATGACTTTGTATGCATAAGCCCCCCAGTCTGTGATGAAAGCTGTTTTCCCTTGGTCTTCTTCTGCCACTTGCACTTGATTATAACCACTGAAGCCATCCATGAATGAGTACATCTCATGGCCTGCCACAGTGTCTAATACTGCTTCTGTGAATGGCAAAGGGAAAGGATCTTTCTTCGTACAAGCATTCAGCTTCTTATAGTTCACACATACTCTTAGTTTGCCATTCTTCTTGGGAACTATAACAATGGGTGACAACCAAGTTGTATACTCTATTGGGTATATAAACTTAGCCTCAGCCAACTTCTTTATCTCTTCTCCAACCTTCTGTGCGTAGTTGGGATTCATTCTATACCTCGCCTGCTTGATTGGTACTGACCCTGGTTCCAGTTCAATCTTATGCTGACAGACTTCAGGTGGTATCCCTTTTAGATCCTCATAGCTCCAAGCAAATACATCTCTGTATTTGATGAACAAGCTTTTAGCTTCTTCGAAGAATTCCGGCTCCAAATCAGCTCCTACTTTCACCATCCTCGGTTCCTCCTTAGTTCCCACATTTACTTCTCACCTGCTCATCAGCTGTGATTGTCCAACCAGTCACCACTTCATCCTGTAAGCTCACAGTGGCTGGTTCTTCTAGGATTTCTATTTCTCCTTCTCTTCTTCATAGAAATGTGATGGGTAAATGCTGGTTTCCTCTTCAGTTGGTGTTGCTGTCCACTACACCACAGCAGATACCTCTACAAACAAACTTAGGCTTTCCAGCCGCATCTCTGCAAACCTGCTCCCCTCTGGGTGTGCAGCAAATAGGGTAGCTTCCTGCTCCTCATCCAGTCCTCCTCTCCCAGTCATACTCTCTGACTCCTCGAGGTCTTCTTGTAGCAGGTAATCTACTAGATTTCTTTGTGGTAATTTGTATCTCGTGTATCCCATTATGCACGGTTAGTAACTGAGAATTCCAGTCATGGAATACCCTGGCCTGTTTCAGCCACGGACTCCCAATAATAAGGAGTAAGCCTCCATGACTTCATCCATTTTTAATACAGTTACTGTGATCATAAAGATCATTTTCTGTATGTGTATCTTAACTCCTCTTATTAATCCCAATGGCTGTACACTTCTTTGATCTGCCATTGTTACTGTAAATGGGGCTGGTTTCATGTACTTAGACCAAGCTTCTTCCTTAATTGGTCTGTCATGATATTTACTCCAGAACCACCATCTATCAGTACATCAGTTAGTTCTGTGCTTCCAATTCTCAATGGATTACTGGCATAGAATCATCAAAGTCCATGACTGGTTCTCGCCCTTCCGGCTTCACATTATAACTGGTCACCTTGCTGTTCAGGTCTGTGTTTCCTGTCTCTTGGGCAATTCGATTGATTGCTTGATACAGCCTGTGCCTACAATAAGGTGCCACAGCTAATAGCTGTCCAATGGTAATTTCTGCTTTGGTCTGACATATTACTGCAGCCAAAGTCTCTTCATTACTTTGCATGTCTGCATCTTCTTTTTTCCTTCTTTCCTCACTCCCTTTTTTCTCCATCCGAATCAGAGGAATCTGCCACAGGAAATATCAGTACTCTTTTTTGCATTTCCCTTATAGTATCTGCCACTTCCTTGTGCAGTTCCTTCTCATCTTTCCAAGTCTCTTCATCTTCAGGCATATCATTGCCACTTCCAGTCCATCTTCTTCCTCTTCTACTGGAGGTATTAGTTTGGCTTTACTTCTTGTTACTATCATTGTACTTACTTCTGGTACAACACATGGCCTAACCATGTGAGTTGCCACCACTGGGCCCTCATTCACAGGAGCTCTCATCTCATTCTGGTGTCTTATCCAGAATGAACAGGCTGCCTTGCGATGTCCTGGCTGATTACAATAGTAACATAGCTCTTTCACCATTGGGTCCTCGCCCTTGGTCTGTTCTTGGATTATTTCTATAATCGGATTCCCGGGCTGGTAATTCCCCCTTGGATTACCCTGATAGTTGCCTCTGGGAATTTCCTCCTTGGTAATTCCCTCTTGAATTACCTCTCCCTTCCATGCCATGTTATAACCACCAGACCTACCATAGTGGTCCTGATCATTGTTTCTTCTTGGCTGGGGCTGCACCTGATGCACCCTTACTTGCCTAGGTTCTCTTGCAGCTGTCCTTCTGTTGTAGTAACAATTCTCAGTAGAATGGTTATCCATTTTACAGATAGTACAGTGTTTCTCCTTCATGTGGCATTCTGTGGTGGTATGGCCTTCATTCTGGCACTTTGCACACCATACACCCTTCCTCCAATGTGTTGCAGCCTCTGTGGCATACTTCTTCAAGATTTCTTCCAAAAAATTTTCATAGTTATCCCTCTTCAACTTCTCCTTTCTCTTACTCTTCTTTTAGTTCTTGCTCTTCTTCTTCATCTGACTCATCCTCAGAGTCCTCATCTTCTTTTTCTCTCTCCTGAGCATTCCCAATTGCTCAATTCTGTTCGCAGTTTCAAATGCCTCCTCCACTGTATTATGGGGTAACATATCCACTTTCTTTTGCAACTCTGGTCTTAGTCCACTCTCACAAACCAAGTCTTCTGTAAACCCGGGCGCTGGTACTGCAGCCAGCTTTTTCATCATCAATTCCATCTTCTCCATATATTCTTCAACAGTTTCATGCTTCTTCTGCTTCAGCTGTTGTAAACTTCCATACACTTCATCCTCAGTTTTACTTGTCCTGAACCTATTTCGAAATGCTGTATTCAAGCCATTCCAGGTTAGGAAATGATTATCAGGAAATCTTGCATACCATTCACTTGCTTTCTTGATAAGTGAACAAGGAAACAGTCTCATCTTGGCATCATCGCCATTCTCATTGTTCACTATACACATGTGCTCAAATTGGCTAATGTGTACATCGGGATCCCCTTTTCCTGAATATATTGGAAAGGGTGGTTTTGCCCGTGTTGGTTGTAACGCCATCTGTGGCCCTACCTTCTGCCCCCTGACAGGTGCTGGCACCCTTGCTGGTGCTGGTCCTTCTGGACCTGTTGTTTTTGTGGTGGATCTTCCACCAAGTGGTGGCCCTTGAGCACTCCTTGCTTCTGGCCCCACGATATTCACAGTATTCCCAGTTTCAGTTGCACTACTTTCCCACACTCCCTATCCCCCCAGAGCCAGATCCAGGCAGCCCGCCTGATCCCCTTGAGCCGACACCTTCGTTGGCCTGTGATCCAAGTGCTCCACTTGATCCAGGTCCAACGGGTTGGGATGTCCTGGTTGTAGTCTCAACCTCAGCTGTTGGGTCTACTTCTTCATATTCTTCCTCTTCTAATTTCTTCTCTCTGTTTCATCCTCCAAGTTCTGCCCTTGAGTTTCTTCTTCACTCATGTAACTCAATTGTAATGGTGTTGGAGAGTCTGAACTCTCCGTTGGCTCTGCCACATCCTCTTCTCCTTCTTCACCTTCTGCTTCAGAAACTGGAGTTCCTGCTTTGGTGTTCCATGCCAACTCTTATCAAAGATTCTATCAAGTCTTTTATCCAAGGATGTACCTCAGATCTTTCACCTCGTGATTGATCTTCTTCCTGTACCAATTCCCTTAATCTTTCTTGCAAAGAAACAGAAGGAGTGGCATCCAACTCTAGTTCTTCCGGTATAGGTGATGCACTCTTTTGATCTTGATGGTGTGAGAGGTCCAGATGATTCCCCTATGTCTATTCCTCTCTCCCAAAGATATGGATAATTAGCTTTCAGATAGCTTTCTCTTTTGCTGAATATCTCTGTCGTCTAGCTTCTCTTTCATCACTCATGTCCCATGTCTTTCATTTCTTTTAATGTGGCAATAACCAAAACTCTCTTCTGTAATATCTCTCGTATATGCCTGGGTTTCTTTCAAGCTTCAATGCACCCTTGGCTATACTTGAAGTCTCCGTTACCATATAACCATATGGCAAACAAGTCTGAAAAGCTGTTCTTGGTGTGAGTTTGATCCACAAAATATCCTTTGGAATCCAATTCTTTACCAGTACCAGCTCTTCATGCATATGAGTATAAACATTCACCTTTCTTTCTTCCCAGCCTTCAAACTCTACTCGTTTAATGGATAGCAATGCTATCACATAAACCAATGTTGGTAACCAACGTGCTCTTCTCTACAGGCTACCTGATAAATCTTTATCACTCCTTTCTCCAGACCCCATTCTGGATCAGCATCATGCACTCGTTTAAGAATATTTTCTTTACAACCGTCTGGCAATTCCAAGAACCTTTGAAAGAATTGTTTGGACAATCTTTCTTCCTTCGTTCCACAGGGAATTTGATTCACTTCAAATTCTTTAATGGTCCAACCACCATGATCCCAGATGCCTGTCACATCTGGTTGTTCATGTCCCACCCCAGTATGGTCGCCAAATGTTGCGCGGCTTTTACTCACCCATCCCTTCACTATTCGAGGCGGAAACTCCAAGATTGAAGAGTTGGAAATCTCTAAGTACTCAGCCCGCGCAGAACAATCAGTCATGACCTACAGCTAGTGTATCATGGGGGTGTTTCCTATTTGTTTCCCTTTTGGTATTCATGTTAACTATCTTACCATTGATAATTAAGTATCAGTTTGCTTTATCAATCTATTGGATTCCATCAACTCATCCATTCATTCCACAGCTTCACTCAGATCTCTCTACACATTGTGTTTGTATCGTAAAAGTATCCGATTATGATTTATAAGGTATCAGGCCGAAGCCATTGTGTCTCTAATCTGCTCTACCATATCATTACAGCCTTGCATATATCAAGCATCTACTCATCATCTCTCTATCTTCACTTCCGTTCTTCATCTTTGCCCGATCCCCTCTCCTCTATCACCAAGAAGTCCTCCCCTGAATGATGTCAATAATCCTCCTCCCTCAATTCCCCGTTTCTCCCTTTATCTTCCTATCCGCGGTTCTAACCGTTTCCCTCACTAACCGTCGTCTGTGAACTAACATGTTCCCTTCGCAGGTGTTGTTCCCCACAGTCGTTCCCTGTCCTAGTCTTCGTTCCCTATGATCGTGACAGCTGTCAAGCTGTGACTGGCTGTGTGAAACTGTGACGGGCTGTGACTGGCTGTGCGATTGTGTTTGGCTGTGTCGGGCTGTGACTGGCTGTGTGGCTGTGTCTGTGCTGTGTCGGCTGTGTCGGCTGTGTTCTTGCTGTGTGACGACTGTGACGGCTGTGTTGGCTGTGTTGGCTGTGACGACTGTGACGGGCTGTGTCGGCTGTGTCGGCTGTGACGACTGTGTAACCCCCCTCTACAGTGCGCTGCTGTCACCCCTAAGGCTCCTGTTGGTCTCAGTCTGTGCAAAATTAAGGGTACCCTACAGATCCCGTATAAGTGTCTAAGTCCCCGACAGTCCTCTAACAGAGTTCTCCTCCAGTTGTAACTGTGATGAACATACACAAAACAGGTCAAACAACTAAACACAAACTTTGGATATTCTCACTCAAATGTTTCCACTGCAGACGGATTAATACTGAAGTTACAACGACCATGTTGGCCTACCTTGGAGTAGGCATTGCCGTGTGAGAGCAACTCCAACCATGCCTAAAACTTTAAAATCCATTCAGCTTTCAGTGCTCAAAGAGAGCATGTCAGCGTGCTCTACAATAGCTAATGCGGCTGTTCAAGGCGAGTTTGGCGCACCACCCTCGAGCTCTCAAAGTCATGAGTTAGTTCAAGGTCAGATGGTGGGCTCAGTGCCTAATACCAGATACCCTAAGCTGACAGACTCTATTTCTTGGAAGCAAGACCGTCCTGTTAAACAGTTTGAAGTCATGGCAGAAAAATGTAGAGGAGATGTTTCAAGTACCTGAAGTTTGGGTAGGAAGAACTGACCCTGCTGGATGAAGCTCACTTGGAGGCTGAAGTGTCTAAAGCCACGTCCGAAGCATGAATAATGCTTGAACAAAAATAAGTTAGGAATAAACATCCCTGAACTTGTTTCCAGTTTGTGACATGGGTGAACCTTAGGCTGAAAGGCCTACCTATCCTCAGCATTAAACTACAATTTAACCCCAGGGCGGGGGTCAATTCTTGAAAAATAACACATGCAGACACGAAAGGGAGATTGTCAATGCTCGATGTGTGGGCGCGCTGAAGGCAATACCCATTTTCTAAAACAGTGTCCCGGGTATTCTCATCAGAGAGCCACCCTCTTCAGGACCGTATAGTGCTTGCACCTCTGTTCACTAACTTTCAAAGTATCGATTCTGAGCCTAAGGCGCTGGCCCTGTTGGGGTCTAATTGCTAGGAAGCTCAGACACAACAGATTGATGCAACCAATTGTTTATATCAAGGTAGCTCCAACTACTGGAGTGAGCCCCTCACAAAGGTAATAGTAAGCAGACTTTTGTGATCAATCATCGTGTAGGTACCCTCACCGTAATGGTCACATACAAACTATCATGTATGAATGACTGTGCAACCTAAATTTTTAGGGTTTTACAACATGAATTGCTAGCAGGTAGCTCCAAAAATTAGCTCAACTAGACTCACTAACAAGACGTAAGTATATCCTTCTCTGGGCAGGGAAAAAAATGGAGAAATACCAACCCAACAAGGAACACATCATAGAGAATGATAAACAAAACAGGCATCACTGTCAAGATTCAAGAAAGACAATTAACCACCTGTGTTCAAATGCACAATGCAAGAAGTATAGAATCAGGCTGAAAGATTGCAGCGGGTGGCTCGTACTTGTAGAGTTCAAGTGGAAAGTTACTAGTCATGATCATCATTTGGATGGCAATCTGCCATCTCTTTCCAGGCGCTACGACAGAAACATTCATGCTTGCAGGAACCTAATTCCAGATATGCCGCACACCAAATCGACTGGCCACGAACTTGAACGAAACTTACCAAGGGTAGAGTCAGGCAACAATCAAGTGCTTTCCAGCGATGGCACACCCGAGCACCCCCGCCCAAGCTCCTCCTCTACTCCTCTACCCTCGTGCCTTTGCTGCTATGGCAGCAACACACAATGTTGCACTTTATAAGCTCTGCTCGCATCGCCCGCTTCCTCTGCTACCACCACCCAAGCGCGCCCATAGAAACACAGAAATGAAAATGAACTTCACGCATGCATAGAGTTGATGAAACAATCACAAGCTAAACCCTAAAAATCTTACAAAATGGTAAGCAAACTTTTGTGATCAAACATTCCCAATCTCTTCCCAATCTCTTCACATTCCCAATCCCAATCAACTCATACGTCTTGGCTAGCTTCTAGTTGCGCATCGCGCGTCATACATGGCAGCTCGTCGTCCCTGCACTTCAGTCTAGCCCAACGCGACCAGCCATCTTCCAGCCACCCCCCAATGAAGGCGACCTCCAATCGACGGTAATAACTTGATGTACAAAAACAATCAACGGCTACAATAAATTCAACTTTTTCCGACTTCGTTCCCGCATGCTGCGTTTTCTACTTCATATGTCCATTTTTTATGGACTGCAAGTTGCCGCTTTTGGATGGCCCGTACCATGCTTCTACCCAGGTGTTAAACCAGCTTTGAACTCAGACTAGAGTGTAGAAGAATGACCAGTCCAACTAGCATAGATGTACCTTACCATGGTAGAAATAGTGAAGATGTGAATGACTGGTTGGAGAGGATTCAGATGGAGGCAGATGTCAAGGATTTAAATGAGGATAAAACCTTCGAGGTAGCAAGGCTCAACCTGAGAGCCAAGGCTGATGAATGGTACCGTAAACAAAACCCTAGACCAGACAACTGGGAGGATTTCAGGGCAGCCATATCAGCCAAGTTTGGTGTCATTGACTTGGCAGAAATCAGGCTGAGGATGGATACCATCAAACAGGAAAATAGACAAAGGGTTCAGACATACTTTGATAGGTTGAACCGTTTTTTATAAGAAGTGGGGCGTTTGATTTGGAACAGAGGCGTAGATTTGCAGCAGGTTTGAGACCAGAAATAGCAAGAGTAATGTTGGGCACGCGTTTCTCTGATGTAGAGGAAGCACTTGAAACAGCCATTGAGATTGAGAGGGGCCTGGGAAAATTGGGGGAAATACCTCTAGAGCCCTTGGAAGGAGATGATACAGATGAGTCAGTTGTGTTTGTCAACCCTGTGGACAGAAGACTTGATCAGCTAAACACTACCCTACAGAAGTACTTCGATAGGGGACCAGTCATAAGGAGAAAGCTCGAGATCTAGGACACCACCTCGTGTTCGCTTTTGTAACACTTGTCATAAAGAAGGTCACATAGCTGCATATTGTCCTGAAGGAAGAACCCAAGCTAAGTGTGACAAATGTCACCGGTTTGGGCATTCCACGGAAATGTGTGGTGTGAGATGCAACTTTTGCAGGTACTAGGGCATACAGAGAGTGAGTGCAGTAGAAAACTCGACCAGACTATGATGGGAGCTCCTGGAACTAACTTTGTAGACATGTTCTATGATGATGAGGATGATATACTCGCAGAAATGACAGATCTGATGTCACAAAATAGTATCAAATGAAGTCAGGCTTCCAAGGACGCGCATCCCTGTCTAGAGTCCTATTGTTGAACCTACAGAGTTACCAGAGAGGAGTGGTGAGAGCAGTGAACAGCCAAGCAAGACCAAGAGTGAGATTTACCCAAAGAACAATTTCAAGGCTGCTATAGAAGGAGGTACTAAATCCTGAATCCTCAACCACTTCTACAAGGGGAGAATATCCTTGTCTCCCATGGACCTAATCATGACTGTGCCTGGAGAGTTAGACAAATTGAAGGGTCTGGTCAAAGTGGTGGAAAGGGCAATGGTACAACAAAAGGAGACAACTCACAGTGTGGAAATTGTGAGGGATGTTCCAAGGCCGTTGTACTCAGCCCACGATCTCTTATGCTTATACTGGTAAGGTCAAAGCGCTTCATGTGATGATTACAATGGGAGCTTACCAAGTCTTAGGCCAGATTGACACCGGTGCCATGCTTTCTATAATATCCGCAAGTACAATCAGGGATCTTGGCTTGATGGGATCTGTTGTTACTGATAAGGATATAAATTACCGAGTAGCTTCAGGTGCTCTTGAGACTGCAATGGGCAGACTTGAGGACATCAAGGTCAAAGTAGGAGAGCTGACCAATCGCTTGTCCTTTATGGTGGTGAACACGGATACGTATCACATGCTTCTGGGCTTGGACTTTCTCAAAAAGTTTGGCGCTGTAGTTGATACCGAAGCTGAAACGATTCGTGTACGCTATGGGCCAGGAAAGGATTTTGCTCACTTTCCTTTGCACACCATAAATTATAATGAGCCTGCAGTCACCAGAACAGCCTACCACAGAGGGGTTGAAGGCAGGTTAAGGTATGCAAGCACTACGTTAGTAGGTAATGTCTTAACCCTGACCTCAGATGAACAGTACCTAGGCTTGTGGGAAGAAGAAAGAAAGCCCGAGGAAGAGTTTGAGGACACAGAGGAAGAATCTCCAGACTCTGACATCTCTGAATCTGATAAAGATGAGGAGATGGGAGGATCTGAGCAGAGTGAAAGGGTAGATGCAGCCCTAAGAGATGTTGAAGAGATAATAGATAATGTCAACCTAGGGAAGGATTTGTTCGAAGACCAAGGGAGGTCTGAACTACTTCAGGAAGAGACCCATCATAGCATGGCTGCCTCTATTATACAAGAAGCTTACCAGAAAGCTTGGAACTGTGAACTAGGGAACAACAACGTGGAAATAGAGGATGATTTCCATGATTGGAATCAGATTGTGACACAGGAAGAAAGGCAGAGGGTAGCTAACTCTGTGCACCAGGTGGAGGGAAAGAGTTGGGAACCCAGCCATGAAGAAAAAATGGAGAGTCGTTGGAGAAGTCTGAAATCCAGACTTCACATCAATCCAGAGCTAGCCCAGGAACATAGGATGGAATTGGAGCAAGAGCTGAGAGAAAATCACGAGTGTTTTGCTCTTAGCAAGGTTGACTTTGGGTTATTACAGTGAGGTGGAACATACAATTGATACACAAGGCTTTCCACCTTGCAGAAGTCGTCCCAGCCGCCTATCAGAGTGGGAGGAAAATGAAGTACAAGGACAGATTGAGACTTTAATCTCACAAGGTAAGATGAGGGAAAGTAGTTCAGAATGGTCATGTCCAGTTACCCTTCCACCAAAGAAGGATGGATCCAAGCGTTTTTGTGGTGCTTTTAGGCCAGTGAACCGCTTGACTAGGGGGGGGTGCTATTCCGTGAGCCCGGAGGCGTGAGCCTGTGAGCCCAGGAAACCGTGAGCCCAGCACAGGCTCACGCCACGTCAGCATGCATACAGGGCCTATTTCCGCGGGTGTCACCTATTACCGCGGGTTGAACAGCCATTTCCCGGGAATGCAGACTGGATGTATTACATCCATTGTATCCATCCTTTGTATCCATTGCATCCATCTAGACGTTATCAAAGACTTTCCTTCATATAAAGAATTAATCCAGGTTTTCCAGATATCCTCTAGAAATCCCTTCACACAAGCATCAATCTGCTGTGTGTAATTTGCCCAAAAACTAGGCCTCAGGAGGGCCTGGGCTTTTGGCTCAGCCTCGAGACTGTCGGGAGCTTAAGGACGGAAAGCCAAACTCTGCATTGGAATGTGGGTACGTCGTGAGGAGGTGCACACTGACATCATCTAAAGCGGATCCCTGCGAAATCTTTTCTTACTCACCACCTTTGTGAACATGCCAAGTATGTGCGGGAGCATCATGGATGCTCACCAGATTTGAGAATGCCTGAACGATCTTTGATCACGTGGACTTCACCTCGATGGATTCACCAAGCATTCTTCTAGCAGGAATGGTTTGGAGACAAACGAGCAAATGATGCGAGAATGCTGTACACGAATCAAAGTCGATTGTTTGTTTTTGAAATGCACTCAAGCCTGTGAGGTCCACAAAACTCTAAATAGATTGAAGGAACAATCCGGGCAGTCCATGCAACCCCCATCTCCAATAATAGTTTGTTCCCATGAAGTTGCATCCCACGCACACATTGCAAACAGGACAACAAGGACACACAACCATCCCATTTCAAATTTGGCCCCGAATAAAACCAAAAGAAAACTTCATATCAAGTGTCACAGTCATCAGAATCACTCTCGACCTCCTGTGCTATGTCCACAAAGATTCTGGCCCCAACACCACGTCTTCTACCACGGCCGTCAATGGGCGGACAGCGAGTGCCATGAATGGACATGCTTGTTGCGAGTGCCTCCGCATAGACAGGTTGCACGTAAGACCGAGGAGGACTTGAAAGAAGTCCAAATAGGTGTGATAGCCCACCTACCTGCCCTTGTGCCCCCTTCCCCCTACCCCTTCCTTTCCTCACACCACCAACAACATCTTTTCCCTTTGCCTTTCTACCTCTACCCAGGGTATCCTGAGCGGGAGGCTCCTTCTCTGCAAGAGTCCTCAAATTTCTATCATGAATGTCGAGGTCGGCTGCTGCGGCGGTGGCTGCTATACGCTCATTATCTCTCCTCAAAGACACATCCTGAGCTGGGGTCTCAGAAGGAGGGCAATCCAAATACCATGGGAGTTTTGACAACTATGGGAGTTTTGAGCATGCATACTGGCCCTGTTAGGCCCAATTTCACATAGAAAAACAAGCACGAAGGGGGCTCAAAACAGTGTGTTGCCGCACACTGTTTGAGCTTCCAATAAGGATTGGATTCAACCTGCCAGAGTGGCCCCAGGGGACCGATTTTCAAATCAAAAGCAATCACATAAGGAAGCTCAAACAGTGTGCGTTGCCGCACACTGTTTGAGCTTCCAATAAAGATTGGATTCAACCTGCCAAAGTGGCCCCAGGAGACCGATTTTCACATCAAAATCAATCACATAGGAAGCTCAAACAGTGTGCGTTGCCGCACACTGTTTGAGCTTGCAATAAGGTGTGATTTTAATATGGCATAGTGGCCATAAGTGGCCAATTTGAAATAAAATAAAAGGCAGTGAAGGGGGCTCAAACAGTGTGCGTCCGCGCACACTGTTTGAGCTTCCATTTTGGAGTCGAATGAACTTGCCAGACTAGCCGTAGGTGCACAATTTCCATATCCATAAACAAGCAAATCAGGGGGGCTCAAACCGTGTGCGTTGACGCACACCGTTTGGGCTGCCAGGTAAGTGTGAATTGAACCTGACAGAGATGACCTTTGTGGTCGATTCTAAAATGCCAGCTGCCAGGTAAGTGTGCATTGACGCTCAAAGAGATGCCCTATGTGGCCGATTTTCAGATAAAAAAACAATGACATGGTGGCTGGAACAGTGTGCGTTGACGCACACTGTTTGAGCTGCCAGGTAAGTCTGCATTGAACCTCAAATACATGCCCTATGTGGCCGATTTTCACGTGAAAAAAACAATGACAAGTTGGCTCAAACAGTGTGCGTTGATGCACACTGTTTGAGCTGCCACGTAAGTGTGTATTGAAGCTCAAAGAGATGCTCTATGTGGCCTATTTTCAGATAAAAAAACAATGACATGGTGGGCTGGAACAGTGTGCATTGACGCACACTCTTTGAGCTGCTAGGTAAGTCTGCATTGAACCTCAAATACATGCCCTATGTGGCCGATTTTCACATGAAAAAAACAATGACAAGTTGGGCTCAAACAGTGTGCGTTGACGCACACTCTTTGAGCTGCCACGTAAGTGTGCATTGAAGCTCAAAGAGATGCCATATGTGGCCGATTTTCAGATTAAAAAATAATGACATGGTGGACTCGAACAGTGTGCGTTGACGCACACTGCTGGAGCTGCCACGTAAGTGTGCATTAAAGCTCAAAGATATGCCCTATGTGGCCGATTTTTAAAAAAAAAAAAAAAAAAAAAAACATGGTTGGCTAAACAGTGTGCGTTGACGCACACTATTTGAGCTGCCAGGTAAGTCTGCATTGAACCTCAAATACATGCCCTATGTGGCCAATTTTCACATGAAAAAAACAATGACAAGTTGGGCTCAAACAGTGTGCGTTGACGCACACTATTTGAGCTGCCACGTAAGTGTGCATTGAAGCTCAAAGAGATGCCTTATGTGGCCGATTTTCAGATTAAAAAAATAATGACATGGTGTGCTCAAACAGTGTGCGTTGACGCACACTGCTGGAGCCCTTGAGATGCCTTATGTGGCCGATTTTCAGAAAAAAAAAAAAAAAAAAAAAAAAAAAAACATGGATGCCTGCAACAGTGTGCGTTGACGCACACTGTTTGAGCTGCCACGTAAGTCTGCATTGAACCTCAAATACATGCCCTATGTGGCCATTTTTCACATGAAAAAAAATAAAGACATGTTGGGGTCAAACAGTGTGCTTTGACGCACACTGTTTGAGCTGCCACGTAAGTGTGTATTGAAGCTCAAAGAGATGCCCTATGTGGCCGATTTTCATATAAAAAAAAACAATGACATGGTGGGCTGGAACAGTGTGCGTTGACGCACACTGTTTGAGCTGCCAGGTAAGTCTGCATTGAACCTCAAATACATGCCCTATGTGGCCAATTTTCACATGAAAAAAAACAATGACAAGTTGGGCTCAAACAGTGTGCGTTGACGCACACTATTTGAGCTGCCACGTAAGTGTGCATTGAAGCTCAAAGAGATGCCATATGTGGCCGATTTTCGGATTAAAAAAATAATGACATGGTGGACTCGAACAGTGTGCGTTGACGCGCACTGCTGGAGCTGCCACGTAAGTGTGCATTAAAGCTCAAAGAGATGCCCTATGTGGCCGATTTTCAAAAAAAAAAAAAAAAAAAAAAAAATGGTTGACTGAACAGTGTGCGTTGACGCACACTTTGAGCTGCCAGGTAAGTCTGCATTGAACCTCAAATACATGCCCTATGTGGCCAATTTTCACATGAAAAAAAACAATGACAAGTTGGGCTCAAACAGTGTGCGTTGACGCACACTCTTTGAGCTGCCACGTAAGTGTGCATTGAAGCTCAAAGAGATGCCTTATGTGGCCGATTTTCAGATTAAAAAAATAATGACATGGTGTGCTCAAACAGTGTGCGTTGACGCACACTGCTGGAGCTGCCTTGAGATGCCCTAATTTTCAAAAAAAAAAAAAAAAAAACATGGATGCCTGCAACAGTGTGCGTTGACGCACACTGTTTGAGCTGCCACGTAAGTCTGCATTGAACCTCAAATACATGCCCTATGTGGCCAATTTTCACATGAAAAAAATAAAGACATGTTGGGGTCAAACAGTGTGCGTTGACGCACACTGTTGAGCTGCCACGTAAGTGTGTATTGAGGCTAAAAGAGATGCCTATGTGACCGATTTTCATATAAAAAAAACAATGACATGGTGGGCTGGAACAGTGTGCGTTGACGCACACTGTTTGAGCTGCCAGGTAAGTCTGCATTGAACCTCAAATACATGCCCTATGTGGCCAATTTTCACATGAAAAAACAATGACAAGTTGGGCTCAAACAGTGTGCGTTGACGCACACTATTTGAGCTGCCACGTAAGTGTGCATTGAAGCTCAAAGAGATGCCTTATGTGGCCGATTTTCAGATTAAAAAAATAATGACATGGTGTGCTCAAACAGTGTGCGTTGACGCACACTGCTGGAGCTGCCTTGAGATGCCCTATGTGGCCGATTTTCAGAAAAAAAAAAAAAAAAAAAAAAAAAAAAAAAAAAAAATGGATGCCTGCAACAGTGTGCGTTGACGCACACTGTTTGAGCTGCCACGTAAGTCTGCATTGAACCTCAAATACATGCCCTATGTGGCCGATTTTCACATGAAAAAAATAAAGACATGTTGGGGTCAAACAGTGTGCGTTGACGCACACTGTTTGAGCTGCCACGTAAGTGTGTATTGAGGCTAAAAGAGATGCCCTATGTGGCCGATTTTCATATAAAAAAAACAATGACATGGTGGGCTGGAACAGTGTGCGTTGACGCACACTGTTTGAGCTGCCAGGTAAGTCTGCATTGAACCTCAAATACATGCCCTATGTGGCCAATTTTCACATGAAAAAAACAATGACAAGTTGGGCTCAAACAGTGTGCGTTGACGCACACTATTTGAGCTGCCACGTAAGTGTGCATTGAAGCTCAAAGAGATGCCCTATGTGGCCGATTTTCAGATTAAAAATATAATGACATGGTGGGCTCAAACAGTGTGCATTGACGCACGCTGCTGGAGCTACCACGTAAGTTTATTGAAGCTCAAAGAGATGCCCTATGTGGCCGATTTTCACATGAAAAAAACAATGACAAGGTGGGCTCAAATAGTGTGCGTTGACGCACACTGCTGGAGCTGACAGGTAAGTGTGCATTGAACAACAAAGAGATGCCTATGAGGCCGATTTCCAAATGAAAAAGAATGACAAGGTGGGCTCAAACAGTGTGCGTTGACACACACTGCTAGAGCTGCCAGGTAAGTGTGCATTGAAGCTCAAAGAGATACCCTATAAGGCCGATTCCAAATGAAAAAAACAATGACAAGGTGCACAACACAACCTCATTACATTCGGGGTCTTCCTGTTTACTGCTCTCTGGGGTTGTTGTCGTCTTTCCATAATTGATGGTTTCATGTCATGTTTAGGGTTTGTTTTTCATCCAAATACAACACGGCTTCTTGTGGCTTCTTGTCACCCTAAACAGTTTTTCTGGTTGGTGTCTCTCAGTGTGGTTGTCTGCGAAGTTCGGTGCATGTCATTCCTACATCCTTTGCAGGCATCGCCCACAGTCTTTGGGTTAGTGCTAACCTTATTGACCTCAGTTTGTTTGTGGTGGATCCCCTTTCGAGAATTACGGGCTATCAGTTCGGGGATTCCGTTGTGAATCGCAATTTTTGGTCAGTGGAGGAAAACATGTCGAGGGAGCAAGATAGACTCGCTCGATTTCATTCCAATGCAGGTAGTCTTCCACTGACTACCACTACAGACGACAATGGGTTTGCAGTTGTTCATGAGGATGAGCTGGTTACAGTGTTCCCGCTGGAATTGGGTTCTCTGCTTGTTCAAAAAGAGGTGTATGACGAGGATGGGAATTTGGATTCTGGGCACTTGGAGAAACCATTGGTTGGCGAGTGTGGAAGGAAGTGGAGAGTCCTTCCAGGCACATCCTGTGTCCTTGGAAAAAGAGAGAAGACAATCAGCAGGATCAGTAGTTACCCCTGGCACTGCAGCATCAGTCGTGCAGCAGAAGGGCACAGTTCATGTGAAACAAGAGGTGAGCACATCCACTACATTCGTGACTCTTTCAGACTCGTCCTCGGAGGATGTTTCTGAGATTCCTCCGCCAGTGCAGACTCCCATCTTGGATGATGACGAATTGCAGGAGATAACGAGTGTCATTCCGAAATTGAAAGCCCTCGCAGGGGTGCCTGGGTGCAAGAGCGAGCTGCGTTTTGTTGATTGGGAGTCCCTTCGTGTGCAGCGGGTTCAATACGTGCCAACAAAGTTTGATGGGGACATCTTGTTTGAGCTCAACCCTCCCACGTCTTCCAGTGGACTGGCTAGGCTTCTGCAAGGCATGGACAAGAAACATGACGGACACCCTTGGTGCATGACAAAAACATCGAACATCCACAACGACATTGGATTGAAATTTCAAAGGTCGGTTTGCGTTGGGCATTGCAAGTGCGTGAATATTTCTTGCCCTCGGCTGAGAAACAGCGCTAATCGGCTGATGACGAATCGGGTGCAAATCACAAATGCAAGATGGAATCGGCTAGAATTTTGCAGGCTCGGGTGACTCGTATCACCGAAGTCCCTGCCCCGGGGTATGGACGGATTTACACAGTGCTGTCTATTGGCTCAATTTTTCATGGCAAAGAATATCAGGTTACCGTGGGGAATTTCCCTAAATGCACTTGTCCGGATTTTGTAACGATGCGTGAGGGCGCTCTCGGCATGAGAGGGAAGTGGATCCTCTGCAAGCATCAAATTACATATACCTTGTAATTATGTGTTGCGACGGTAAGAGAGACCAATTCATTCACCAAGCCACACTAGGCTACGGAGAAGTCATCACCCTTCTGCAGCGGGACACCTCACGTGGGGCTCCGCCAAATTCTCTTTGAACACATACGAGCCATGCCCGCTTCCCATGCTGGTTTCCAGGTTACCGTGTGAAGACTTTGCATTTATGACAAACACATACATTTCGTTCACGGAACCAGGGCAAATGCACATGCCATTCATTGTAAGCGTCTATCTGTGAATTCAAATAAAGTGTGTCAATCATTCTGAGCTCAAATCTGCCATATTTTCATATTCCTCTTTTTGTGCAGGCATTGCAGACACGGTGCATGGTGGCCCCCTTTGTTTTGTCCACGGTAATAGGCCCTCTTCCTGCAATCCTCGCCTATAGGACCTGCTTCTCCAGCAGATTTGTGCCGCTCACGCTTCCCTGAAGTGTGAGCTCAGCTCACGCTTTGCAGCTTCAACGTGAGCTCAGCTCCCAGGCTCACGGGGCTGGGCTCACGCCGTAGCTACGCTGGCTTGACTAGGAGGGATTCTTACCCTATGCCATTGATTCAGGATGTTTTGAGCCATTTGGGGAAAGCCAAGTGGTTCTCTGCACTGGATCTACAATCTGGTTTTTGGCAGATCAAAATGGACGACCAAGACATAAGCAAAATAGCAGTAATTACAAAGAAAGGATTGTATGAATGGCTGGTCATGCCATTTGGGCTAAAAAATGCCACAGCTGAGCTCAAACTGCAGGTGCAGAACATTGCCACAACCACTATAGACAATGTCTATAGTAGAATAACAGAGCTACAAGAGGATGTAGAAGGCCTGCAGACTCAGGTGGATGACCTGAGTTCAAATATTGACAAGAGAGTCTTTGTACCTGAGGAGCAGCTGATGGCTACTTATTTACATGCCAGAACTCTAATTTTTTAGTCTTCTTCGCAAGGGGTGCAGGAGATGCCAGTGGTAGAAGGGCCAGTGGTACCAATACCTCATTCATCTCGGCCTGGGTGAGCTTCCGTGGTGCTTTGCTTTCCACCGGCCCTTGTGCTAACCAGACCTGCATAAGGTGGTTATCCACCAAGTCCTGTGTGGCACCCCTGAGAGTCTGCTCCTCTGTGAGCCTGTACACATCTAACTGCTACTGTAAAGCCTCCATGCGCTTCATATGAGGTTCAACCAAACTCGCATAGGCAGCAACCAGATTATTGGCTTCCTTCCAAGCCTTGTTAGCCACAGAGAGTTCATTTCTATTGACCATGACTGTTTGTTGCAACTCCAGGATGTACCTCTCTTGGTCAGCCTCAACGTGTCTGTATTGCTTGAAAGTATTCTCATTGCGACAGATTGTATTCTTCATATCAACAATGAGTTTCGCCTGCTCGATTATCTCTGCCTCTGCCTTCATACATCTCTCCCCTTGTGTTAACTTCTAATGCAGTTTGCTCAAGAGTAGTTGTGAGTGTACCACATTGTATGGTCATCCTCTCATGTACTGCCTGCAACTCTGTATGTAGTGCATTCACTTCTTGCAACTTGCCCTCATGCTTCACCTGCATTTGGTATAACTGTTGTTTATGTGCTTCGTGCAACTGGTCCTGCGCGAGGCCTGCTTCAATCAAATGTCCCTTGGCCAACTGCAAAGCAGCCTTTGTGTCCTCTAACTCTTGCTGTAACTTGAGATTGACCTCCTCATCGACCTTGTTTGCACACTCAGTGGCAAGTCGAGCCTCAACCTCCTTCCTGAGTTCCTCCCTCAAAGCTGCCAATTGGGTAGATGGAACATGGGATTTTACATAAGTGCCCAACAAATTAAGTGTTCTGCTTATGGAACTCATAAGCATGGCCTGCTGAGGGTCATAATGGTGAGCTTGCTGCTGTTCTTCCTGATCCTCCATAGTGTGATGCCTCACCAACCATTTAGGCCATTGCCCCACCAGATTCTCTTCCTGAACCACCTCATCCGCCACAGGTGCTGCAGTGTCTTGATATTCTACCCCTGGTACCTCCATCACAGGTGTGGGTATTACATGCATAGCAGGGTTTTCCCTGGACAACCGCTGCACCTCTGGAATCACTGATTCCCTTACCAAGCCAGAGTTGAGGATGGAGTTATGGACATTCCATTGTGTCGCATGATTTCTATGCAGGTTGTTAGGCCCGCCCTTGCCAACGACATCCTAAGGCTTAGAGTAGACTTCTATTCTGGATACCATCCAGGAGCAGCCGTGTTCTATGTTTCTGTTGAGGGGATTGATGGATCTACTATAGATGTAGGTCCTGATATCATCTCTACATGGGATAGTCATTGGAAAAAAGTCAATGATGAGTTTGAGAAGTATCTTGAGTCCAAGCCAAAGTTGCATCATCTTCGGGGGAAGATGTTTCATGTCTGGGATGGGAATCATAGGCTTCAAGCATGGTATCCCTATATCAATGAAGTTCATGGGGCCAACTTGTCAAGACATGTATGTATGACAAGTTGGGTGCTCAATGCGGACATTGAAAATCGTGGTTCCCTCAGGTCCATCATGGATGGAGTGAATGTGTGAGTTTCCTTTCTATTCTTCATTTACTTTCATGTTCAATGTTGTCATGTTCTTGCTCAATGGATGTACATATACATATCTTCTTTCTAATGATCATATTTTATATGTGCAGGGCAACAGAGAGGGCACATGTTACATCCAAATTTGTGCACTTGGTTTGCAAGGTCAATATGATTGGCCTTACACCTGTCTCTGAATGGAAGAATGTATTGAGGAAAGAGCAATACGACGAATGCATCAAGAAAGCAGGAAAGACTTGGTATAACCTGACAATCCATGCAATGACAGAGATTTTGTACAAGGTAACATCATGTCTTAACCAAGTTTCATTCTTTGCATCCATAGACAAGATTCACCTCTGGTTCATGTTATGAACTGTTTTGGTTCTTTTGGCAGCATGATATTGTTGAGGCCCAACGCATGGCGGGGGAAGCTTACAAACTTGCTGAGGGGCCAAAGAGTCAAGAGGGCCTTGAAGATACAATGAGACAGGCTGGATTGAAAGCAAGGGAGCAACACAAGAGTCAGCTTGTGAAGTTGCTTCATATTGCTGATCCAACCCTTGGAGAGGGGTTTCTCTAAGAACTTAAACTGCATTGGTCACGTGTAAAGGCAGGATTAGAGGAAATGACCCAAGAGAAAATGGTGAACATTGCTACCGCCCGGGTGGATCCTGAAGAAAAGGTGGAATGGCTACATATATGGAATGGAGACCAAACACTTCACGACCATAATTTTTTTCCACCCGGGCATATCAGTGGGCCAACACTTGATCCTTGGCTGAATAGAAGGACTTTTTGGTGGCAGGTACATATACAATCACTATCTTCTCAATGCAATTAATTCATTTTGTTGATGACACATTAACATAGTTATTTAACTGACCGCATTTTCTGGCAGCTTCGCAAGGTTGCCTTGGCTCAGTTTGCCTTGTACACCACTCAGCTTGGCCAATTTCATGTTGCCTTGGAGGAAGGAGAGAGTGAGAGATCCATCCATATCAGTTTGGCACGGTATCAAGTGTCCTAGAGTAACCGGCTTCTAAAAGAGGCTAAGTTTCCAATGCTTGTACATTCAAGAACACTGTCTGGTCATGAAAACAGGTCTGCCCTACATTGTAGCATGTTACCAGATAAATTCTTTAAAGCCATCAGCTTGTCATATCATTGCTCCATTGTCACATCAGTATGCCATAGGGAACAAGAGATAGTCGCCCTAATGATTGTCATAAAGTAACAATCGGGAAATCTTATATCAAACTTTTAGTGTTTACCCACCCCTTGTTTTGGGTAAAACATGTGTACAAAACCAAAGGGGGCAGGTATTGGGACTTAGGTAATGAAGTCTGGCAGGGGTTTACCACCTGGTTATATTCAGACAAAACATCTACCAGCAGCATATCATAATTGGGTATTTTTTATGGTGCTATAAAGAGCAAAGCCATGACCAGGAGAAACATAGAAACATTTGAGCCAAAGAAATGGAACTCATTCTTATCATAAGGTATCTAAATCTGACATAAGGCATCGGCTACAGGGGACCGGCAAACAAGAGTAATGTGCATTGACCGGATCATGTATTAGGTGTACACGTCTACTCCAGCAAGCTGTCTTACCGAGGCCTAGCTCAAAACTTCAGCATTCATAAGCCCTATAGATGTTCTATGCTTATCTCAGGTACCTTCAAGGATGCCTTGCTCTCCACACCGTGGTCATGGCGGGAGAGGAGGCTGATATCTCATGGCTTTGGCCTTCCCATTGCCTTGGGTTCGGTGGGTTAATTGGTCCAACAAAGTCTAGTCCCCATTTCTGAAATGGTTCAGTAGGCATCGTAGGATGCAACGCCATCTTCCCAGATCTCTGCAAAGGTCCTAGCCTCTGACATTCATCACAACTCTGACAATACTTGTGTACATCTTTGAACAAAGTAGGCCACCAGTAACCTGCAAGTAGTATCTTCCTACTGGTAGTCTCTTCTCCAAAATGACCTCCAGCCACTCCTTTATGAACTTCCTCCAAGACTTTATTTACTTCATGGTGGTACAAGCATCGTTTAAGTACTCCATCAGGTCCTAGCTTATACATTCTGCCCCCTACCATAGTATAAGGTAAAGCCTTGATAGCGATTCTCTTCCTCTGTTCCTTACCATAACTAGGTGGGCACTGACCATGAGTAAGGTAGTATCTGATTGGCCACTGCCAATCTAACCATTCATCTGCACTTCCCTGCACCTCCATTGCAAATAAACTCGCATCAGGTAATTGGTCGTCTAATCCTGTGGCGGGCTCTCCTGTTGTTAGGCGTGACAAATGATCTGCTACAAGATGCAAACGGCCAGGCTTGTAAACAACTTCGAACTCAAACTCGTGCAAGATTATTAACCACCTTGCTATCCTTCCACTTATCAAAGGTTTGTTCACTAGATATATCAGAGCCTGGTGATCCACATAAAACATAAACTTTCTTCCCAAGGTAATGCCTGAATTTCTTGACTGCATAAATCATTGACAGTGCTTCTCTTTCAGTTGCTATAGTTTCTTTCAGCACTGTTTCATCACCTGCTAGCATAGTACACAGGTGAATCTATATTTCTTGTAACATTTTGGGCTAACACCGCTCCCAACGCTTCTCCTAAGGCATCACAGTGAACATGAAATATACATGCCAGTGAGGGTTAATCAACACAGGTGTAGTTATTACTGACAATGTAAGTTCCTCAAAAGCCTGTTGACATTCAGCTGTCCATGCAAACACTGCATCTTTCTTCAGAAGCTTGCTCAATGGTGCTGCTATCTGTGCATACCTTTTGACAAATCTTCTGTAATAACTGGTTTGTCCAAGGAATCTCCTTAGACTCTTAACATTTACTGGTGGTGGAGAGGCTTTAATGGCCTGTGTCTTCCTGGGATCCACAAGACACAGCCCATCTCAGCCCCACAGGCCACAGGGCACAGCCTGTCACAGCCCCTCACAGCCCCTCATAGCCCCACAGGCCACTGGGCTTAGCCTGTCACGGCCCGCCACAACCTGTCACAAGCCCTCACACAGCTCGCCACAGCCTGTTCTCTTACACACAATGTGTCCCAAAAGCACCCTTGAGTTCACACAGAAAGTACACTTTTCTGGATTCAGGCCCAGACCTCTCATCCTGCATCTGGCCAAACATAACTCTAATTTATGCAAGTGCTCATTCTTAGAGCTGTACACACTGAAATCATCCAAGAACACCTACATGAAATCATCCAGATACTCATGTAAAGATTCACTTATCACTCTCTGAAATGTTGCTGGTGCATTACAAAGTCCAAAAGGCATGACTTTGTATGCATAAGCACCCCAGTCTGTGATGAAAGCTGTCTTTCCCTGGTCTTCTTCTGCCACTTGCACTTGATTATAACCACTGAAGCCATCCATGAATGAGTACATCTCATAGCCTGCCACAGTGTCTAATATCGCTTCTGTGAATGGCAAAGGAAAAAGATCTTTCTTTGTGCAAGCATTCAACTTCTTATAGTTCACACAAACTCTCAGTTTACCATTCTTCTTGGGAACTATCACAATGGGTGACAACCAAGTTGTATACTCTATCGGGTATATAAACTTAGCCTCAACCAACTTCTTGATCTCTTCTCCAACCTTCTGTGCATAGTTGGGATTCATTCTGTACCTTGCCTGTTTGATTGGTACTGTCCCTGGTTCCAGTTCAATCTTATGCTGACAGATCTCATGTGGTATCCCTTTTAGATCCTCGTAGCTCCAAGCAAATACATCTTTGTATTTGATGAACAAACTCTTTGCTTCCTCAAAGAATTCTGGCTCCAAATCAGCCCCTACCTTCACCATCCTCGGTTCCTCTTCAGTTCTCACATTCACTCCTCTCACTTGCTCATCAGCTGTGATTGTCCAACCAGTCACCACTTCATCCTGTAAACTCACAGTGGCTGGTTTGTAGTGTGAAAAGAAGGGGGCATATATCCCCTTCTGTCTAATCCTAATCTAGTTCTTAGTGCAAGGTCTTGTTGTTATCCTGGTTCTCCCACACAGGTTGGCTACATCCATGTTGTTTATGATCAGAGTTCATGAAGCCCTCATCCACGCCGCAGCGGAAGAGAAGACATGGATGGGACAAGTGAAGGTGTTTCCTGCATAGTGCAACAGGCCTGACTAGGGTTCTGTCTTGCACCAGCTTAGTTTTCATGCTGATATAGTCACTCAAACAGCTTACCAGTGGGTTAATGACAGCCTATGAGTTCACCATTTGCATGTAGCATCTACATTGAACCCCCTTTGTTGTCATGCAATCACCGAAAGTGCAAGGCAACATGTATCTACCATACAATGCAGGTCTGATATTTCTATCCAACTCATGGTCTTTCCTTTATCTCTCAACTGACCCTCCTCTCATCATTCTTTTGCTGAGCGGATCTCTCTTCTTCCCAATGTTTTATCTCCCTTTTCTGATGCAAGTGCCCATAATGGACCAGACAGCCCTTCTATCACCATTCCCAATTGACATGCATCATCTCTTATCCTCTCTACACCATTCTGGTTTGAAGACCAGACCACCACTCCATTTCATTTTCAAAAACCCTTTTTCCTCTATCACATGTCTCTATCCTTTTCCCTTCTATCAAGAGCAAGTCCTAAATCTGCCCCAAAACGATTTCTAAGTCACACCCAAAAAGGAAGCATCCTATGTTTGAGAGCTGACTTCCCAACTTCTTGCAGCACTCCACACAACTTCCACCCTACCTCACTTTCTCTCTACCCTCCAGGACTGGTATGAATTCCAGAAGTCACCATTCCATTTGCCAAAATCTTTTTCTATCTCCCTCATCTCTATTGAGAGTCTCTCTAGCAAAATTCCATAGCAACTATCCCTAAGTCAGAGAGGGGCCTTGCATCTATGAACTTAGCTCTCTTATACTCCAGCTGAAGCGGTGGGATCGCCTGCCTGAAATGGCACCTCACCATCTCTGTCAGCAGCTCCCCTAACTCCTCTGGCAGATGCCCGTCATGATGGAGCTGCTCCATCATCTTAACTAGCCTTTGATCAAGTCTGCAACCCCACCTTCCTATTCCCTGGCAGCAGGTTGTTTCCCTTGCAGGTTCATCCTCCTTGTCATCGTGGTTATGAGAGTAACGACGGCACTGCTGCCCCTCCACCGAGCTGCTTTCCCCGCAACTCCTACACCTTCAGCGGTCAAATCACAGGAAGCACCGCCTCTATGCCTTCATTACTTCTGTCAGTAGTACATGATATTACTCCTTCCCTTGCCTTGATGAATCGTCCTGCACCGCCTCCCTTCTCCTGGCTTGAGCAAAATTACCTAGCTGTTCCCTGCACGATTACCCTCCAGCAAGCCCTAAGCTTCCTCGACCCGACGTTTCTACGGTAATCACCAGCGATGAAAGCCATTCATCCTATGGATGAAAAGGCGTATTTCATGACTTAGCCACATTTTGTCCTGGCAGAGCAATAGCATAGTGTGCCCATGGAATTACCTGTAGGCATGGATAATTCCCTCCCGTTATTAGTACCCGGGCACTCCCTTTGTAGTAATGCCGGATCCTGATGCCAAGCAAAATTTCCATGTTACTCCCCTGCATTCACACTACATATGTAGTGTGTCTCCCTTTTTAAGTGTTAGGGTCCTCACTGACCACCTTCACCAGCTGAACACCTACTGGTGATATGAAAGGTTTCAAGTCGTGCCTACCTCTTACCCATTCCCTGCCTGCTTTATCTTTCAGCCTGCACCATCGGCCAGCTTCCCTTCCAGGATCATAAGGTACTCCCAACAGGTACATTGTGTTGATTCCCTTTCTGTTTCTGCTCCAGCTATCTTGGAGAGGTCCGTCTGTGATATTGTTTCTGATTGTCTTGCCTTGGCCTTCAGCAAAAGAAAGCCCCTCTCTGCTCATAATCTTCAAGGCCACTTCTGTCTGGCTGGTGCAAGCAGTGTTGTTCTCAAGCTGACACCACCATCTGGTTTCCATGTAGCTTATCATGCCAATTTCATGGCCTTCCTCCTTGGCCATAATTTTCGTGCTCCATCCCTGAGCTTGCATCGTCGTCCAGCCCTTCCTGTTCAAGTGACAGCGTCCCGATGGTCCATCTTTTCCGCGGCTAGAGCAATTCCAATTTGTGACAATACCTTCTTCCTCTTCTTGTAGTTCATGCCAGGCAGGTCCTGATCTCCTTCCCCTACAAACCAGCGTTTCCCAATTTTGTTGTTGCTCCCTGGCTCCTTGTTTTGAATCTCAGCTATCACTTGTGCTCCCATCGACATTCGCACCTTTCGTGCTGCCTCATTTCCTTCCTGCTCCATTTGTTGAGACAGTTGTGGGGTCTGTCCTTCAGAGCCATGCTGTGCATAACCTGCAATCATTTCTCTCCATGACCCCACTTTTGTGAGACATATTGTCACACATGTGTTGTGCACCCTTCATGCTTCCACGTTTGGCATACCTGTCAACAATGGAAGTATCCATAATGATATCTGGTGCAATACCAGATTTGATACTGTCATCATGGACCTCTTCGACTCTTACCAGGTCTGTCAGGTTCGCACATGCATTCAACACACACAGGAACGTCACCTGTTTGGGCTTCTCTCCTTCATCTCCAGCATCTGTAGAAAGCTCATTGCCTCTCTGAATTGCATCTGCTGGCATAGCCTTAGCTCCTTCAGTTACAATGTCAAAGCACTCTTCAAGGCCATTAGCACCCGTGTGATGCCAATGATCTAGGTATGCTTGGGGATGATGGCACTCAGCCTGCATCGTTGCTTTATCTCCATTCTTGACTTCAGTGACAAAGTGTATGATCTTCTTGGCCTTCCCTTTGCCATGAATGTTTTGTCCAACAATGCTATAGTGTCCTGCATTTCTGGTTTCTGAGGTCTCGTCCTTGAACCTTCCTCCTCCAATCCCAGACTCCAACTATGAGTACTTCCAGTCTGCACATCACTCTGAACAACAAGCTCTCTTACCTTCATCTCTCCTTCATACAGCACCACCGAGTCACCCTTTTCACGACCTTCTCCACTTCTTTCCTCAATTAAACTGTCACTTAGTGGAGCGGCTGTTCCAGAGCTGCTCTGCTCTTGCTTTTTCAGCTCCATAGGCTGCAGATTACTCTCTACAGAGACGTGACTTGTATTGAGCTGCCTCCCACACAAGACATGCAGCTCCTTCACTTCAATGCTTGAGTTTGCACTGAGCATTCTCAGATGTCCTCGTGTACCCGGATCCCATACCCTTTGTTGGGCATAGTTCATTGGCTGACCTCTGAACGTTATCAGGTCAACCAGGGTCTTCTCAGCAGAAAGGCCAACCTTCTCTTTCTGATCCTATGCATCCTCTCCATCCCAAGATGCATCTCTCTAAGAGAGTCAAACTTTGCTGCTAGTTTCCCCATTTTCCACAACAAGAGTGTTGAACCGTGAGAAGATTTCAAATCTTTCTGTGAACGGTACTCAAATCTCCCATCCTTTGTTTTGTGGGTGGGAATTCAAGTTTCCTTGTATCAACATCTACAGTTTCAAGGGCTGGAGAGACACTCTGGCTTTTGGCACGAACTGGTGATTTCAGCGGACTCACATCTGATCCCAAGTTGTCATGCAAGCTGATGTCTCTTGTGCACTCAACCAACATCCACTTAGACATACCATCTTCCTTGTCATCCTTCTCATGTGCTATATTGGTCGTATGTCCTCCTTTACTTGAGTGTTCCGAACTCCTTTTGTATTCAGGTTCATTGTCCTCCTTTGTCTGCATTGCGCACATCTCACTCCTCCCATTCCCAATTGGTGTCCACATGTGTGTCTTTCTTTACACTCCATATGACCCTTCTTGGATGAACAAAAGGCAGTGACCTGCCCATCTACATAGCATTGGTCGTCCAACTGAAACTTCCTACTTCTGAACTCTTCTCACTCAATAAATTTTGACCACACAACCCTTGCACGTTGTCGTTGATGACATCAAGATTTCTGTATATTGGTGTGGTGGCGGTATCATGATCAAGACAATCATCCCTTGCTTCTAACTCTTGCTTGGTTCCACATTTTTTCCGCATGTCTTGCTCTATCTCCAACTGTGCATCCTTTATGTCTGATTCCAGAGGTGCATCTTGATCCAGACCCTTTCTCGTTTGAGCGAGCAATGTACACTCTTCCTCTACCCATCCCATCAGATCTGCCCAAGATTCCTTGTCATCTTCGTCTCTCAAGACACTCACTTCACAGGTTGTACCACTAATCCTTGGTGAGTTGGCAACACTATGCCCATACTCCCCAAGCATGTCTTGATCTACATGTGCCTTTGTAGAAGACCTTAGGATCTGCACAGGAACTTGCAACCTAGGTGCACTCTCTTCATTGACACCTGATTGACTCTCTGTTGAACAAAAGATATCTTCCAAGATCTCTTCTTCCACATCACAAAACACATTCACAACGTTTGTGCCAAGAGAGCTTACACATTCGAATTCCATCCTTCTGCTGCTCTTCGACTCCCATTGTTCCAACATTTCACAGCCTGAATCTTGCATTCCACATGTTCCCATTTGCAGCCCCAGCCGGTGATTCTTTTCACTTCGGATCTGATTCTGTCTTGATGGACATGCAGTGCAACACTCTACTTGCTGCCTTGTTTTGTTCAAGTTGAGAACTCGAGGAAGCATTGCAGGGACTTCACTGGTGTGGTTCTTCTCCCTAAAGCACCTCCGTGACATTGTTTTGTGATCTGGTATAGGTTTATGATCAATAGAACTCACAGGTGTGAACCTGTTGTGCTTATCCTTCTCAATCAGAGATAATTTCTCTTCCATCCCTGTAACAGACTCTTCCACATTGGTATCTATCTCATCAAACTTCCTTGCTAACATCACTTCATTCTTACTTGATTGATCTTCTCCTCCAAATTTCAAGATTATGGCTACTTGAAAATCATGCCAGTTCATGGACCTTGGTTTTTGCATTCGATGCCAAGTGTCAGCCCGTGCCTTGAGATTCAGCCTTGCCGATATAAATAACTTGTGCTCGTCAAAGCTCCTCCTCTCACCATCCCTTTTCAGATTCTGGATCCAGCTGCAAACATCCTCATCCTTCTTTCCGTAAAATGGAATGTTAGTCACCATTGCTCGCAAATCACTCTCCTATCTTGCTACACTAAATCCTACATTTCCCGGATCAAAGACCGGCCTGCTCTGATACCAAAAGAAGGGGGCATATATCCCCTTCTGTCTAATCCTAATCTAGTTCTTAGTGCAAGGTCTTGTTGTTATCCTGGTTCTCCCACACAGGTTGGCTACATCCATGTTGTTTATGATCAGAGTTCATGAAGCCCTCATCCACGCCGCAGCGGAAGAGAAGACATGGATGGGACAAGTGAAGGTGTTTCCTGCATAGTGCAACAGGCCTGACTAGGGTTCTGTCTTGCACCAGCTTAGTTTTCATGCTGATATAGTCACTCAAACAGCTTACCAGTGGGTTAATGACAGCCTATGAGTTCACCATTTGCATGTAGCATCTACATTGAACCCCCTTTGTTGTCATGCAATCACCGAAAGTGCAAGGCAACATGTATCTACCATACAATGCAGGTCTGATATTTCTATCCAACTCATGGTCTTTCCTTTATCTCTCAACTGACCCTCCTCTCATCATTCTTTTGCTGAGCGGATCTCTCTTCTTCCCAATGTTTTATCTCCCTTTTCTGATGCAAGTGCCCATAATGGACCAGACAGCCCTTCTATCACCATTCCCAATTGACATGCATCATCTCTTATCCTCTCTACACCATTCTGGTTTGAAGACCAGACCACCACTCCATTTCATTTTCAAAAACCCTTTTTCCTCTATCACATGTCTCTATCCTTTTCCCTTCTATCAAGAGCAAGTCCTAAATCTGCCCAAAACGATTTCTAAGTCACACCCAAAAAGGAAGCATCCTATGTTTGAGAGCTGACTTCCCAACTTCTTGCAGCACTCCACACAACTTCCACCCTACCTCACTTTCTCTCTACCTCCAGGACTGGTATGAATTCCAGAAGTCACCATTCCATTTGCCAAAATCTTTTTCTATCTCCCTCATCTCTATTGAGAGTCTCTCTAGCAAAATTCCATAGCAACTATCCCTAAGTCAGAGAGGGGCCTTGCATCTATGAACTTAGCTCTCTTATACTCCAGCTGAAGCGGTGGGATCGCCTGCCTGAAATGGCACCTCACCATCTCTGTCAGCAGCTCCCCTAACTCCTCTGGCAGATGCCCGTCATGATGGAGCTGCTCCATCATCTTAACTAGCCTTTGATCAAGTCTGCAACCCCACCTTCCTATTCCCTGGCAGCAGGTTGTTTTCCCTTGCAGGTTCATCCTCCTTGTCATCGTGGTTATGAGAGTAACGACGGCACTGCTGCCCCTCCACCGAGCTGCTTTCCCCGCAACTCCTACACCTTCAGCGGTCAAATCACAGGAAGCACCGCCTCTATGCCTTCATTACTTCTGTCAGTAGTACATGATATTACTTCCCTTGCCCTTGATGAATCGTCCTGCACCGCCTCCCTTCTCCTGGCTTGAGCAAAATTACCTAGCTGTTCCCTGCACGATTACCCTCCAGCAAGCCCTAAGCTTCCTCGACCCGCGTTTCTACGGTAATCACCAGCGATGAAAGCCATTCATCCTATGGATGAAAAGGCGTATTTCATGACTTAGCCACATTTTGTCCTGGCAGAGCAATAGCATAGTGTGCCCATGGAATTACCTGTAGGCATGGATAATTCCCTCCCGTTATTAGTACCCGGGCACTCCCTTTGTAGTAATGCCGGATCCTGATGCCAAGCAAAATTTCCATGTTACTCCCCTGCATTCACACTACAGGTTCCTCTAGGATTTCCATTTCTCCTTCTCTTTCTTCATAGAAATGTGGTGGGTAACTGCTTGTTTCACCTTCAATTAGTGTTGCTGTCACTACACCACAGCATATATCTTTTAAACAACTTAGGCCTTCTAGCTGCATTTCTGCAACCTGGTCCTACTCTGGGTGTGCAGCGAACAGGGTAGCTTCCTGCTCCTCATCAAGTCCTCCCCTCAAGTCATACTCCCTGACCCCTCGAGGTCTTCTCGTAGCAGGTAATCTACTAGATTTCTTAGTGGTAATTTGTATCTTGTGCATCCCATCATGCACAATTAGTAACTGGGAATTCCAGTCATGGAATACCTTGGCCTGTTTCAGCCACGGACGTCCCAACAATAAGGAGTAAGCTTCCATGACTTCATCCATTTTTGACACAGTTACTGTGATCATAAAGATCATCTTTTGAATCTGTATCTTAACTCCTCTTATCAATCCCAGTGGCTGTACACTTCTTTGATCTGCCATTGTTGCTGTAAATGGGGCTGGCTTCATGTTACTTAGACCAAGCTTCTGCCTTAATTGGTCTGTCATGATATACACTCCAGAGCCTCCATCTATCAGTACTTCAGTTAGTTCTGTGCTTCCAATTCTCAATTGGATTACTGGCATAGAATCATCAAAGTCCATGACTGTTTCTCGCCCTTCCGGCTTCACATTATAACTTGTCACCTTGCTGTTCAGGTCTGTGTTCCCTGTCACATGGGCAATTCGATTGATTGCTTGATACAACCTGTGTCTACAATAAGGTGCCACAGCCAATAGCTGTCCAATGGTAATCTCCGCTTTGGACTGGCATATTACTTCAGCCAAAGTCCCTTCATTACTCTGCATGTCTGCAGCTTCTTTCTTCCCTTCATCCTCACTCACTTCCTCTTCTCTTTCAGAATCAGAGGAATCTGTCATAGGAATATCAGTATTCTTCTGCATTTCCCTTATGGTATCTGTCACTTCCTTGTGCAGTTCCTTCTCATCTCTCCAAGCCTCATCATCTTCAGGCACATCACCGCCATCTTCATTATTATCATCTTCCTCATCTACTGGAGGTATTAGTTTGGCTTTGCTTCTTGTTACTATCATTATACTTACTTCTGGTACAACACATGGCCTAACCATGTGAGCTGCCACCACTGGCCCCTCATTCATAGGAGCTCTCATCTCATTCTGGTGTCTGATCTAGAATGGACAGGCTGCCTTGCGATGGCCTGCCTGATTACAATAGTAACACAGTTCTTCCTCATTAGGTCCTCGCCCTTGGTCTGTTCTGGAATTGTTTCTGTAATCCTGACTCCCTGGCTGGTAATTCCCCCTTGGATTACCCTGATAGTTGCCTCTGGAATTTCCTTGGTAATTCCCTCTTGGATTACCTCTTCCTTCCATGCCATTATTATAACCACCAGACCTACCATAGTGGTCCTGATCACTGTTTCTTCTTGGCTGGGGCTGTACTTGATGCACCCTTACTTGCCTAGGTTCTCTAGCTGCTGTCCTTCTGTTGTAGTAACAATTCTCAGTAGAATGGTTATCCATTTTACAGATAGTACAGTGTTTCTCCTTCATGTGGCATTCAGTGGTGGTATGGCCTTCATTCTGGCACTTTGCACACCAAACACCCTTCCTCCAATGTGTTACAGCCTCTGTGGCATACTTCTTCTAATCTTTTCTCATAGTTATCCCTCTTCAACTTCTCCTTCCTCTTACTCTTCCTTTTCAGCTCTTGCTCTTCTTCCTCATCTGACTCATCCTCAGAGTCCTCATCATCCCTTTTCTCCCTCCTGAGCATTCCCAATTGCTCAATTCTGTTCGCTGTTTCAAATGCCTCCTCCACTGTATTATGGGGTAACATATCCACTTTCTTTTGCAACTCTGGTCTTAGTCCACTCACAAACCAAGTCTTCTGTAAACCTGGTGCTGGTACAACAACCAGCTTTTTCATCGTCAATTCCATCTTTTCCATATACTCTTCAACAGTTTCATGCTTCTTTTGCTTTAACTGTTGTAAACTTCCATACACTTCATCCTCATTTTTACTTGTCCTAAACCTATTTCGGAATGCTGTATTCAAGCCATTCCAGGTTAGGAAATGATTATCAGGGAATCTTGCATATCATTCACTTGCTTTCTTTATAAGTGAACAAGGAAACAGTCTCATCTTGGCATCATCGCCATTCTCATTGTTCACAATACACATGTGCTCAAATTGGCTAATGTGTACATCAGGATCCCCTTTTCCTGAATATATTGGAAAAGGTGGTTTTGCCCGTGTTGGTTGTAACGCCATCTGTGGCCCTACCTTCTGCCCACTGACAGATGCTGGCCCCCTTGCTGGTGCTGGTCCTTGAGGACCTGTTGTAGTTGTGGTGGATCTTCCACCAAGTGGTGGCCCCTGAGCACTCCAAGCAACTGGCCCCACGATATTCACAATATTCCCAGCTCTAGTTGCACTACTTCCCATACTCCATGTCCCCCCAGAGCCAGATCCAGGCTGCCCGCCTGATCCCCCTGAGCCGACACCTTCGTTGGCTTGTGATCCAAGTGCTCCACTTGATCCAGGTCCAACGGGTTGGGATGTCCTAGTTGTAGTCTCAACCTCAGCTGTTGGGTCTACTTCTTCATACTCTTCCTCTTCCAATTTCTTCTCTCTGTTTTCATCCTCCAAGTTCTGCCCTTCGGTTTCTTCTTCACTCATGTAACTCAACTGCAATGGTGTTGGAGAGTCTGAACTCTCCGTTGGCTCTGCCACATCCTCTCCTCCTTCTTCACCTTCCGTTTCAGAAACTGGAGTTTCTGCTTTTGGTGTTCCATGCCAACTCTTATCAAAGATTTCTGTCAAATCTTTTATCCAGGGATGTACCTCAGATCTTTCACCTCGTGGTTGATCTTCTTCCAGTACCAATTCCCTTAATCTTTCTTGCAAAGAAAAAGAAGGAGTGGCATCCAACTCTAGTTCTTCCGGTATGGGTGATGTACTCTCTGATCTTAATGGTGTGAGAGGTCCAGATGATTCCCCTATGTCTATTCCTCTCTCCCAAAGATATGGATAATTAGCTTTCAGTTAATTTTCTCTTTTTGCTGAATATCTCTGGAGTCTAGCTTCTCTTTCATCACTCATGTCCCATGTCTTTCATTTCTTTAATGTGGCAATAACCAAAACTCTCTTCTGTAGTATCTCTCGTATATGCCTGGGTTTCTTTCAAGCTTCAATGCACCCTTGGCTATACTAGAAGTCTCCGTTACCATATAACCATATGGCAAACAAGTCTGGAAAGCTGTTTTTGGTGTGAGTTTGATCCACAGAATATCCTTTGGAATCCAATTCTTTACCAGTACAAGCTCTTCATGCATATGAGTATAAACATTCACCTTCCTTTCCTCCCAGCCTTCAAACTCTACTCACTTAATGGATATCAATGCTATCACATAAACCAGTGTTGGTAACCAACGTGCTCTTCCTCTACGGGCCACCTGATAAATCTTTATCACCCCTTTCTCCAGACCCCACTCAGGGTCAACATCATGCACTCTCTTAAGAATGTTTTCTTTACAACTGTCTGACAATTCCAAGAACCTCTGAAAGAATTGTTTAGACAATCTTTCCTTCTCAGTTTTACAGGGAATTTGATTCACATCAAATTCTTTAATTCTCCAACCACCATGATCCCACCAAATGCCTGTCACATCTGGTTGTTCATGACCCAGTTCCCCAGTATGGTCGCCAAATGTCGAGCGGCTTTTACTCACCCATCCCTTCGCTATCCGAGGTGGAAACTCCAAGATAGAAGAGTTGGATATCTCTAAGCACTCAGCCCGCTCAGTACAATTAGTCAGGACCTGCAGCTAGTGAATCATGGTTGTGCTTCCCATTTGTATTCCTTCTTGCCTTCATGTTATCAATTTACCTTATCTGATACTGAAGCATCAGATTGCTTCAGTATCTACTTAGTTCTAGTTTATCATGCATTCATTTCACAGCTTCCCTCATGTCTCTCTACACAGTGTGCTTGTATCGAATAAGTATCAGATTATGATTTATCAGGTACTAGGCCAATGTCAAGGTGACTCTAATCCGCCCTACAGTATCACTACAGCTCAGGAGATACCCCCATTTGTGACGAGTCTGTTTTCGACAGCCCCTTTCCAATTTTCTGCTTCCTGTGTATGCCCAACGGCACCAAGCACCGGCATTGGGGCCCCGTGGTTTGGGAGATCTCAACGACGCTACAAAGCAAAACAAAACAAACGTCTCGCTTCATATATTGATAATGGTTTTTTTAAATTTATTGATAACTGTTTTATGTTTCAGAGAAAACTCAATTTGCTATTTTTTATGAATTTTTTATCTTCCACACCGCAGGTCCAAAACGTATGAAACTGTCTCAATGCACTCATTGAGGGCTTGCCAGCGGTATCACGACCCCTAGCGGAGGCTTTTCCGTTTGGGAGATCTTAGTGATGCTACATCGTTTTTTTTTTTTTTTTTTTTTTTTTGTTCTTGTCTTTTTTGTACTTTCTATAATATACATGTATATTAATATATTACAAATACACATCAACCAACTCTATAATAGATAGATGTTTGTAAAAAATAAGAAGACGTATCTTGCCAAAGCAAACGTAACTTAGGATATCACTTGTATCCTTGAATGACCACCTACATGTTAAAACTTTGAATCCAATATCGTATTTTCTTGGATATTGTTTGCTGAAGTCATCACTAGGAGCTGTATGAAGCACATGCCCTAACACATTTTGTGGTACATTCACTGTAAGAAGAAAAAATCATTGCCTTGGTGGTAATGTGATATGTGACTACTTTACGGCAGGTGGGTTCGTATTCAAACCTCGTACTGTATCACCAAGACACTGACGTTTTCTTCTTATAATTATTTTTCTATACCACCAAGATAAAGAATTTTTTATATCGTACACATCAAAGTCATGGAGGAAGATCGAATATAAAGGAACTGTGCGGATTGAGCAAAAATAAATGAAAATGTATGTTTATCATCTTTTGGATGAAAACACGCGTATCACAAAGTCTAGGGAAAAAAATTGAACTTGATAGATCTGAAAAATAGAAAAATGTACAATTTTTCGAACAGTTGCATAGGGTACCTTCTCGTGCTCGTAACTATTCCCGTTGAAGGTGCCCAATCATATCTCTTATTAGACAAGCTCTTTGAGCTCTCGGCTATAAATATATTGCACAATACATCTTAAAAATAGAAAAATGTACAATTTTTCGAACAGTTGCATAGGGTACCTTCTCGTATTCGTAACTATTCCCGTTGAAGGTGCCCAGTCAGATCTCTTGTTAGACAAGCTCTTTGAGCTCTCAGCTATAAATATATTGCACAATACATCTTAAAAATAGAAAAATGTACAATTTTTCGAACAGTTGCATAGGGTACCTTCTCGTGTTCGTAACTATTCCCGTTGAAGGTGCCCAGTCAGATCTCTTGTTAGACAAGCTCTTTGAGCTCTCGGTTATAAATATACCGCACCGTACTGTACTATGCAAGAACATGCGAGATATTGGATTCTTCTATAGTGGTTCTCTCTGAGACTTGTTTAGTGACCTCTCCTTTTTTTATCTTCAGATTTTCACCGGTATTTCTTTTAAGTTGTCATGATAGTAGATAAAATCAAACACTTGTGGACTCCCTAACCGCGTACCGCATCAAAGAAGACCAACAAAGGGAGTCCACACATCAAGCAAATTTCGATACATCACTAGTAGACAAAGCAGCTACATAAAACTTTACTACACGTTCTCTTAGATGCCCCTTTCGGTAGTGGTGTGTTTAAATCATGTCTACTACATCTTTCTTCTCATGCCTGCTTCTTGCATGTTGGATGTAACTTAGATGACAATATGAAGATGTCTAGGAAGATTGTAAGGAGATTGGCAGTTACGCTTTGAAATTGTCAGTCGATCAATTTGTTATGGAAGCTTCTGTAAGGTGCCTATTATATATTGTAGGGTGCTATCAATAATCACATTTGGTTACTGGTCAATTTCAAAGTAATTGAAGTTCCTTTGTTACTGTTTTCCCTGCCCAATGTCCAATTTTCCGTCGTTTTGAATCATGTTTTATTTGCAATGCAATATCAACTCTCTATGTAATATCGTTTGCTAGAGTTGTAGGACTAGCGTTGAGCAATCTGACATCATCTTTAGGCTTTTAATATGATGTAGATGGCAAGCCATCAATTGACATCCAATTCTATGTAATTAGATTGTCTTCATGACTGTTTGAAGCCCCGAGCATGAAAAGTTGGGCTTAGTCTCATAAACCAATGTGGGCTGGCACCCTATAATTAGCTTTCGATAGCTCAGAGACTCTATTACTTCTTTATTTTATCAATTTATTGGTAAAATAAGATAGTACAACATGTTTTAGTGTTTTACGAAAGGGAAAACAAACTAATGTACGTGTGGTTCCACATGGACAATTATTTCAGATGCTCATGCGTTTTCAATGTAAATCGCTATAACAATTCTAGACTTCTTTCTGATTTTGTGGCGAGCACATTCAAATTTATACATTATCAATTCATGTATTTATTTATATGATAATGCTAATAACACAATCGATATCGATAATGTCGAAGTCTTTATTTCAATTTTTTTTCTTGTCTAGTCTTTGTATAATTAAAAATATAGATTAAAAATACACATCAACAAACTCTATAATAGATAGATGTATGTAACGATATGAAGACTCTCGTCAAAGCAAGGGTAACTTATGGTGTTCCGAAAGAACACCATGTTGAACTTCGAAGAGAGGGAGAGAGAGAAGACTCCGCCTCACGGCTCCTGCCCCCTCTTGGGGATGGGCCCTATAAAGAACTTCGAATCCATCACATTTTCTTGGATATTGTTTGCTGAAGAATGAAGTCGTCACTAGGAGGACGTAACAACGCCCCAGGAACGCAAATTCCCTAGTATATTTTGTAGTATAACAATCGTAAGAAAGAAAATGTTAGTGCCTTGGTGATCTATGATACGTTATTACACCACGACATGTGGATTTTATGTAATTCAAACCTCATCCCATTTCACCAAAGCACTGACGTTTCTTTCTTTTGATTATTGTACCATACTGCCGAGGTTGTACACATCAAAGACACGGAGGAGGATGGAATAGATGTAACTATCAGCCCATTAATAAACACCAGTTCCATGCAGTAATCAGATTGTGCTCTTGATCATGACCGTTTTAACTTTTAAGTCCGAGCATGTAAAGTTGGGCTTAATCTCATTTACGAGGGTGGGATGGCAGTATAATTGACTTTGAGAGGTCACAACTATTCCGACAGACTCTACTACTACCACTGTATTATCCATATACTGATCTAATAAGATAGTAGAGCATGTTTAAGTGTTTAGTAAAGGGAAAACAAAATAAACTATGTATGGTTTGACATGAAGAAATATATTAAATGCTCGTGCATATTCAATATAAATTGTTAGAATACTTCTACAAATGATTTTGTGTGATGGCATATATATGTAGATATTTATAGTAATGCTAATAGCTGATGATAAATTATATGCCAAACTTTTTTCATTTCATTTTTTTTCCTTGTTCTTGTTCTTGTCGTTTTTGTACTTTCTACAATATAGATCTATTAATAGATTGCAAATACACATCAACCAATCTATAAAAGATACATGCTTGTGAGAAATATGAAGACCGATCTTGCCAAAGCAAACGTAACTTATGACATAACTTAATCCCCGAATGACCACCTGCATGTTGAAACTTTGAATCCAATATCACATTTTATTGGATATTGTTTGCTAAAGTTGTCACTAGGAGTGCAAAGCGCAAAGCAACGGGAAGCCCTAGCACATTTTGTAGTACATTAATTGTAAGAAGAAAAGGTCATTGCCTTGGTGGTATGATACGTGACTACTATACGGCAAGTGGGTTTATATTCAACCCTCATGCCATATCACCGAGACAGTGACGTTTTCTTCTTATAATTGTTGTACCATACCACCAAAATAAAAGAAATTTTCATATTGTACACATCAAAGTCGTAGGAAAAAAAATTCGAACTTGATAGACTTTAAAAATAGAAAAATCTAGATTGATTAGATAGATAGATCTACAATATATATGTATTAATAAACTGCAATTACACATGATCAACAAACTAGATTTGTGTAAAAATAGAAAGATGGCTCTTGTCAAAGTAAACATAACTTATGATGTCACTTTACCTCATTACATTCTATTGGATATTTTTCTCTGAAGTCGTCACTAAAAGTATGGAGCAACACAAAGCCCTAATATATTTTGTAGTACGAAGATTTTTAAAAATAAAACAAACATTGCTTCGGCGGTATGATATGTGAAAACTGCACACGAAAGGTTGATTGTATTTAGACTTCATACCATATAACCGAGACACTGACATTTCTTCTAATAATTGTTCTACCATAACACCAAGATAAAGAACTTTTCAATGTTCATATTGTACACAACAAAATCTGAAATGTCTTTTAGGCATATAGTATGCTTTGTAGCTGTAGGTTGAGAATTTCATAAGAGTCTAGATTGCCCTATCCCTGTATATATTGCCCTATCATATATTGCTCTACAAAAAAAAAATGTATATAATTTTATTTTTGTATAAAATTATATATCAAAATAATATATATGCATATGTATATATATAACATATGAATCTCATATGTATCAAGTAGAACTTATGTCATATTCTGCTATCCTTATTGTGCTATTTTTGTGGACCAACACCCTGATAGCAAGAATTTAATGTTCAATGCAGCATAACCTCGAAATGAACCCCCATTTCCTCACTAAAGTTCGTGCTTAATAAGGACAAAGTTATCTCAACTCTATGTGTGAAGCACATTCAAAGTGCCTGGAAGGAGTTTTCAAGGGATCCTGATACATGGCATAATCAAAAGAAGGATGTAAAGTTTCAAAAACTTAGCACCATATTCTGTGACTTAGCAAAAGTCATAGAATACAAAGTCACTTCCCAACTGGTTTAGGTTAGAAAAGAGTAGTAATTCATTGTGAGAGGGTGTCCTTCACTTGTACATGTAGCCTGCTGGTTCCAGAGCCTTCATCTCCCTTCCCTTAGTACCCTGAAGCCTTTAATCTACAATGCTAAAAAATCCATGAAAGGTGAAGGACCCTTACTATGTGTCCGTCCCAAAAACACAGCCATTCAACAAACCGCAGGTTAGTGAAGATGCGCGAGGTAAGTAGTAGGTCTTCACATTTGCTATCGCTTTCCAACATGCATTCCTAATCAAGGCAAGTCAAAAGGAAATTAGGGGCAAGGGTATTACTCATGGAGACAACCACCTTGAGAACTTGAGGAAGATTTGCCTGTGTCGACATTGCAACTGACAGGTAATGCAACAGTTCGCAGCTGAAAACAGATATGTTGTGGTGCATAGAACATCTTTCTGATATAGGAGTCATTGTGGCTCTATACCAAGCTCGCGTGTGGTAGCATTTCATAAACGCAAAGCTGCAATTAAATGGAACGTGGACGCAATGGTTCACGAGCTATGAATTCAGCAGTTTTAGGAATCTGAACTCCTAACATGAATTAACTCTAGGCCGCCACCTTTCAGAATCACATATCACAATAGTCCTACTTAGGGATTTAGAACGAATGAATTCATTCCTTGTACCCTTCATTCTAGAGACTTCTAGAAACATAGGGTTCCCTAATGAAAAAATAGGTTGCAAGTAATTTTAGTTTAGCCTAATCCCAGGAGAGAGAGAGAGAGAGAGAGAGAGAGAGAGAGAGAGAGAGAGAGAGAGAGAGAGAGAGAGAGAGAGAGAGAGAGAGAGAGAGACTCGGGGGAAAAAATAAATAAAAATGCTTGTCTTTGTCATGACAAGAAAGGATCAATAATAGTACATGGCTGGATCAGATTGTTCTTCCCTAGGAAAAACAAGGACAAAACAGCCTTGGTAACAAGGCACCATCATCCCCTTCCTCAAGATACCATCTGTCATATTTTTTACTTCCATGTGTGCTTTACTGGACCTCAACCTTTACACATGAGTAAAATGTACGAAACAGCTCTATACAAGTGTTTCCAAAAGCACATATATCCAGGAAAGCATGTAACACATTCCCCATGCCTTGTCATATATGTGAGGTAAAAAACAACATGTGTTTGGGGGTGGGAGGTGGGAGCCTGGGAAATCCAGATAAGTTGCTCCCAATCCTAACCCCTATTAGTCATGCACCAAGCCAAACTTTCAAGTGAAGAGAGAGCAACTTCCTATATGTGGAAGAGAGCGCCATGGCTTCTTTATCATGTAGTTCAGTGGCTAAAGTTGTGCAATAAGAGAAGACTGCACATTAATAGTAGACAACATATAGAATTGCAGGAAGATTCACGAGATTGGCGGCCATGTGTTCTGTTCACGACCTTGGGCCTGCTTCCATAAACTCGCCGCCTAAGCACGATCGTGCTTAGGGTTTACAACCTAATATTTGATAGTATAGCGTATGTAGAGTACCTCATACTGTTGAATCAAAGCAATGGGAATGATCACATTGGTACCTAGAACTACATATATGGGCCCAAGCTGATGCGCTTCCCGAGACTTGTCTTGAGATGATGATGACTGGGGAATAAAGCCTCAATACCTCATTGAGTATCATATCCACCTACCATAAATGCGATTGTAAATTGCCCAATTCATGTGTCTTATGATTGAGCAAAAGCCTTGTACAAAATTGTGCAAGCTTACAAGCATCAAGGCTTTTGAACATTGTTATTTGAACGTTTGCACCATGTGGATTATAAAAAGAGTCTAGGCGCTTCAGCACTCATGTAATAGGGAAGTCGCTCATTTTCTTGTGCCTCTCATTTTTGAATAATTGGGAGTTTATGTCGCGCGTGTGGGACAGGGCGCACGGACGCGGGGTCACCCTCCCCCGCCCCGTCCACCCCCACCTGCCAGCCGCCCGCGGCCCTGCCCGCACGCCGCCTAGCCCGCCCCCGGACCGCGGCCCCCGCCCGCCCGCCCTCGCCACTGGGTCCGCCCGCCATCGGGTCCCCAGTGGGTCTGCCCAGGATGGGGTCTGCCCAAGATCGGTCTGCCCGCTGCTGGCGCATGTCGTCCGGCAGACCACCCCAGACCGGCCCAGCACAGCTAGACCTACGTGGCGCGCATCTGCCCCTCCAGATCCGGTTTTATCCAGACCGTCCGGATTTAGGGCATGCCATGGCACTCGCCGATCTCCTCAGACCCCATTTTTTTTTTTTTTTTTTCTCTGTTGCCGGTGTTGCTTGCTGTTGTTTGTTGTTTGACTGTTTAGAACCAATAGACTTGCCGGTTGTGAAGAATCCCTTTGCATGACTCCATGGACTCTCTGGCCACGTCGGAGTGCATCGTTTCAAGCCACAACCTCTTTTGTTCATATGCTTCTACTATTTTTGCTTTGTTGTTCGCCTATTCGTGGGACTGTTTGAGCGCGGGGAAGTGAGTTACATTGAGTTTACAGTGCAGACTTGAATGGAAGTATTTAGGTCTTTGCTAATAAGTACGACTCATTTTAGCGGACAACAATTGAGAATCGGCCTTTCCCTTGTCACACTGTCTTGTTTGAGGCTTGTCCTCCATATAGCATGTGGTGGAATGGCATTGCAAAAATAGCGGAAGCATATGCGCATGGCTGGCTGTATAAAATTCCGATTTCCTCCCGAGTTCCGTCTCTTGGATGTTGTTTGCAGGTGGACCCATCGATGCAGGACGAAATGGGCATGTGTGGTGGAATTTTTTGTGCAACGAACCAGTGGACCTTCCAAGTGTTACCATGATAGTGCAGGGATGCAGAGACCCAGCCGAGGGACCATTGAAATGGTGAAACGGGTGGGGACACACTACAGACAGAGGGCAAACCAGATGGGCAGAGCAGGAGAAGAGAAGAGTGCACCATGCCAGTCCAAACGAGAAGACCGAACCAACAGACCAGCCTAGAGAACTCTGGTCAGACCGCGACGGCAGACCGAGTGCACACAATGTTTGCCGCACGAATGCGACAGACCAGTGCCACAGACCCTTTTGGCATACCCTTTTGGCCGACCCTTTTGGCGGAGACTTAGGGCAGACCATGGAAGTCCTTGGCGGCGGCCATTATTGTGCCGCCGGGACGTTTGATGTTTCGACGGTAGTCCAATGACCAACGTGCATGGCCTCGGCGGTCGCACGTGTGCTCGTTTGTAGCGCCCGCCCGCTCTTCAAAGGCCGCGTGCCCGTTGTTGCCGAAGTGCAAAGGTATCAACTTACCAGACTTCTTCACCGCCAGACCTTCATTTCCTTTTTTGCTTGCTCTTCTTCATTTGCATTTAGCATACCGTCTCTGACACAATTCCTCCTTCGGTTGCAGCCATGGAAGAAGCTTGCCCAAAGGGCGGAGCCGATTGGGTGGAATATGTGCATGCCCCTCGCCACAAAGCCAAGAGAAGGTACTGGTATGAGCCAAGTGAGTACGATGCTAAAATAGCAGAAGCATTTTTGGACTTGCGCGTAGCGAAGGAGAAAGAGAACTGGCCAAAGGATCGGTTTCAGTGCCCCTTTTGCCCCGATATTGTCAAGGACAAAGAGACTCTAAACTGCCATGCCCTTGATGGAGGATGCAAAGGTATGGTCCTTGAGAACTTCAAGCCTTGGCCCAAGCCAAGTTCGTCTAAGGCCGCAAAAGAAATCACTGCAAAGTGTAGGGGTGCATATGCCGTCGTTCGGTCTGCTGAGGAAGTGCGGCAGCTTTATTACACTGAAGCCAGCCTGCTGGGCCCCGGCCTCGTTGTGCCAGTGAAGAAAAGGAAGCTCAGTGATGGAGCTAAGAAAAATGTAGACCGTAAAAGTCACTGGCATACCATGGGATATGAGAGTGAGTAGCAAAGAATTGCAACCAGGTCGGTCCTAGCAGACCACCACTAGCAGACCATAGGCTGCCGTTTCAACTTTGTCGTCTAGTGGGGATGACTCAAGTGAGGAAGACTCTCATGAAGATGCGGATCATGTTCAGGACAAGTCGACGGAGCGGCCGCGACTACTTGTGAGGCCGTACTTGGTGAACGACCCCATTGGGTATGCCCCGCCGGTACATGACATAACCCTTGACTCATACATCCCCATGGAGGAATCACACCCTCAAACAGACCCACAAAGCCCACCACATATCAGACCCAACAAACAGACCAAGAAATAGCCAACCCTAACTGACACTCATGGAGATGTAATGGGCACCCCTGTCCGCCCTGGCACATTGTATCTGCTTCCCCACGGTCTTCTGCCAGACCAGTACCCAGATGAATCAGATCCGGATTTTTTCCCTTTTTTGTATGCTTACGTGAGATCAAGGCAAATATAGCAGACCATTGACACAGCAGAGAAGAAGTGGGTGGAGGCACGATCACACCCAAGGGATGAAGACTACAACGGCCTCCAGGTACTTGAACCACTCTTTCTATGGTCTACCGTATTTCAGTGTTTCGATTTCCTGGTTGCAATTAGTGATATGCTATGTATGTGCTGCTGTCGGTCTACTGTTCTGGGTCTGCTACATGGTACTGCATTACTTGTTCTAGTTGTGGTCTGCTCTATAGGTCCAGAACCGTGTGTCTACTTTCCCCTATTGCAAATCATCCTATAGTGTTTTATTATTATTGTTATATATGTAGTCTGCTGCGAACGGTCTACTGTTTTGGGTCTGCTTTTCGCAACATGGTATTGCAATTGATTTGAAAGGCGCACTACTGTCGTGGCTGTGGTCTGCTACATGGGTCCACGGCTATGTTGTACTACTATGCTCTACTGGTCTACTGATATGGCCTACTGGTGTATGGTCTACTGGTCTACTATCAGGCCCAATTTTGACTGGTCTACTGGTCTATGGTCTATTGCTCTATGGTGTACTGGTCTAATGTGAAGGCCAATTTTGCTGTTTGTTTTCAGGAGGCGAATGCGCAAGACAACCGAAGGTACAGAGCTTTGCAAATCTAGAAGTACAGGTTGAACGGTCCTCCCTTGGAAAATACACTTGTCCGGAATGAGGTCCGTGATATTCGTGACTACATCCTGAGTCTGTATCCACAGTCGGCTGATGCCATTGCATCAATTCAGGATGGTACCACTGGCCGCGCAGCAGGCCTCCCTCCGTCTGCTGTAAAGGCTTTTGAGAGCGTCGGTCAGACTAGCAGACCCGGCTCAGTGGACCTTTCTTCCATGACCCGTCCTCCAGCGGACCTTCGTACCTCTTCAGCAGACCCTCAGTAGACCACATTGCGTGGTCGAACTGATTTCCCATTTGGCAGACCATGGCGACCTCCACAGCGGTCTACAACTGATGAGGACGACCCCACTCTTCCGAAGTTTTGTTGTGGGGAAAGCAATCGGCATCTGGACTGGTACAATGAGCTTCACCGCATCGTCGCCTCCCGGTGGACCTTTGCTCTACAGCCCTCCTCAATGGAGTTCACAGCGGAGGAGGCCACCCGTGTTTTGGACAAAGCCCGTGAGTATGGAGTGGCACTTCTGGCAGAGGAGACCGAGCCACCGCTTATCGCGCAACTCTTTCTCATGCACAACCTACGCCCACTGGAGGTAAGCACATGGCCATCGCCCACCCAATATTTGGTGTTCGTCCGAAGCACTTAGCGAGCTTGATGTCCAGAGAGTGCTTTTGAGGAGATGGCAAATTGTTTCCTCCGCCGTCAATGGATGCAATTTGGCAATTTCAGGTCTTACACCAAATTAAAAAAAGACCTACACAACCTGCGGATGGACCTGCTGCACGGAAGCGAAGAGGCTCGGGAAAGTATCACGCAAGACGCCATGATGTGGTTTGTGATTGTGCAGGAGCATGGCGCAAGGCAGCTTCTATGAGCCCTTTGTGGCCATACTGGAGTCGAGTCACCCGTTAAGTGCAGGCTCATTGGAGTTTGTACAACAGTAGACACACAAAACCCAACTCCCATGGAGACCCAGGGGTAAGGTCCACTACCATTCTCTGCTTCTCAGCAGATGTTGCAGTGGGGGGGAAAGGAATTGCTCCTCTCATTTTTGGCAACTCGTAAGTGCTAGGGAGGATCGGCGTTGCTTCCTGGGTTATCGCCAGGTCTTCAGAAGGTCTGATGTCCTGCACTGGCAAGGTCTACTGATGTTGGAATGGTGAGGTGTCGACGACCATACCTGCGTCGCGATGCACTTCTGCGGTGCATTTGTCAAGCAATGTACCAGGCAGGGTGTCCTCCTGCAAGGTCTGATCTTCTTTCCTCTGCTCCAACAAGGTCTGATCAGGTCTGCACTGGTCGAGAAATGTCTGCTCTGATACGGTCTGGTCTGGTCTGGTTTGGTATCCTCTGGTCATCTGGGGTATGGTCTGTTGTGCACTCGGATCGTCTGGAGTCCTTCGCTCTGGTCTGGTCTGTTGTGGTCTGGTCTGGTGTGATATGATCTTCTGTGGTCTGCTCTTGTCTTGTCTGGTGTGGGGTGGTCTGGTCTTGTCTAGTCTTGTCGGGTCTGCAGTGGTGTGCTCTGGCCTGCACTGGTCTGCCCAGGTCTGCTTTCCACCGCAGCGGTCTGCTTTGGGAAGGTGATGGGTGCCCGCTGATCTGGAAAGGTCTGCTCATGTCCGGTAATTTTGGGTAAGGTGTGCAATGCCTCCACGAAAGTTTGTTTTGGCAACGAAAAGTTTTTGTCACCCACATTCTCGGGCTTGGGATCACTGGCAATCCAGTCAGGGGTCTGCTGTTCCTTGTTCTCCGTAATCTAGTCGGGGGTCTGCTGGTTCGCATGTCGGTATTTGGGAGCTTGCTGGGAAGGGTTTGCTCGCTCCACGGTCTGCTCGTTGCGGGCCTCGTACTGCATACAACGTCTAGTCCCCCTCAAGACCAAATACGGGACGTCCAGACTCGCGGGCAGCAATAAATGTAGAACCTGCAGGAAAAAAACATGCAATGGTGATATTATATCGGATAACAGTTAATGATCATGAATCAGCTCAGAAGATTTTAATTACAAAATGGAGACCAATGCAAACCTGTGCCAGCTGTGAGATCCAAAATGCGGGAGCCAAGAGGTGAGCATCTCCACCAACACTTGCATGAAGGCGGGACTACGGTCTCGCGCACCCCTCCAGGCTTGTTGAGGATTTTGCATGGGTAGTGCAACATCTGGAATGTGGTTGTAGATGGCATCCAACTCAACAGGGTCTACAAGGGGGTCCACAACTTTGCCAGACTCACGCAGTTTGAATAGTCCTCCTTGCTTGGTGAGGACATGGGCGTGGAAGAACATGGTCTGTTAGAGGGGGCTGCTATTTCATGAGCGGCATGAGCATGAGCGGCATGAGCATGAGCGGAAAAAAAAAAAGCATGAGCAGACCATTGTGAGTCCACGGAAATAGGGTTAGGAGGCACGGAAATAGGGTCATGTGAAGTTGGAATGTGGCACCAGTGGACTTAAAATGCAACATTTTATTGCAAATTTTGTGGCAAGCCACGTCTATACAAGTGTGTTCTAACTGTCATAGCCGGAATGGGCACTACTCTCCTACACCCTCCGAGGAACTTGCCCCACCTTCTTCCTCATCCCCCTCATCCCCCTCATCCTCCGAGCTCTGTGATGCATCAGTTCCACTATGCCTCTCAAAAATCCCGTCCTCTCCTTGGGGGACTGTCCACCTCACCTCCTGGGAATCTTCTGCGTCTTCTCCCCCACTTTCCTCAGCAGAATCCAACACAAATCTACGAGCCCGACGGGCTCTAATAGCTGCTGCCTCCTCCCTCATCTTCATTTTCTTGAGGCTTGCCTCGTCTAAAATCTGCTGTACACGACTACGTTCGGAACACCTCCTAATGGACACCGAAGCAAGCCGGGCAGCATAAGTAGGCAGGATGTACTCCCTTTCTGGACTAGGCATGAAATCTCCCCTGGCAAAAAAAGGCACGTTCCTCCTGCCCATGAACTCCGGTGTAGACGTCCCTCCGGCAGTACTTGGCATCCTACAGTAAGAACAAATCCACTTGAAGAATGTCAATACCAGCACAACCAGAAAGGGTTTTCAATGAAATAAGAGAGCGGAGGGAGGTGCCTCACAAAATCTGGAGGCAACTTACAATGCCACCACTCACTCGTAAACCGGGGGCTCCTCGGCCTCGATCCCAACTTCCTCCCCCTGCTCCTTCTCGGATTTTTCCTCATCCTCCGAGGATGCCTCTTCCTCTTTCGGCAGACGTTCAGCCGCTGCAAGTTCCGAGTTGTGGAGGGCAGTATCTGGCTCGAAGGCGAACACATGCCTGTCGGACAACGTCCCTGCCCACATTGAAGCACCTGAGGAACAAAGCGGGCGGTTAATAGCTTGCGGCATGCAATTGCAATGGGGCCAGGGGACAAACTGAGCACGTGAAGGCTTACCCGTGCCGCATGTGAGGTCCAGAATCCGCCCTTGGACATCCGAGCACGTCTCCATGAGGGTTTGGATGAAAGCAGGGCTTCGGGTCCGGCTGTACCGCCACGGTTTGCCTGTCTTTGTGTCCTTCGGCATACTAGAGTGGGGCACATAGTTGTAGAGGACATCGTAGGTTACAGGGTCCACAGCGGCATCAACAAGACGACCGTCGTTGCGGAATTTGAACGTAGACCCTCTCTTCACAAAGCAATATGCCTCAAACACCAATGTCTGCACATCCAACAAAGAAGGGATCAATTCCAGGGTCTACTTAACATACACCACAATATGAAGTGAATGCAATAGATTGATAACTTACACTTTGGCCCTCTGTTCGCAACCCCTGCGTACTGATGCATAACCATTTTCTGAGGAGGACCGGGGTGACACTTTTCGGTGTCCACCTTGCCACCGCATTCTCTGTGGTCTTCCCTCTCGTGGCAAGGACAACCACACATCCACCGTCATCCAGAAGCATCCCCGCCAGCCCAAACCCGGCTTTCCAGTAGTCCTCAGTAAACCTGTTCCAGGTGGGCACACCATCCAGGCCCTCCAGCAGCTCCCCATCTGGAATGTCGAGGAGAATCATGTCGCAAGCTCTCTCCACCTCAACCCCCCCCGAGTGCTCTTGCAATTCGTGCTCACAGCCGTGAAGAATTCCATCATGGCTTCAAAACCAGGGGTGTCTTTAGGCTCTGTACCGGCAGCCCTCTTCTTGGCTTTTCCCTTCTGCTCCGCCAGAGACTTGTTGTGTGCCACCTTCTTCGCCCTGGCAGCGAGAGCGTCAAGGAAGCTCTCATTGACGCATTGGATGATGGTTGGAGGTTCTAGCTTTGGCCTGTGCGTAAACGTCACCGCCGAATACCGCCGTGTAGGCTCGCCCTCAAATGCCAACTTCTTGGCAGAGCCAGTCCCACTCCGAACTGACTTGGGAACCCGGACGACCGGTGACTGGGTAGGAGCAACAGCAGTCGCAGGACCTTGAACAAAATCGGCGTCGGAGTCACTCTCTTGGGTCCCCTCCTGCGCCTCCTCCGATGCCCCGATGGTTTTCTTCTTTTTGGGTGTTACTGCAGTCACCTGTTTCCTTGTCCTTTTCCTTTGACCTTTACTCTTCTCATGCAATTTCTCTTGAATTCCTGCCTGAGCAAGCTCTGCCGCTTTCCTGGAGTTCGCAAGCGCTTTTGCCTCTTTTGCACCCAACGGAGGCAGCGGAGCCCGGTTTCGTCGGAATTCAGCATCCAGCTTCAATTGAAACTCGGATGGGTCGAGCGAGCCGGGCGGAAGGTCCACATACCAAGGGCAATCACGCAAATGTTCCAGATGCCACTCCTTCACAATATCGTCAGTGTACATGGAGTCAGCCCCAGGGTTCCTCCATGCCAGGAAGAATGGTGGCTCGAAAGACAGATGACCTTTCTCCAAAAGCGAGAACTTACAGTACCTGCATTCATGAAAAACCCAATGAGGTCCGAAAATGGCTAACTCCCTGAACGGCAATAGGGCCTACAACTGGAATATGGCGCCGAATTTCCACTTCAGGGCCACCCAGTGTAGGGACTTAGCCCGAAAATGGCTAAGTCCCTGGACGGCAATACGGCCTGGAACTGGAAAACGGCGCCGAATTTCCACTTCCGGGCCAGCCACCCTAGGGACTTACACAAAAAATGGCTAAGTCCCTGGACGGCAATAGGGCCTAGAACTGGAATACGGCGCCGAATTTCCAGTTCCGGGCCAGCCACCCTAGGGACTTAGACCGAAAATGGCTAAGTCCCTGGACGGCAATAGGGCCTGGAACTGGAATATGGCGCCGAATTTCCACTTCAGGGCCAGCCAGTCTAGGGACTTGGCCCGAAAATGGCTAAGTCCCTGGACGGCAATAGGGCCTAGAACTGGAATACGGCGCCGAATTTCCAGTTCCGGGCCAGCCACCCTAGGGACTTAGACCTAAAATGGCTAAGTCCCTGGACGGCAATAGGGCCTGGAACTGGAATATGGCGCCGAATTTCCACTTCAGGGCCAGCCAGTCTAGGGACTTAGCCGGAAAATGGCTAAGTCCCTGGACGGCAATAGGGCCTAGAACTGGAATACGGCGCCGAATTTCCAGTTCCGGGCCAGCCACCCTAGGGACTTAGACCGAAAATGGCTAAGTCCCTGGACGGCAATAGGGCCTGGAACTGGAATATGGCGCCGAATTTCCACTTCATGGCCAGCCAGTCTAGGGACTTAGCCCGAAAATGGCTAAGTCCCTGGACGGCAATAGGGCCTAGAACTGGAAAACGGCGCCGAATTTCCAGTTCCGGGCCAGCCACACTAGGGACTTAGCCGAAAATGGCTAAGTCCCTGAACGGCAATAGGGCCTGGAACTGGAAAATGGCGCCGAATTTCCAGTTCCGGGCCAGCCAGTCTAGGGACTTTGCCATTTTCGGAGCCCTGACTGGAAATTCGGCGCCATTTTCCCTAACACCACTTAGGCCTCTAACATCCTGAAATGCCAGGACTTGAAAGAAAGGCAGCGCGTATGTACCTGTACAGAAGGCGCATTGCTGCTTTGTCCGCGTTCGGCTGGTCGGTGAACTCGTGGCTCCGGCGAGCATCTGCTATCTCCCGAAAGAATAGGTTGGTTTTGTAGAGCAGAAAGTACCTCGTCACATAGTCACGCAGGCTCTCTGCTGCAGGAGATATCTCCATCTTGAACTGATGTGCTTGTGTGTCCAGCTGCTCTTGCGCATTCGTCGTCACCTGTGGAGATTGTCCATCAGATCGCTTTCCTCAAAAAATACAATGAATCAACCCCCTACTAGAGTACAAGCCCCAAACGAAGCGTGGGGAAGTACCTGAAACCACCATGTCATGCGGTTCATCCACATGTCGAATGTGGGGTCAGAGAGTTTGTCCGGTTTGGGGAAGCTCCACATGTCCCTGGTACTTTGGGAACCATTCCAGATTTGGAGCCACCGGGTCTGTCCAACCACCCAGCATATTCGTAAGCGCCAAACACCACAAAAAGGAGTTGTTGCCACCACAATTTGGTTAAGAATGTATCACCTTTTCTGTTGCATCCACACAGGATGTGGCTAGACGATGGAGCTTCTCCAATGTCATCGTGGGCTTCAGAGCGCGAGAGTAGTGCTTTCCCACCTCCACCAGAAAGTCGGCACCAAGGGCGGGATCAGCTATGGCCACGTACTTTACCATCCGCGACTTGTACTTTATGCGGGCCCTCACCTCCGCAGCTTTGACATACGATTCGAGTTCCGGGAGGGTTGGATTCTTCTCCTCTGACTCCATGTAGAACCTCCGCGCATGTGCCAAATCCTGCTGTATTTTCGTCTGTCGAAAAGCAGCACATAAGATTAGAGATCCTGCTCAACACAATTTCTTCTATTGGGGGAGGAGAGACAAATTAGCTCAACAAAACTGCAGGAGCTTTACCCGAAATATGTAGTCCACCATGGCGTCGACGCTCAGCCTATACCAGGTTCTGTCTGCCTTTGCCTCCGACTTGCGCAGGAGGTCGGCACTGAGGGAATTGGCAAACTCTTCCACCCCCTGCCTCCCGACATCCTTCACTCGGAAGAGCATATGGGACAAGTTGGTGGCAATGAAGGCATTCTCAGTCACCCTGCAGTGCCACATTTCCATCAAACAATACTGAAATGGGAATTTTCATCATATATGAGGATTCGCAATGAAATGACTTCCAAATTCAAAGTCCAAAAGCGAGAGGGGTTGTAGCTTACGAGTTGATGTCGGCCATTGCAGCTTTGAGAAGACTGCGATCTTTGGGCCCCGCAACCTTCAGCACAACACAATCGACGGCGAAATGCCAATCGAGATCGTTGGGGTGGGCTTGGGCAATGTGCTCCATCCATGCCAGGAGGCGATGATTGCCGTCCCACACGTAGAACATCTTACCGGACATGTGCTGGAAAAGAGGATCACTAGCAATCGATCTCTCGAACTCCTCATTTCGCGTTTGCCAATGGGGACCCCATTTGTCCACCTCATCGGAAGTGTGGGCACGGGAAGCTCCGTGGTCGTTCTCAATGGAAACGTAAAAGGCGGCAGACCCCATTCGATATCCATCCCGGAAAGAGAATTTCAGCTTGTCGATATCGCCTGGGAGGGCAGGTCTCACCACCTGCAATGACACCAAGCGGCAAAGGGGAATTCGAAGCTTGGCCGGGTACACCATGCCCCCCAGCACCCTGCCAATGTTGCTGTGGGTTGCCTCCAACATCTTGGCAGCGGCCAACTTCATATCCGCCTCAGACATGACGTCTGCTGCAGAGGGGTTTTCCGGCAGCCCACCAAGACCGCCAAATCCAGCCTGTATGCTCCGGGTTTGGGGCCTGGGGATGTCCGGGAGAATGTCATCCTGGTCAGAAACATCCATGTCGTCCTCCTCAACAGGGTCAGCCACCTGCGAAACCACCTCCAGCACTCTCGTCGTCTCTACTGCCCTCTCCCTGGCTTCACCTCGAACTTGCACAATCGGTGCTCTTTCAGGTGTTCTTTCCTCTCCTCCACTCTCCACCGTATGGGTAATTGCGGGGGCTGCACTTGCCCGCGATGGTCTAACCGGTGTGCTACTGCCTCTCTGTGGTGTCTTGTAGGGATCCACCGTCTCTGTGTGTCCCTCGCTTACATTGGCATCTGTCATTTGGGCACCCCGGGCCTCTTCAGCTGCCTTTTGTCTTTCCTCCTTGCTAGCATTCTGTCTCGTCTGTTCTTTTGCCCTCTCTTTTGCCCTCTCACGGGCTTTCTGTTTCTTACTAGGGCTAGCAACAGGGGAGCCCTCCAGGACGACCACCTTTGATTGAGGCGAACTGACACCCTCGCGCGCACTGCTCACTCCCCCCTCCGCAGCCCGTGACTGCTCTCTCGCCGGGGATTGCATGTGCTTAGCTTTCTTCTTTTTCTTTGCGTGGGCGGGCCCTACTGCATGTGCATGAACAACCTCCATTGCCGGATCTGCTGTCCTCATGTCCTCACGCCCTTCACCTGCCATGCCGCCTGCACCAACCTCCCCAATGCCTACTCTATCGTAATCTCGTTGCAAGTCCTCCCGTCCACCAACAAAAGATTTAAGTTTGCCCTCTCGCCCCAAGTTGGGCGATTCAAACATGCGATGAGTTGGAGCTGTCGATGATACCACCAGCGTGCCGGGCTCGTCGTCACTCTGTGATTGACAAAAATCGTGAACACCAACAGTGGTGCAAAAAGCAGCAGCGCAACCACCATAGCAGCAATCATGTAGCAAAAATGAAAACATAACAAGTTTAGGAAGTATGGAGAGCCATGCAACAACAATGAAAACAAATGCAACCATTGCCTAAGAATGACATGCACAAGCAGCCTTCTCCAGAGCTGCCGGATTTGCACACGCATTGCAAACAATCTAAGGTTCAGTCAACTATCTAAAGTTCACTCATAAAGCAAAGCCAGGATGAAGATGCAGAAACAAAGCGAGGTAACGAAGCGAAAGCAAAAAAGAAATCGAACAAACCGAAAGCAGAAGTGGCTTGCCTGAGAGTACTCGGCTTCAGTTGGCGCAGGTTGTGAGCAAGACACTGGAATCTCCTGCTGGAGCTTCAGTTTGGCCATGCGAGAGATTGGCCGTCGTCCGTAGTACAGAGCTTTCAACTTCCGCCGCGGTCTGGATCTGAGGTCTCTCTCAGGAGAGCCACGCCCTTCAGGCGGCATAAGTCCCAGCCAAAAAGATCTCCTTTTTTGGGGTACCATGTTAAGCCAAGTATAGCATGAGATTTAGGGTACGTGTCCAGGAAGCCATGCGTCGCCAGCCCGAATAATAAGCGACGGCCGTCGACATTTATTGCCCAACTGCGCAATTAAATGTCGGATGAAGCCCTCCATGTCGGAAGAAAATAGACGAAAACAGTCCCGGAATTTCCCTCACGCAGGTAATTCGGAAGCGCGCGGATGGAAATCCGGCGCCGAATTTCCATCCGCGCAGGTAGGGCGGTTCGCCAAATTTCCTTCAAGCAGGTAATTCGGATGCGCGCGGATGGAAATCCGGCGCCGAATTTCCATCCGCGCAGGTAATTCGGATGCGCCCGGATGGAAATCCGGCGCCGAATTTCCATCCGCGCAGGTAGGGCGGTGCGCCAAATTTCCTTCAAGCAGGTAATTCGGATGCGCGCGGATGGAAATCCGGCGCCGAATTTCCATCCGCGTAGGATGGCGGTGCGCCAAATTTCCTTCAAGCAGGTAATTCGGATGCGCGCGGATGGAAATCCGGCGCCGAATTTCCATCCGCGCAGGTAATTCGGATGCGCCCGGATGGAAATCCGGCGCCGAATTTCCATCCGCGCAGGTAGGGCGGTGCGCCAAATTTCCTTCAAGCAGGTAATTCGGATGCGCGCGGATGGAAATCCGGCGCCGAATTTCCATCCGCGTAGGATGGCGGTGCGCCAAATTTCCTTCAAGCAGGTAATTCGGATGCGCGCGGATGGAAATCCGGCGCCGAATTTCCATCCGCGCAGGTAATTCGGATGCGCCCGGATGGAAATCCGGCGCCGAATTTCCATCCGCGCAGGTAGGGCGGTGCGCCAAATTTCCTTCAAGCAGGTAATTCGGATGCGCGCGGATGGAAATCCGGCGCCGAATTTCCATCCGCGCAGGTAGGGCGGTTCGCCAAATTTCCTTCAAGCAGGTAATTCGGCGCCGAATTTCCATCCTGCAGGTAAGTCGGATCGGTGCCATATGGATATTCGGCGCCGAATTTCGATTCGCCATTTATTTCTGAGCGAGGAATTACCTCCGTGCAGGTAATTCCCATATAAGAATTACCTTCGTGCAGGTAATTCACATACAAGAATTACCTTCATGCAGGTAATTTCCAGATGAGAATTACCTTTGTGCAGGTAATTCTGGACGAGGAATAAACATCGATTGGAATTACCTGCAGGAAGGTAATTGTCATCTGGAAATTACCTGCACAAAGGTAATTCTTGTATGCGAATTACCTGCACGAAGGTAATTCTTATATGGGAATTACCTGCACGGAGGTAATTCCTCGCTCAGAAATAAATGGCGAGTGGAAATCCGGCGCCGAATATCCATACGGCACTGATCCGACTTACCTGCTGGATGGAAATTCGGCGCCGAATTTCCATTCATCCACGATTCGAATTACCTGCAGGATGGAAATTCGGCGCCGAATATCCATATGGCACCGATCCGACTTACCTGCTGGGTGGAAATTCGGCGCCGAATTTCCATTCATCCACGATTCGAATTACCTGCAGGATGGAAATTCGGCGCCGAATATCCATATGGCACCGATCCGACTTACCTGCTGGATGGAAATTCGGCGCCGAATTTCCATTCATCCATGATTCGAATTACCTGCAGGATGGAAATTCGGCGCCGAATATCCATATGGCACCGATCCGACTTACCTGCTGGATGGAAATTCGGCGCCGAATTTCCATTCATCCATGATTCGAATTACCTGCAGGATGGAAATTCGGCGCCGAATATCCATATGGCACCGATCCGACTTACCTGCTGGATGGAAATTCGGCGCCGAATTTCCATTCATCCATGATTCGAATTACCTGCAGGATGGAAATTCGGCGCCGAATATCCATATGGCACCGATCCGACTTACCTGCTGGATGGAAATTCGGCGCCGAATATCCATATGGCACCGATCCGACTTACCTGCTGGATGGAAATTCGGCGCCGAATTTCCATTCATCCACGATTCGAATTACCTGCAGGATGGAAATTCGGCGCCGAATATCCATATGGCACCGATCCGACTTACCTGCTGGATGGAAATTCGGCGCCGAATTTCCATCATCCACGATTCGAATTACCTGCAGGATGGAAATTCGGCGCCGAATATCCATATGGCACCGATCCGACTTACCTGCTGGATGGAAATTCGGCGCCGAATCTCCATCCATCCGAGATTCCACTTACCTGCTGGATGGAAATTCGGCGCCGAATCTCCATCCGGGGGATGGTCTCTGTCGGAGAGGTGCCGCCTCTCCGCCGCTCTGTTGGATATTCGGTGCCGAATTTCCGTCCCGGGGGTTGAAATATGACTGCCAGGTTCCGACCTCTCCCCCCTCCCCGACTTCATTGGAACGGCCCCGAATTGAAATTCGGCGCCGTTTTCTCATCTGTGGAGGTTTTTATGTCGGCCAGTTTTCGCTCTGACACGCCGACAACACTTCCTTTGGGGGGGCCGGATGGAAATTCGGCGCCGAATGGCCGTCCAGGGGATGTTCTCTGTCGCACACTGGCCGGCCTCTGTGCCCCAGGCGACTTCATCCGGGCGTCCCCTGTTCGATATTCGTTGCCGAATTTCCGTCCGGGGGTTGAAATGTGACAGCCAACTGCAGGCCACTCCCCCCTCCCCGACTGCATCCGAATCGCCCCGGATGGAAATTCGGCGCCGTTTTTCCATCTGGGGATGTTTTTATGCCGTCCAGTTTTCGGCCTGACCCCCCGACACGACTCCCTTTGGGGGGACCGGATGGAAATTCGGCGCCGAATCTCCATCCAGAAGATGTTATCTGTCGCACACACTCCGGCCTCTGCGCCCGAGGCGACTTCATCCGGGCTTCCTCTGTTGGATGTTGGGTGCCGAATTTCCATTCGGGGGTAGTAATGTGACGGCACGGTGCCGGCTTATCCCCTTCAGCCGTCATCATCCGGACGGCCCCCCACTTTCTGACTGCATACCGTTGGCAGTTATTGCGCAAAGACGAGGGGCCGCATTCCGGAGACAAGGTTCATTAACACTCTGACTGTGGATTTTTGAGATAGTTGGCTCCCTGGATTTGGATCAGGCTTCGTCGCTCGGACAAATCGGCATCGCATTCATTCCCATCGCTGCACCCCCTTCTACCAGGGAGCTTCCCCGCACGCCATCCTGGCAGTCTTGTGTGCACATCTCCCATGGCGGAAAACCCGAGCGCTACAGTGTACTGCCCTCCTCACGAGCATAGAGCTTCATTTCCGTGCAGAGGGGACACCTGCCGGGTGATGGAGAAATATCTGTGCGTTCGATACCACCTGAAACCGGGGTCGGTTTTTTTGGAGGAGGAAAGGAAGGACTCAAACGGCCTTGTTGTCGAGAGTATTGTTGTGCTCCACGATGATTTCGGCGATGGCAGGGAATGGCGAGTTCCACCATCGGACAGCGTCATATACAGGGCTGTTGGGGACTTCATTTGCCCGCCAAATGCACCGTCTATCCTGGCGCCTTCCACGAAACAATCCGCGAATCAGAGAGTGGGTACCTCAAAGAGAGAAGTCCGCAACGAAGTAAATCCAGAGCCGAACCCATCCATGAAGACGACCGAGAACCGGGTTGTTCACAACCTGTCCGACTCAGACGAGGTCATGGAAGTTCCGAGGTCGTCCTGGAGATCAGGCAAGTCCTCAATGGACGTCAGTGGAGGAGGGAGTCATATTCCCAGCACGAGCACCGCAGTTCGATCTATTCTAGAAATTCTGCGAGGGCTTCACCTGGAGGGACACCGGTCGGAGCTGGCCGGGCTGGACTACAGCAAGTTCGCAATTAAATCGGTTACATGCCTTCCCGCCGACGTCGACGGTAATGTCTTCTTTGAGTTCCCTCCTCGGGCGGACTACTCGAGGGCGTCCGGAATGTTGACAGATATGGATAGAAAACATGACGGTCATCCTTGGTGCGTTACCAAAACCACCAGCATGAAGATGCTTGATGGTGTGCGGGTGCGCTACGTTGTTTGTGCGGGCGCGTTGCGGTGTTTCTCCCCAACTTGCTTCCACTTTAAATCCAGAGGTCACAGGAACGAGACCGATTGGACAGGCACAGCTCACCAACCATTTCGAGCTCAGGAGAAGGTTCCGAACTCCACATTTAAGTGTGCGCATTGCAAAGAACCACCACACTGCATGTCTGTTTGTAATGCCAAGCAGTTCTATGTGTTGCACCGTTTCCCTGACCTCACCCGAGCTTGCATACACGTTGGTTCCCATTGTCACAAATTGGCGAGGGGGAACTCGCGGGAGGCTGCCCACGAAGCAGAGCAGCTCGTTCAGGAGGAGGTTAAGTTGAGACCGGGTGCCAAACCCAAACAGATACAGCTCCAAGCCGCCCATAAGATGGCATTGGCCAGAATTATGTCGGAAGACGGCTCGGATAGAGTTCCTCTCGACGAGAAGGAAATGGAGGCATTGCTCGAGTCGGTGTCCCACGTATGTTCACCGAATGTCCGAAACCACATTGTCTCTTGCAAACAGAAAATTGGGCGTGGCTCGGATATGCACTCCATTCTGGAGGTGAAGCGACGATGTGGATATGACTACATTCATGGAAGTAGGTTTCCAGGACAAGGGACTGAGGCAGATCGTTGTTTCGTATTCAAAATGTCCACGTGTGGACCTGGCAGTGGCGTCGAACTGGTCGACAGGATGACGAGTGGGAACTTGTCAAACAGTTGGGTCATGTTCGACCATATCAAGCGAATTACAAATCACCAGTGGGTGACAATGGGTGCACATGTCTACGACACCCACTGCAGGATGCTAATGACAATTGCTATTTGTGAGATGAAAGGAGAGGACACACAATCGGAGATGCTTCTTTGGCAGGGAATAAACGAACAGATGGCCAAGGCGGGATTGCCCCCTCCCAATTTCCGTGGTTTCATGGCGGACAACGCACAAGCAAATTGGGCTGCCATCCGAAGGGTGTACGGGCAAGACCCCAATGTTCCCATGGAAGGCAAGGAGAGATCTTGTGGGTTCCACTTTCTGCAGAGCCTTTCGCAGTACACAACCAGGCTCGTGGCGCCAGATTTCAGAGAGGAGCACCGTTCCATGTGCCTTGCGTGGAAGCGCGCTCCCACCTTGGATGATGCAGAGACACAGTTTGCATGCATACGGGCTTGGTGGACATCGTCAGGTGCTGTAAGGAAATCAGACGAAGGAGCAATGGTCAGTTGGCTAGCATGGTGGCATTATCGTTTCCTCCAGTTCGGCGACTATATGCGGGAGGTGAGTTGCACGAATTCGCGTCCCGTTGGATATTATTCTTGGCCATATTTGTAACTTGCTTGTAACCTCAACATGTGCTTGTGCAGGAAATGTGTCTCGACTCCGACACCGACATGCCCACGACAAACATGGCCGAATCAGTGCACTCTTCCTGGCGTGCCTCCTCTGCGGCGCATCTGGTGGACATCCTCACTGCCACAACGGAGGACATTGTGAGGTCAATTATGCAGCAATGCAGGTACAACGAGTTCTTGAAAGGGAAACAGTGGGGCTTGGGGCCGGACAGGCAGGAAATGCTGATGCGGACTGCCTCCAGATCGAAGAATCCTCGGAAGTGGGCGGCGGCCTTGCGAGAGGGCCTTCGGGACACGCCATTGCTGCGAAGAGGCCAACATTTGGAAGGAGATGTTCATACCCGTCCAGTGAGACGAAGACTTGACGAGGCACCTGGCGGAGAAGAGGATTCATGGCGAGCTGACAAGAATATTCGCACGCTCCCTCGTGGTCCGGTGATGTTGTCCGAGGAGGTCTCGTCGAGCACCGGAAGTCCTGCACGTTCAAGATCGCCATCTCCTTTGAGCACAGGGCGCGTGCCCCGGCAACATAACGAGCCATCTGTAGTAAAGCAATACAACATTCCCATTGTGGAGACAAGAGTGTCGGAGTCACAGTGGAGAATTGCGAGGACATTGCCGGCATTTCGAGGGAAGTGTTGCGCCATCCGGGTGGATACGAGAGCACGCTGTGGTGAGATGATTCGGAGGAACCCACACGGTGCTGTACCTGCACCTTGTTTCAGCGGCAGATTTTTGACTCCCACATTTGCTCACGCCACAACGCAGACATTTTGGTTCTGTAGGCACGACATAATGACCTGTGTATTTGGCAAGCCCAAGTACGGGATTCAGGGAATGCCGGAGCCTCCGGGCGTCTGGCCTGTTGCACCGGGTTGCAGCCTCTCTCAGAATGAGGCGGATGCTCTATCTGCAGCAGGATTTTGAATGGTGCAACGCACAGACATCCCGGCCCACGCATTTCCGGTTCCTCAGACCCAGCCATTGCATACTGCTCGGTCCAGTAGAGACGGATTGGACAATTCTGCACATCCCACAATGCGATTCGGAAGAGTGAAGAGACGACACCCTCCCAACAAGTTGAATGAGACTCGGATTGCCAATGCTCTTGGGATGGCTTGCACTATTCAGAGCTCCGTGGACGTACCCCCACCCGGCCTTGGGCGTGTGTATCGGATGGCAACGGCCGGCTCGGCTGTACGCGACGATGTATACACAATTACGATTGGAGTGGAGCCGACTTGCAACTGTACGGACTTCTCGTTGATGGAAGCAAAGAAGGGTTCGAAGTATTATCCGTGCAAGCATCTGTATTACATTTACCTGAAGAGGTTGAGGATGAACGTGACTATTGATGACTTTATTCATGCACCGGCGTTGAGCGTGAACGAGCTGCACAAACTCCTTCTTAGGGATTCCAGAAATCATTGATGGGGCAAACGGAATCCTCCATATGGATATTTTCAAATGCATTTTGCTGTATCAGACTTTTTTTTTGCAGTGTAATGAAATGCACCCCAAAACTCCTGGAATGAGGCAATATTCCATTCAAACTGAGATCCAACAGAAGCAGTTCTGGGGCCATTTCTGGAAAAATGGCGCCGAATTTCTCTTTTTGGGGCCGAAAACTCGCTAAGTCCCAACATGCACTGGTACCTGTGTTTGGGAAAATGGCGCCGAATTTCTCTTTTTGGGGCCGAAAACTGGCTAAGTCCCAACATGCACTGGTACCGTGTCTGGAAAAATGGCGCCGAATTTCTCTTTTTTGGGCCGAAAACTGGCTAAGTCCGAACATGCACTGGAAAAATGGCGCCGAATTACCTGTCATGAGGGGACCTATAGCCGCGGAATTCGGCACCATTTTTCGCCAGAGAGACCTATTGCCGCGAAATACGTCGCCGTTTTTTCAGGTTACGGACCCTATTACCGCGAAATTCGGCGCCATATTTGCACATGTCGCTAGGAATTGGCATGAGCGGAAGACAAAATATCATGAGCACAACTGTCAAAAGTGCAATTTTCCCTTCAAGGGGCCGAATAATATATTTGTTTTTTCTGACACATTGCATTAAATTGTTGTTTTTTATTGTTTTTTATTGTTTTTTATTTTCGAAATTTGTACTTCTGCTCATGAAAACCGATTGTGTTACTACTCTGCTCATGCCGCTCATGCCGCTCATGCCGCTCATGCTCATGAAATAGCAAACCTCCTGTTAGACGTGCCATTTCCACAAAAACAGTGCACCCGGATGGTTTAATAATATGTATGAGAGTAGGAAGATGAAACATCAAACAATGAGATATTGAAGAGGGATGATTTTTACCTTTCTTGTCTGAGTGTGTAGAGGGGTGGTATTGATGCAAGTATATTTCCTTGATAATACGGAAATAGAGCTGCCCCTGGAGTAAGAAAAGAGCTCCAATGCAAAGGAATCATCGGAGCCCTGCAAGAACACCAAGCATCCATTGTCATCCAACAGGTCATTAGCAATGGATAATGCATACTCCCAATACGGTTTATCAAAAGCATTCCAGGGAGGAACCTGTACACCATCCAAACAGCCCTGTACAGGCATTCCTGTTGGGCAGTCCACGATGATCATGTCCATAGCCACAGGCACGTTTTTTCCATCCACAACACTAGACCAAGTTCCTGGCAACTGCAAACAACATACATAAAATGTAGGAGTCAATAGCCGGATGATGAGGATATAAAAACATCGAAGAATTCCTTACATTCAAGTTTGTTTGTTGGGGGAAACTCACATTTTTTAAGAACTCCATGAGCTCTTTCAAGGTCGCATCAAGAGATGTACTTGAGGCCTCCACCATATCAATGAAATGAGTAGGCATGATCTTCATGCGATACATGCTAGGTGCACCACCAGAAAATGACACTGCACTGTAAGGATGTTCACCTGCCTTTGGCTTGTTTCCTCGAGTAGTAGGTGCAGGCACTACAACCAACTGATTTGAAGGATGTGAAGAACTACCAATAGGACCAGCAATAGAAGCCACACCTGCATTGACATCCGCACCTTTTCTTTTTCGTGATTTGCGTTTTGGTACACCCACAACGGCAGGGACCACTTGGGCTACAGCGTCAGCGGCCTGTGTAGCAATCTGTTCTGCATGCTCCAGATCAAGAACAGGGACTTCAGTGGAGATACCCCCTTCATCACTCACTGACTGCCTGCGAACACATTCCTTATGAAGTCCCATTTCTGCATAGGGGATAGTACCCTTGGGCATATCCAAATACCAACCCCCCCCCTTCCCGGTGTTCCACACCCCAATCTTCCTCAATTGCAGGTGTGTACATGGAAGCTTGTTGAGCACCAAACTTCCAGGCCATTAGAAACTTGGGCTCAGCCTTAAGTCGATCACTCGGTACAAGCACAAATCTCATGTACCTAAAATACAAACACATTCAAAGTTATTGTGGAGACAAATATTTATGCAACCTGTTCAACAATTGAACAAGCACATTAAGAAACATGTATATCCCAATGTACTAGAAAAATACTTGAAGCATAAACATTTTTTACTTACAAGGTGTATACACTATCCATGTACAATGCAATGGAAAGATGGTACCTGAATAAAATCCGTCTCACCACCTTCTCTCCACCTGTTTGTTGTTCCCAATCATTGCCTCTGAATGGCCCCTTTGGCAATGAGAACTCTCTATGAAACAACTCATTGAAATGAGTCATCTTCCATGACCTGAAAGTTACATTCAGATCTTGTTTCTTTTCCAGAATAATTGTCTGTTTGGCATCTAGAGAAAGAGGATCACTAGATATTGTATCCTCTTCATACTCATCTGCCCCCCAATTCCCTGCATCAATGTTGTCAATAATGGTTGCAAGCGTCCCGGCCTCCACAACTTCAGTTGTAGTAGTAATTTCCTAATTCCATAAACCAAAACAGTTCAAGATGTCAGTGTATGAGAAGAGCACATGTGTGAATGTATAATATGTAAAAAGAGCAGTTCAGTGTCATGGTTGCATGAAGAAAACAAATGAATTTGGATAGTCAACTAATTCCTTGAATATCCTTGTCTTTCAAAGCTTACAACTTGGAGCATAATACATGACCTCCAACCACCTACGCTGGCGCATATGACACATATGTGCAACCAACTCAAAATTTGACAAGATTTGAGGGCCTTGAAGAAATTTTTGCTCAAGGAGCTCCAAGCATATGCGCCGGCGCATACCATGGAAGGGAGGTTGTAGCCAAACATACAGGAGCACCTTGAAAGATCAAACTAGGCCTATGGAAGCATGTGGAGTTGTGGAGGTGGCAACGTAGAAGCTTTGAGATACTTGAATATTGTGATCAACCAAAATAGGGAAGGTTCCCCAAGCGTCTGCGCCGACGGAGGTGGCAGCCTCGACACTTTGGAGCTTACGTAACACAAGGAATATACAACAAAAAACCAAGCTCCAAGCATCTTCGCCGGCGGAGATGCTTGCATGAGGTTCCTGAAACCTAGGAGCTGAGCAAAAAAAGATTGTGCTCAATGGGTATGCGCCGGCAGATATGGCAGCCCAGCCCGCTCGGAGCATCAACAACTTATGAGAATGTGGAGAAACAAAAGAGATGGAGGGGGGGGGGGGGGGGGGGGGACTTCCTGAAATATGTGAGCAGCCCTGCTGCACGGGTCTGCGTTGACAGAGGTGGTAGCCTTGGCGCTTTGGAGCTTCCGTAACACAGGGAATATGCAAAAAAAACCAAGCTCCAAGTGTCTCCGCCGGCGGAGACGCTTGCAGGAGGTTCCTGAAACCTATGAGCTGAGCAAAAAAAAATGTACTCAATGGGTATGCGCCGGCGGATATGCCAGCGCAGCCCGCTCGGAGCATCAACAACTTTTGAGCATGCGGAAAAACAAAGGAGATGGAAAATGGGAGAACTTCCTGAAACATTTGAGCAGCCTTGCTGCACAGGTATGCGCCGGCGGATACGCCAGCCCAACCCGCTCGGAGCATTAGCAACGTATGAGCATGCAAAAAAATAAACGGGATGGGAGTAGAGGAGCACTTCCTGAAACATGTGAGAATCCCAGCTCCAACGGTATGCGCCGGCGGAGGTGGCAGCCCAGCCCTTCCAAGCATCAGAAAAAACCAAGGGGAATGAGCTGTCTCCACCGGCGGAGACGGTTGTGTATATGTGTGGAGATTCGCAAACTTGTGAGAGTTGAAGTGACTTAGGCATCTGCGCCGGCGGAGGTGCTAGATTAGGAGCAGCTTGGTGGGGCTTATGCGATGGCGCATATGCCTAAGTGCAGGTCATGAAAAAAAACAAAACTACAGCTTACCTTCTCCGTCCGCAGCTTGCCTCTACCACCACCACCACCAGCAACGCCTCCCCCTCGAGTGTCCTTCTTCCTCCCCATCGCCGCAACAGCTCGTTGCCTCGGGGTGGTATAGTATAAGGCCGAGATGCGGCGCCTCCGTCTCCTCTTCGCAACGGGAGTCTCCAGGGTGTAGAGACTAGAGACGTGTTAAGTGCTTGTGTAGTTTGTGTGTGTTTGTTTGGGGGAGTGGCAAGGGATAATGTGCAAGTATACTAGACTACGTTAGTGTAGTAATGATACCGGGTTAGTCATGTAGTAATGACAACAAGTTTAACTGAATAGAAACAGTTTATTAACAAAAAAGTAAAGGTTGTTTCATTGAATAGAGCATGGCTTGGTGGTAAGGTTGTGGTGTATTTTCCACTAGGTTGCGGGTTCAAACCTGTGCCCGCCAACGAGAGCGGGGGGGAAGGGGGGCTCGCTAAGGCCTTAAAAAGACCAAATTGGCCAAATCTGAAATGTGAACCTTTTTTATACACTCTGGCGTTAGTGCTTTTTAGACTACATGGGTTACACGTGGATCCTTAGAAGATGGTTGTACGATTGACATGTTACTTTGTGGCGGCGCCTTCATAATACAATATAAAGTAAGTGATAAAATAAGTAAATATTTTATTATGGGTGTCTTAATCAATTTATTGGTTTTAGAGTCAATTGTCGCCACAAATACTTGTACTCATTACTCATACATGAGTAATCAAAGAACAAATCAACATACATGTCATGGGATTTTATTGTAAATAAATTGTGCCGTCTAGTGTGTCAGTTCATAGTTGGACGATTAATCAACGATTGGTTGTAAAATAAATGGAAACATGCAGAGCATTTATGTTTCATATGCTCATAAGAAGAAGGCAGTACATTGGATTCTAAGATCTCAACAACGGCGCCGTCGTCGATAGTCCATTTAGTTGTTTCTGTCAGAGAATAATATGGATGGAGCACATGCCTCAAAAAATTTGGACCTTCTGGATCGATGATACACATAAGTAATGTAAGCCATTTAATGTATTTGCATAAGGTCTTGCAAGATGTGCGCTTTCATTCATTTTGCATCTTCTCTCAAACTTTGAGGGCATTGCCAAATGTCTACACCAAAATATGCATTGCTTTCATGTCCACTTGATGCAAAAGTGGTTCGTTATCCTTGCAATGGAAACAAGTGCATTATCCCAGAACCTTGGTTATGCAGTAGATTCAAACTTGTTCCGGGTTCAGTTTTTTTGGAGGATGATGGAGATGATGATGCTTCCACAGTGTTGCTTCCAGTTTTCAATGACGGCCAAAAGCAATGGGAGTTGTTTCCAGACACTTTCTCTAAGTATCGTGTCACAGGTACGAGCTATACACAGTCACATGATGAGAGGCACACTTCTATTGCAAGAAAGAATGATCAAGCTGCAACAAATGGGAGTTGTAAATTGAAGGAGGAGGTTGCAGATTCGGTGAGCTTGGGGTCTCATAATTCGGATTGTGTTGAGGTTTCTAAAAGTGTATTTTGTGGATCTCAACCTTCCTCATCTGCTCATACGGTCTTGCTTCACGACATGAAGCCTCGGAAAACTCCATTGGACAACACCACGTCTGATTGTTGCGAATCTGCGAGGGGTTTATCTTCATCTCCACGACTAGCAGGGGAGGCTACATCTGCATTTCCTTCTGGTGTGTTGTCCATTTTGAGTATCTTGGCCACTGCTTGGAGGAATGGATCAAAATGAGAGCTTTCTACCTTGGACTATAGTCACATTCCAGTGCATCGTGTTTGGTGTCTTCCTCGAGCTTTTCATGGAAAAGTGATCCACGAACTCCCCCCCGTGGTCAAACTACGTACGGACCGTGGTTCACAGTCCCTCCAAGGCATGAACCGCAAGTTTGATGGTCATCCTTGGTGCAAGACCAATACCTACAATATGTCTGGTGTTCGAGATCATGTGAAATGTAGTAAGGTTCTTTGTGTTGGAAAGCTCATATGTCAAAGCAGCACTTGCCCCTTCTTCAAGAAAGAAGGAGAACGGAATGACCGCTATTGGGAAGGTAATGCAGACAAGGTGTTCATTGCAAGAGCCCAAGTTCCATTCAACCAGTTCAAGTGTAGTTTCTGCAAAAAAAGACCTTTCTGTGAGGCGCATTGTGGGGCAAGAATGTACTATGTCACAAGTTCCCTTCCAACATATACACGTGTTGCAGTTCACGTTGGGTTTCATTACCATCCATGTGCCAAGGGCGAGAATAGAGAGGCTGCGGAAAATGCATCAAGCATGATTCAAGAGCACGTTAAGATGAAGCCATGGTCGACCCCGGGAGCTATTTCCTTGTCAATGGCCCAAAAGCTCTTGATTGATTGAGTTCTTGTGGCTGATGGCACAGAGACAGTACATCTTGAGGGAGAGGCTTTGGAAGATATTCTTGAAGAGTTTGCCCATGTTTGTAGCCCCAATGTGAAAAACAAGGTCGCATCTGCACGTGTCAATTCCATCATGTCCATATTGGAGTTGAAGCGTCTGAGTACATACCATTTCATTCACAGCAATCTCCTTCCAGGCCAGCATACTTCTCATCTCCCCCATGTTTTCAAGATGTCTGTTGCTGGTCCCGGGAGTGGTGTTGATCTTGTGCGTCGCATGAGTGAGAGGGATCTACGCACAAGTTGGGTAGTATTTGACCATGTCAAACACATCAAGGATTAGACAACTCTTGCGTGTCATGTCTATGAACCATATGTCAAGCGAATGATGACCATTGCCATTTGCGATATGAAAACAGGGGATGCACATGCTCAGGTGTTATTCTAGGAGATGATCAATGAACAAGCAAAACTTGCTGGCTTGAACAAACCAAATTTTGCTGGCTTCATGGCGGATGCAGCAAGAGCGAATTGGGCTGTTGTTCGAAGGGTTTATGGATCTGATCCCAATGTCCCAATGGAAGGTAAAGAAAGAACATGTTTATATCATTGGGCTGAAAGCCTCCGAAGACACACCAACGACTATATCTTGGAGGACTTCCGTGAAAGGCACACTCAGCTCTATTATGAATGGAAAGATAGTGCTACCTTGGAGGATGCTACAACCACATACATTGCAATTCGGGCTTGGTGGCTCTCTTCAGGAGCATGCACAGAAAAGAGTCTGCCAAAACTGGATTCATGGCTTGCATGGTGGTACTACAGATATCGAATGTGGGGCCAATGGATGAGAGAGGACATGGATGTGGAGGAAGATGCAGATATGCCTACCACTAATTTGTCTGAGGCAGTCCATTCTGCTTGGTGGAAGACAGCAGGCAATGGGAAAAAAATGAAGGTGGACCTATATGAGGCCACCATGCATGACATGTCACGAGCTCTTTTGCAGCAGACAACATTTTACAGGCACACCACAGGACAGACATGGGGGACGGGGCCCGACAAAGAGGAGCTCATGTTGCGTCAAGCAGCTAGATCTATATAGCCCAACAAAAATGGGTAAGGTTGTACGTGGCATAGTAGCTGGAACACCCATGCACACAAGGGGGGTTCAATTGGAGGGAGACAATCGCACTGTTCCAGTCAAACGCAAGTTAGGCGATGAGCATGATGGGCCAAACGAATCTTGGAGGTGTGATATGAATGTAAAGACCGTTCCAGTGCGCGCCACTGGGATGCCCAGTCCACACCAGCCATCTAGGTTTGTCAGCTCCAAATCAAGTCATGACATTCCTGGTTCTTTGACTTTCTGTGAGACAAATCCACATGTTGCTATCCCTCCTCAGTCAATGCAATGGGGAAATCCAGTGAGAGAGACACAAGACTTTTCCGATGCATTGTTTAGGATTCAGCGGACATGTCATGCTTCCATGGTTCGTTGTTCTGCCTTGGTTGGAGTTTCCAAGGATAAATGCAAAGCGCTCATCAGGAAAGGTAAAGGAAGTCCTGCACCTTGCTTCACTGGCAAGTTACTAGCACCGAACATGAAAGAACCAAAACTGCAAGTTTTTTGGTTTTGCCCCACAGATGTTTTGTCGTGTGTTGGAGGGACCGTGCCATCCTATTGCTTGGGAAAACCGGGTATACCTAACGTGTGGCCTGTGAAGGTTGGAACCAACCTTACACAAGGTTATGAGAGAATTTACCAGCTACAAACAGAGGGATCTACCAGAGCAGGATTGGTTTACAATGTATACATTGGTCAGTTTCCATCTTGTGATTGTCCCGACTTTGATGAGCTATCTGTCAAGAAGAAAAAACAAACATATCTACCTTGTAAGCACATGTACTTCATGTACAACGTGCATCTAGGATGCGCCGGGGCTTATGAGATCCACCAACCTTCCCTTAGCCAGTTAGAGGTTAGGGCTATGCTAAAGAAGGACCCTAGTTCAACTTCTTAGTGACACATGAAATGCACAAAAAAAGAACCTCTAACTTGTGCCGTTCATTTTCATGCATGTGACATGTAATTATCTTGTTACTACTTTATTCCAAACATGACACATAACATTTGTTAGTACAGAAGTTCCTATTTTGGTTAAAATGGAACTTGTATACTTGTCATACAAGTTTTCAAATTATAGAACTGCTTGGCATTACAAACAGACATGCAATGTGGTGGTTCCAAACATGACACATATGCATTTGTTAGTACAAAAGTCCATATTTTGGTTAATATGAAACTGTTTTCCTTGAATACAAGTTTGCAAACTATTACTTTGGCCATGGATCTTGTATTCTCTTCAGTTTAAGGTGGTGCATTAGTTGGAGTTAGGGGTCACATGCATCTTTGACCATTGACTACTGATTTTGTTAGCTAAGTTTTTTATTATTTATTTATTTATTCTATATACATATGATGTAACATTTGCATATGCAATAAATACGTCGTATTCTATGTTATATAACTCCACTGCATACAATCTACAATGAGTGCATACAAATGTGTCACATGCATATATAATAAGGGATTTTGTGCATGCATGCACGCAACCTGTGCATATGGAATAGCAACCCCCGTCCACCATCACTGGTCTGCAACATTGGTCTGCCCAGGTCTGCCCAGGTCTACCAGTCTGCTCAATGGGTCTGCCATTTTGATTTGCAGCTGTTCCATTGTGCTGATGCGCCCTGCGTTGTGGCAGGTCTCATTGGAGTTTGGTGATTATTGACCGGGTGCTCCGCGTGTTCATTCATCTGAACTCAATCAAGGAGATGCACAAACCCGTGGAGATATTGCCATGGGTTCGAAATGTGTATGGAGCATGTCTCGACTTGGAGCCGCACATTGCGTCGTGGGATGAGGCCACTGCATTCAATTTTCATGTCCCTGAAGTGCCACAACAACCCTTCTCATGGAAATGTGGCTTTTACGTCATGTCATTTATCGAGGGGTTCTACGACTGGTTGAAGGGCAATCGTGGCAAAGGACTTAGAGAGAGAGGAAAGCCATTTACCTCAAAGTGGTTTACATTCCGTTATGCTTGCAGGCAACGCCTAAAGTGTGTTGAGTACATTTTGAAAGCACTCAGTACTATGGAGAATGTAGTTGTAGAAAGGCAGTAGTTATCTAGGAAGATGTCGGACGTGTCAGACTCTTCCGATGTCCGGGTTATTTCATCTATGCCGGGCAATAAATGAAATTTACTCATGTGGTCTGTGGTGCAGGTCTGTTCATTTTTATATATGATGTGTCTGTTCACTTTTGTGCATCATTTCATTAGTCTGTTGTCGTGGTCTACTGCTAAACATTTCTGGTCGATGTTTTGTATTGAGTAGTGCTCCACGTTGTCGCGGCCCTTTGCCTTGAGGGCAGGGGGTCGGGACACATGAGGGGCTGCCCCTGTGGTGGGGGCAGCGGCAGCGATAGGTATGGGGGGCTGAGGCACCCTTGAGTGCCCAAGGCACTCAGGGAAGCGGAGGTGCTCACTAGGTGGAGCCCCGCACACCGGGTTGCGGTGGGGGTAGCTCCACAAGGGGTGGTGGTAGCTTAGTGGGACTTAGTGGGGGTGGCATAGGACTCACCATGGGGGCGGAGACCTCGTGGTGGGAGTCGTGGGGAGTCTTGGGACTCATCACGGTCCATAGGGGCCGTGGTGAGCGGGCCAAGACTCACCGCGACTCACCACCGGGAATCGAGGGTCTTCGTGGTGGTTCGCCATAAAATGGCATGGCTGGTTGTGAAACCCCCGTGGACAGCTACAGAAGTATATATAGGGAGTAGTAACCCCGAGAACGGTGCAAGCCCGTTGGTGACCAAAAGCTAGTGAGTAAGCGAGCGAGCCGGAAAGCGACCAAAGAGTGGGGAGCTGTTCCGGACTGCCATTTACCAAAGGGAATTCTCCTAGTCCCAATTAGGTGGAGGGTTTTAGAGGGAAGTGAAAGGGGACCGTTATGTCCCGGTGAGCAGCCGAAGCTCCAAGTTGGCCCGGGCGGCCAGGTTGGGAGTCAGGCGCGCGCATCAAAGCGAGTAACTATGACTTGAAGGGGAGTTTACCGAAGTGGGGTGCGCGACACTTGGTATCAGAGCTTAGAGTTCAGTTAGCGATTGTCCTTGGGATTGGCCTCATCATGGGGTCGGGCAAGCCGAAGCGAAAGCGGAACGGCCCAAAAGATGATGATCCCGGTGAGCCCGATGGGGGCGGCGTGTCACCGAGGCGGCCGTTTGAGGAAGCGATGCATGTTTCCGAAAACGAGGCCACCCAAGAGCGGGAGGAATCTGAGGAGTCGGAGCCCGAGGAATCCTTGAGAGCTCCGACAAACCAAGAGATGCCTCCCATGCCGGCAGCCTTTTGGGAAGGGTTGTTGGCGCAGTTTGGCGGGACGTTGAAAGACGTGTTGAAGGCGGCTAATGCCACTTCTACTAAGGCAAAGTTTAAGGTGAAGCCTAAGGAACCCGGCACCTTCAAGGGCGTCCAAAATCGGAAGGCACTCAACACCTGGCTCTTGGAGCTGGAGCAGTACTTCCGGGCGGCCAAGTTGAGTGACGAGGATCGCGTGGAAGTGGGGCTATGCTCAACAATGGTGGCAGAAACGCTTCACGACCGAGGTCCAAGTCCGGAAACCTTGAACTGGAGTGGGTTCAAGGAATTGTTGAAGAGACAGTTTGTGCCCCTCAACGCATCCTGGCTTGCCCGGGACAAGATGAGGAATTTGAAGCAAACAGATGACATTCGGGGGTACGTCCAGGCTTTCAATGTGCTGTTGCTCGAAGTCGCGGACATGGCAGAACCAGAAATGGTATTCAACTTTGTGGCGGGACTGGCCCCATGGGCCAGGCGGAAGTTGGAGGAGAAGCCACCCAAGACTTTGAACGAGGCAATTGAGAGGGCTGAATGTTTCTCGGATGTCCCTAGGGGTGAAAGACAAGGCCGTACGGAGCTGAACCACAAGAAGATTCGGCGGGAAGGTGACTCCTTCCGACCGGAAAAGAAGTGGGATAGGCCACGCGGCGAAAATGGCACGTGGAAATCGAAGGGAGGGCCTTCACACGTCAAGGCGGCACCCGGTGCTCCGAAAGGAAAAGCGGGTGGAGCGGCTTATGGCGGACAGAAGGCGACCTTTGATGGAGTGTGTTTCAATTGCGGGGAGCCCGGGCACATGGCCAAGAAGTGCACGAAGCCCCGACAATTGAACATGACTCGGGCGACCACGGAGCTGTCGGAAGATACCATCAGTCGCTTGGTGGAAGCGGTGGTCGCCAGGACTTGCAAGGTAGGCAAATTTTCTTGTGAGTTGTATCAGGAAACTGGCGCCTTACGAAAAGGGAGTCAGTTATTGTTCGTGGATGGGATAATATCCGGAACTAATGTGTCGTTGTTGGTGGACACAGGAGCGTCGCACTCCTTCATGACACCGGCAACGGCACAAAAGCTGGGACTCCCGACAAGTGACGTTGGGGCCTCTATTGAGGTGCGTTCTGCCAAAGGAGAACCACAGTTGGCGACAAGGTTGGCGATAGATGTTCCTCTTCAACTGGGGAGTTGGGAGGGACGTGAGAACTTCACCATCTGCGAGATCGATGGAGTGGATCTCATTTTGGGGATGACCTTTTTGAGCAAATCCGGAGCGGTCATAGATGGCCGCAAGAGAGTAGTCACGCTGCCATGTGGGAATGGTGGCGAGGTTTTACGAGTGTCTGAAACGCCCAAATCCGTGGGAGGGCGAATAAACCTTCTATCAGCAAAGGAGTGGGCCGTGGAGGAGGCACACGAGCCCCAATTTTTGCTTTACATTAGAGAAGTGAAAGGAGAAGGCGATGGGGAACCCAGCCCAAATTGGATCAAGGGGATTTTGGAGAAATACCAGGATGTGATGCCGGAGGATTTACCAAGCGGCTTGCCACCGCGAAGAGGAGTTGACCACAAGATTGAGGTGATACCGGGATCGGAACCGCCCGCCAAGGCGCCCTACCGGTTGAGCCACAGAGAGTTGGTCGAGCTGAAGACTCAGCTCAAGGATCTAATGTCAAAGGGGTACATCCGGCCGAGTAAGTCACCTTACGGAGCCCCGGTGCTATTCGCAGACAAGAATGATGGGACGCTGCGGATGTGTGTCGATTACAGGGCTCTGAATAAGGTGACTATAAAAAACCGGTACCCTTTGCCGAGGATCGACGACCTCTTCGATCGGTTGGCAGGAGCGAAGTATTTCAGCCGGATCGACTTGCGCTCCGGCTATCACCAAATTCGGGTGGCGGAAGGAGATGAGGAGAAGACCGCGTGCAGGACAAGATATGGTTCATATGAGTTCTTGGTGATGCCTTTTGGGCTCACCAATGCACCAGCGACATTTAGCACGCTGATGAACAGCCTTTTCCAGGAGTGGTTGGATGACTTTGTGATCGTGTACATCGACGACATCTTGGTGTACTCGAAAACAAATGAGGAGCACCTGGAGCACCTCAAAAGGGTGCTCCAAAAATTGCGAGAAGGGAAGCTGTATGCCAAAGCTTCAAAGTGCGAATTCGGGGTCACGAAAGTGGAGTTCTTGGGGCATGTGATTACACAGGATGGGATCAAAATGGATGACAGAAAGGTGAGGGCGATCTTGGACTAAGAGCCTCCGACTTCGGTCCCGAGAGTGCGATCCTTCCTAGGACTCGCCTCCTATTACCGGAAGTATGTGAGAAATTTCGCCAAGATTGCGGGGCCGCTGTCAGACCTTCTGTGTAAATCTAAAGTCTGGGCATGGAACACCTTTTGTGGCCAAGCTTTTGCTGAATTGAAGCAGCGGATGGCGGAAGCTCCAGCCTTGAAAATCCCGGAGTTCGATCGTCCATTTGAGATTCATACAGATGCGTCGGACTTCGCGATTGGGGGTGTACTTATGCAAGATGGACGTCTAGTGGCTTACGAAAGTAAGAAACTGAATGAAGTGGAGCGACGGTGGCCGACGCACAAAAAAGAGATGAAGGCGGTGGTGCATTGCCTTGAGCTCTGGCGCCACTATGTTGGTTCCAACCCAGTGAAGGTGTTCACGGACAATGTCACGGTGAAGTATTTTGCCACGCAGCCCAAGTTGTCCCCAAAACAACTTAGGTGGCAAGATACTTTGGCAGTGTTCGACGTGGATATCCAGTACAAACCGGGACGGGACAATGTGGTGGCCGATGCTTTAAGTAGAAAGCAACAGCTCTTGTTGGTGTACAAGGGCGAGACGGCATTCCAAAGGAAGATCCGGAAGGCTTGCCGGAAGGATGAGCTGGCGAAGTCCGTGATGCAGGACTTGAGGATGGGGGTTAAATCGCAATTCCACTTGCAAAATGGACTGCTCCGGTACAAGAAAAAGCGTCTCTACGTGCCGAAGGGAGGGATCAGGGATAGTCTCTTGAGAGAATGCCATGATAGCCCGCTTGCGGGCCACGGTGGAGCCAAGCGCACTGCGGCACTCTTGAAGAAAGAGTATTTCTGGCCCAAACTGAGGGAGGAGGCAGAGGAGTATGTCAAGACATGCACCACATGCCAACAAAACCGGAGCGAGTACAAAAAGCAAGCGGGGCTGTTACAACCCTTGCCGATTCCAGAGGGGACTTGGGAAAGCTTCTCGATGGATTTCATGACTGCTATGCCGCTGTCAAAAGGATTCGATGCAATCATGGTGGTGGTAGATAGGTTCAGTAAAATGAGCCATTTCATCCCCACCAAGGAGATGGCAACGGCGCAGGAGACAGGGCGACTTTACTTCGCCCACGTCTTAAAGCATCATGGAGTCCCGAAGGATATTGTCTCGGACCGCGATCCAAAGTTTACGAGTAAATTCTGGAGAGCACTTTGGAAGAAGATGGGGACGAGGCTGAAGATGAGCACCGCCTTCCGACCTACGACGGACGGCCAAACGGAAAGAGTGAATTCCGTAGTGAAGCAATTCTTGCGGAATTACGTGTCGGCAGACCAATCAGACTGGATGGAACACTTAGACGCGGCAGAGTTTTGTTATAATAACACAGAAAACTCCGCAACGGGAGTTTCCCCTTTCGTGTTGGTCTATGGAAAAGCACCTCTGGTGCTGACAAGTTGGGCCGCCCAGGACGTTGAGGAACCGGCAGTAGCGGCGGTACTGGAAGAACGCGAGCGTTTGTTGAAGCTCGCAAAGTACAATATTGCCAAAGCTAGGAAACGGTATGAAAGGCAAGCGAATCGGAAGCGGAGGGAAGTGAAGTTTGAGGCAGGCATAGAGGTCTGGTTGAACATCAAGAATTTCCGACTACCTCCGGAAGTGAGTCCAAAGTTCGTGCCTCCGTATGCGGGACCCTTTCGCATTCGGAAGGTTATGAATGAGGATGTGTATGAATTGGAGCTGCCGGCAAACAGCAAGGTGCACCCAGTATTCCATGTCTCCCTTTTGAGGCCTTACTTCAAAGATGAAGCGCGTCCGAATCGGCATCAAGTGTTGCGTCCGCCACCTATGCTGTTGGATCATGAAAATGAACCTGAGTACGAGTGGAGGCAATACTTAAGTCGAGGAGGTTCAGGAACCGAGAAACGGAGTATCTCGTCAAATGGAAGGGCTATCATCATGTGGAGGCATCTTGGGTGCGTGCCTCAGAAATGGGAAACGCATCCGAGGCGGTTGCAGCTTTCGAAGGGCGACCTCAAAAGCGGAAGAAGCGTTGATGGGGACATCAACCTTGGAGCGTGGGGGAGGAAATGCATGCTTGGCCAGGTTTAGCTAGCTCAGGAATCCGATTGCAAAAACTTGTATTGTACAAAAATTTGTTATAAAGGAAATGGGTTCCAAATATTGTGCGTCCTATTGTGTTTGGAATGGTGATGCATGGTGTGGTTGGCTAGTGTGTAGAATGCATGCTAGCTTACAAAAGTGGGAGAGGTAAATTGGGTAATCGTGTGTTTGCGCAGTGCCAAAATCGGGTGACTCCCATCCAAGGGGCAAGGAAACTTGCGCCTTCTTTGGGAGTTCACGTGCTAGTGCGCACCTGGCGCGTGCGCGTACTATAACTGCGCTACCGAGGGGGTTGCCTTGTAGTGCGGGCTAACGCGGAAGCTACGTGCTTCCGTTCACGTACTATAATCGTGTAGCCTCGGGACGAAGTCGTAGTGCGGCTTTGGCGTGTTCCCGTACCTCAGGCCAGCATTCCAAGGCGGACCCAATTGTAGTGATTGGGGCGCACGGTTGGTTCAAGGTTATCTTCCTAGTCAAAGAGGGTTCCAGGTGAACCCTTGCTCAAGGTGATGCCAAAAGCGACATCATGAGCGATCACAAGCAATGTTGTTGCAGTAAGGCGATTCGATCCTCGGGGAGGATCGTTCCTTGGCCTTGAAGTAGGCCAAGAAGAGTGCACTGGGAGGAGCTGGAGAGGCTCCACCCTTGGCCGGGACTTGGAGGAAGTCGGCCGAACTAGCTAGTGGAGAGTAGAGTCAAGTGTGGGGTTTGGTTCTTTGCCATGGGACGCCATGGTACAGAAACAAACTCCTTGATGTGGGACGCCACAACTTGGATGTTCGTTTCTACAAAATGGACAAGTCGATGAGGACATCGACTCCCTGTTGGTAGGGGTGTGTGTCGCGGCCCTTTGCCTTGAGGGCAGGGGGTCGGGACACATGAGGGGCTGCCCCTGTGGTGGGGGCAGCGGCAGCGATAGGTATGGGGGGCTGTGTTAGAGGACTGTCGGGGACTTAGACACTTATACGGGATCTGTAGGGTACCCTTAATTTTTGCACAGACTGAGACCAACAGGAGCCTTAGGGGTGACAGCAGCGCACTGTAGAGGGGGGTTACACAGCCCGTCACAGCCGTCACAGTCGTCACAGCAGACACAGCCGACACAGCCGACACAGCCCGGCACAGCCAACACAGCCCGTCACAGTCGTCACAGCCAACACAGCCAACACAGCCCGTCACAGTCGTCACAGCAGACACAGCCGACACAGCCGACACAGCCCGGCACAGCCACACAGCCAGTCATAGCCCGACACAGCCAAACACAGTCGCACAGCCAGTCACAGTCCGTCACAGTTTCACACAGCCAGTCACAGCTTGACAGCTGTCACGATCATAGGGAACGAGAGTAGGACAGGGAACGACTGTGGGGAACAACACCTGCGAAGGGAACATGTTAGTTCACAGACGACGGTTAGTGAGGGAAACGGTTAGAACCGCGGATAGGAAGATAAAGGAGAAACGGGGGATTCGGAGGGGGACTTCGGTGATAGATCATTCGGAAGGGGACTTCTTGGTGATAGATCATTCGGAGGAGGACTTCTTGGTGATAGATCATTCGGAGGGGACTTTTGGTGATAGAGGAGAGGGGATCGGGCAGAGATGAAGAACGGAAGTGAAGATAGAGAGATGATGAATAGATGCTTGATATATGCAAGGCTGTAATGATATTGTAGAGGAGATTAGAGACACAATGGCTTCGGCCTGATACCTGATAAATCATAATCGGATACTTTTACGATACAAACACACTGTGTAGAGAGATCTGAGTGAAGCTGTGGAATGAATGGATGAGTTGATGGAATCCAATAGATTGATAAAGCAAACTGATACTTAATTATCAATGGTAAGATAGTTAACATGAATACCAAAAGGGAAACAAATAGGAAACACCCCCATGATACACTAGCTGTAGGTCATGACTGATTGTTCTGCGCGGGCTGAGTACTTAGAGATTTCCAACTCTTCAATCTTGGAGTTTCCGCCTCGAATAGCGAAGGGATGGGTGAGTAAAAGCCGCGCGACATTTGGCGACCATACTGGGGACCTGAGACATGAACAACCAGATGTGACAGGCATCTGGTGGGATCATGGTGGTTGGACCATTAAAGAATTTGAAGTGAATCAAATTCCCTGTGGAACGAAGGAAGAAAGATTGTCCAAACAATTCTTTCAAAGGTTCTTGGAATTGCCAGACGGTTGTAAAGAAAATATTCTTAAACGAGTGCATGATGCTGATCCAGAATGGGGTCTGGAGAAAGGAGTGATAAAGATTTATCAGGTAGCCTGTAGAGGAAGAGCACGTTGGTTACCAACATTGGTTTATGTGATAGCATTGCTATCCATTAAACGAGTAGAGTTTGAAGGCTGGGAAGAAAGAAAGGTGAATGTTTATACTCATATGCATGAAGAGCTTGTACTGGTAAAGAATTGGATTCCAAAGGATATTTTGTGGATCAAACTCACACCAAGAACAGCTTTTCAGACTTGTTTGCCATATGGTTATATGGTAACGGAGACTTCAAGTATAGCCAAGGGTGCATTGAAGCTTGAAAGAAACCCAGGCATATACGAGAGATATTACAGAAGAGAGTTTTGGTTATTGCCACATTAAAAGAAATGAAAGACATGGGACATGAGTGATGAAAGAGAAGCTAGACGACAGAGATATTCAGCAAAAAGAGAAAGCTATCTGAAAGCTAATTATCCATATCTTTGGGAGAGAGGAATAGACATAGGGGAATCATCTGGACCTCTCACACCATCAAGATCAAAGAGTGCATCACCTATACCGGAAGAACTAGAGTTGGATGCCACTCCTTCTGTTTCTTTGCAAGAAAGATTAAGGGAATTGGTACAGGAAGAAGATCAATCACGAGGTGAAAGATCTGAGGTACATCCTTGGATAAAAGACTTGACAGAAATCTTTGATAAGAGTTGGCATGGAACACCAAAAGCAGGAACTCCAGTTTCTGAAGCAGAAGGTGAAGAAGGAGAAGAGGATGTGGCAGAGCCAACGGAGAGTTCAGACTCTCCAACACCATTACAGTTGAGTTACATGAGTGAAGAAGAAACCCAAGGGCAGAACTTGGAGGATGAAAACAGAGAGAAGAAATTAGAAGAGGAAGAATATGAAGAAGTAGACCCAACAGCTGAGGTTGAGACTACAACCAGGACATCCCAACCCGTTGGACCTGGATCAAGTGGAGCACTTGGATCACAGGCCAACGAAGGTGTCGGCTCAGGGGGATCAGGCGGGCTGCCTGGATCTGGCTCTGGGGGGACAGGGAGTGTGGGAAGTAGTGCAACTGAAGCTGGGAATACTGTGAATATCGTGGGGCCAGAAGCAAGGAGTGCTCAAGGGCCACCACTTGGTGGAAGATCCACCACAAAAACAACAGGTCCAGAAGGACCAGCACCAGCAAGGGTGCCAGCACCTGTCAGTGGGCAGAAGGTAGGGCCACAGATGGCGTTACAACCAACACGGGCAAAACCACCCTTTCCAATATATTCAGGAAAAGGGGATCCCGATGTACACATTAGCCAATTTGAGCACATGTGTATAGTGAACAATGAGAATGGCGATGATGCCAAGATGAGACTGTTTCCTTGTTCACTTATCAAGAAAGCAAGTGAATGGTATGCAAGATTCCCTGATAATCATTTCCTAACCTGGAATGGCTTGAATACACACATTTCGAAATAGGTTCAGGACAAGTAAAACTGAGGATGAAGTGTATGGAAGTTTACAACAGCTGAAGCAGAAGAAGCATGAAACTGTTGAAGAGTATATGGAGAAGATGGAATTGATGATGAAAAAGCTGGCTGCAGTACCAGCGCCCGGGTTACAGAAGACTTGGTTTGTGAGTGGACTAAGACCAGAGTTGCAAAAGAAAGTGGATATGTTACCCCATAATACAGTGGAGGAGGCATTTGAAACTGCGAACAGAATTGAGCAATTGGGAATGCTCAGGAGAGAGAAAAAAGAAGATGAGGACTCTGAGGATGAGTCAGATGAAGAAGAAGAGCAAGAACTAAAAAGAAAGAGTAAGAGAAAGGAGAAGTTGAAGAGGGATAACTATGAAAAAAAATTGGAAGAAATCTTGAAGAAGTATGCCACAGAGGCTGCAACACATTGGAGGAAGGGTGTATGGTGTGCAAAGTGCCAGAATGAAGGCCATACCACCACAGAATGCCACATGAAGGAGAAACACTGTACTATCTGTAAAATGGATAACCATTCTACTGAGAATTGTTACTACAACAGAAGGACAGCTGCAAGAGAACCTAGGCAAGTAAGGGTGCATCAGGTGCAGCCCCAGCCAAGAAGAAACAATGATCAGGACCACTATGGTAGGTCTGGTGGTTATAACAATGGCATGGAAGGGAGAGGTAATTCAAGAGGGAATTACCAAGGAAATTCCAGAGGCAACTATCAGGGTAATCCAAGGGGGAATTACCAGCCCGGGAATCAGGATTATAGAAATAATCCAAGAACAGACCAAGGGCGAGGACCCAATGGTGAAGAGCTATGTTACTATTGTAATCAGCCAGGACATCGCAAGGCAGCCTGTTCATTCTGGATAAGACACCAGAATGAGATGAGAGCTCCTGTGAATGAGGGCCCAGTGGTGGCAGCTCACATGGTTAGGCCATGTGTTGTACCAGAAGTAAGTACAATGATAGTAACAAGAAGTAAAGCCAAACTAATACCTCCAGTAGAAGAGGAAGAAGATGAGACTGGAAGTGGCAATGATATGCCTGAAGATGAAGAGACTTGGAAAGATGAGAAGGAACTGCACAAGGAAGTGGCAGATACTATAAGGGAAATGCAAAAGAGTACTGATATTCCTGTGGCAGATTCCTCTGATTCGGATGGAGAAAAGAAGGGAGTGAGGAAGAAAGGAAAAAAGAAGATGCAGACATGCAAAGTAATGAAGAGACTTTGGCTGCAGTAATATGTCAGACCAAAGCAGAAATTACCATTGGACAGCTATTAGCTGTGGCACCTTATTGTAGGCACAGGCTGTATCAAGCAATCAATCGAATTGCCCAAGAGACAGGAAACACAGACCTGAACAGCAAGGTGACCAGTTATAATGTGAAGCCGGAAGGGCGAGAACCAGTCATGGACTTTGATGATTCTATGCCAGTAATCCAATTGAGAATTGGAAGCACAGAACTAACTGATGTACTGATAGATGGTGGTTCTGGAGTAAATATCATGACAGACCAATTAAGGAAGAAGCTTGGTCTAAGTAACATGAAACCAGCCCCATTTACAGTAACAATGGCAGATCAAAGAAGTGTACAGCCATTGGGATTAATAAGAGGAGTTAAGATACAGATACAGAAAATGATCTTTATGATCACAGTAACTGTATTAAAAATGGATGAAGTCATGGAGGCTTACTCCTTATTATTGGGACGTCCGTGGCTGAAACAGGCCAGGGTATTCCATGACTGGAATTCTCAGTTACTAACCGTGCATAATGGGATACACGAGATACAAATTACCACAAAGAAATCTAGTAGATTACCTGCTACAAGAAGACCTCGAGGAGTCAGAGAGTATGACTGGAGAGGAGGACTGGATGAGGAGCAGGAAGCTACCCTATTTGCTGCACACCCAGAGTGGGAGCAGGTTGCAGAGATGCGGCTGGAAAGCCTAAGTTGTTTGAGAGGTATCTGCTGTGGTGTAGTGACAGCAACACCAACTGAAGAGGAAACCAGCATTTACCCATCACATTTCTATGAAGAAGAGAAGGAGAAATAGAAATCCTAGAAGAACCAGCCACTGTGAGCTTACAGGATGAAGTGGTGACTGGTTGGACAATCACAGCTGATGAGCAGGTGAGAGAAGTAAATGTGGGAACTAAGGAGGAACCGAGGATGGTGAAAGTAGGAGCTGATTTGGAGCCGGAATTCTTCGAAGAAGCTAAAAGCTTGTTCATCAAATACAGAGATGTATTTGCTTGGAGCTATGAGGATCTAAAAGGGATACCACCTGAAGTCTGTCAGCATAAGATTGAACTGGAACCAGGGTCAGTACCAATCAAGCAGGCGAGGTATAGAATGAATCCCAACTACGCACAGAAGGTTGGAGAAGAGATAAAGAAGTTGGCTGAGGCTAAGTTTATATACCCAATAGAGTATACAACTTGGTTGTCACCCATTGTTATAGTTCCCAAGAAGAATGGCAAACTAAGAGTATGTGTGAACTATAAGAAGCTGAATGCTTGTACGAAGAAAGATCCTTTCCCTTTGCCATTCACAGAAGCAGTATTAGACACTGTGGCAGGCCATGAGATGTACTCATTCATGGATGGCTTCAGTGGTTATAATCAAGTGCAAGTGGCAGAAGAAGACCAAGGGAAAACAGCTTTCATCACAGACTGGGGGGCTTATGCATACAAAGTCATGCCCTTTGGACTTTGTAATGCACCAGCGACCTTTCAGAGAGTGATAAGTGAATCTTTTCATGAGTATCTGGATGATTTCATGCAGGTATTCTTGGATGATTTCAGTGTGTACAGCTCTAAGAGTGAGCACTTGCATAAATTGGAGTTATGTTTGGCCAGATGCAGGATGAGAGGTCTGGGCCTGAATCCAGAGAAGTGTACTTTCTGTGTGAACTCAGGGGTGCTTCTGGGACACATTGTGTGTAAGAAGGGACTCCTTGTGGATCCCAGAAAGACAGAGTCCATTAAAGCCTCTCCACCACCAGTGAATGTTAAAAGTCTACGGAGATTCCTTGGGCAAACCAGTTATTACAGGAGATTTGTCAAAAGGTATGCACAAATAGCAGCACCATTGAGCAAACTACTGAAGAAAGATGCAGTGTTTGCCTGGACAGCTGAATGTCAACAGGCGTTTGAGGAACTTACACTGTCAGTAACAACTACACCTGTGCTGATTAACCCTCACTGGCATGTAGTATTCCATGTTCACTGCGATGCATCAGGAGAAGCGTTGGGAGCGGTGTTAGCCCAGAATGTTACAGGGAATATAGATTCACCTGTGTACTATGCTAGCCGGTTGATGAACAGTGCTGAGAGGAACTATAGCACAACGGAAAGAGAAGCATTGGCAATGATTTATGCAGTCAAGAAATTCAGGCATTACCTATTGGGAAGAAAGTTTATGTTTTATGTGGATCACCAGGCTCTGATATATCTGGTGAACAAACCTTTGATAAGTGGAAGGATAGCGAGGTGGTTAATAATCTTGCATGAGTTTGAGTTCGAGGTTATTTACAAGCCTGGCCGTTTGCATCTTGTGGCAGATCATTTGTCACGACTAACAACAGGAGAGGCCGCCACAGGAGTGGACGATCAGTTACCTGATGCGAGTTTATTTGTAATGGAGGTGCAAGGAAGTGCAGATGAATGGTTAGATTGGCAGTGGCCAATCAGATACTACCTTGCTCATGGTCAGTGCCCACCTAGTTATGGTAAGGAGCAGAGGAAGAGAATCGCTATCAAAGCTTTACCTTATACTATGGTAGGAAGCAGAATGTATAAGTTAGGACCTGATGGAGTACTAAAACGATGCTTGTACCACCATGAAGTAAATAAAGTTTTGGCGGAAGTTCATAAAGGAGTGGCTGGAGGTCATTTTGGAGAAGAGACTACCAGTAGAAAGATACTACTCGCAGGATACTGGTGGCCTACTTTGTTCAAAGATGTACACGAGTATTGTCAGAAGTGTGATGAATGTCAGAGGCTAGGACCTTTGCAGAGATCTGGAAGGATGGCCTTGCATCCTACAATGCCTACGGAACCATTTCAGAAATGGGGACTAGACTTTGTTGGACCAATTAACCCACCATCCAAGAATACACGAAACAGGTACATAATTACAGCCACTGATTATACTACAAAGTGGGTGGAAGCTAAAGCTTTGAGGGACAACACAGCCAAGTCCACAGCAAGGTTCCTGTACGAGAACATACTTACACGATTTGGCTGTCCCTTAGAATTTATCAGTGATCAAGGAAGTCACTTCATGAATGAGACCATTGAGTTGTTGACTAAAGAGTTTATGATTGTGCATAGAAAGAGTACAACATATTACCCACAGGGTAATGGGCAGGCAGAGGCTACCAACAAAATACTATGTACTATCTTGGCTAAGATAGTCAATGCAAACAGAACGGATTGGGATACAAAGCTGCTGACAGCTTTGTGGTCATACAGGACTTCATATAAAGTCACCACTAAGTATACACCATTCCAATTAGTTTATGGTATGGAAGCCTTACTTCCAGTGGAATTCCTGTTACCTACCATGAGAACGGAGTGGGGAAAAAGAATGGAATTGCAAGACTCCATCAAGGTCAGGAAACATGAATTATACCATGTGGAAGAAGTACGTGCTGATGCAGCTGATAATATGACCAGAATTCAGATGAAGCGAAAGGAACAGTTTGATGAAGGCAAGTTAAAGACTTTTAAGACGGGGGATTTGGTTCTATGGTTGCAGAAGAAAGGAAAGATTCAAGCTTCTAAGCTTAAATCACCGTGGAAAGGACCTTATGTCATACAAAAGATGTATGATAACAACACCGCCATGTTACAAACCATTAACAAAGAAATGCTGGGAAGAGTCAATGCAAATAAGTTGAAGGGGTACAGTGGTATCCATGACAAACCCCTGCAGCATGATTTGCATGTTGAACCGCAAGAGCAGTCACGGGCTGCACCAGTGTTACGAACGGAGTATGGAACACTTGTCGCTAGGCCCAGCATATATGACCAGGGTGGGCAAAACAAACGTGACACATCCTATCACAGCCCATCAAGGCAAAGCACAGCCTATCACAGCCTATCACGACGTGACACAGCCTATCACAGCCCAGCACGGCGCAACACAGCCTATCACAGCCCATCACGACGTGACACAGCCTATCACAGCCCAGCAAGGCGCAACACAGCCTATCACAGCCCAGCACGGCGCAACACAACCTATCACAGCGTGTCACAGCCTATCACAGCTTACCACAGTGCATCACAGCCTATCACAGCGTAACACAGTATGACACAGCCTGTCACAGCTCAACACAGCCTACTAAAGTTACACGATCCATAGAATCAGTGACAAGTGGACACATAATAACTTCAGGAAAATGGCTGACGGAAGAGGAAACGGAAAAAATAGACACGTGGAGGTCGGGGCGCGACACACAGCCGAGAAGGAAGTGCAAGAACAGGTGTCAAAAAGAAAGAAGACAAGAACGGCCGTCAAAAGGGATGAAAGGCGGGCCCATTAATGAGTACGGGAAAAGGGAAACGGAACGAACGGCAAGTACAGAAAAGCCGAATTCTTGTCACATGTGTGATCCTAGTGGACTATCCAACAGGGAAAGTCCACTAAAGAAGATAAAATCTAAAATCCAGTCACAGCGGATACAGCCAATAGAAAACCAGAGAAAGGATCAAGAAAATGGAGGGAAATGAGCGCAAGAGGCGGCGTCGTTCTGAGTAACGGGCGTCTCGACAGGACAGACCATCAATGCTATACCTTGGAAACTATGGAGGAACTAACAGACTATACGCTCGCAATATTACTTACGCAGTGGCATAGACACGAAAGGACAGAGCGGAGCTTTTCTCTTGAGCGATGCTTGCAAGCCCCGCAGGCTTACAAGAAATTACCCATAGCTTTCTGCGACAACCATACGTTTATGCTTTGTGCACTACAGGCATTCCTGCAGTTGTTACAGCCAAAACAGTTCTGTGAGTCTAAAATGAAGAGAGTGAGAGGAATGGAGGAAATCAGGGTGAAGAGCACCACAATTCTGCAGAAACAAACGATTGCTACCCCACAGGCGATACAGATACTGGAGGAGCTGAGATTGCAAGGATTGCAAAGCCTAGATTGGACACTACACCATAGACAGTACATGTTACAATTTTTGCAGAACTTTGAGCCAAGGACAGGAACAACAACGGTGAAGGGAGTTGAATTAATGATTACTCCCCTATACCTCCAGCAATTGTTTCGATTACCAGCAGGTCAGGTGCATGTGGAGCAACACAGGGCAAGACTGCAAATAGAGGACTTATTCCAAGAAGGGAGTTTCTTTAAAACTCAGGGTTATGCTTGTACCAAGGCTGTGTACCCAGGGTTAAAAGAGGTAGGCCAGGTATTGAACGTTCTGATTGCCATGAAACAGAACCAACAGTATTTGAGCAGATCCTTCACGGAGGAAATACTCAAAGGCCTGAAGTTACGTGAGGTACAATGGGCGGACATAATGTACAACGCACTGGTAGAGGAGATGAAAAGATTACAAGGTACTACCGCAAAGTCTCCTATAATAGTGTCTGGCCCAATCATTGCTCAAATAATCCTTGATTCTGGCATACTTAATGCGCAAGAAATGAAAGGAAATGGGAGTGTTTGAGCCAGAAACAACTGCAATGGAAGAGCAAGGCTCTTCACATAGTGAGGGTGGACTAGCAGGGCAACCCGAGACTAAGAGGCAGAGACGGGGAAAGACTGTAGTGGCGGATCCACTGGCTTCACGGATTCCGCATGATAATGTTTCCCAAGCTCATGGCCAGGAAGGGGCACAGCAGCACAGAGAAATGCTATTACTGGAAGCAGGACCTTCGGAGAGGGAGGAGGAAGTTACTTCTGCATCACAACCATCACAGCCACCTGAACGACTTGTCACAAGGTCACAAGTTATCCATGCAGCTCAACCAGAAATAATTGATTTGGAAAGTGAAGGGTTAGATATTCCAACTACAGAACAGATAGTGGCAGAAATAGAGAAGGGGGACCTTCTCTATGAATATTCTGGTCTGGTCAAGGAGACAGAAATCCCAGAGGTGCAACAGTTGCCCAAGGGAAATCCTGAGGTGCATATAATACACACACCTGTGTCGGAGGTACCACAGGCGGAAGGTCATGACACTGTAGCACCGGTGATAGATGAAGTAGTTCAGGAAGAAAATCCGGTGGGACAATGGCCTGAATGGTTAGTGAGACATCACACTGTTGAAGATCAGGAGGAACAGCAGCAACCTCACCATGATGACCCTCAACAGGCAATGCTGATGAGTTCCATAGGCAGGACACTTAATTTGTTGGGGACTTATGTCAAATCCCATGTTCCAATTACCCAATTGACAGCCTTGAAAGAGGAACTCAGGAAGGAGTTTGAGGCTCGACTTGCCACTGAGTGTGCAAACAAGGTCGATGAAGAGGTCACTCTCAAGATGAAGCAGGACTTGGGAAATACAGAAATGGCTTTGCAATTGGCCAAGCAACAATTGATTGAGGCAGGCCTCGCGCAAGACCAGTTGCACGAAGCACATAAGCAACAGCTATATCAAATGCAGGTGCAGCATGAAAGCAAGTTGCAAGAACTGAATGCACTACATACGGAGTTGCAGACAGTGCATAACAGGATGGCGATACAATGTGCTACATTCACAACTATGCTTGACCAATCTACAAAAGAAATAAACAGTCAAGCGGAAAAATGTACGAAGGCAGAAGAAGAGAATGTTGAGCAAATGAAGCTCATTGTAGATATGAAGAATACAATCTGTCGCAATGAAGATACTTTCAAGCAATACAGGCAGATTGAAGCTGATCAAGAGAAGCACATCGTGGAGTTGCAACAAACCATCATGGCCAATAGAAATGAAATCGCGGTCAATAACAAGGCTTGGAAGGAAGCCAATAATCTACTTGCTGCTTATGCGCAATTGGTTGAACCTCAGGCGAAGCGCATGGAGGCTTTACAACAGCAGTTGGAATTGTACAAGCTAAGAGAGGAGCAAACTCTCAGGGGAACCACAAGCAACTTGGTGGATAACAGCCTTATGCAGGTCTGGTTAGCACAAGGGCCAGTAGAGGGCAAAGCACCACGGAAGCTCACCCAAAGCGAGATGAATGAGCTCAGGCTGCAGGTGCAGAACATTGCCACAACTACTATAGACAGTGTCTATAGTAGGATAGCAGAGTTACAAGAGGATGTAGACGGACTCCAGACTCAAGTGGAAGACCTCACTTCAAACATCGACCAAAGAGTCTGTATCCCTCAGGAACAGCTAATGGCTTCTTATTTACAAGCCAGAACTTTGGCTTTTCAGTCTTCACAGGAGGTGCAGGAGATGCCAATGATACAAGAGCCAGTACCACCACCACCACAACAAGTCACTGTACCAGTAGCTGAACCTGTGGTTACTACAACCACACCACAGCCACCACAGCAGGAGGTATGGGGCAATGCCGCTTTTAACCCACCTAAAACTCCAGCTGCAAGGGAGTACAGTAGGGCTATGATTATGCCCTTCAACCAAATTCCCATCATGTTGGATTTGGCTTGGAAAGAATTTAGTCCTCCGCAGTCATTCGCACATTACTACCAAATCATGCGTATTTGGCTGCCAGTGGCAACTAGGACTAAGGTTCTTCCGAACAATCGACACATTGAAGATCATCACTTTGCACAATACTGGCACGAGGCAGGTACCATGTTGAGGGAATTGATTGCTTTCCAGGTTGTACATGGACTCATTTATACCAAGACCAAGGAGATAGCAAGTATTGTCATGGGGTGCGGGTTATACTACGCTGCTTGTTTTCTGGTACGTTACCACATTGAGCAACAAAAGATGCAAACACGCTTTCAAAGTTATTCCAGTGGAGATCATTGGGTATTACCTTCGGTGCCACCTCATATGTACCTATATGACCCAAAAGTTATGATGCAAAAGGATTCTCAAATTCGTTCATGGTTTCAAGCGGCCTGCAACCATTTGTCAACACAGAAATTCGGCATTGATGACATTTTCTATAAGGGACATGTGGCATGGAAGTACTTGCACGCTGCACCAGTAATTGGTACCCCACTCACCTGGACAGACAAGGAGCTCAGTGTCTACACCAATTTTGCTGTTCAGCGGTTACACCATGTTGTAAAATACAAACTTCCAGACATGGTAGGACAGCATTGTATGCCCCAGATGATTACACAAAAAGTTCGAAAATTAAAACACCTGAGAGGCGATGAGGATTCTGATACAACTGTTTCTTCACCGAATTCTTTTGACATGGGAGAAGACTATGCAATTCAGATGGAAGAGAAGAAGCGAAGGGGATCTCCTATGCCGGAAAGGTTACCTCGATATCAGCCTCCAGAGGGCCTCACTTATCCAGGTAGTGATCAACCATCTCCGTCAACCAGAGACAGAGCTCGGGCTCGTACACACAGTCCGCCAAGAAATTCTCAACGTCAAGAAGGTGCTCACTCACAAAGGTTTGCTAGTTGAAATCAGTAAACCGTGAGGACACGGCTTTTTGAGGGGGGAAGGGGTAATGTTAGAGGACTGTCGGGGACTTAGACACTTATACGGGATCTGTAGGGTACCCTTAATTTTTGCACAGACTGAGACCAACAGGAGCCTTAGGGGTGACAGCAGCGCACTGTAGAGGGGGGTTACACAGCCCGTCACAGCCGTCACAGTCGTCACAGCAGACACAGCCCGGCACAGCCAACACAGCCCGTCACAGTCGTCACAGCAGACACAGCCGACACAGCCGACACAGCCCGGCACAGCCACACAGCCAGTCACAGCCCGACACAGCCAAACACAGTCGCACAGCCAGTCACAGCCCGTCACAGTTTCACACAGCCAGTCACAGCTTGACAGCTGTCATGATCATAGGGAACGAAGAGTAGGACAGGGAACGACTGTGGGGAACAACACCTGCGAAGGGAACATGTTAGTTCACAGACGACGGTTAGTGAGGGAAACGGTTAGAACCGCGGATAGGAAGATAAAGGGAGAAACGGGGGATTCGGAGGGGGACTTCTTGGTGATAGATCATTCGGAAGGGGACTTCTTGGTGATAGATCATTCGGAGGAGGACTTCTTGGTGATAGATCATTCGGAGGGGGACTTCTTGGTGATAGAGGAGAGGGGATCGGGCAGAGATGAAGAACGGAAGTGAAGATAGAGAGATGATGAATAGATGCTTGATATATGCAAGGCTGTAATGATATTGTAGAGGAGATTAGAGACACAATGGCTTCGGCCTGATACCTGATAAATCATAATCGGATACTTTTACGATACAAACACACTGTGTAGAGAGATCTGAGTGAAGATGTGGAATGAATGGATGAGTTGATGGAATCCAATAGATTGATAAAGCAAACTGATACTTAATTATCAATGGTAAGATAGTTAACATGAATACCAAAAGGGAAACAAATAGGAAACACCCCCATGATACACTAGCTGTAGGTCATGACTGATTGCTCTGCGCGGGCTGAGTACTTAGAGATTTCCAACTCTTCAATCTTGGAGTTTCTGCCTCGAATAGCGAAGGGATGGGTGAGTAAAAGCCGCGCGACAGGCTGAGGCACCCTTGAGTGCCCAAGGCACTCAGGGAAGCGGAGGCGCTCACTAGGTGGAGCCCCGCACACCGGGTTGCGGTGGGGGTGGCTCCACAAGGGGTGGTGGTAGCTTAGTGGGACTTAGTGGGGGTGGCATAGGACTCACCATGGGGGCGGAGACCTCGTGGTGGGAGTCGTGGGGAGTCTTGGGACTCATCACGGTCCATAGGGGCCGTGGTGAGCGGGCCAAGACTCACCGCGACTCACCACCGGGAATCGAGGGTCTTCGTGGTGGTTCGCCATAAAATGGCATGGCTGGTTGTGAAACCCCCGCGGACAGCTACAGAAGTATATATAGGGAGTAGTAACCCCGAGAACGGTGCAAGCCCGTTGGTGACCAAAAGCTAGTGAGTAAGCGAGCGAGCCGGAAAGCGACCAAAGAGTGGGGAGCTGTTCCGGACTGCCATTTACCAAAGGGAATTCTCCTAGTCCCAATTAGGTGGAGGGTTTTAGAGGGAAGCGAAAGGGGACCGTTATGTCCCGGTGAGCAGCCGAAGCTCCAAGTTGGCCCGGGCGGCCAGGTTGGGAGTCAGGCGCGCATCAAAGCGAGTAACTATGACTTGAAGGGGAGTTTACCGAAGTGGGGTGCGCGACACACGTGGTCTAGCAGTACTCCTGGCCGTGGTCTGCTGCTGAACTGATGTTATTGGTCTGCTACTTCCACGGAGTCGAGTGTACTGTCTTGGTCTACCCCTGTACTGTATTGGTCTGTTTCATGTGGTCTGTGGTGTAGGTCTGTTCATTTTTATATATGATGTACACTTTTGTGGAACATTTCGTTAGTCTGCTGTTGTGGTCTACTGTCATTTGTGGTCGATGTTTTGTATTGAGTACTGCTCCACGTGGTCTGCTGGTGAACCGATGTTATTGATCTCTCGATGTATGCAGTACTCCTCGCTGAGGTCTGCTGCTGAATTGATGTTATTGGTCTACTACCTCCACGAGGTGGACTTAGTTTGGACCACGGTTGTTGGTCTGCTCCATGAGATAGTGGTATACTAAATTTGGTGGTCGCCTGAATGTGGGGCATAGGTCAGACCCATCATTAGTCGAGTGTACTGTCTTTGTGTACCCTTGTACTGTATTGGTCTGCTTCATTGAGCTATGTTTGCTTCATTACTCTACTACATTTGTTTACTGGTTCAGTTTGGCTCATTTATTGACTTCACTGGTCTCCTTCATCAAACCTTTAAAAAGCACATTAAGGGAGTCGCAGATGCTCTGCCGCATTGGTCTACTACAAGTCAGTGCTGGTCTACTGTAGGTGATCTGCGATCATGGTCTGCCGCATTGGACAATTGCAGGTGACAATTGGTCTACCGCATTGGACAACTGCACGTCCTTTCCTTAGTTAGATTGATCCTTCTTTCTCAGTTCTGGACGATGAGACACCCGCCTCAGAGCCGAGTAAATATGGCTAACAGGGGGAAGGGCAGACACACGTTTCCCCTTAGTTTCATTTTCCGCCGAGCTTGAAAATGTTCCACAAAATCTTTTTTCCTCTTCAATGACATGTTGTTGTTGTCTTTTACACGATTGAACGCTCGTGCTGCAGCTGGGTGTAACATGTTGGAAGCTTTTTTGACGAGGATGTCCTGCATCTGCCCTCGGCAAACACGCACCGCAGACAACCAATGGTGTATAAGGGATGCGTCATTGTGTACAAGGTCAAGCAGGTCGGTTATCTCCCGTTTCAAAATAGCTTCCAACAGGTCTGGCGTGAGCAACGACTCTGCCGTGTTCGGGGTTGCGCTTGCACGCACATTGTCGTTACCGCTTTCGATAACACATGCTGCCATGTCGTCGTGTTCGTCCAAATTCTCCAGCCCACCGTGAACAGTGCCGAGATGGGAACCACATGTCCGGACAATGAGACCGTCTTGCAGGTCTGGTTTTGGCAACTTTATGACCCGAACCTGGTGCTTGCACAGATTGTCTTTTAGCGCCCACGGGCAGGTGCAACAGGCCCACTGCGACTCTGGATTGAACACGGTGTACGTTGTATTCGGATTGGAGGAGCTGATCACGTAAGCAGGCTGCCCAGGCGCTGCAGGCAAAGTCACACATGAAAGAGGTATGTCACGGGCTGCACATATTGCACTGGAAATGTGATTTTCCTGTTTATCGTTGCGAATAAACACATGCGTCTTCAGATGAATGCCGTACCAGTAGTGGACCAGTACACGCCTAGTCAACTCCCATATGAGCCAATTAGTTCTTCGACCGGTCATTTTGCCTTTGCCCATATTAAGTCTCGCCTTTAAGTTTCCGTGGTATGCCTCGATGCTTGCATTAGTATCTTGGCTTGCATGTGGAATGTTGCGGGCAGCCGTACACCACATAGCGATTTTGGGAACCCAGTACACATGAATGTAGTGGAGGAACAACTGACCAGCAAGATATTTCTTTTTCATTGCCTTCAATTTTTTCTTAACCCACTTCACAGCTTCGTCTTATTTCTGCGGTCCACCTCTGCAGTACATAAGGTCGCCCATATCTGCCAACAGTTTCGAGGATGTTCCCGGATCACTGATTTTCTGGCATGATTGCTTGACCCAGGCCTTCCGTACATGCCAAAGGCAAAGGAAAATGCATACTCCTGTGAAAACAGACCTGCATGCGGCCACAAAGTCAGAAGTGCCTAAACCGGGCATTCGTATTCAGCACTGCCACAAGCGTGAGACCAAACATGGCAGACCATATAGCAGACCCTAGAGCGGACCATAAGGCAGACCATAGGGCAGACCATAGGGCATATCAAGCTCCCAGGGCACCTCACCCCTGTGCACCAAACTCGCTGGGAACCCTCGGCAAACACTCAATGCTGCACACGAGAGAGAGAGAGAGAGAGAGAGAGAGAGAGAGAGAGAGAGAGAGAGAGAGGAGAAGAGGGAGGGCCATAGGGCAGACCATAGGGCAGAATGAGATGTGGCATACCGGATTCAGTACCGCCACAAGCGTGAGACCAGACAGGGCAGACCTTGCAGCGGACCATATAGCAGACCATAGGGCAGATTGAGATGTGGCATACCGGATTGCATTGATTTCTGCTTCAACGTCGTTGACAATGAAGGCATTTGGCCCCCAGGTGGGCTTTTCCTGAAGGAGGGCATCACGCAATGCTAGCATCCACGGGATAAGGTCTGATGTTCGATTGCGTGCTGACAATATGTATGCAACCGGAATTCCGTTCAACCATTGGTTGAACACCATAAATGTGTACAAGGGGAACTGCATGAAATGACAATTTGTAGCAGACCAGTGTCGTACTGACAGGGCCTATTTTAACAGGGTGTACTAGCACAGGGTCTACTGCAATAGGGTGAAAACGCACATGGTGTACTGCAACTTGGTGAACACGCACAGGGTCTACTGTAACAGGGTGAACACGCAAAAGGGTCTGCCCTAAAACAAAGTGCAGTGGAAGGTCTGCTGGAACAGGGTGTACTGGGACAGGGTCTACAACAGTTAGGTCTATCGGGATTGAGGACGAATAAGCAATGCACCACAAGAGTGGGAGACCAATGTAGTATGCTATCATGCTAGCAGAAGCCCGTGGAGAGGGTCCATGGCAGACCTTGTGATGGTTAGTTCCAAATGTAGCGTCGCAAGCTACGATGCGCGCATGGCCCAAGTCCAACATCTTCTGCCGCTGCCAAGGAGTCTGAATCCCAATGGTGAAGGTCAAATCTCCATCAAAATGTTGAAATTTGGGTGCCAATGATTCTTCCTAATAGAAGAAGACCGAGTCCGGGTTTTGATCTTTCCACATACGCACGGATTGTGCGTCATTAGCGTGTTTTTTGAATGTCTGCCAGGCTCGTTTTTCAGCGAGATTTCGGACATCTTGCTTGAGGAGAAAGTCGTCGCGTGTCCATGCGTCTCCCAAGCCGCTGTTCTGCATGACGTGCTCCTTGTGTTCAATCATGACTTGGGCGACACTCAAGCCTCGAGACAAGCATTCCATGATCCACTTTTTGAGCTCCTCGCTAATATGTGAAGCATAAGCATATCGGCTGAAATGGAACTCAGAATATCCGCCATGAGAGGGTTTTCCGGACACATCCAGGTGTTGCATGTTGTTATAATATGTGATGACCCCAATGTCTGGAGCAAGATAATATTGCGAGACTTTGAAACAACAGAGATACCCACGCTTGTCACCGTATTGGCTTTTCTTTCGTCTTGGACCTTTGTGACGATTACTGCTTCCAGCCCCAACGTCCGGACCTCCTCGCTTGACTTTAGGATCCGTGACAGTCAAATTGTTGGTGCGCTTGTCCTCTGGTCCATAGCAACACTGATACCTGGACAGGGTCGTATGTCATTGACACCCATGGAGTTCTGCAAGCATGTAAGACAGCCTAAACCCTATCTACATATGATGCATGTACATGTCCAGCAAGCACAAGCACAGGGCATGAACAAAGAGGCAGTGCGGGAATATGGTACATACATGACAGAGGTTAGATATGTGTTAGCTCTTGGAGCTCTTTGCGGTCCGGACTTCGCGTTAACATGCACATTTATGTAAAATTGGGTGGAACACCCGTCTCTACTCTCCTCTCCAAGTACAAAGTCGGGCACTCTCTGCCAGGGAATACAGGCCGTGCAAACCCGCACTTGAGAGCCCATGTATCCAGAGCGACTCTCGTTCTTTCAGTAAAGGTCTTTGCAAGAAAATGGCCCATCCTTTGGTGTTTGAAGACATTATCGTAGTGGACGTATAAGAATGCTTTCTGGTTGGGCATCGACGGCCGCTGCCATATACACTGCAGTACCCCTTCGCGCACTCGAAAGCACCTGCAATACGACTTGGAAAAGTGGAAGCAAAGGACGACAACACACATGTTCTTGGCAGGACGGAAGCGCGTTGGCAGGAACAGACCAGAGGGAGGAAAAGATCGATGAAACAGTCTTCGCCCACGATTGGCGGCGGCTGCCATGCCCTAAATCCGGGCGGCTACGATAGCAGCGCGGCATCACAGTGAGATGGCGGCACATCATCTGGGATGCGTTTGGGTCTGCCGGATCGGGCTGCTTGGCGGCAGACCCAGCAGACCCAGCAGCGGGCAGACCGATCTTGGGCAGACCCACTGGGGATCCGATGGCGGGCGGACCCAGCGGCGAGGGCGGGCGGCTGCGGGGCTAGGCGGCCGCGGTGCGCGGCTGGCAGGTGGGGGTGGGCGGGGCGGGGGAGGGCGACCCCGCGTCCGTGCGCCCTGTCCCACACGCGTGACATAAACTCCCAATTATTCAAAAATGAGAGGCTTTTCTTGTATGGTGAATGTCGCATTTGTATCATAGTGGAACCTTGCGTTGTCATGTAGTGGAGTTGTTGTTGGTGTATTGCGATCAGAACCGTGTGCAAAGTTTGTGTGAACTGTTTGAATATGGATGCTTAAGTTAACCCCTAAAGGACAAGGGCCAATTTTTGCCAAGACCTCAAAAACTGGACCCTGGCCCTCTAAAACATTTATATCTTGAGATTTACTAAGGCCCTGTAAAACTAACCGTTGGAATATACTCTCAACTACCCCACCTACGACCACAAAAACCCTGTCTAAATCCAACCAGCAGATCCAAAGAATATAATGTCTAAAGTGGTGCAAAACAAAAACAACATGAAGTAAATAGGGAAAACAAAAGTGCTTTTTCTATCGAATTTCCCATCTGCAAACTGGTCTGACATGACACTCTCCAGAATCTGGTGCCCTGTCATATAAGACACCGTCCCTGCAAATTTCATCTTTTTCTGACATAAGATCAGGTGGGCCGCTTTGTATGCTAAAAATGGGGGGTCAAATTTGGGGTTTTCCTTCGGGCAGGCAAAAAGGTTTGTTCAGAAAATTGAGGAAAAAGTTTGAGCCGTTCAGTTGGCAATCGCTCCGGTGGGAATGTTGTGGGTGGGTATGGCTTTTCCGCAAAAAAATTTCGGGCCAATCTGAGTCTCCTACTAGGTCTTTTTACCCCCTGCCCATGAGACTTGCAATTGCACCTATGTGGGCCTATAATTTTTGGGCAGTAGCCCTCTCTTGTGGAGGGTTTTAGGGGGTGCCTCATCCTACCCGTCCCTAAATTGATTAGGCCTCCACCCCTCCCAAGGCATGTCCACTCCCCCACCCAGGTTCGGTCTCGAGCTGCGCACCGCTGTGCATCAATTGAATCTCCTCCCACGCTCCCCCCCACAACAACAGGTTTGACACCAAACCACACCCGGAGCTACCATCACCATTGATTCCAGCTTGGGGATTAGGCATGGAGATCTTCGAGGCAGGTCGGCTGCGGGTGCCATTTAGGGGTAAGTGGCGCAATAAAGGGTGTTGGGAGACGCGCCACCCTCCCATGGGGGGTGCATGGAATTTCACCCTAACCTGACCCTAGTTGCCACGTCATCCTCAGGGCAGGTTAGATGGTGGAAAGTGGCCTCAAAATCACGAATGTGGCGGACTCTACGCTCTCCACGTGGCAATTGCCAGGTCGTATGACCAATTGGGAAATGCCACGTCATACCTGACTTGATTTCCAATCGAATGAGCCTATGTGGGCCCACATCAGGCTTCACCAGCCTGTTTTCTAAACCCAACCGACCCAAGTTGGGTCGTTTTGACACTTAGGGGTTAAAGGAAACTGTGAGAGCAGGAATTCCCGCCATGTCTTATTTGTTTGGATGCAACTAGGCGAACAAAAATGAATATGCAGCGTAGTCCGTCAGGGGCATGGTATGAGGATTGTTGTAGGAGTATAGATCGGGGCTAAACTAGCTGAGGCGCTAAATAAAAAATTGAAAATACACATAAAAGGTGACAATATAAGGTTGCGACCTAAACAATAGCATGCAGTTGGGTATGTAGCAGAGATGTGCTAAAAAAAAGGCGGCGTTCCGCCCTCCTCTCTCCTCTCAGAAAGGGCGAATGGGTAATATTGACTTTGAAAAATGCACGGTGTTACGTGGTCCAAGCTCCGGCGCGGCGTGCCATGAGTTTTCATATTTTTCAATTTAAAATATGTAAATATTAATATGTTTTTTAAAAACCTTAATGAATTACATCTTATCAGGTGGCGGGGGTGCCAAGAAGCAAAAAAAAACATTACAGGGGTTCGGTGTTACACCGTTACAACACTTACTTCGAAGTGACCTCATGCGCCCCTGGTCAATAACAGTTGGCTTTCTTCTAATTGAAATCCGTTTTACACATCATGGTCTGCTGGAGGGTCTGCCAATCCGCTCGAAGGTGTGGAAAAACATGGAGACCCATCAACGGATCTCAAGAAGCTAATCACCCTCTTCTTACAAATGTTCGCACCCTGAAGAGACAGGACCACCCCCTTTTGCACGAGGCTTGGGACTGGAACCCCCTACCCCCCTGTACTATCTCCATCCTGCTTCTTGAGACACATTCAAGCTAATAAGATTTGGACACAGCAATTTATGCAAGACTGGTGTGCTAGGCAGGTCTTTCACCTGTGTTGCCCAGAGAACACTCTTGTATGATCCTGTACAACTGAATGCATGCAGGCTCAGTGGCATAAGTGGAAGAGAGCACTGATAGAGGGTTTGGAGGTGTTATATCCATTTCATTCAGGGAAGGCATGCATATATCAGATCTTTACCCCAAAGCGGCAGTTTCGATCAAGTAACATGAATGAAATGCAGCTGCACAGAGAGGGTCCATCTTCATGTCACTATTCCTCAGTGGGACTGAGATATATTCGTAAACCACATAGACTGGCCACAAAACATCACCGGTGGAAAGAGGCTAATGCAGGGAAACTGCTCTGGGGCACTACAAATCTAAAAAGAACAGTTAGGATGAGAGGAACCAAATAGACTACTGCAGCCTCAGGCCGGTTTCAGATAGCTGTACACCTGGTATCTCCAAGACTAGGTTGCCTTGAGAGGTGCTAGACAATGGTATCCCTTTCCCCTCACTAAGTTTGAAAAGTGGCTAGAACATTTTAATCAATTTCTTCCCACAAACCAAAGAAACACAAATCCATTGATTATTGAAGCTCGTCTGTCAGGCACATAAATCATAGTCTCCATTGCCCTGTACAGATCTGCTGAAATATATGCTCACAGCAAGAAATTATTTCACGCTGCAACAAGGACAAAAGATATTATTCTTGGGCCCACAAACCGAATCCTACCATGTACTTACCCATCATAACCACTTTCAAAAGATGCATGCAGGAGGCATAGAGGTATTCATTTGCCCGCCTTGCCTTTACCACCCTTGCCACCACCCTTCTTGGCATCCAGTTTGGCCTGTATACGGGAGGCAGCAGCTGCTTTGGCTTCCTCTCTTTTTTTCTTATCTTCTTCCTTTTTTGCTGCAGCAAGATCTCTCTCCTTCCGGATCTCCCTATGACCGCACATCCCAAGTGAGCAGGATCAAAATCAGCTTGCATCAATGATGAAAAAGGTTGATGGTGACAATGCAAGCCACTAGTTTCACATTTGACGGTTGGGGTATGTGAAGCAACCTTTGTGGCAAATAAGCCCAATATAGAGTTACAGTTGACCTTGCAATACAGGACAGTCTTCAGGGTGACTGCTTAAGGAGAAGATGACTTGCTTCAACAACAAAAACGTTGAGGATTAGATATTTATGGCTCACATGGCCTGTGGTGTGTGACGGTAAATTGTCATGGACAAGGTTCACGCTGTGTTATGAAATTTAGTCCTTTGTTACATAAGACTGACGGGTAAGCTTCTGTTCATAAATTCTCCCCCATGTTCTTTGAAATGTGGATAGTAAGCACTTACTCGAGTTTTGCCTTCTCAGCTGCTACACTGTCGAGAGTGGATCCCTTGGGGGGCCTAGCAGCTAGAAGCTCAACCTCAAACACCAGAGTAGCCCTGCAATACAGGAAGATTTTGCAGCAAATTAGCCACAGGCCCCATAACAAGTGCCTACAGAATCAGGTTGCCATGGACAATATTATAGATCTTCACCCCTCACAACTACTTCCTCCCAAACATACATTGCCATAAATGACATTGGTTACTGGGGACTGCTGAAAGGTGTGAACAGATGAAATTAAAGCTCACGAAATGCTTACCCTGGGGGGATCTCTGGTGGTGCACCTGTTTTACCATATGCATAGTCAGGCTTGCAAGTGATGCGGGCAATCTCTCCTACCTTCATTCACAAACACACAAATGTTAGCTCACTCAATCTGACCATGTCAACTCAATAGATTGAATATTCTGGAGACACTGTGCAGAGAGAAAATTGAGGCACCACAAATAGGGATACTCCAAGCCTGCCTGAAATGATGACTTGCCTTAGGAGGAAAGTGAGGTGCATACTGATCCAGACACTTCACAATGGTCTTAAACCAACATTTTATGAATAGATTTGTCTACATTTGACCTTGACTCACAGCCAAACCTTTGTCTACCTTTGCCGATGTGTAGTTCTTAGATCTCAATTCAGTTCTGAAGTTTTTTTGGCCCCAGAGATGCAGTACTCATCAGCATTGTGACTTAAGAGTTTAAACCAAGCTGGATAAACAAAGCGTATGGTGATTCTCAATTACACCACCCTGTTTCCAAGAATTTAAGAAATGACCAGCTACTCAGAAAACAACCCATGATCTAGGGCATACAGTCAGTGTCAGGACTGTTAAAAAAAAACCTGTGTCTACGTAGCAGCTAGGCACCCAACCTTTTGCAACAAATACAGAGAGACTGACTTCAAATCTAAGGGCGTTGTCCCAAGTGAGAAAGATACAGCTCAAACGTCTCAGTTGTTTGACCCTCACTGCTTGGAGTCAAAATGCTCATTACCACATGGGAGGAAAGACAAAGATGTCAGTAATTCTATGTGGAGCCAAAGTTGCTGCCATGTTGGGGAAAACCAAGAACTTCACTTCTCCAGGAAAGCCCCTATAAGTCCTAAACCGTGCTTGAGAGAGCGCTCAGCACTGGCACATTTCATCATATCTTACTACTGCAGGCCTGTCCTACGCACAGGTGGGCCTCTATGTGGTATCCAACCCTTGACAGCAGGACTGTATGTGCTCGAGTGCCTGGGATGTAAGCCTTGCCTTTCTTGTTTAGGTTTATGACCACTCTGCCTCTCAAGGAGCAAGGAACAAGTCTAGAGTGGCACCCACCTGCATACTTTTGATCGCAATGTCCCAAGCGCGAATCACACTCCCTGTTCCCACCTCAAATGTGAACACAGTATTGTCCTCACGAGTTGAATCAAAGACTTCACCTGTGTTGGCAAGCTTGCCCTCATATTGCACTGCACCAATCACACCCAGCACGATGTAATCAGTATCTCTATGTATGAGTTAATAGACTATAGGACTCCAAGAAGTTTATATGAAATATATATACATGCCCTTTCCTCACCAGTTTTACCACTTGCGTCTTCCATTGCCATAAGTTTTTACATAAACCCAAAACTCGATGGTTTGAAACTCCCTTACAAAGCCAGTATGCCACAACCTCCTTCCATCAGCCGCAGGCGTAATAACACAGTCACAAAACCAGGACAGGACATAATGGCATTCCACCTTACATACGTTAGCATTGGCTCAGTTGCATACCACATGGAGAATGACTCGCATTCTCCCATGAAGAGATATTTGTCAGAGGAATGTCAAAATAACCAAAATTAGTGAAAGGGACATAAAAGGCTGTTCAGAATGTAACATTTTCTCAGTGTCTTATTCATCAAGAGGGTTGGAAACAGAGGTCTCAAGTGTCATTGGACAATACCCCAGAGTTCCAAGCTTGCACACAGAAGTTCCGTTCTAAGACGTGCTTACCATCAACATTGGGAAGGTTTTCTGAGGGGCGCAAGGCTCCGGCTTTGGGTTTTCGGAGGATCTTCTTCAAGACCCCTCCATCCCCCGTCAGATCTATTTCATCGCTCATCTTAATTGAAGGCCCAGGAACTCTGTAGATATGCACAACATAAGCATCAGAAGGTACCTTTTCTGCTCCATATGCAACTTAACTCAACCTGTAATTTTCCCACTACAAGTACAAAAAACTTCCAATCTTCAATGAATATGATTCAAAGAGCACCAACAGCCATTAACATCTATTGCAGAACCCTGACTATCACAACTGTGGTGGACTGTGGAAATTGGTTCTCATTCATGACGGTAGTGACAGTGAGGACCAAGGCCTTAAGACAACGACAATGTTTTGACAATGCCAAACCAAATCCTGCCGCGTTTGTGGCAATCAGCAAGCAGTCTTCAGTCTGCATTACTATGATATATAAGTGAACAAGAACTAAGCCAGATATCAATCGGTGAGTTAAGGGATAATGGGTCCAGCACTTTCTTTATCATCAGATCGCCAGTATTGAGGGGGCTTATTACGAACCAAAAACGAGTCAGAGTCATCCAGGTCACCGTGTCTGCTCTGTCTGAGATGTAGTCTCTCAGATGGATAACGTCTCCATATTTGTTAGGACACTGGTCAATCAGAGTCTCTGAGCAAGCCCAAAGGCAGTTGGGGAAGGTCCCTTAGGGCCTAATACACCTGACCATTTGGCACTATGGCCTACTTTGTGGTTCGTCTGGATGATCGAATACATATAGCTTGCTATCTGAAACACTATGACTATCAACATATCAATAACCACATGACCCATAGATCAGACCCTTATTTCGTATCATCCGCCAAGCACCCCAGTCACATCAGTCGTTGCTAATGAGAATCACAACCACATTCGACCCTAATAATTGTAGCCGTTAAACGTGTTACAAATCAGCGTTATAAACCCTTCATCGTCAGCCACAGAGATGAGGAACTTTGTCTTCACGGATTTTCAAGTATGTCACTCCTACCCATACATCAGGAGGCATACACACTTCTCCAGGCCTCATAATCATCTTCCATTAGCAGCACCTAAGAGAAAATTTAGCATGGCTCTGCAATCGCCACAACAAAAAATCTATTCTTCCGGCACATCAACCAAGACGCTGAAAAGCAAGTGAAACCCAAAACCCACCAGATAAGAATCTCAGTTCCTAGTCGTCTCCAACGGCTAAAGAGCCCGCGTGGTAACGAAAGCCAGACCTTCCGCTCCCTGGTTCACTTGGTGTCTCAGAAGCTTCAAAGGAGACAGGGTGCACACGGAACAATACGATTCGTGAAACTGAAAAGAGCGAAAGTATGTGAGCAAGAGCGCAGACTGATCCGCCATAGCCCGACGCACGCAGGCCACCTCGCGCGCTCTCTGCCGCCCTCCTTGCTGCGCTCTGTGTGTTGCTCTGCGCTCGCTCCCTTCCTCGCAGGGCCACACATTGCCCCACAGCGCCTGCCCGTGATTCCAAGGGCTCGCACCATCTGGCGATACCTACTCCCTCTGGCTATTCCTCCTTTCTTTGTTACTAATGCCAACCACCCTTGTCAATTTTGTCAGGACCGTTTTGCATTACTCAGTAGGCCCCGTTTTGCTTTAACCTCGTTGGTGGCGAAGGATGATTTTTCTTTTTTCTTCTGGATTTGTTTTTGTTTTGTTGGCCCTGCCGGACTACGCAAAGGGTTTCAGCTGCTTTAGCACCGATACTTTCGATTAGACTTCCAATTCAATCGAGACAGTTGTCAAGAGTATATTCTGTTTTTTAATGAATGACATCCGTTCAACTGCCATAAATGAAAGTCCATCGGATATTACCTCGAGTGCCACCTGAGTGATTCAGGGCTCAAATCCTGTTACCTTGATATTTATTAATAGACTAATTATGTGATCTTCCAGATTTTTACTACCTATTCATAATTACTATACGGCAGGCCTTGCATGAATTCCATGCATTTGTTTTGTTTGTTATTTTAAGGTGATTTGTTTTGTTTTCTTAAAGAAAGGGATAAAGCCCCTGAATTTTATTCTAGGAAAAAATAACTTTGGATTTGTAAGTTTTTCTAAATCATATTAGTAAAAGGCATGCCCTCAAGAAGTTGCGCTATGCCTGGGTGATATTTATCCTATAATCTGATTCAACAAGTAATGCTGCATGCTACTCTTTCTGGCCTTGTTCACATCAGCACTCTAGATCTTTTGAACTTGACTGAAAATAAGCAAATAAATAAAAGGAGTCATGGAAAAAAATAATCATGACATTAGGCAGCAGGAGTTGTTTTTTTTTTTTTTTTTTTTTTGGGGTATAAACAATTAGACAGTATTTTGTTTCTGAAGAAAAACAGTTAATTGGCTAATTATTATTTTTCGTTCAAATTATTGTTCTAAGTTCTGATAAATGAAATTTATAGCTCCTGTCGCGATCGATAATATTTAGAAAAACAGTTAATTGGCTAATTATTGTTTTTCGTTCAAATTATTGTTCTAAGTTCTGATAAATGAAATTTATAGCTCATGTCGCGATCGATGCATAAATATTATGGAGTAATTTTCCTTAAACACCAAACTTCAATTGTTTTAAGGCATGCCATTAACTGAGATACAAGAAAAAAAATCTATGATGCAAAAGAAATTCATGAGCAATATCCAAGACAACATTTGTTGATGATAGCACCAGGGTTGTGTTGGAAGGCTTTTCAATGTCATGTAACTCTCTCATGTCCAATTCAGTTTCACCAAGTAATGGTGGCACCATGATTTCCAACCATCGGGCTATTATGCACTATTCAACATCAAGTAGACATTGTCCATCAAAGATTACTTGTAGCTTCAAATCTAGGCTGCATTCTGGCTATGATGAGAAGATTGTGATCATGATTCAATGGGAAAGGGACTATATTTTGTCTCATCATCATCATCACTCCTACCACACACATGCCCCCACCAACCACATGTAACGTCTCTCAAACCCTAATCACATGTATACTCTCGTGAAATAGATATATTGTAGAATTTGACTTGGTGTTTGATTGTTGTAATTGAGTGTTATATCTTGCTAGCAAGATTGCTACACTCAGACATGATATATTTCATCAGCTTCCAAAATCTCAATATGACAAGAATGTCCATACAAGTCTCTATTCATAGCCTTTGTTGTATGTGTTCTTGACGTTTCAACCCTGTGAGCATCCCACTTTGTCATTGTATTAGGATGTTTAAGACTAGCTTTATACTTGTTGTTTTTTCAAGAAGCTTTAACATTTCATTCCAGCACATCATTCTCTTAGATCAAAGAAAACATTGCTTAGAGGTTATGGAATCTCCACCACCCACTGCTGCAAACCTAATTCCTTGTATCTTTTTCGATCTTGCACTTCATCTTTATTCCCATTCCACATTCACTAATAACCTTTCATGTTTAATATCATGGGTCTTATGGTATGTGAATGCTTTGAAATGTCACTGTGGAGTGACAAAGATCAAACGCTTCAAACATATGATCTTCTTTTTTACCGTCGTCAAATAACAAAGGATTATTAAATGCTTGTCATTTGAAGGGTTGCCCCTTCAACAACAACGTCGTAGACATAGTTAATATTGGATAGCTTACGGACATAGTAAAATAATTTCCAAGTAGATTCTACATTGGCAAGTAGCTCTCCAAGCTCATTAAAATTGATGTAGTACTTGATTCATTTTTCCAACTTACTCTCATAGTGTCGAAGCAAGCGTAAATTATGGTGTCTCTTGACCTTGAAAGGCTCTGCTTTCTTGTAGAAAGGTGGACATCTTTTGACCCCCAATCAATGGGTTGAACCCACAACCACTTTCAAGGTGATATGTGTTCATTACCGTTAGGACCTGGGCTACAACTTGATAGTCAGTAAAACTCAACAACTATCTCAGAGATGGGCTGAAAATGCAGTTGTCGCATCCGATAGGGAATCCACTTAGTGATGATATTGTGCAGTAGGTCTTCTAGTACAAACCCATAACGTCCGTGCTTTTATGAAACACGACTTGATTGAGATATCTTTATCAACAAATTTCTGATGTGAGTATGTTCTTGGAGCTTGGCCAGCTTTAGAGCAATAAAAGGAGAGGCGTAAATGGATAATTTGTCCTTCCATAGTCAAAGAAATATTTATCCAAGTGTGATGTTTAGGCATATTACTAGTTTCGTCTATGTATAATTATGTTCTTCCATTGTCTCACATTCGTGCAAACCATGGGGCTTAACAAGTTGTAGCAATTATTGTTTAGTTATCTCCATTTCTAGTCAAATTGGGATAAGCATTCGTTGTGGCCTTATAAATTCTACACATTCATAACTATATGGTTCTCTCCCTCTTTTTGCTAATTGAGATATGAACAACCTAGCTTCCTCTTCATCTTCCTCCACATCATCTGACCATGGCCTAAATAAAGTATCAAAATCAAGCATTTTCCTAATTGTATCCAATGTTCATTTCTCTCTTTATTGGACAATTATATCCTACTCACAATGGATTCTACATGAACCCTAAACCTAAACCATAAACCCTAAACCTTATGCAAATTTGGTCAAATCAAGTGCAATCAGTTAGGAAAATTGGTTCCAAGTCTCATTATCCAACATGACCAAATCTGCAGTGCAAAAATTATTCTCATCCTATTTGAAGCATAGGATCCAATTACGAAGCCCTGTAATGCAGATGTATCCGCATGAAGAACAGCCTGAGGGAAAGAAACAGAACTCAATTCAATAGACGCACCGATCCATTGCAAATCCTCGGCTTCATCCTGGACCTCACCGTCTTTTTCCTTATCCTCATCTTCATCCTCCCAGTCTGAGTACTTTGCAGGTAGATCCTCCACATCGTCTGAGCTTCCTTCTTCCTCTGCATCGTCTGCAGCGCCTGTCCCATCTACATTTCCACTCTGTAGACGCGCAATCTCTGCCTCTACTTCATTTCATGCAATGCAGTAAGAGATGTCATCTTGGAGCCACGACCAACAGTTCTCCTCGGGCCTGTCCTCTTCTCGCCCTCCGCTGCATTAGTCATGCCCGATATAGGAACATGTGTATTGTCCATTGTGTGTGCACCACAAAAGATGAAGAAACCCGGTGGCACTACAAACGCGGAAGTGACCTACTCTCGTAGAGCACCCTAGTGACACGGCAAATGTTACTGATGGTAGGAGGTGTTGGACTGCCGACACGTGGCCGGCAGCCAGACGCGTTGGACACGAAATCTCTTCCGCATTTTTGTTAGTTGGATGACCGGAAATCGCCTGCCCTTCTCCGGCCTTATTATAGTCGGCGCCGACTTCCTGATCCCTGAAAGTGTGTAGTCTGCGGCAACTACATTTTTTCTCATTTTCATGGAACTTGTTGGAATTTCACCCCCAAAAAAAAAAAAAAAACATCATCCACGGTTATAGAAGAGGGGTCTATTCCCGCGGTTGCTATTTTTATTGCACTATTGAGTTGTAATCGGTACCGACCTAAGTTCGGTGACTGCCAAACCTGGTTTGTCATGCCTGATCTTAAGGTTAATAAATGCCAAATCAATGTCAAATTTCGAGAATTTTCCTAGAATTGTGCTATGCTCATGGTATTTTTTGCTCATGCTCATGCTTAAACCCGCTCACCGCTCATGCAACATACACACCCATGATTGCAGCTTAGTGGCACATTGCCATGTGTACTCATCCACTATCTCACATTTGACACCCAACCCAGTAACAACACCAAAATGCTTTTGCAATTCAATTTCCAAACCATCCCAATCCTCATGTGGATACATGTGTGCTTCATTAGAAACATACCAGAAATGTCAAAAGTTGACCATGATAGCATGACTGTTTTCAAATTAGCCTGTCTTAAAAATGGCAAGTGCATGCTACACATAAGGCCTACTAATTATATGCTTCAAAAGGACAAATTCTGATCAATCAATGTCCAAGAAACTCCCCAACGGGCACCCCCAAGGCGTCCCCAAGTAAAGTTTCGAAGGAAGTCATGGGCAGTACCTTTAGATATCCCCTTAGACACATCACTAATGAGCTCAAACAATCCAAAAGACCAGCTTGTTGAATCTCTTGAGAGAGATCAATCAATTTTTTCCAACATGAGTTAGCCAAGCATTATTTCTAAGAGTATTCTTCCTCTCAAACACACTATTCCATTGTGGTGTCTTTGCTAAAGTAAATCATTTTCTTAAGCCATTTTCTTTACAAAATAAATTAAGTTCATTAGAATTTATTCACCACCCCCAGCAGCCCTTAGAACCTCATCTTCTTACTTAGCCGATTATCAACTATTGTTTAACCTCTCAAAAACCTTTGATTTTTGTTTTAACAAATAAACAACTGTGAACCTTGAAAAATCAAAAGTGATGAAATATCTAAACATGTGTGGGTGTATGCATCAATCCACAAAGGTCAATATGTACATATGTGTCAATATATTAGTGGATTGTACTGCAACCTCATGGCCTAGTGCCACCTGACGTTACCAAATCCAAAATGTGCAAACACCTTCAAATGTCCAAATAATGAGTGTACAAGATCTCTAGCCTCTCATTTGCATAAACAATAATCTGCCACAGTTGTATTATATGCGACAATATGAATGCCAAGACATGCATTTTTAATTTCTTAGTTAAAACCAAAAAATCAGATAAGAAGCTTAACATAGAAAGTGAACTCCAATTGCATACCAAGATGACGTAACTCCAGAAAAGCTTTGTGCCAACATTTTAGCATATGAAGATAATTACTTTCATTGGTGTAAGAGTTCTGGATATTATAACAGTCTCATTTGAAACTAAGAAATCGAGCTACAGAGACTTTTCCTGCCAAATTCGCTTTGGTGATGTAGGCATCTGTAAGTTCCATTGGGTCCTCGGTGTGGAAACTCGTGTGCCACTCTTGACTTGCATCTCCTAGTAGTATAAAAGCACCATCTGAAACATTCAAGTCTTGCTGATATCCGGTGAAATGTATTTCCCACGACCCCCCGTGTGCACCTGTCCAATCCTCTGACACGCCTTCTGTCGCGCATCCATCAACATGATCATCTAAACTTGTATTTTCAGTGAAACTTAAATGTAAGAACTCAAGAAATTTGGATATCTTGAGCGAGGAATGACTGCTGGAGTTTCATCTTTTGTTTATGTTCGTTTTCTAACATGTTTGTGAAGTTGTTCAATTGTTGCACACATGATTGTGTTGCACGATTTTTTCTCTGGTTCTCGATGGAGGCCCAAATGAAGCCAACCAAGCCAACCATCTGGCTCTCTACACCCGGCATGGGCCCATGGCTAAAAACTGCACTTAGCAGGGGATGCTGGATATTTCGGCCATCGTAGGTTATGCTTCCGCGCGTCCTGAGACCTCCTACATGCAAGCAAAGTAGCTTTCATGGGTATTGAAGGAAATTTCCAGTCGCTCTAATCTCGTATCTTTCCACCTTGAGCCACACCATTTCCGCCTCGAGCTCCGTAATCCTTGCCTCCTGTCTTACTGCCCTCTGCATATGTGTTGCTGACCTGCATACCCTCTTACATTAGCTTAGGCTGAAACACCAAATTAGTGTCGTAGACAATTTGTAATTCAAACACTAAATTATATAAACTACAAGGGGTCAGTATAGGAGCGACCTCAATGGTGATGCCATTTGAGGAAGTAACAATTTTGCCTGGGTGCATGCCCTTACCACTTCTCACAACCTTGCATACACATATGAAATGCATTGAGTCAATCCTCCTGGAACTGTTTGTCCAATCATCGATGTTGCTAATGTATGGATCTACCTCATGAGGCCCTTCTGAGACTTGATTTGAAAAATTAGGCATCTCGAGTCTAAGAATCCTCTGCATAATTAGGTCTGGAGCAATTCATTTGTTATAAGGGAACACCTGAAGGCTTAGCGCTGGCATGAGGAAATCCAATCTCAAGGCAACTTGTTGTTTATTCTCTTACCAAATGAGTACTTAAGAGTTACTAAGGACAACAAAAACAAATTATATACCTGAATACTCATTGGTTTTAAAGCGCCAATGACAGCGGCTGTTCCTAGAGCTGCAACAACATCGCCCATGTCAGGCTTCATGAGCTCCACACCGGAGCCTGGTCCAATCTTGATGTCAAAACACGTAATCGAGAAGTAGCCCCCATGCTTAGCATTCATGGCCTCCATGTTGCCGCATAAAGTAGACAACCAGAAGTCCCAACTGCATGAATGATAGGAAAAAAAAAAAATTCCGACGCAGAGGAACTGAGCTATAGCTGTAGCCATGATGATTTCTTCCCCAAGTAAATTTGACAAGAAGCTCATTGCAGATGTTATGCTTAACAATAGACCAAACGCGAATAACAAAAGTTTATCTTGTGATATGAACAACTGTAGCAACTGTTGTCTACAATCTAAGACCCTAAGGTGTATTAAACCTCGTGGCTTAAGCATACTCACCCTTGCCAACAATCGCTACTTTCTTCTTAAAATTGTCATCTGGTGGGGTGTAGGTCATGTGTATGAACTTTGGCTGTAGGCCAGAGGCGCTCGCCACCCCAAAAAATGCCCCCATTTTCAATTTCTTAACATCTATTGAATCCAATCCTTTGACCATTAAGTTAGTTTGCATTTGTTGCATTCTGTGTTGGTTTGTATAATCCAATCTACCTTGTATGACCCAATCTACCCAATCTCAATCTTGTTAGTCTATAAGACAATTGACATTGTCATGGATTGGGTACTTTGCCCTATAACATATTAGAGCTTTGTAGAATGTAAGTGTTAAGAAGGCACTTGACAATTGAACACATTTTCCATAGTTCAAGCAAATGTGATGTTCTTATTACCATGGAGAAAGATTGTTTTGATGGTGAGAAAGTTAATGATTTAATGCTTAAGGTGGAAGCAATGTTGAATGATGGTGCAACAATGAAGTCAATTGTCAATGCTCTCTCTTTTGATTATATACGAATATTGAAGATATTGTTATGATAATCTTTTCAAACTTCATCATCAATTGAGTGCTCAAGTCATGTACTTACAGATTCCACTAAAGAAGGTTGCAAAAGGTTTGGAAATCATCTCTACTTATCATTATGAGCGTAGGGGGAGGGCACTCTCAAATCACAACAACTGCACTCACAAATTTATCACGTAAACAACAAACTCAAGAATGGGAGAGAGTAAGACATGGAGAGAAGGATCAATGACACGAGGTCCATATTTTCAAGTTTATGGTAAGGCAACGTGCAAAGAAAAACTTTAGTGCAGTGCCACGTCGTCTCGAAATCATAGTTTTAATGTATTCATATGACATTTTTTAAATACACATAATATATGTTAATAAATTATTAAATATATATTAAAATTCAATTAAATTGCGCATTGAAATTGGATTCAATATATTTTTGGCACTTCAACAGAATTGCTAATCAATCAATTGAATTTCAAGGATAAATCAATTGAATTGTGATTTTTTGGCATGATTTGTAACGCATTGCGAATCATTGTTTTTTGAAATAAACTTGAGCAAAATGGCGTCAAACAGATTACACAATTGTAATTAGATGTTAGCCCATTAGGGGTTCATTGTGTCATGTAATATAATCATTGGTCATCACAGCTTGGACCAAAACGTTCAACTCGTCATCATTCATTCTACTATTAAGGTCGCAAAGATAGACGATGCAATTGAATCATATTGTGATTGTATATTGGGCATGTCCGAGGGAAGTATTGGAGTGATCGTGATGCCAGTCTAGTTGTCTATTTGTTGAGGAAGTGATAATACATGTATATGTCATTATGACCAATTTTCAGAATGACTCAAATTTTGTAATTGTAGTTTGGCGAGAGTACGTGGAAGTGGTGGAAGGTCCACGTTACTTTGGCGGGAGAGTCTACACGTGAAATATGTGAGATGGAGAGCATGCCAGCAGCCAATACAACTTTGGTGAAGCGTAGAGGTAGTTTAAAGAAGGAACCCGGAGCAGACAAGAAATGACGAATTATAGTGCACAATTGGAGTGGTGGACAGGATCTCGGTCTGCTCGAACATTCGCAAAAGTTAATTCAAGGAGTGTATGGCAGGGTATTTTGGGATTGAAAGAAGTGGGAGCCTATAGCATTTGCATTTTCAAATGGTCATCAGGTTGTTAACAACGAATGTTATACATGCAAACAAATTGATCAAATCCTATTTGGGTTGGGACAAATGTCCGCCAGCTGGCCACACAATTATGTGTAAAAAACAGAATCAATATCGCTTACACACTTGGAAATGAATGTTTAGGTTACTATTGTAAGAGATTTTGGTCAACCTCATTTTTCAGGTCTTCTATGAAGATGTGACTATGAAAAAAATGGAAGAATGAAAGGAGTTGTATGCTTTATATGAGAGTGCATACAACCAGCATGTAGCCCAGTGGTAATAGGCTGGAAGGCAGTAGCCCTTGTGGTGAAGAGACACCATAAGTTACGCTCCCTTCGGGAGGCGTCATTTTTTTTTATTTTAGAGTGCAGAGAAGAATCTTTTGTTTTACATCAACAAATGTTTTTGAAAGAACGTTCATTAATCATATACACGCACGACCTGGAAAGTGCCTGACAAGCTCCTTTATTAGTTGTTTGCTATCAATGTTGAAATCCAACAAATTTTATGCATCCGGAGCATTCTTGAGTAACAGAATGGATATTAGCAAATGTGAATCGCCCCGGCGGTCTATGCTATTTCCAAAAGATACATGAATCGAAGCAATTAAGCAAATATTTTTTGATTTTGGTCTTCATTGCCTAACGATATTTACAAATTTCAATCCACCAGTGACCTGCTTCATCTTTAATGTCGAACATACTACTGCATCTGCAGATGCTGTCGTCAACCAGCATAAATATATTCCATTGCACTATGGACCTGTGTAGCCCGACGTATCTATTTTGTGACTCTTATTTTTTGATACTTCAATCTATGTACATATAAGTTTGCGTGGCCTTGTACATTAAAGGATGGTCCAACAATTAAGAAAAGGGAAGGAGTAAACGAGCAAAGGGACTTTCCAAAAAGAGACGATCAAGAGGGGTAGAATGGGGAATTGGCGGAGATGAGATTTATTCCAAGATGGTCAATGAAATAGACCCAGTCGGAGCGGCCAATAGGGAGGATAGAAGCATAGGGTCAGTAGTTAATGTACACGTGTTAAGTGGTGGGAGTAGGGGTGACATGTGTGGAGCACTCTAAAAGGGTCCACGACAGCTTTTGGGGGCGGGCACCGCCCTCAGAGCGTACATAAAGGAGGAGCTCTCTCCTCCTACTGCCACCAACTACTTATCAAGTTAGTAACTACTTTAGAGGGCTCTCCCTATGGCCCCAAAAAAAATTCAAACATGAACCATAGCTAGAACTGCAGAGGCCTTTGCTAAAGGTGAAATTGCCTTGTGAATACAGAGGATGGAAGGCAGTTGTGGCATCATGAGAGCACCATGGAGGTATATACTATATCCATCTATCATGGACACCATTCCGCGCGCTGCTCATTCATCAACTGGATAAATATCTCGCATATTATATTGTGCTCATTACGCAACTGATCACAACCTTCACACAAATGGGAAACACAGTCTACGTCAATTCGATCACATCCACCTTCTGACATAGCTGTTGACTAAATGCGGCCCCTTGAACAAACGCAGCCTGGCACTTGAAGAAAACAGTGAGGGAAAGTGGAGCATACCTTACGACAATAAAGGTTGTTCAAGATCAGCAATCTTGGCAGGAGCACTCCTTAATTTTAACGAGGATGTAGCCCGTTTCAATCGGCGCTCGTGCCCTTGTCCAGAGACAACAAGATAGAGGCCAGCAACAGTCACAATGCCTCCCAAGATACTGCACACAACCCACGATCTCAGGAAATGAATTTGCTTGATCTCTCTCCCTCTCTCCCTCCATTGCTGGATTAAGTTTACTATTATGAGCTCATCAATCTTGATGATGCTCACATGTGATCCATGAAGCAATGCTAAGAAAAGGCGCTTACAAGGTACATCACTTGTAAATTGTCTTCTCTTGTTGAAGGTATATAGAAATGGCTATATCTTCATGACATGGATGTCTACCTGAAACCTTTTAATTCGGTTGTCAAATAAATAGGTTGACTCATAATGATCCCCTTATACCCTAGCTGCCACAGTTAATGTACTATGCTGTAAACAGTTGGCTTTCCAAGGGTTAGCCATAACACCATAGACTGTGTGTGTGTGAGATATAAATGAAGTAAGGCACAAGTTCCCTGAACTTGTTGCCCGTTTGTGACATGGGTGAGGACCTTAAGGCTGATCTGAAGGGCACACCTATCCTCAGCACTAGACTGAAAGTTAAAATATAGCAGGAGTCTACCTTTGAACAATAAACGGACGCAGAGAGGAAAGGGAGATTGTGTGGGTGGGAGGACCATCGAGAACTTAGTCCCTGCACCTCTGTTAACCAACTTTCAAAATCTCCAGGCTGAGCCTAAAGCCCCTGTTGGGGTCTAAATGCTTGCAGCTCACAGACAGCAGATTGTGCCTGTGTGAAGGGCTTGTGAGAGGAAATTTGGAAAGCTCCAACCAGTTCTTTTATACCAAGGTAATTCCCAATACTGGAGTGAGCCCCTCAAAAAGGGAGTGTCTGTTCCCTCTTGTTCCGCCCAAACTGGGTGCAGGGTCTATGTCCACAAGGAAGCAAACGTCTCATGAGTACGTTCCCTCTGTGATAAAAACAAATTGTTTATATCAGGGTGAGGCCACTTCTGGAGTGGGGCCCCTCACAAAGATAGTGTCTGTTCCCACTTCCTGCCCAAACTGTTTGAGGTCTATGGCCGCAAGGCTATGGCAAACAACATCTTATGAGTACTTTCTCTCTGTCCACATGCGTGGGATACATGGCATGTGAAGTCCGTGTGTGCAGTGTCCCAAGAAGCCAACCCAACAAGGCCTGGATTTGAACACCAAAGAAAAGGCTGAATTTTGTGCTTTGCAAGCAGTCATACTTGTCCCTGGGTTATTCGTAATTGGATTCAAGGATAGTTATACACTACGGTTGCTGTGTACTTTCCTCTGAAGTTGACAAGTGAATGCAACTTACGTCCCAAGGTAGAGAGATTCGCCCAGAAATAGAACTGACAACACAGCCACGACCACCATCTGTATAGGGGCTTGGACAAAGAGACAAACACATATCTGCATGGATCCAGTCAAATGGACAGGCAACCTGACGACAAGGTCGACAAAACAGGATGGCTAAATGTATGGTACCTGTAGAATAAGATAACCCGCCCATGATAGGCATTGCAAAATCAGACAAACTGCACCAAGATAAAATTTATTAATGGAGAAATTCAGGATATCTGCACCAAAATATCCACCCAGAGAACTTAAGGGTTGAATAGTGTCAACTTCAGGCTCGACAGTTACACCTGAAATGATAGCAGTCCCTTTGTACACTACCTTGAGAACTGCTCCCCCCACACAAATAACGGTGCCAACGACTTTGGCTATGCCATCCCTTCTCCTTATGCAAACTTCTTCCAACCTGTGGAGACATTCTTCACCACGTAAGTGTTCAATGGCCCATTTCAAGGAAAATAACTGAGACAAAACCTGCAACCAGCTGACTGGTTGTGGTCCAAGTCTAACTTATCAAAAGGATTGAAGAGCTGAGTGATATCGTTGCTGTCCAGTGAGCAGGGACAACATAGAATTTGGGCTTTGTCCACCAGGTTTTATGTGAGCATTTCACATCAGCAATGGCCATATTAGAGGGTTCACTTTCATATCTAAGTAGCCAAGCATACATTGGAATCCACAAGTGTGTGAACTCTTGTGGATTCAACATCATTTTTAGAGATTTAAGACCTCAATCCCACAGGGAGGCCGTGCTCTAAATTGCAGTCAAATTTGCAGTGTGGTAACTCCGTGTCTTAATCCTTGTAGGGTCGTGAGTGCTCATGCAGCTGGCCTAGACCAATTGTGTGAAGAAACTCCAATAGTACACAACTTGGGATATAAATCTAAGCACCAATCCTATCTACAGACTGCAGAAAATCTTATGGTATGCCAGCTAAAACAAACACTGTTCAATTTGCAGTCATGAAACTGAGAACACCTAGGCCTGCATATGGTTGTGCTAATACACCACATTTAAATATATATGGAGGGAACAGACACAGGAGATCTGGTCATACCCAAATGAGGCAGCGATCACAAAGGTGAAGACTGGAATCATGTTTTGAGAGACAGCAGCAAACATGGGCGATGTTAATGACAGGCCTGTCATAAAGAGTTGTTGGGATCCCACTATCCTGAACATGAGCCCATAACGATGAAGTTAGAGGTGGCATCCAGTAGAAAATTTGCCAACCACTCACACTTGCAAATGCTACATGATCAACACTGGATGGAATGATCAATAAATTAGGACAACAATTCCAGCGAACAACCATCCCAATCCTGCATGTGTTGATCAGCTTTCTCAAAATTGCAGCTCTCTGTCTCATTTCAAGGAAAAACAAAATAACCTTATCTTCATTGAAGTCTGAAAGGACTCCTGTCATCTCCTCTAAATAAATCAAGAGTATATCTAAGTGGAGCGCATATTAAGCCTTAATGCTCGAAGGTATACTGACGAAGCTCAGAATTTTCTACCCACTTATAGAGAAGACCCAGCATATAATAACTGTGTGTGCACAATGGCAAACGGACAGGTTTGACAGGTACAAATTTACGATCAAGGGACAGTACAGATCTGAAGTACAGTGAGGCTCTCACGTGAGGCTTCAACAGTATAAACCATGGATCATATCTAGTACTGTCTAATACTTCCATTGAACAATTGTGAATCGTTTTCCAAAGAACGCATTCTACCAAGTTGTACATGCGTAGAGATACCAAGGTGACAACTTACCCCGTTAAAGCAAGAACATTGAACTGGAAGAAAGTTGAGACTGTGAAATTAGGCCTCTCCTTTCTGCACAACGAGAAACAAGATCTCAATGTAATGCATGAAAATCCGCACATACACGAAAGCTCCAGTGTTCCAGATGGAGTTTTGAATTTCTCCTGGGGGTTACTTTTAAACTTGATCTCGTGTACGTAACCTCGGGGCGCTGCCCATACAGACTGCGGTGGAGTCGCTCTAGGTTACCAGTACTGAAGAACTTCACTGGTACTTCGGAGATTTAAGGAAGGGTTTAAAGGGACAAGAGTGGCCATTTCGATCCCGAGCATTCACACGATGTTCGACTGAGTGTCCAGAAGTCGGGTCGAACTTTGCGAGACTATACTTGAAGAAGAAGACATAAGAGGAATTACTAGTCGGGAAGAGAGAGCTACTGATCAGATCAACGCGGATTGTCCAAAGACACCAATCTCGGCTTCGCGCGAGCGAAAGAGGAGTCTAAGTTGTCCAATAGCAGAGTGGAATTTAAGTTGAACGCCCAATTCTGAGCTCAATCATGTTCACGACGTCGAGAGTTAGGGAGGGCTTGAAAAGATAGAAACTGCTGAAGACACACAGCCTGTATGCGCGCATGCTCAAGTGATGTGCTCAAAGAGAAAGCATTTGAAATGACGAGTTCCCGAAGCTTTACCTCTCAATGAAGTAAGCGAATGGCGCTACCAGCACAAAAGCAATAAGATTTCGATAAATGGAGAAGACAAATGGACTGAGGCCGCTGGTGAGCGCCACTTTTGTGAGGACCTGACATCCTCCATAGCCTAATTGCACTAATGCAAGAGAAAAATGAACTCTTCTTATAGAGTATGGATTCTTCGGCGTTGGCGGCGAAAAGCCCTCGGCTTGATGACCTTCTGGCATGATATCCGAGGTTGAATGATCAATTCAGATGCGCTGCTAAGATTCTGGAAGGAAAAGCTTGTCGATCAAACGTGCCTGCACACCCAAAATGGCTCAAATCATGACACAGATCTAGTCTGCGGGTAATGTACAGCTACAGATCCATTCACAGAGAAGTCGGACGCCTGAAAATGCTACTTCTTTCAGCTACCAGCCCAATTTCTCATTCAACTTCTAGGGAGTTGTAGCGTGAAGCGAGCGAGAGAGAGCGAACAATGATTTCGGCCACTGCGTAAAGACAGACAATGGTTGGAGAGGGCGGAGGCCAGAACGGATTTCCCATTCTCAAATAGTACAAGCACTGGTAGGAAGGCAATTAAGGAGAAGACTTATAATAATGTAATGCAGTGTTGCAGCCAACTTACCCGGCTCAGGAACTAGCAGTATTCTCCTCCCCACTAAAGTGATTTTTACTCCGATTAGGTACATCAAAGATCGGTACATCGTTCCAGCTAGTGAGTTACGGCTCTTCTCAAGATATTCATGGCGACAGAAATGTTTGGTGCCCCATGCATGGCTGTGGCCCACCGCACAGATTTGCATTTGCGTGTGTGGTGGGGCCAAATAGAGATGCCCTGGAGGGCTGGAGTAAAGGAGGAAAGGAGCAGCTCAGCCTCATCTTAAAGTACACAACCCGCACGTGCTAAGTGAGGGATCCGTGATCAGACGTTCAGATGCTGCCATGCTGGTCATGCAACTCTGGCCTGGCCCCTACATTATCGGACCATGCTGTTCGCTAAAAGAAACAGTGAGGTACCTAACTTAGTGCTCAGGAGCTTGCAAGCTGCGATGCTAGTCTGGATGCTTGCAAGTTGCAGCAGTCCAGCTCGCACAGCACAGGGTTCACCACTCTCACTTGTTTTCCTTGAAATTTTGAAATGGGTTTTTTTTTCACTTTTTGATTTACAAGCTTTGATTGTCACAGTGTGGTGTCACATTCCCTTAAGTTGTTTATAGAAACCTCCAATGCGAGCACACTAGAAACTACTTACAAAGGTTTTTTAAAATGCTCTGGAACTTCTCATAAAAGATGTGTCTCCATTGGCACAAGGAGCTAATTGAACATTCCTTTGAGGAAAATTTGGCACCATTCCCTCTCAACTTGGTGTTCAACTACTCATCACAGGGAACTGTGCATCACTGGGAATTTTGCAACTTCCCCGTATAGGTTAATGGGGGAAAAAATTCACTCAAATAGGGAGGATATATACTCAAGATTTCCCTCTTCTTCATAGAGGGTATCAATTTAGAATTTCCACTTCATCAATGTTGAAATCTTTGAGGAGATGTTTATCGCATTCCATTCTTTGTTTCAACAGGAATGTTTATTGCATTCCATTCTTTGTTTCAACGGAATGTTTATTGCATTCCATTCTTTAGTCTAAGAGGAATGTTTACTGAATTCCATTCTCTATTCAAGAGGAATGTCTATTGAATTCCATCATTAGTCCAACATGAATGTGTAGGAAATGAAATGTTCATCCCAAAAGAATTGTACTCCTAATTGTCCTCATGTGTTGTCCTTTATGTTTGCAGCGCCGAGGCAAATCACTCCATCTCCCTCTACTACAACATCCACAAGAGTAATTCTCCCTCTTGGCGCCCACTCCACTACCATGTCTAAATCCTGCAATCGCTGCATATGGGCTGATAGCTTCTTTCCCTTGCCTTTCTTTCTGGCCACAGTAGACACTTGAACAACCATTGCAGAAATCCTAGGCAAGACATCATGGAGATTCTGTAAGCCCAACACATGCATAGCAATGGCCTTTTTTGAGCTGGGAGATAACCTTTCCAGGAGCTGCGCACATGTACAAGCAAGTTTAGAACTTAAATAGAAAAACTAGCACAACAATATACACCCATATCTTAACTCCACAACCTCCATTTGAACCCCATAATGCAACTTGATCTGTCCTCCTATTGATTATAAAGAACCCAAATTTGAACCAGAAGTCAGCTTGCCAAGGATTCTCGTCACTAACTTTTTATCATATTTGGAAAAGCGAGCTCTTGTTGTGCCTTGGTCACTGTCCACCTTGTCAGAGCTGCTGGAAACAATTTTGCTACCAAGGCAAGCCATTGAATTTGTACTACAAAGAACTTCATCACCAGGACAGCCCTTTGAATTTTTGCTAGATCCAGGTGCACGAACCTTGCAAGCAGTAGCCTTCTTGTTTTCAGATTGTAGTTCCTCCACTGGTTGGGATAAAACTTCCTCAGGTAAGATCTTCCATAGTGACAGTGCTCCTCCTTTGGTAGATTTGGGGGCCTTTTTCCAAAGATACACTCATAGCTTGGAGCAGGGATTTCTGACCCGTGGTACCTCTCAAGCAAACCTTTACACCCAAAAAAGAATGAGAACGCTAAATACAAGAATAGCTAAAAACAACAAAGGCACCAAGAATATAGTTTATCAGCTAGACCACAGGTGTGTATGTGCAAATCACCTGTACTTGTGGCTTGTGGTTGGAGTGGCTGGAGTACTGGTACTGGCTGTGGATGTGGGCACGACAATGGCATCATCTCCTCATCAGTATGATACAATGTTTGCCACTAGGGTAGAGGGCAGGATTAAAGCTTTATTCTTTATACTCAAATCTGTAAATCAATAGAGTAACAACAAAATAATCTAGAATGGTAAGTAGACACCTATGATGCATTGCATGCGGCAGATAACTTCCTGCCAAGATATGAGACCTATTCTACATAGGGTTCAGGTTGTTCCCTTGACCTTATATGAAGACGGCGGAGAAATACAAAACCATTAGTAAGGCCATTTCTAATCCAAAAGCTAATTCTTACTGCAAAAATTTTGTTATAAAGGAGAAAAGAAAAGAAAAGAAAAGAGACAGGTGAAAAGAGATTATAACAGACAGTCGAGAGACCCACAAAGTAAAGCTGAAGCCGATGTGCTTACAAATTTTCGTGCACTGCTCCAAAAGTCGTCTCTTACGGACTTGCAGTTCTTAGTTACTACCTACAGTTTCACAACAAATTCAGAAGACAAACCAGAAAGGTGGGTGAAAATACCAGAGATTTGGGAGCCGGGTTGCCTTCACACAAGGCTGACACTGTAGCATCAGTGACACCCGCAGCTTGGCCTGCATTCACAGCCTCTAGGGTGCCACACTGCCCTAATGCCTTCAGCCCTGCCTCACTCAGCTGGAAGACCCGCACCCCTTTGTCACTAACCTTCCTCTTCATATCTGACTCAGACTCCAAAAGACCGTCCAGAGAAAACTCATATATGAGGCAGAAACATTAGAGCGAGACACCCCCTAACATGGGCAGAGCTTGCCCTAATGGGGCATGGAGATAAGTTACACTCCCATGGCCACTCCCATGGTGGGACAGATGTTTACAGAAAGTACTTTGGCCTTCATTGACTCCCAAGAACTCTTTACCGCTGCCCTTTGGGACCTCCAATATTGCCACCAGAAAGTTGTTTCAAAAACCTTCAACAGCCCTGGACCACATAGAGGGAGAAAGAAGAGAGAGAGAAAGGCAAGCAAAAACTTCTCAATGTAACTCATTAAATTAAAACTTTACCTGGCTGGTTCGTCACAGATTACTGCAAGTGTACATCCGCATGCTACTGTATGAATGTTTTCTCACTAACTACAGCCATAACTAGTGTGCCACAGTCGACCACACAAAAAGCTATCACTTACAACAGGCGAGATCAACCTCCCACTCAGACTATGATAAGAATCGCAGTTTTCCTGCTTTGAAAGGCCATCGTGAATCATGTACAAATCAGCCGCACTGGCCTTCACAGGGTTGTCACATTTTCCAAACGAAATGTGGCAAAATTGACCTCAGCACTCTGGTTGCACTGCTAGGAACACTCACTGTGTGCAGGCAATGACATTTTAACGAATTGAAATACCTGGGAGGGCACAGGGACCATCGCTGCATTGCGTGGCAGTCCACAGTGAGCGCAAAATTTTGCCTCCAACAATCTAAACCTCTCCCCACAGCCCTCACAGAACGCAAGCATATTCTGATGAGGAAGAAGCCCGTGCTATGGCACCTGAGGTAAGGAGTTGTTGAGTTTTCTCCTCCTGCAGGCCATAGCCCCTCCAACCAGGTCTCCTTATCAGCAGTTCAATCATGAAAAACCCTAGACAGCTTCAGGAAAATTCACGTCTCAGGCATCAAGTAGGTAGGTACGTAGGTAGGTAGGTAATAGCAATGTTTCAATAAAAGCTTACATCTTAATTCAGCTACTACCAATGGCCCCTGGAAAGCAAAGAGAACTCAGCTAGAGCTTGACACCATGTGCAGGCCGAAAGCACTAAGCATATGTCACCTATGCAGGTGTGGTGGTGTCTTGCAAATATTGGAAACCACCTCCTAAGTTCTGGTAATAACAGTAATGCATGGATGTCAACATGGCAGAGACAACTCACCCTTAATCCTGCAGCTTGTAGCCTTGCCACCTAGAGCTAAAGCCAACCCCAGCAGCCCGCTAGAATACATCAGTAGAGTGTCAGTAACATTTTCCTGACAGTGATCAAGTCTATGATATGCATACCCTACATAATGTTGAGCACCAAGGTCAGTCTGAAACAACAGGGGCAGTGACTACTTGACCTTACATACTTAGAATACCCGGAAATACTTAATGACCATGATATATTCTACAGCAAGTAGAGCATGAAGGAGTGTCTGAATTAATATGAGCAGAGACTACATATAATCAGAAACCCCTGAGACACCTAACTGCTGAAAAGTAAAATTACAATGATGAGGGAGGGACATAGCTAGAGGGGGGCCGAGGTGGGGGGGAGGATGGAGGTGGAAGGGGAGGTGAAGCTCGCTCAACATACAGATAAACGTCTTCTGGCTGGACATGCTTGGCCATAGTTCTGCTCATGCAACACGCTTTTATTTCATCATCTTAGAGCAGCTGCAATTCTCACAGTAGACAGTCAATCTAAGAATATGAGACAAGTAAACTATATCCTTGTTTATGAATGCAAACATACCATGGAAGCGGATAAGGGAATCGGGACTACGCAATTGAGCACTCTCCTTGGACCACATTTGGTTGATCCCTAAGGTTGAGATGCCATATGATATATCGACATGGCGTGGCAGTGAAAGGCTGCTAACTGCAATTATCTAAGACCAGCTTCTGTATAGTCACACAAATAAGGTGAACTGAGGGTGGAGGTGGTTAAGGTATAAAAGAGAGATCGCTCACCTCAGCTTCCATCGTGAACAGGCGTGCTTGAATCATAGGCGTGGGGCTCTTCAACCTCATCTTCGTCTTCATCTTCGTCTCTCTCTGCCATGTTTACAAGGCTAACGCCTAAGGGATATATCCACAACAAATCTGATTTGCGCACTACCCCCGAAGATCGAATCGCCTTACTGCAACAACATTGCTTGCGACCGCTCATGATGCCGCTTTTGGCATCACCTTGAGCAAGGGTTCACCTTGAACCCTTTTTGACTAGGAAGATAACCTTGATTGCTTGTACCGGAGCAGTCCATTTTGCAAGTGAAACTGCGATTTAACCCCCATCCTCAAGTCCCGCATCACGGACTTTGCCATCTCATCCTTCCAGTAAGCCTTCCGGATCTTCCTTTGGATCGTCGTCTCGCCCCTGTATACCAACATGAGCTGTTTTTTTCTACTTAAAGTATCGGCCACCACATTGTCCCGTCCCGATTTGTACTGGATATCCACGTCGAACACCGCCAAAGTGTCTTGTCACTTGAGTTGTTTTGGAGACAACTTAGGCTGCGTGGCAAAATACTTCACCGTGATATTGTCCATGAACACCTTCACCGGGTTGGAACCAACATAGTGGCGCCAAAGCTCAAGGCAATGTACCACCGCCTTCATCTCTTTCTCGTGCGTTGGCCACCGTCGCTCCACTTCATTCAGTTTCTTACTTTCGTAAGCCATTGGACATCCATTCTGAAGAGCACAAACCCAATTGCGAAGTCCGACGCATCTGTATGAATCTCAAATGGATGGTCGAACTCCGGGATTTTCAAGATTGGAGCTTCTGTCATCCGCTGCTTCAACTCGGCAAAAGCTTGGCCACAAAAGGTGTTCCATACCCATACCTTGGACTTACACAGAAGGTCTGACAGCGGCCCCGCAATCTTGGCAAAATTTCTCACATACTTTCGGTAATAGGAGGCGAGTCCTAGGAAGGATCGCACTCCCAGGACCGAAGTCGGAGGCTCTCAATCCAAGATTGCCCTCACATTTCTGTCATCCATTTTGATCCCATCCTATGTAATCACATGCCCTAGGAACTCCACTTTTGTGACCCCGAATTCGCACTTTGAAGCTTTGGCATACAGCTTCCCTTCCCGCAATTTCTGGAACACCCTTTTGAGGTGCTCCAGGTGGTCTTCCTTTGTTTTCGAGTAAACCAAGATATCGTCGATGTACACGATCACAAAGTCATCCAACCACTCCTGGAAAAGGCTGTTCATTAGCGTGTTAAAGGTCGCAGGTGCGTTGGTGAGCTCAAAAGGCATCACCAAGAACTCATATGACCCATACCTTGTCTCGCACGCGGTCTTCTCCTCATCTCCTTCCGCCACTTGGATTTGATGGTAGCCGGAGGGCAAATTGATCCGGCTGAAATACTTCGCTCCTGCCAACCGAACGAAGAGGTCGTCGATCCTTGGCAAATGGTACCGGTTTTTTATAGTCACCTTATTCATAGCCCTGTAATCGACACACATCCGCAACGTCCCATCCTTCTTGTCTGCGAATAGCACCGGGGCTCCGTAGGGTGACTTACTCGGCCGGATGTACTGCTTTGACATTAGATCCTTGAGCTGAGCCTTCAGCTCGACCAACTCTCTGTGGCTTAACCGGTAGGGCGCCTTGGCAGGCGGCTCCAATCCCGGTATCACCTCAATCTTGTGGTCAACTCCTCTTCGCGGTGGCAAACCGCTTGGTAAATCCTCCAGCATCACATCCTGGTATTTCTCCAAGATCCCCTTGATCCAATCGGGGCTCGGCTCCCTATCGACTTCTCCCTCCATTTGTCTCACGTAAAGCAAAAATTGGGGCTCGTGTGGCTTCTCCACGGCCCACTCCCTTGCTCACAGCAAGTTTATTCGCCCTCCCACGGGGTTGGGCGTTTCCGACACTCGTAAAACTTCACCACCATTCCCACACGGTAGCGTGACTATTCTCTTGCGGCCATCTATGACCGCTCCGGATTTGCTCAAAAAGATCATCCCCAAAAATGAGATCCACTCCATCGATCTCGCAATTGGTGAAGTTCTCACGTCCCTCCCAACTCCCAAGCTGAAGAGGAACATCGAACGTCAACCTCGTCGCCAATTGTGGTTCTCCTTTGGCATAAGACACTTCAATAGAGGCCCCCACATCACTTGTCGGGAGCCCCAGCTTCCGTGCCGTTGCCGGTGTCATGAAGGAGTGCGACGCTAATGTGTTCACCAACAACAACACGTTAGTTCCGGAAATTATCCCACTCACGAACATTAACTGACTCCCTTTTCGCAAGCGCCAGTTTCCTGACCGGGGTGAAACATCGGAGAGACTGTCATGTATGTTGTCAAAAGTGTCATGTGTGTGGTAAACCCCGTAAAGATGTGTTGGCCTTTGAATACCGACCTTTGGGAGGTCTTCTAGCTAGCATGTGCAGAAGCCGTACATTATGCCACCATTTTCTAACTTTGTGGAGGAATAGGGATAAATGGATAGGGTTGCCCAAGGACCACAAACCACATAACATCAAGGAATTTTGGGATGGTGCTAAACTACGAGAATTGCAAGCATTTTGGGATCCACAGTCTGAATGGGAAGCCCTGTTATGTGCCCAAATCAAGCATGTCGACGTTGTTTCACAGCCTTTCCTTCCAAGTGCTCAAAATTAAGACTGAATTGGAATGTGCAACTTGAGCTATATTTGTTTTTGTGTCTTGAGTGCTCAACTCTTGTGGAGGCACCCAAGCAATTCAAGAAGGCAAGTAATATATTCCTCAACTTTTTCCTCATTCATGTATTGTTGATAAATTTTTACCATGTCTTCTTGTCTGGAATGGTGTTCTTCTTCTTCTACTTAGGACTGCCTTTAGGATGGCAATGAGGAGATAAACATGTGGAGAAAAATTGATTTTGGAAAATGGAACGAAGCTGGAGAGACCTTCAGACCAGTGATGGCATCATTGGTAGAGAGAAAGTGAGATGATGAATCTGGAGCAATTGCATGTTCATACAAGGGGATTGATACAGGTCATGTTGTTATCTTTGTACTAAGATAGATGTCCACAAAGGGATTGTTGTATTCGGGCCTACAAATTTGTCACAACAGAATTAGGGTTCTGGCTACATGGAGGGGGGGGAACTGTATAGTTTCTCTAAGGACAATATTCTAAAGTTTTATTCCAAAACTGATGCCCTAATTGATGATGAGGTGGTATCTTCTATTGACAGGGAGATCCAAGACATTTTGCAATCCTAGGCCACTGGGATGGGTTCCAAAGTGCACGGACCCGGCAAAGGGATTGTTGGACACTGGAGGTGGTTGTTTTAAATGCTGGAAAGGTCTCTCCTATAGGTCCCATTCCCATCTTGTTCATTCCTGCTAGCTCCGACAAAATCATTAAACAGGCAGAGACAAGTATTCTCTCCGCGTTTGTGGAACCTTTTGTACAAGAATTAGAAGATGCCTTTATCAAGGGCATCAAGGTTACATATGCCTATCCAAGTCAGCTGATTAGTGAGCATCTTCCTCTTCACCCTCTTGATGAGCCTATCATGTTACATGCCATCCCGATGAATTTTACAGGAGACCACCCAGCATAGTGTAAAATTGGAGGGCTAAAAGACGGTGGTTACTCGGGGTGTCGGCGACACAAGATTTTCCTCGAGTTGCAAATGCACCACCTATATGGGTTCGATTTATCTCTAGATCTCGTTTATGATGTGATGCATACATTGGCATTGTGTGTACTCAAAAAATATGTTGGGTTGTTGGTTGACACGATGGAAAAACTTGGGCGGATGAAGGAGCTGGAGGAGGGTTTAGCAATTGCTTCAGCTCCAAGAAGAAGACCTAAAGGATTAGGTGGACGGTGGCCTCGGAAATTGTCATCCTTGGGATACTACAAAGTTGAAGAATACCAGCTTTTTGTGATGTGGTGTTTACCATGTATACTTGAGCATTTAGATTTGGGGAAGAATATTGTCTTGGGTGGTGTTGGCGTAGTACTTACAGAAATATGTCGACACTTTTATTCCCACTCTCGAAAGTATGGATGGACAGAGGAAGCAATGCAAGTTGCTCGTATGTTGCTTTCAGCGTGGCGTGTGAGATTAGAGGAGAGTATCGAATCCAATGCCTCGCCACTTGAGCATGTAGCAGGTGAATGGCTAATGACATGAGTACCCTACAAATTAGGAGATGGATAGTGTTGTGCCATAAAAGATGTCTTTGTTGTGAAAGAATATTGATATGGAGATTGTGGTAATAGATGGAGATGTATTATACAGGGGCTGGTGAGCTATTAGATGACGTCGTACCATGCAAATTAGGAGATCTGCAGTCAAATGTTGTGCCATGAAATACATCTCAAGGTTTGTTGTGAGAAAATATTGACCGACAGTCAAACAATTTGAGAAGCATGTTATTCAGGTGACAAGAATGTGACTACAGCTTACATTTGAGGATATGAAAGTTGTAGTAATGGAGATCTGTTTTACAGGGGCTGGAGAGCTGTATGATGACGTCATCCGGCATGGCTGCCATGACATATATTGGTGTTATGCCTTTGAAAGGCAAGTCTCTAACTACATGGCGGTCCCAACCAACCAAAATCTGAATGAAGTATCCTACATGCAGTTCTTTGAAGGTCAATTTTTCACAATGACCTTTTCATATATTCAGTTGGATGATGATGGTATGTTGGCGCATGGTCGAGCTTTGAAAGAGCTTCATGAGTTTCTTCAGCCCCCCAGCAATGTCTATCGACCTGCGATCAGGGATCCCTCACAATGTGACGAGTGGCATAGTGGTTGTGTCATCGTTACACCTTCACAAGTTCTGGCAAGACACATGTCGAAAAAGGTACATGTATTGGAACCTTGCTGGTGCAGGAGCATGATAGAAGAGAAAGGTATTTTTGTGGGTCCAAAGACTCCAGTCTTAAAAAACGTGGGTCCTAGCACGAGCTTGTATCTGGAACAGTTTTGGAGAAACCGGTTGGCAATGACAGATGCAAACAGACATCTTTTCAGCAAAGAAATATCGGAGGTGAGATTTTTGTTGAGAGAAGGCACATAATATCGAAAAGGTGATTTTGTGGTCGTAAAATCAGATACTGAAAACCAAAACCATGCATGGATGTGGAAAGCCAAAATCTTAGGGTTTTTTCTTCATGAGTTTGACGGGTACATATGCGGCTTCTTTGAGGCAATTTACTTCGAACAAAGAGTTGCTACGAATGACTCAACCTTGTCGTTGGTGCATGAGACAAGCGGTATGTGCATCCTGAATGTGCACCCCACTGAGACATGTGTGAGGCCAGTGAATCAATTGATGCATAAGTTCATGGCTTTGCCCTTGCGCTCGAGAACACGATCAAGTCATCTTCATTCAGGCCAATTCATCGTTGCGTATGAACTTGAAGATGTAAGGCCCAGAGTGCATTTGTTGGAGGATGGACAACCCGGGTGTTGCCCACCATTTCCGGAAGTGGGTGATGTGATGCTTGTGAAAGAGGAAAATGGCACAGAGCAAGGTGCAAACATTTACGTTGTTGTACGCTGTGTCACTCCACCTAATCCTCGCGTGGAAAGAGATGTAATTGAGTTGGGTAGGGCCGTGGAAGAGGATGACCACTCCATTGGTACTATCCAAATGAGTGTACTGCATCCATTTAAGCCTCGTTCCAACCTATTTTATGCTTCTGCTGCTACAAACGTGGGTGTCGTGGCACAAACTCTTGAAGGTCATGCCAAACTTCCATGCAACAAAGTTCCTTGCTGGTACGCCTATAGAGTGGAGGAGATGCTAGTGCAATTAACAAGGGGCTTCAGGTACTGTATTCTATGATGCCTAGGCCTCTTGATCACTGGCATAAAATGGAGAAATTTCTGGACATGAGCCTAAATGAACAACATGCTATTGTATTTATCTCAAAGATGAGGTGGAAATTCAAGATCTAAAATTTTGCTGACTAGAGCATATTTGGCATTGCCATAGCTTTGCAGTGAGGGTGTTTTGGTGCTAGTAGCCCTCCATCATAAATCAAATCAGAGGAGGTGAAAATTCAAGAAGATTTAAAATTTTGCTAAATAGAGAATATTTGGCGTTCAGTGAGGGTGTTTTGGTGCTAGTGGCTCACAATCTTTCTGCAGTAGCGCTTGGCTTTGTTTGAGTGTTTTGCAAATAACAATGTAAAGCATTTGGTTGCTGTACAGGCCAAGCAAAATCCCAAGCAAACACCCACCAGGTTGAAGAGAGGGAAAAGCCAAGCTCTGAGCCCAAGGTCTATGTGCAGCAGAAATCTACCGAAAGGTGTGAACGTGCTAGCAACATAATGGGCCATAATTCTGAGACTTGAAGAACTAGTCGACCATTGAGTAGCTGAAGACCTGCAGTAGACACCGACTGTCTCTGTGAGGGTTATCCTTCAAGAAACCATAGCTGTCTTTACTACTACAGGTGGTTCCAGAGGAAAAAGGGGACAAATGCTATCCAAGTTGTAAAAATTTGAATGCACAGGCACGCTTGTATACCCAAAGTGGCTCATAGCTCAAGTATAGCTCACATATATGGTGAAAACCACATCTAAGCACAGACAAGACCTAAAATCACCCAATTTGCCACTCTGCTTTGGAAAATCTCACCCTGGGATTGATACTGGTAATCATTAAGTGCCAATTTGTTATGGCTGCTGCCCTTGAAGGTTGAGACCCAACAAATCTCAGTCTATTGGCGTCTCTGCACTTTCGAATTTGCTGTGTGCAAAGAATGATCCCACTCTGCAGTCTATTAACTCATCTTATTGGAAAAGAGCTTTGAGGTAAGTGGGGCTCATGGGGATAACACACCAGTTTACAGGCTGTTCTTTCCCCTTTTGTGGAGGTAAATGGAGCTCATCGGGCAAATACACTAGTTTTCCTGTTTACGTCCCCCGTTTGTTCAGGCGTCAAAGTAAAGGTCATAGGGGAAAGCAAAATGTCATTTTACAAAACTTTTCACACAAGACAAAAGCACATCGTTCCCTGTTGCTACACCGGGAACGTTCCGAAAGCTCCTTGTGTGGACCTTGGAAAGGCGTCACCCATCTCAAGCTTCTATAACTGGCAGCAGCTCCCTACTGTAGTTACTTTCACATTAATATTCGAAAAAGAACCACCATTCCTCCAGACCCTAGCCATCAGATGACTTACATCATCATCCGGAGTCCACAAATGCAAAGAGCGAGGGTGTCCAACTTGCAGGTAGACCCTATTTGATAGCCCCCAAAAAGGCCAGTACCCCCAAAGGGAAGTCTTATTAGTTACCGTAAGTCACATATGGTGTTATGACCGAATTAGTCACTATAGTAGTCCCTCTCGACTTCAACCCTTGCAACTTTAGAGCATGCCCAGCAGGCGCTGTAGCTGGCGCGCTATCGTCAAAATAGCGCGACCGCCGCTGTCGGACGGCCCCAACAGCGCTTTCACGCGCTTCAAAATGGTGAGCCTCACCAAGTTTCGCCCCCACTCGCGTGCGCGCTCTACACGAGTTTTGGTGTGTGGCATTCTCCCCCGCTAGCTACCACTTAGCCTCACATGTAATGACCTCGGGAAGGTGGTGGGGCCCACTCTCACCTCAACGTGCACCATTACTCCCCTCTTGTTATGACGGGCTGCTGCTGAGGCTCTTGCCAACCATCTAGCTTGCGGGCCTCACCATACGCCTCCTTAACATAGTGATGGGGAGGCAGTTTAGTGAGCCTCTGGGCATGCTCTTAGAGTCCATGAGTTCGATCACAAGCAACCGCAGTTTTGCCATGCTTGCAGGGCCCGCACACCATTATACTGATTCTATTTTTCTTCCAAGGATTTTTTTTTTTTTTGATGATCTAATTTAAGTTTCCCTTGGGCCTTTGGGATTACTGTGAAAGAGGTTATTTTCTCCTCTCACTATAATTAAGGGTCCTGATTTGTGAGCTGTCGCTCCTAGGTATTTTCATTTAAAAAAAAATTAAGTTTCGTGAATAATTGGCAAAATGTGCCTCAGAGCATTGACCCATTTAGAGCAGTCTCCCATGTACCCTGCCCATCGTTGAGGGGAAGACACGGACCAAAATGGTGGGGTGCGCTTAGCACTTCCATGTATGGGGCGGCAGGGCCCGGCCACCGAGTCAGAGCGTTTGTAGCGCAGCCTGGCGGACGGGTCCCTGTAAAATGGTTGCATTGAGTTATGACCTGCATGTGCCGGTTGCATGCCCACCATAACCTGCTACAGGCAGAGTTTGATACAAATGTTGACATTCATACGTGGGTTACCTGGTGGTCTCCTGCACCACATCACACTAAGGTCCAAAATTACCACTTAGCCGCATGATTGTCAAGCACACCCTGCGAATTCCTAACTTTGTGGTCCAAGCGCCTCCCACATGAAAGGATGCTCTTAGAGGGTGGGCTTTATAATTTGATACCTAAACTATATTACCAATGTCTAGTAAACCGAAGGTGCCCACTAACCTATCCGTAGTTTAAGCAAGTATGTAGAACCGAAAATAAAAAATATATATATTTTTGCTCCTTTCTGTCTTCAACTCTTCCAAGCTTGGGGGGCGCTACACGCACATTTGTCTACAAAGCGAACAAAATGGGCGTGTGTTGGACAATTAGTTAGCAGGGAAGCTTGCAAAGAAGCAAGCATATATATGTATATATCACATTATATATCACCATATTCTGTGAACTATTGCAGCAGAGTGAAATCACCAACGTGGGCTAATGGCTTTGTGACACTGGGGCATAGCAATCCATCGTATCTTCCATCCATTGTATCAACATTCATCCACAAAAATGAGCCATAAAGAAAAAGGATGACGTCTTCCGAAGGCAATATAATTTATGGTGTCTCTTCGTCTGGAGGGACTACTCGCAACTATTGCTTTCCGTTGGAAGGTGGACACTTTGAACCCTATATCACCTAGTTTACACATAGGCAATGTACAAACTCCCAATCACCGGGCCACCCGCTACAGTACAAATGAACCATACATATTGGTGGCTAGAGCCTACCTGGCGTTCACTCACCAAAATTGAGCCCAATTCACCCTGAAATCTGAGAAATTCTATTATCTTAGTTGAGATTTTCTTTAAAAAAAACCATGGTTTTTTTTATTTTTTCTGAGTGTTTCTTTCACAGTTTCCTAATGTGTGGTAGGAATGCTAAGTTTTCACCGAAAAGGAGGAAAAAATGTCATGTTTAGCCTGGAGTTACTTTGTAGGTATTTTTGGAGGGTGGAAATTATCCTACGCAACATGAAGTCTTCAAAATACAAATCAAAATCCGTTTGGTGAAGGAGTGACTATGGTTGGTAGAATGTGAGGACACATGTGCACACAATTCACATGAGCATAGGAAAATGGAGTCGTGAGCACAAAATATGGCAATAGGGTACCAATGATAAATACGTACTAATGAAATACATAGATAAATACATAGTTGCATTACAAAGCAGACTTACAAAGCCTAATGTATTTTTGGAACGCAAACCAAAAGATATGCGTACGAATGCATTCAGCGGTCATTTGTGGCAACAAATACTTGATGCAATTCATTTCAGGTCCCTACGGAGCTGCTACATATTGTACATCATATCTCACAAAAGTCGATAGTACCATTACAAAGGAATTACAAAAAAATCTTGCAATACTGAAGCAAATTATGCTCATCCAAGTTAAATTTATGTCAATCATAATTGTTCAAATTCTCTATCTAATTGAGTGACCTATAGGTGCAGCCTCTTGCCTTAATAGCTTTATGATTCTTATACAATTACAGACTACATTGTTTTGGTACATATCTTGAGATATTTGTTTAAGCCTTTGGTGAGGAGTATAATCTGTTCATTGTCACTAGAAGAAGATGAGCCTCACTTAGCTCAAGATAGCTCAAGATTATTCTAGCTAGTTAACTATAATACAAATAATTTAACTTTAAATAACTAAAAAAATCATAGTTATCCATGATTAAGCACATGACAAGTGATTTCAACTGCATTGCCATAGATGCACCTAATGTACCATGAAAACCTTAATACTTAACCAGACGCAACCTAACAACAAAATGAGTGGGGATCCACTTCTTATTGGTGAAGTTGTAGATTTACAGATGCAAATGTGTAAATTTTACCCATATTTATGCACTCGAATGATGAAAGTTCATGGAATTCTTGACATATCTATCAATTATCTAAATAATCATCGTACAATTAAGTTGCATACCTTTCGAACAAATGTATACATTCATGAAATCCCACAATATATATAATGAAGTCATACACAAAGTCGGATGTCTAGTAGATGGGTTATCTACATAAGATAACCAACAAACTAGTTACAATTCATACATTATTTGGGATCAATAATAGATCAAATCAGCCTACGGCAATTCTGATTCATGTAAGAAAATCACCTACATTAATAGATCTGCTAATTCAAACATTATTCATACAAGCGGTTGAGCTTTTGCAAAAGTACTATAGAAGGCAACCTTCACCTTACTGATTGCAGTGGATGGGTAGTATGTTCATCTTTTGATCTCTTCCTTCAAGCATGTTGGATTAATCCAATCTTGATCTAATCTTCAATCTCAACCTGCTTCTTCGGCACCAAACATGGAATCTTTTTTTTCTCAACAAGTTTGGGATCACATGGGTCGGATGGAGCAGGGTTAAGGAGACGTCTACTTGGAAAAAATACAAGACTGTGGCGCAGGTTTATTGACCAAATCCATACTTGAAGCATCAATAGTCACAGACTCAACATCCTTAAGTGCAACGCAATGCACCACCACCACTGCCAAAAGCAGCACACAAAACTTGCGTGCAACTTTCCCATTTCAGATCTTCTCACTCTTGTGACTTGACGAATCTCAAAACCTTCTCTCTCTCCTTTTATCCCTATGTAAAGGAGGTGCTAAAGATGATAATTAGGACATGATAACTATCCATATTTATATTGCGCCGCGTATACACAAAAACATGAAAATATCAAGGATGATGCTATCAATTAGTCACACTTAAAGATGCTACTTTTGACCAACTAATATTAGAGAATCTGTTTTGCGTTCAAAGATGATTCCAAAGTCCTAAATATTGAACTATTTTCATGATTTTGTCAGGTCTGTGAGTCACAATCAAGTTGGTTCGTTCCCAAATTAAATGTATATTTGACTAGTAATATGTCAATAATGTAGTAGTAATATATAGTTTTGAAGCACACCACCCTCAAAAGGAGTCAGTAGCCAAAAGATAAAATGACGTTTAGTTACATCAGCTTTCGCCGGCATTTTTTTTGGGTTTTTTAATTGAAAACTTTCTTCGATGATTTTTAGGATGTTGATGTGGGCCAAGAAATTTGTGTATGCAATTGGAATATTTAACTCTATGATTGATTTTCACGTCGACGTCTACAATGTAGTGTGTCACAAATGTTGCAGCCAAAAGTTCACAAACACATTCTACGGGGAAAAAACTAACTTATTCTCATGTTTGTGGGTTGAACATGTGTCAAGTACTAAATATTTTTGCACTAATATTCAACTCGATGAAAATAACAATGTATAAATATCACACCAAAAATCATGTGTCCTTTTGCATGTATCAGCTTTATGTACCAAAAGACAAATAAAGACACAATATTCCAGAAAAAACCAAATTTGTGGTGTTCATAAATTTCCAATGACAAAATATACTTGTAATTCAAAATCTCCTACACTGCAGGTTCAAAAATTATGAAACCGCCTTAATGCACCCCTACTCATTGAGGGATTTCCAACGGTATCAAGATTCCGGGCGGAAGCCTTACGGTTTGGGGGATCTCAACGACAAAACAAACAAACATCAGCTTCGAAACCAGTCACATAGTGGCAAGTTGGCCACTTTCAATGTTCATTTGTTGAGGATTAGAGATGTGAGTGATGGGATAACTATAAAATATAGGGTGCGTAGAAGGGGTGTGGTGTATTTAAGAGACAATTGGAGGTTTTCTTTTAGGAAGTGGATATTATGATTATGCATATTTCCCCTGACACCTGCAATGATAATAGTGAGGGGACCGCATTCCATCCATGTTGGGGCGAAGGGCAAGTATGAGCAGTTCATATTTTTCACGTGTATACCTAATCGATTGGTCTGGATATCTATCATGGTAGAATGTGATTTCTATAATATGAATTATGAAGGATGAAAGTGGGCATATGAGTTCAGCCACCGAGATTGAAAGCCAATGAATTAGTAAGATCTCCAGGCAGAGCCTTAGTAGTCAACAACAAGCATAATGGAGGCATATACATGGCAAAAGCTAGGGTGTATAGTGTGGTCTAGTGTTCATCTTTGGAACGCGCCTAAATTTATGTTGTTAACTATGAGGTTAACCCTTAAACGCACGCATTCCTTGTTTTTAAACCCAAAAAAAGGGACCCGCTTCCCAAAAAAAACCCCGTAGTTTACTCATCGAAAAAAAATGACAGAAGATTCTGACGCCATATACCTACTGCATAGTCTGTCAAAATTAGAGACCAATTAGTGAAGCTCTCGCACTTTCCCACCGTTGGGTTTGAGGCCCGATTTTTGGCCAGGTCTAAAAAGAAAATGATATATATATGGGCCTTTTGGAAATTTGGATGATGGGTTGGAATCGGATGAGGCTGTGGTAGGGAGGGTTTTATTTACATGACATCTTGCATCCAACGAAGCAAGAATCATGCCAAATGGCCAAAATTTATGCTCATGATGGTAGCTCAAAAATAGGGGGGTCAAAATCGCAGATGTGAGCTCCACTACTTGGAGGGCAGTGTAATTTCCAGCAAAACGTGTAATACAAATCTGTTTCACTCTCATCTTTGCATCCCCACCCATTTGTGCCTCCAACCATCTTTGCATGGGTGGGATTTGAACCCATAAAACTGCCCCTTTGGCAGCCCACACATGAATACATGGAGGGAGACTCCCCCCCCATGTGTGTACCCCCACTTGGAGAGGGGATACTTGCTATCATGATATTGCCAGCTGTAAATTTACATGCCAGGTGTTCACAAATTCTATACCATGGGTTGCAGCCAAAAAACCAAACGTAGAAATGACAAACAACTGCAAAATGCATTAGTGGTCATGACAACAAAGTACGTCATCTGTAGCTCCGATAGATATATAAAGATATTAGGCAAGGTAGTTTATTTTGTTTGGTTTTGTTTTGTCGTTGAGATCCCCCAAACCACAAGGCTTTCGCCTAGAATATTGATACCGTTGGAAATCTCTCGATGGGTAGGGGTGCATTAAGGCGGTTTCATAATTTTTGGACGTGTGGTATGGGAGATATTGAATTACGTATTTTGTCATTGGAAATTTATGAAAACAGCAAATTTGGTTTTTTTTCTGGAATATTGTGCCTTTATCGACATATTACTAGTCAAAATTTGGCAACGTACCAACTTGATTGTGACTCACAGACCTGACAAAATCATGAAAATAGTTTAATATTTAGGACTTTGGAATCATCTTTGAACGCAAAACAGATTCTCTAATATTAGTTGGTCAAAAGTAGCATCTTTAAGTGTGACTAATTGATAGCATCATCCTTGATATTTTCATATTTTTGTGTATACGCGGCGCAATATAAATATGGATAGTTATCATGTCCTAATTATCATCTTTAGCACCTCCTTTACATAGGGATAAAAGGAGAGAGAGAAGGTTTTGAGATTCGTCAAGTCACAAGAGTGAGAAGATCTGAAATGGGAAAGTTGCACGCAAGTTTGTGGGTGCTGCTTTTGGCAGTGGTGGTGGTGCATTGCGTTGCACTTAAGGATGTTGAGTCTGTGACTATTGATGCTTCAAGTATGGATTTGGTCAATAAACCTGCGCCACAGTCTTATGGATTTCCAAGTAGACGTCTCCTTAACCCTGCTCCATCCGACCCATGTGATCCCAAACTTGTTGAGAAAAAAAAGATTCCATGTTTGGTGCCGAAGAAGCAGGTTGAGATTGAAGATTAGATCAAGATTGGATTAATCCAGCATGCTTGAAGGAAGAGATCAAAAGATGAACATACTACCCATCCACTGCAATCATTAAGGTGAAGGTTGCCTTGAATTGGATACTATAGTACTTTTGCAAAAGCTCAACCGCTTGTATGAATAATGTTTGAATTAGCAGATCTATTAATGTACGTGATTTTCTTACGTGAATCAGAATTGCCGTAGGCTGATTTGATCTATTATTGATCCCAAATAATGTATGAAATTGTAACTAGTTTGTTGGTTATCTTATGTAGATAACCCATCTACTAGACATCCGACTTTGTGTATGACTTATATATATATATATATATATATATATATTGTGGGATTTCATGAATGTATACATTTGTTCGAAAGGTATGCAACTTAATTATACGATGATTATTTAGATAATTGATAGATATGTCAAGAATTCCATGAACTGTCATCATTCGAGTGCATAAATATGGGTAAAATGTACACATTTGCATCTGTAAATCTACAACTTCACCAATAAGAAGTGGATCCCCACTCATGTTGTTGTTAGGTTGCGTCTGGTTAAGTTTTAAGGTTTTCATGGTACATTAGGTGCATCTATGGCAATGCAGTTGAAATCACTTGTCATGTGCTTAATCATGGATAACTATGATTTTTTTAGTTATTTAAAGTTAAATTATTTGTATTATAGTTAACTAGCTAGAATAATCTTGAGCTATTTTTTTGCTAAGTGAGGCTCATCTTCTTCTAGTGACAATGAACAGATTATATTCCTCACCAAAGGCTTAAACAAATATCTCAAGATATGTACCAAAACAATGTAGTTTGTAATTGTATAAAAATCATGAAGTTAATAAGGCAAGAGGTTGCACCTCTAGGTCACTCAATTAGATGGAGATGATGTATGGATGGAATTTATTGGAACTGAAAATTTTGATTGTGATTGATATAAATTTCACTTGGATGAACATAATTCGCTTCAGTATCGCAAGATTTTTTTGTAATTCCTTTGTAATGGTACTATCGGCTTTGTGTGATATGATATACAATATGTAGCACCTACATACAGGGATCTAAAATGAGTTGTATTTGTTGCCACAAAAGACCGGCAAAATTGCCAAATGCATTAGTACACATGTCTTTTGGTTTGCTTTCCGAAAATACATTAGTCTTCGTAAATTTGTTTTTTAATGCAACTATATAGTTATCTTTCTCTACTTGTAATAGTGACAGATAATTTTTGAATGAAATATCTTTCCCAAGACCCATTTTGTGTAATCCGTCAAAAATTTGTGATACAACATTTTGTAGTTCGTTTGTGTTATCACTTAGTTCTAGTATCGGAGTTAAAATTCTCGTTCGTTTCATTGGAGGCAACGGAAAATGAAATCGACATATAGGCTTGTTGTGTTTTCGATAGTATGTCTTTGATGATAAAGCTGCACTTCGCAAATGTCTTAATTTGGAAGCAGTTCGCTATTGCAAATAGCAATTTATCGATGAATGATTCTATTTCAAAGTCTTGTGCTACTCCAAATGAAATCCATAATGGTCCGTGAGTGCATTCAAAATCCATAATATTTCGTGATTGTACGCCTTTCTGCGAGCCCGTGTCCCCTTAGGAAGAAAAGTAACACAATTGGGTCCAAGAGAGAGAGAGAGAAGAGTCCGGTCAGAGTTGGCATAACTAAGAGCAGCCACTCCACCTTACGGCTACTGTCCCCTTTCAGGGGTGGGCGAATTGGGTCCAATACTATCGATGGCTCACTCTTGTAGCGTTGAAGTGGATTATGGACAATTTTTGGATATAGAACTATATAAATCTAGAAGTGTTAGTTCTACATTTAACATGGTCTGTTTGGGGAGCGGGAATTCGGACCATGGGATCTTTGTATGAGTACACGATGCTGATGGCGACAACGACTGCAGTGTTTGGCTGAATGGGCGATGAGCATCATGTACTGGCTATGGTGGAAACCTTACGAGAGTCGTAAGAAGAGAAGCCTTGAATGACACAGTAGGGGAGAGCAAATTGTGCTTAGATCCTACGCGTAGATAATGATATACTAATTCACTTCTACGTCCCAATAACTTTATTCTAGACAGACAAATATCCATTCATGAGCTTGGGTCAACAACGCGCATTGCGCTCATGGACCTAGAGCTAGTAAGACAAGTGTTGATAATCGAGAATTCGTGCTACCAAACGTTTAATTATCCCAATGACATTTAGCAATCTATGGAAGGGAATGTTGTTGTCCTCACGAATGGTTGGTTTTGGAAGAAGCAGCGCAGAATCCTGGACCCAGTTTTTATGTGAATCTTTCAGTTGGTTATCTATGTGACATGTCTACTCATTCCCTCTCTCTTCCTCTCCCACGCACCAGAAAAGGAAATACGTAGACTCCACGGAAGTGCAACACTTGTACGGCGATGCGACATGCTGCCCGCATCTCCTTCACGTGACTCTATTGCCACCCTGCCACTTGAGCACTGAATCCTTCCGTTCATACACTCCCTCTGACTCAACTAGATTTGGCACCCAACCATCGTTCAAATCCTTGGAATAATTTGGGCAATCATGTTGGCATTCCAAACCGAAAGTAATTTACACTAGGATGTTGATTGTATATGTTGAGGTTCCATTGAGAGAGCTTTCCTTCTCAACAGACATCGGCAACAGATCTGGGCTTGGATAGGCTCTCAGAAGGAACTGCATGAAGATATATGATGCCCCTCCAATAGTTTGTCACAGTAGTATTCTACTGACATTAAACTGAGTAACTAGTGCCTTAACGCTTAAATTGCCACATGGCCCATTTTGTGCTTCCACAATGATGTAAATCGGTGTGGAGATCACAGATGTCACTCAAACCTGGATATAAAAAATATACGGAGATGGGCTTCATGCGTAGGTCTCAGATCTGGAAGGAAATGCCATAATTTGAAAAGTAAGATGGGTAATCTCACTTTGAGTGAGAAGAGGTCACTGTCGGCCAGGTCCTATATTGTGTACTTATTTTCCTGCACTTTTCATTTGGCTCCTATGACTTTGCACACTTTCTTCAGCCAACCAATTTTCGGTTTATTTAGCGGAGACAAGCTGTTGAGGTGTTGGGCTAAGTCGAGCGGAGAGAAGAAGACAATCCATAGGGTTTCTCTGAGGAGGTGAATGACGTGCTGAGAGTTACTGTCTGGTCAGACTTTGGATCGCATTCTACCTGCAACCACGATAAGGCTGAGAGTTCTAGCGAGACAACTAGATAAGAATTTCATAACACCTGCATTTAATTCTATTGAGGGGAACGATGAAGAACCTCCTAGAACTATGTCATTGTAGTGGATCTGAAAGAGCCGGTATAGATATTGCTGATCATGGTCAAAATGAAGAGGCTCTGGGTCCTCTGGGCCAAACTGTCAAGGTAAAAGTGGTTGATATGCACTTGGACATTGTAGGGGCATGTGAACTATTTTTTGTATCCTTTTCGGTGGAATTGGTGTTCACATTGTATCTTCCTTTCTCTATACTTTGCTCGATTTGGATTCTCAATTTCGTTGCTCGGTTGAAGAGATGATGGGGGTTGCTGCATCTATGGATGATATGCCCAACTTTGATCATGATAGAGTTCGATGATGATGATTACGATCCAGGTAAAGAGGTCAATGCAGAGGGTGGTCATGATGTTGATCCCGACCTCTGAGATTTCTTTGACGACATTCGGAATACTAGTCGACAGCTGGGATTATATGATTTGCCTACTGGATGGGAGAATTGGGATGCTCATGACCTCTTTGCTGATGATATGTGGAACTCTAATGCAAAGACTATCCCTAAGATAATGTGGATTGGAGCAGACTTTGGTTACGATATGGAATTTGGTGATGATGCTTTACTTTATGATTTTTTTGCTTTGTATTGGCTTTTTCTCCTTATGCGAAAGGTGGTTATGATGACCAACCTTTATGCCCAAACTGAACTCAAAAGGGAGATTAAGGGGGGGTCGTTCCTAGTATGTTGTCAATGTGGAAGAATTGAGGGCTTGGTTAGCAGTCCACATTTTGATGGGTATAAAAAAGGTATCCAACACCCACATTTATTGGAAGGTCAACCATGAATTCTTCACATGTGCTTTTATTATCCGCATCATGAGTAGAAAGATGCGGGAGATAATTCTCAGATACCTCCATCTTGTTGACAATATGACAATGGAAGTGGATACAACTAGATTTGCCTATGATAAGTTGGCTAAAACCCATTGTTTGTGGACGTTCAAAATTCATTAAATGTACGCAAAGTACTGCAACCTTGAACAAAACCTAACTATAGACGAGATGATGGTAAAGTACAAGGGGAAATATGCTAAGATCCAATAGTACCTAGCTAAAAAAACCTGTAAAGTGGGGCAATCAAATTTAGTGCTTGGCATGTGCTACTTCAAAGTATGTGATGAGGATGAAGGGGGTTTTAGGCAGGGAAGTCACATTGGATCTGTGGCACATGATATTAGTTATGAATATATTACTTAAAAGTCTATGAGGGGAAGATTCACATTATTATCATGGGTATTTTTTTTCCCAGCCCTTCGTTGTTCTTTGACTCAGAAGCCAAAGGGATATATGCAATAGGTGTCATGGGTCCTGTGAAACCTGTGCGAATTGGCTTTCCTAGTTATTTGGACTATGGGGCTCGTGGAGAGAGGGGCAGACTAGATTACCGCATGCACATATCTAAGAAGTTAACAGCAGTTGTTTGGTTTGACAGAAAACTTGTTCACCTATTGAGTACTTCTTTCAGTTCTGTTGCTGATGACCATTTCACTATCAGGTGACACAATGGTGCCAACAGGTCTGTCCCTGTTTCCCATATTGTAAACACTACCTGCAACAATATAGGAGAGGTGTTGATGTGCAGGATCGACTAAGGGGGTACTACAGTGTGCAGACACGTGATCATAAGTGGTGTCACCGTCTTTATTTCTACTCTATAGATACGTCTTTGGTAAATCCATATTTTTTGTATGGGGCTTTCATGAGATCCCAAGAGAAAAGGCCACCGTCGCACATGCAAATGTTCAATATTGAGGTAGCGAATGGACTAACACGTGGTTGGGTTGGTCCTAGGAAAACAGTACAGGCAACAAATCCCAATGCTCTTCACTACTCCCTCAAGAGCAGTAGGAGACACAAGTGTGTTGAATGTGGACAGAGGCAAAGGTATTTTTGTGCGTCTTGTAGGGATGTCCCAATATGCTCAGGGCGTTGTTTTTTGAAACATCACAGTGCACCTTGAATAATGTGAGTGGTAATTTCTAATGTGAATGTGTTGTTTGTGTAATGCAGAGACTTGGGGACTGAGCAGCAGGCAAGGGTATCTCCACTGAAGTTCTCATATAGGGTTGTTGTAGTCTGTCTTTTGTTGAATACACTAACATATTTGGGGATCACTGGTAATTTCATGCTGCCACTAACACTCAAAAGGTTGTACTAGTTGAGAGTTGTTTGGACCATGATAGGACCATGATACTAGATCAACTAGTCTAGATAGTCATTTGGATAGGAATTATGTCAACTGTTACTTGATTGGTTTAGGGATCATCTAAATTGTTGTTGTCATCTACCATAGTTGCATGCAGAGAGAGCTATAGATGACAAATATACTTTGTTGTCACGGCCATTAATCCATTTTGCTGGTGCATGTCATTTGTACGTTTGGTTTTTTTGCTGCAGCAGTCCCTGCTGTCATTTGTTAACACCTCTCATTCCAATTTGAGATTGGCAATATCATAACAGCAGGTATCCCTGCTCTTTGATGTGAAATTCTATACATGTTATGTTGCAATAGACAACTCCGTGCTGGTGGCATCTCTAGATTTACTTCGTTCGAAAAATTACTTGAACTTACAATGGAAGACTCAATGTAGCAGACGGATGTTTTGTTTAGGGTACTCCATTCTTAGTGGTTAGAGCAATGTTGAGATCGTTGGTGTTTACTTTAGGATAAGTATTAGTCCCCTTTCCAAGCGGGGCTGCACACATGGGGGGAGAGTCTCCCTCCATGTGTTCATGTGTGGGTTGCCAAAGGGGCAGTTTTATGGGTTCAAATGCAAAGTTGATTGCAGGCACTTATGGGCAGGGATGCAAAGATGAGAGTGAAACAGATCTGTCTTATACATTTTGCTGGAAATTACACCCCCCATGTAGTGGGGCTCACATCTGTGATTTTGACCCCATATCTTTGAGCTGCCAACATGAGCATAATTCTTGGCCATTGGCATGATTTTTGCTTTGTTAGATTCATACTGTCATATAGTGAAACCCTCCCTACTACGGCCCCATCTTATTCCAATCCGTCATCCAAATTTCCATATATATATATACCTGGCCATATACATATACCTCACCAAAAATTAGGCCTCAAACTCAATGGTGACAAATTGTGTAGCAGATATATGGCGTTAGAATATTTGGTCAGTTTTTTTGAGAAAAAAAAATACTAATGAGCAAATTACGGGGTTTTTTCGGGAAGGGGGTCATTTTTTTCTAGGTTGATAAAAAAGGGAATGCGTGCGTTTAAGGGTTACCCTCATAGTTAACCTCATAAATGTGGGCACATTCCTAGGATGACCACTAGACCACACTATACACCCTAGTTTCTACCACGCATATTCCTCCATTATCCTTGTTGATGTCTGGTAAGGCTATGCTTGGATATCTTACTAATTCATGGGCTTCCAATCTCGGCGGCTCAACCCATATGCCCAATCTCATCCTTCACAAATCATATTATAGAATTCACTTTCTACCATGATAGATTTCCAGACCACTCGATTAGGTATAAATGTGAAAAATACGAACAGCTCATAGTTGCCCTTCACCAACATGGATGGAATACGGCCCTTCACTATTTTACTACAAGTGTTATGGGAGGTATGCAAAATCATAATATCCACATCCTAAAAGAAAACCCCAAGTGTCTCTAAATACACCACATCCCCTCTGACCATTTACTTTATAGTTATCCCATCACTCGCATCCCTAATCCTCAACAAATGCAAGATTGAAAGTGGCCAACTTGCCACTGACTATTTACTTTATAGTTATCCCATCACTCACATCCCTAATCCTCAACAAATGCAAGATTGAAAGTGGCCAACTTGCCACTTATACGTGAGTGGTTCCCATGTTGATATGGCCCACCTATTTCTTAAAAAATTGTCATTTTTAGAACATTGTACATGTGCCATGCCACCACCAATTGGCTACATTCAATTCTCACATGTCACAATCTCTACAATTGCATAAAGACCTTACCTGATTTTTGTTTTGTATTTATTGTACCAATGAAAAACATAAATCTCGGCGGGACCTTACGTTGCGTGGAATGCCCTGGTAAACGGCACTATGCTTGGTCAGCGGGCATTACAAGCGGTATAAAAATCTAGGGGCTTTTTCCCTTTGTATTTGCAGGGACATTATCTGACGAAATATCATGTCAACAGCTGGCAGGGACCTTATGTGTAAGATCCCGAGATCTTATGCCCTGTCATATTTTCTTTTCTATATTCGTTTATTTTATTTTACTTTTAGGGATATGAGATCTGAGCCATCCACCCAGATCTTCAAGAGACAAGTGGCAGATTAGGCTGGCATTCTTTCCTAGATTTTCGGGCCTCCCCCTCGGCCACGTACAGGCTACCGCCTTGGGGGCTCGAAGCCCCGAAATCAGGAAGGGACCTTCACTTATACAGATTTGTATATCCTCAAAATTACAATGATTTACCATATCCAAGAAACCTCTGCTTTCTAGAGGCAATTAAGGGTTAATGCCCTTGGAAGCACCTAACTTCTTGGGCTATTAACCCCTAAACGACGAGCCGACCCGAATCGGGTCGGCCCGATTTTTCATCCATTCGTAGCATGCACGGATGAAGTCCGATGAACAAGCGGCTTGAACAAAAAATGTAGCGCAGAACGAGTTGCACACGCAGGTCTTTATGGCGCCCCCAACAGAGAAAAACTCCGCTGTCAGGAATTTTTTGAAGTTTGGAAATTGCAGGATTTTGGGTGGAGGGGCACAGCAGTTGACCGTCGACGTGGCAGGTGGCAACGGCCACGCGGGTGGGATTTTGCGGCGGGGGGGGGGGGGCAAGCAGGGGTGATGAGGCACGAGTGCACGACACCCGCCATGATGGCACCGCCCGGCCCTTTGTGCACCCCCCGCCCGGCCCTGTCTTTCGCGCGCGTTTTGGCAACTCGACCTTCTTCTTCACAGCTCCCCGCCACCTCCATCTTGCATGCATTTTGTGGCTTGTGTTTGTGTGCGACAACATTTTGCGTTGGCACAAGGCCTTGTTGATTTCTGGCTGCTTGGGTACCCAACCCACAATTGCTGAGGTTTAGAGGCGGGTGGCGCGTCTGCGCATTCATGAATTCGCAGGCTGGGGGGAGCATTCTGTAGGCTCTATCATTGAAGCTAAGTCCCTTAGCTTGTTGCTTGTCTGTGTTCTCTGATATGCTTTGCCGCCTCTGTTGAATGTCCTTCAGTGCGTTCGTTTAGGGCGCTGATGCGCATTCATGAATTCGTAGGCTGGGGGGGGGGGGCAGTGCGCAGGCTCTCTCATTTATGCTAAGTGCCCTTAGCTTGTTGCTTCTTTGTGTCTTGGGATATGGCTGCCGCCTATGTTGAATGAGCTTTAGTGCATTCGTTTAGGGTGCTGCATCGCTTTATGCCTTGGCGGCCGTTGGTGTCATTTCTGCATTCTGTGTCTCCTCATTTGCATTGCTCGTACTTAGGGGGGTTTATAGGGTCTGGGCGCAAGATGCTATGGGTCACAAGTGTAAGGTGTGTAATGCCTTGGAGCCACCAACACCTCCGCTGCACTATAAGAGGGTTGTTGAGGTGGTCACTCAGTGGGCGTTGATTGAGCAGCATTGTACTGAGGGGCAATTGAGGGACATTTTGGGTTTGTTGTGTGAGGAGTACTTGCTTTCTTTGCCTCAACCTTCGCGCGCGCAGCGGTGGCCGAAGCATCCTCGTCCTGTGGATTTTTGCTTTGCATTTAGAAGGCATGTTAGTTTGATTTTGGGGTGGAAAGAGAGAAGGGATGAAGGTAACAAAGAGGGCTTTAGTGAGGCTGTGAATGCTGTGCTTAGAGAGGATGTCTGGCCAGATGAGGACAGTCGAACAAATGAGGGATGCAGCGCGCCAGAAGCGGGAAAGGCCTGCGGGCAAGGAGAATTCGCCTCCTCATCGACCACATGTGAGGAGAAGAATTGTGAGAAGAAGGAGTGATACGGGGTGCACAATGGGCGGTAGCGCACAAATGCAATTCACCGCGGGTGACTGTGCGCCTCCCGCTAACTCCTACAGGTCTCCTCTTCGTGCGTTGTCTTTCAATTTGCAGGGCTCTTCCCATGCGGGGCCCAATTTGGATGCTAGTGGTTTAGACTTGTTGGATTGTGGAAATGGGGATGTGGAGATGGGGCTTATGGAGGGATATAAGGGCGATTCATGTGAGGAAATGGACTGGGAGAGTGATGGGCCTGCCGAGGAGGTTGACGAGGTGAGTGAAGAGGCTTTTGCAGCTTTGTTCGCTCCTGCAAGTTGGGAGTGCCGAGAAACTGCCTTTTGCAGTGATAGAGAAAAATTCACTAGTCCCCCACTTGGACCCATGCTGCGGCGGATTTTTGGGAATTGTTCCCTGTGGAATTGTTTTTCAAGTTGTTCTGGTCCCAAGCAACCTTGCTGCGAATTTGTCGAGAGACCAATCGTTACGCGGCGGAGAGGGTGACGTCTGGAACTCGAGGTGGTGCTTCTTGGAGGCCATTGGTTGTGCCAGAGCTACTTGCCCGGCTTGGTGTGTGTTTGTTCATGGGGATAAAGAGGCTGCCAAACATCCGCTGCTACTGGCCGCTGCTACTGGCAGCAGATTGAGGTATTCTTTGCATGCCCTGTCATCATGAAGGTCATGACAAGAGATCGTTATGAAGTAATCTTACGTTGCTTGCATTTGGTGGATAACTCGACGTTGGTGTCTGATCGTAGCAGTCCTGCATTTGACAAAATTGGGAAAGTGAGATTGGCATGTAAAGACATTGCCAGTGCCTGCAAACGGCATTGGAACCTGCACAAATTGTTGATAGTTGAAGAGATTATGATAAGGTGCAAGGGTAAGTATTGTGCTATACGACAATATATGCCTTAAAAGCCATGCAAGTGGGGCATCAAAGTGTGGGCCCTTGCAGACGCAGTCAGTAGCTATGTGTATGATTTTGATGTCTACTGTGGCAAGAATGGGGGCCCCCTGGGCATCAGGAAGAAGTCTGGCAAAGGTGAAGGATATGATGTGGTTTGGAGGCTAGTGTCTCCATTGCATGGACTTGGCCATGTGGTGATGACTGACAATTACTTCACATCACCAAGGTTGTTGTATGACTGTCAGGGTCAATAGAAAGGGATTGCCTCCTTCCTTGACATGCTTGTCCAAGTTCAAGACTGCCAAACAAGGGGACACATGGTGGCGTATGCACCGCAACCGACAAGTTGTTGCTTGTTTGTGGTGGGATAAGAAAGACATGTTCATGGTGTCATCCGCATCTCGGCCAACATCTGGTCCGAATTCACCTGCGACGGTGCGAAGGTTTGTGGGGAATGCCAGGGTGCAGGTGCCTTCTGTTCCAATGCATGTTCAATACACAAACTTACATGCGTGGTGTAGATGTACAAGACCAGATGCGAGCTAAATATAGCATGCAGTTGAAGACTCATAAATGGTGGCATAGAGTGTTTTTTTTCCTTGTGGACACCACGATTGTGAATTCTTACATCTTGCATGTCTATCACATGCGAGCGAGGGGGTCGCGTCCCCTGACCCATCTGGAGTTCTCGTTGGCCTTGGCACACGCTCTTACAGCTCCTGGCAGGCTGCCTGTGCGTCCGGTTCGTGCATCCGTGTTAGCGACAGAGCCTGCCTACTGGCATTCCACTTTGCACAGCTCGCTTCCAATATGTCTTGCTCGTTGGTGATTGGCCTCGGGTCCTGAAGCACACCGCGTATGTTGTCGAGAGCGTCGTGTGTGCATCCGCTATGGGTTGCGTACCCACTACTTCTGTCCCCAATGCGAGGATGCATTCATGTGTCTTGGCAATTGTTGGCGTGAGGCACGTCAACTCCGGGGTCGATGAACATGTGGGTGTGTGTGTGTGTGTAGGTGGGAACCGCATCTGCAGGTGTTTGATGATGCTATGCTGGCCTCAGGACATGGCGGATATAGTGTGTGGGTGTGTGTGTGTGTGGGGGGGAACTGTCTGCATATGTGGGCATATCAGGGGGTTCGACTCCCCCTAAGTCGGGCTTATCCCATGTCTGCTGAGTTCACCATGTCTGGTGGTAGTTGACAAGTCCACAAAGAAGGAACCTGATAGTTAGAGTCGGGTGCTTGTGAGGCCCTCCCCAAAATGCCGAGGAACGTCGGGACGGCTCGAATGAGTTGGCCCTGGCAAATGATGGAAATCCCCAACGTGGCCCGAAAAACGTCGTCGGATTCAAGCGAAATTCCGGCCACCGATTGCTTGACCTGGAGGAGGCCGGAAATTTCACAAAATCCCACATCCCAAATGCAATTTAGAGTATTTTTGGGAAATTCTTGGGCAGGCTTGTGTAATTCTTGGCCTATGAGGGACTGACCGTTGGAATTCCCAATTGAAGGAGAATTTGGGGTCCCAATGGGGCTTATACCATTTCCTTTGCAAATTCTCTTTTTGGACCCCCATTCCAGTCACATACAAAGCACCCTCCCCCTTCCTTTTGGCAGATTGGGGTGAAATTTGGTGTGCTGGTTTGGGGTTGTGCACTTCACAGGAATATAGCTATTTTTCTCCCAGGAAAATTTGGGATCATGGATATTTGCTTGGTCAAACATGAACTTTTGCTTTGTTTTTTCCATTTTCCAAAAAATGCACCATCTTCAAATGTTATAATCTCCCAAACTACACGGTGGAATCTCCCCAAATTTGGAGGACTTGTGCATCTGATAGGTAGAAAGCAGTTTGTACGGTTCATTTACGTGGATGAACGTTAGTGGGCAGGTAGCCGCTGACGTGTGAGGCTGGGTCCCAGAATTGTCCAAAAACCCAAAAACACCTCTCGTCTTTTAGGGGTTAAACAAGCCGCAAACCGCGAGGGTCTCTAGGCCCACGCAAATGCACCTTTGCTCACTCCCGTTCGCCCGGTGAATTTGCCAACGGGAGGCCCCACGTCAGCGAAGGGCTGCACCAGGCACATGAGGCGAACGGTTGGTGGCCCCATCGCGTTTTTTCTTTTGGAGTTGGTTTTTACCAAAGCTCGGTGCTTGCCCTTACATGACAGGTGCGAGCCATTGCACGTTGATGTGCTTGCAATTACATGCTCAGGCTTATTTATCAAAACCAAGACTACAAAAATGGACGGAGCTCTCATGGGAAAGGTCTTCCTCATTTGGATGCTTCTTTATGTTACCTTAGGAAACTGTGCAATGTTCAAGTCCGGAGTGAGGCATTTGTTTGCAGATAATGAACCGCCAATAGGGTTTAGCTTCCTTCCAATTTTGTGTGTCATTGCAAAGAGGAAGAAAAAGAACCTAGACAATACACGCATTGGGATCATGTAGAAAGAAACGCTACGGCATTCTACACCTGAAATACAATGCAAGAAATATTTAATGTTCTACAGAATGAGTTCCGAAGCTTTCAACAACTTAGTGGTAGAATTGACACCTTTCTTGCAATCTGGATGTCTTAATACTGTGAGGCCACAATTAGAGATCAGAAAAAATGTGGCCATTGTAGCACGTACAGTGCGGCAGGTCCTGCGCAGGTCGCAGCAGCAGGTGCGAGACAACGCAACTCCGTTTTTATTGGGTAAAACAGGATTTCTACTGCGCAAGATGAAAAAATAATTCACTTTACCTACAATTGGATTATGAATTGGAGTGAATCCAATCGGGATTCGTCAGGCACCGAATGGTTCAGAACGCCTACCTTGTAAATGCAGCACGCTCACGACAGGTGAAAGGAAGGCACAACACGGCATTGTGAAGGCGTCAGGTCACTAGGTATTGATCACCAGGCCGTGATCTGTGTTGTGGATTTCATGAGCTCACGTTTTGTGGAAGCTTCAAGCACCTAACCTACTAATAACGATGGCAGCTACTTGCAGCCTGTTTCTGCCGGTGCAGCCTTAGCGTGTGACGATGCTTTGACTACAGCGACAATCCATCCCCGCCGCAGAGCTATAATGAAGACTAGACAATGGGATACTCGATGGAAAAATACAAAACTACGCGCTGCATTCACACGAATTCCATGCGAGGATGGGAGTGATGATGAGCACGCTGGAAGGGGGCCCTGGTGCCGACTGCCGACCTCCGTCACCAGCAAACTGTAAAGTGCAGCGCAGGTTGCGTGTAATCGCGGAGTAACTAATCTCTCCATCGTGGACCTTCATTGTGCCGTCGTCATCATTCCATCTTAAAGAACTTTAGCTTTCCACATTCCAACAAGTTTGACCACTGATTCTTTCAACTGCGGACAGTGCGGAGTCCACCAGATGATATGTAGATCCCTTATTGTGTCCCTGGCTACGTGGACCTCGTGCAATGATACTTCTCCAGCTCTGTTTCCATTTCGCATAGACTTGAGCGCCGACATGAGAAATTGGCTATGGAGCCCACAAAATCGTTTCTCGCCCCCCTCTCTACTGTGTTGCCAACTTCCCGCATGGACCCCTTGGGCCGGCTCCCGTGGTTGCCGTAACAACAAAAGTTGTGATGTGACAATCGATTGGAGTCTGGTACGTTTGAGGTAACTGGGTCGGTGCTTTACACAGTTCCCAGCTTCCGATACAGTAAGTAATGCACCTGAGTTCTCCATCTGTCTTTCACTGTTTGATTTCTGTTTTGTGGTGGGCTGTGAGTGGTTCTTCGCTTTGTCGTGTGGGTGGTGTGTGCTCCAATAAGCTGGGTCGTCGTTCCTTTATTTTACAAGTTGCCATAGATGATTGGAGTCCAGCCTGCTCCGTATCCACATCGAAAACTGCTATCCTCCGAGGCCCCACCAGTGACTACGTATTCCCACATACTTTTTAGTTGAGGATGATCGTGGACTTAACTTTCAGAAGATCTTAGAACACCCAGACATCATATTTGTTAAAATTATAGCAGTACAATAGCCGTACTGGGCATCGAACCCACAGCTATTTCTCGTTAGACCTGTGCCATCCAATCCATCTACCAAACACTACCCATACTATTGGCATCTATCAATGTTATGTACTACATTTGGTAGAAAATGTGGTGACCTGGATCTTCCGCATGGACGGTAGAGGCAGGTGGATGGGGAGGGGGAATTCCATGTCCTGTCTTCACTCTTAGGGATATGTGCCCAATGGAAGGGCGGTACTTAGATTGCAAGAAGAGTCTCTCGAACCTGACGAAAGAGAAGGTGCCCCAAGAAGATGGCCGCTGTTGCCATACATAGCTGCGCTTTTTTGTCTTGGGTTTTTGGCGATTCAGCCATGGCGACCGTCGCACTCCGGGTCCCACAGGGGGAATTTCTTCAGGACTTGGGCCTCACCTGCGAAAAATCCAGCAGAGGCTTTGACTCAGGTTGGTGTTTTTGAATGCAGCACCTTCTAGGATTTGAGTTTAGAGAGATAGTAGGCAATCTCCTTTGTGGGTTTTATATTGAACAGATTTGGGTGTTTTGCACGAGAGCATAAGGTGCAAATTGCGATATTGTCGGTGGCTATGCAGGAGTTTCAATTAGAGAGAGGTGAGGGAGACAAGATTTTGGAAGGGTGGGAATGGAGACATTGAGGTTTTCCATTTTAATAGACGATATACTTACTAATTGAAGTTTGACCTCACTAGGATATTTTCTCGGCTGCAATGATGAGCACAGCAGGTCCTTCATGCTATGGTTTTGAATCACGTTTCCTTGCACCCTCTGTCTCTCTTCCCCTCCCCTCTCTTTCTTTCAGGAGAATTGACAAAAGCAAGCAATATCACAGGATGGGGATCACAAAATGACAACAGAGCAGCAAGTGCACATTTTTGTTTGTACTGATGAGACCGACCTCCGGCCTCTCGCAGTTCTTATCAACTCCACCATCTCGAATGCCTTGTGTGTCCCCTACATATTTTCTCTTGTCAGAATCTGCTTGAAATGAAGACTCCTGCAATGTATCCGGTTTGTGCTCTGTGCTTGTAATGACTATTTGCACTTCGGCTCATTGAGCAGGGCACAGTGGGAGAGAGAATGTACTCATGAGACGTTGTTTGCTGAAGCCTTGTGGCCATAGACCCCACGTCCAGTTTGGAGAATACCTTTGTGAGGCGCTCGCTCCAGTAGTGGGACTTACATTGGCATAAACAATTGGTTTGGGCATTCCAGATTTCGTCTCCAAATCCCTTCACACAAGCATCAATCTGCTGTGTGTGAGCTGCCCAGCAATTAGACCCCAACAGTGCCAGGGTTTAAGGCCCAGTCTTGATTTTGAAAGTTGGTGAACAGAGGTGCAGGGACTATGTTCTTGATCGTCCTGAAGACGGTCTCTCTTTGATTAGAATACCTGGGACATTATTCAGAAAATGGATATTATCTTCAGGCCGTCCACACAGTGGGCATTGACAATCTCCCTTTCCCCTCTACATCTGTTTACTGTAGACTCCCCGCTCTGTGTTTAGATATCAGGCTAGTACTGAGGGTAGGTAGGACCTTAAGATCATCCTTAATGTCCTCACCCATGTCACAAACTGGAAAGAAGTTGAGGGAAGTTTTATTCCTAACTTCGTTTGTGTGGACACTTTGAGCCTCAAAGTCACCTTCATCTAGCAGGGTCAGTTCTTCCTGCCTAGTATTCAGGTACTTGAAAATCTCCTCTTACCTTTTTCCTGCCACGACTTAGTTTGGGTAACAGGTCGGTCTTAATTTCATGAAATAGAGCCAATCATCTTAGGGTATCTGGTATTAGGCGTGTGATTCAACTGACCCCACATCTGACCTTGAACACATCACATTGGGAGAGAGCTCAAGGGTGGTGCACCAATCTTGCCCCGAACAGTCACATTTGTTGTTCTACAGCACTTTGACATGCTCTCTTTTGAGCACCGACTGGTGAATGGAGTTGCCCTCCCACACAGCAGATGCAATCTCCAAGGTAAGCTAGTAACGTCGCTCAACGTTTTGACTAAAGTTTTAATCCCTCTGCAGTGGACAATTTTAGCAAGACCCGAAGCTTTGCTTTTAGCTTGTTTAAACTACTTTTTGTATATTCCGATCCCAGTTACAACTGGAGGAGAACTCAACACCAAAATATGTGTTGGAAGGGAGCACAGCCCCACGTCCAGTTGTGATCCCCTCCTCCCTCCCCAGGGAGAGGTGAGAGGAGAGGTTACAACCTTGAGCTACACCTTGGTCAATGTGAAAGAAATTAGACTTCTGGCATTGACCATAACACAACTTTTGGTGTTTGCATACACGTTGTGAACCATCCTCCACATCTTTCTCTTGACACCAGAAGACCACAGATGAAGCCACATTCTGTCACACCATACCATGTCTTAAGCCGTTTTTTCAAGTATCCAAGTGGGTTTTCCTTCTTCAGTCCTTCCTGTCTGGCTTAGGGTAAAGATATTGTTGTTGCAGCCCCAATTTCTCTTGAAGCCCGCCTGACCTTCATCGAAAACACTTTTAGACTCCAAATTTACCTCGAGACGATGCTTATTATTCTATAAAACATGGGAGAGGGGGAGAGATTGTACTCATAAGACGTTGTTTGCCGTAGCCTTGTGGCCATTGACGGGGGAGAGAGAGAGAGAAAGAGGAAGAAAGAAGAAACTCTATATCGTCCACGGGCAGGTCAAGGGCTTTTAAGATAGACAAAACAAGACAGAGAAGTGAGGCCCCCAACCCATCCACTAGAGAGGGAGAGAAATGAAATGAAATGAAATGGTGCTTTATAACGTCCGCGGAAAGCTCATAGAGCTTATGGGAGAGAGAAAGGAACTTCATAACAAATTAGAAGCAAAAAGAGCTATTGGGACAGAAGAGAAAACGAGACAAAAGAGAGGTAACGAGACAGAGGGGCATGTGGTTGATTTTGCAGGCATCCAGACCGGTTATATTTCCACTTGGTGATGCCACCTAGTCAACACATCAAAGGGTTATGTCTCAAAGCTTTTTTCCACAAAGCCAACGTTGAGCTGGCCGGTTACGACGAAAATGCATTTGGGTAAGAATTAGTCTTAAAAAATGCAAACCTGCACACAAGGCATGGACATAGGAAGACAAGGACTCGAACCCTTGTACATTTCTTTGGGTGTGCTCCCTTCCTCCCCAGAGGGGTATAATCTTCACCTATCACTCACATTCCAATTTGAGATCAGTTAGATTGAAGATCAATCTTGGAAATGAGGTGTTGTTGTCTGTGGGATTGGTGGTTTGGATAGCGGTGATAATATCAGCATGGTGACGGCATAGCATTCAACAGTTGATTAGAGATGTCTGATCTCTTCTAAAGAGTTGTTGTGTAGTCAAAAGAAATTAATGGGTACATGGATGCTAAGAAGAGTAAAAATCCTCTATCCTTTGTTTGTGCTTGGGGGGGTGGGTCGGAGGGTGAGTTCATAAACTCTTGAGATGTACATGGACACATGGCCTGACATATAGATGGTTGGATGTAAGCAGCAACATAATAGACATGCACGAGGTGGAGGAGCACATCTTCTTCTGCAATGACAGCGGTGCACGCAAGGAGCTCACAAGCCCCTACAACTTCATACCGTTCTGTTTGCCTTGGATTTTACCAGGATATTGACCGCTTCATCTACCTTGACTCTGACATTGTGGTCAAGGTATGCCTTTCAAACTTTCAAACTTTCAATTTGCCATAATGTGAATTGGATGTCCAGATGTGGGGTCAGAGTTTATCTGAGGCATTGCCGCTGGGTATCAGAGGGTGAGGTTTGAGCTATAGTATCAAATCAGAATCTTATCTGTTTTGTAAGGCTGAGGGTCAACTTGAAATGGCAAGGAAGTCTGTAAATGATGTGAGGATCGCTAGAAATCTGGACTCCACTAAGCCAATTGACACGCATCCCCATCAACCTCTGTGAAAGAACGTTTTACATTTGGATAGCTCATTTATTGTCCATCACTTTATGTCCAAAAGCTATACCAGCCAATCTGCTGGTGCCATGAAGCATTCCCTGTCAGGGTGCTCTAATTGGGACCTTGTACAGTTTGGCCAGGTTCTAAGCCAAAAATCCCCTGCACACATGCCTGACACCAGTTGAGAGTATAACTGCATCAGCTACTGAAAGGCACGGCTCTTATGAGGGGCACATTGTGTGCTGTGTTTACGGGGCGATATTGAGGAGCTCTTTCACACGGACCTGGAAGGTTATGCTACAGCTGCAATTGAGGAGTGCTCCCAGAACATAGGAATCTACTTTGACTTTCAGAAACTTGAAGCAATCCAATTGAGAGAGGAGCCTCAAAAACCTTCTTGGATTCCAAGTGTGCCCTTCAACCCAGAGGCCTGCGTTTTTAACAGGGGGTGCTTGTTATAGATGCAAAGGAATGGATCACAGAGAAATTAACGGAGACAATCATGTGGTGGATGGATGAGTTCCGTGAGGCAGATGAAAGTATGTCACTGCTACTTCCAGTCTGAAGTACCGCACTTGGGAACATTTCAGTCTTTTGGCGTTTATACCGGTCCACAGAAGGCTTGTAGTGATGAGACCAAAGAAAGAGCTTTGCAGTTTTCTGACAGTTCCATACTGAGACTGGGAGGGGTATCAACCTTTTCTATTTGATGAACTGTCACCAGAATTTTGTGTTTTTCTGGATTTGCAGGGCTGGATTATCTCAGCCACCCTTTCTGCTTGCGCTCTATTGGAAACATAAAAAGCTGGATGGCACATGGAACGTGCGAGGGCTTGGACGCGACCACCTGAGTGATTTAGAGAGAGATTATATGGCCAAATTGTTTTCCAAAAGGTATGAGAGAAAGCCCTTCATAGCTCCCTTGGCTGATTCTGCAAAGATCCTGCATTTCAATGGGAGATTCAAGCCTTGGAAGATGAATCAGACACAAGAACCTGCAGGGGAGGTTGTTTCTCTTTGTGGATGAAGAGGGCAAGAGTGTGCAAAGCTATGGTGGGAGTACCTCTCTCCAGCTGCAAATGAAGTTTTAAAGGCCACTTGCCAAGGGTGTGGCTGTAGTTAGAATAGGACAAGCCGTGGTTGTTTTCATCAATTTGTTGGTCCTGCACCAGGCATGACTACGCAAAGCGTTGTGAGATCTTCATGTGACTTAACTTTCACAATGCCACTAGGTGTTTGTCACAGTGTCATGATATGTGTTTGTTTGAAGTGGTCCGAATGGATGAGTAGGGTTGTGCATGGCATCCATGTGACATGTTGGACTTGTTTTAACTCCTCTCTGCTTCCAGCTTCTCTACCATTTGAGCATTTAACGGTTGGTGAAGGAAATGGCGAATGTTGATGTTGAGTTTGGAGGGCTTTGATCCAAAGCCATCCAATTTTCGCGGAATAGATAAAGAACTGCTGTGTATTTAGCTTGGGACATCAATTTGTTAGTGGATGTTGGCCCAGACTACGGTGGGCTCTGTCATCAAAATTGAAGATGATGAGGATCCCATTGGACTAGCAGTGTGCTCAACCTCACTACATACAAAAGGTCTTTGCCTCACGCCTATCTTCTTTGAGCCTTCCTTGGGCCAATAACTTTTTGCTCTTCCCTTGTAGAGGTGAAATCAAGGCTTTTAAACATTCAAATGGCCAGTTAGATTTGAACATTTGATTTTTTGTAGGGCACTTCGCAACTTGTACTAAATGGCTTGGGGTTTTTCACACCAGATGTTTTATCCAGTGTTGGGAGGTTCTTTGATTCAGTTACAAACTCCCAGAGGTTATCAAGAAGGTTATTTGGATATATAACCGCGGTTCTAAGAAAAACAAAGGACCGGCAAAGGCTCATAACCGCCGGTTACGGTGTTTTGAAATAACCAGCCTGAATACTGTCAACGATCTGCCAAAGACCTGCCGTTAAAACCGCCTGTTCTTTGAGGTTCTTACAATTAAACGGGTACCGCCCTCAGGTCTAGGGTGAGCTCCCATAGAACACCCTCTATGGCTTCTGGCTCTGAGTGATTTGAGGAAACAATTAGCTAATTTGGGGACCTTAAGTTCGGGTGGACCTAGCCTGTAGGGGGACCTCAGAGCATCCCCACCAGGGGTACACCAAACAACCCTGCAAGGGTAACCTCCTGCAGCCTCCAACACGCCCCTCCCCCACCTGCAACCCCATCAAACTACCCTGCACATGGCTTTTTTCTGACGTGCCTTGCTCCGGAAGGACCACCTGGACAGATGCCGCCTTTCCCTCACGCCTAAATGCAGGGAGTCGTATTTTTTAGTCATTCCAGCAGGGCCTAGAGGGCCTGTATCCTGCACGAAAGTACGGCCGGGGGTGTGGGTACCAGGGCGGGGGGGCTCCTTTGCCGTTGCAGGGGCATTTAGGGGCCCCCAGTGGAGATGCTCTTACTCTCTTACGATCCCTGTGGCGTTTGCTTCCCAGAACGACCGAAAGTATGCCCCAAAATTGCCCTAAAAGACAAAGGCATAAACCTATCAGTTTTCCCGCCCAAATTTCCTTTACTCTTTTTTGTTTTCTTTCCAGGGCTGACGCAACGTGGCAGCTTAACACTCGCCTAGGGGGAAAAATTAGGTTTGGTCAGTGTGGGCATGCCTCCAAGCTTATACATAAACCCTACATTGGCAAGTTGAAACACAGAATCAAAGAACCAAAAGAACTCTTTAAATGTCTGAGGTGCCTCCTGCAAAGTTCAGGATCTTCATAGCCATTGAGGGAAAATCCCTAATGAGAAACAAATATCTGGCCCGAATCTTGTAGTGGGCACTGCATGAGAGAAAGAGTGGGGTTGGAGGGATTGGTGTGGGGATTGCATATACTTGTGACTGTCTAGGGAAGTCCAAAAAGGCCTTGATGTGAAATGCATCGCAATTCACTTGATCACCCCCTAAAAGTGCGCAATTCAATTGAACTAACCCTAATTTGCAATTCAATTGAATTGTCGGCACACAATTCAATTGAATTGCGAGTTGACAACTCACAATTCAATTGAATTGCCAATTCGCAATTCATTTGAATTGCTGACTACAATTCAATTGAATTGTAATCTATAATTTTTTAACTTAATTTTTGTATATAATATATAATATATATGTACATGTATATATTCAAATTATATTTATACACATATAAGAGTATAAGCTAAAAATACATGTTGCCCGTCTATTCTTGCTGGCCCTCTTTCTTGTGCCCTTGAGGAAATTGTGGAGTTGTGAAGCCACCCTCAACCTCAGCGAGAAAGGGAGAGCCAGAGACGGAGACAGATCAGCAGCTTCCTGTGATTCACTGGCAAAAGAAACATGGCTGGCTCCGAAAAACAGACAAAATCAAACCTGACAGTTGATGAAAGGCTTCCCCTGCATCACCATGTAGTCCCCTAACACTAGTATCTGGCCCAGGACAAAGAAAACAAAAAATATGTTCATCTTGAGAATTATCAAAAATTTCGATACCCTTACAAAGGTATCATGTTGAAGTTGGGATGTGTGTTCCATATAAGTTTAATATATCAAACTCTTACACGTTGATACTCTTACATTGGTATCATGTTTGGTATATGTACATCGCCATATATTGGCACCAACATCCACAAAGAGAGACAATCCCGCTTTTACAAGCGCTTCGTGACTTCCTCTCTCTCTCTCTCCCTCTCTCGCTCTCCCTTAGGCTTATCTTGGGCTCAAGCCTTACCACGGGCAAAGGATTGACAAACAGACAGCAAGAATAGACGGACAACATGTATTTTTAGCTTATACCTGTGTATATATGTATGTACAATTTAAATATATATATATATATATATTGTATACAAAAATAAGTTAAAAATTATAGATTACAATTCAATTGAATTGTAGTCAGCAATTCAATTGAATTGCCAACTAGCGATTCAATTGAATTGCAAATTAGGGTTAGTTCAATTGAATTGCGCACTTTTAGGGGGTGATCAAGTGAATTGCGATGCATTTCACATCAAGGCCTTTTTGGAATTCCCTAGACTGTCATCATAGCATGGTAGCTTTCACCATCTTCATGGCAATTGAGTACACCGAGAATATAAGAACACAAGCCGTCAAATGTGAGAAAGAACTGTATGCATGCGAAGCAAATCCAAGAGTCTTATGGCGATGCATGTGGCTCGTAGGGAGCGAGAGAGACATTGGTCTTGCAGAGTTCCCTGTTGGCGGAAGCCAATGTCCCAGGACCTTGGGCCTACCGAGACATTGAGAGCCCCTAAGATTTTGCCAAGAAAAACAGGGGCATGAAGTAGTGCAATTTGATCATATGTGGCTACAGCACAGCATAGAAATGGTTCTTGGGAGAAGAGTGACGTTACATAGTTTGGATGACGATATCTCGCTACTTCCCCTCAATGTCTGCCATGGTGAGCTAGAAAACAGAAGATAATAATAACTGAATGTCTGATGTTTTTCTGGTTTACAGAGTCACGAGCCAGTACATAGCCGAGAAATATGAGGGTCAAGGAACAGCCTGGAAGAAGCCCAGAAGAAAGAGGTATTGTGGATAGCTGAAGTTGAAAACCTAACCTACCGTCCTCCCTTAAGGAAGTGTTGCAGAGCAACTGGACGCTGGGATTCTCACAGGGAAGCCCAGCAAGGAAGAGATGTTAGCTGAGCAAGGTATTGGAAATATGTAATGACCACCCTACAGAATAAGGTTTTTGGCTGAAAAACTTTTCTGCTCGGTGAAAGATGGATACTGAGTTCTCATACGAAGTTCTCAGAGAACATTGATAGGACAAGGTCCTCTTGAAGCAAGAAGTTTGTAAAGCATGGTGGCTGGCAACCCTCTTCACGCCCATCATGAAGGAGCTTGAAGGTGAAACTGAACGAACAGCTGGCTACATTCCATATGTAATGGGGCAATCTGCAAGTTGGAATGTAGTGTTTCAAACCTTAATTGAACTGTAGCTGCACATGCCAGGCAGTTATTCTGTTCCCTCTCTCTCTATCTAGTATGTACCAAGTGTGACAGAAACCAAAGAGGGAGATCCCTACAAAATCTGAAACTACAAAAGGAACTCCATTGCACTTGAGAATGAAGCCCTCAGGTGTTTGAGTACCAGGGCTGGTCCAAGTCGGGCCCAAACTAGTCATGTAGTAGTACCACAGCCACCACAATCTGTTCCAAGTGTTGTGTTGAATGTTGGCTAGCATTGTGCTGAAGTCTTTGTAGTCTCTTCACATCAAGATGTCCAAGCAGTTTTTGAATATCTTGTAAGGTTCAACACTTACTACAACACCGTGCAGTTGTTCACCCAGTGTAAGAGCGAACTAGAGCATTGCGTGAAGAAAACAAAACCAAACTCGTTTGGTAATACATCCACACATTCACTTCTCTGTGTGCAATGAGAGATTGAGCTCTTGACAGCCAGTGGACCTGCCACCAACCATGGGTCTTCAGAATGAAGACATTTATTGATTGTCCAGGAGTATATTTGCTAAGATAAATTTGCCAGTGGGATCCCACTTGGGCCAATAACAAGTAATTTGGCAGACTGTCAGCATTCTATGTTAGTCCCACCGTTTTCAATTGGAAGGGATTCGTGTCAAAACTATCCCCCATTTTGAAAATATTAGCGATACTCTTGAGGCAGCCGGAACCCTGGGATGACAACTTTCTGGGTGAAGAGTGCCCCCGTTAGAGGCATCACGTTCCAATACATCGTTAAGTTGAAGTCAAGACCACGTAGATTATGACCCTGCACCAGAACAAGGCAACTGCAGATTTCAAATCTTATTGTTTGGTATAGTAATGATTGAACGGTGTAGAGGCTTCCATCAGACCATAAATCTGGCATTCCTGAAACATCCCAACATGCACATTGGCTGAGAGCCATGGCAGTTGGTTACTACCAGTGTGATCCGAAGGGAAGAGGCTATACCTCACTGATCAATGCTACTACAGCATCACACACAGCATTACCTTTTTCTACATTCTAGCAACTACCGCCACTGGCTTTGCCAGTAAAATCGGGCTGTCTAGGCTATTACATTTTTCCAAGAATATGCATGTATGCCATGAGGGAAGTACACACTTACTTGATCAACAAAGCTGTATTTATTGCGAGTACGACGCCAGATTTTGGCATCTTCTTTTTTCTCCACGATGTAATCCCACAGTGATATCTGCAGTGAAGGAACAGAGTACATAAAGAGAATGTACTCATAAGACGTTGTTTGCCGTAGACTTGTGGCCATTGACCCTGAGTAACTAACAGAGTAACTAAGAGAATAAGCATGGATATGTAAGTTCTGCATTTACAGAATTCCACCTGATGATAGATGCAACGATAAGTTGATTAAATGTTTTAAATACACCAGATTTCAAACCTAGAGGGATACCAACTTCCCAAAATGAAATCACTCCCCCTCTTTACTATTTCTGTACACCAGAGCAGAAGGCAGGAACATAAATACTGAAGACTGGGATTTAAGGTGTTGGCATTCCTCTGGGTCTGAAATCTGGTATAATTGGAACTATGGATTACTTTATTTACAGTCCATACATTATCAGGACGGCAGAAACATAATACTAAAGATGGGGTGCATGTACATCTTAGGGTGTTGGCATTCCTCCAAGACCTTAGCAATCTCATGACATATGGGACTCTAAGTTAATTGATTCAGAGTTTTAAATACACCAGAATCCACACCTAGAGGGATGCCAACACCCTAAAATAAAGTCACTCCCCAAGGGCAACATTTACATTATCATGGGTGGGATCCCTCAAGGACTTTAGCTATCTGATGACATATGGGATGTTGAATGAGTTCTCAAAGTTGTATAACACACCTGATTTAGAGCGTTTGTTGGAGTTGCGTACTCAGCTGCTACGAACACAAAAAGCTACAGGACCCACAGAAAAATTAGACATGGTCTCTATGTCAGGGTCCTTGTCTGGGTATGTCACCGTACTGGCAAACCTGTAACGTTCCGTTGAGGTGTATCACTGACCATCACCTAGGAATCTTGGCTATGACGTAGCCTTGCCAGTCCCCACTGGATGCTGATCTTCCCCACCCACCAACATGGCTTGGCTCAAAAATTGCCATGGAACTCGTGCAATTCCCAACATTCTCATTCAGATGTTTGACTTCCAAATTGAGGCCAGCATAAACTACGTACTGCTGCCCTCTCCCCTAGCAGAGAAGTGATACATGTGCCTGTGACTGGATTGGCACTTACACACAAGTGAGTAGAGAATAAACTTCAAGCAAGGACCATAGTACAGAGTAGCAAATCTGCAGGATGTTCAGGGATACCATACCTGCTTGGTATTCCATGTAAAAACTGATCTTAAATCTGCGGTAATGTTCAGAATCAGCTTCACCTGCATCAATCCTCTCGAAATGACTCGCTAGCCACAATGAAGCAGAGATAGTAGCCTTGCAGAGAAATCACCAGAATACAAACCAGACCAATGTGTATTATCACTACAGCTACAACCATTGCACTAGCATTTAGACTCCGCTTGATTGAATGGATACAACTAGAGCAGAACAACAGGGTAGATCACCATTTCGGCTGCTCCCAAAAGAGTAGAATTGACTGCAGAATTAAATCCTTGAAGGGGTAACAGGGACTTCTACATCGATCCGAAAAGCAGAGGGAAATATATTATACCTCATCGTTTCCATTAGGCAACCTTTGAAAAGCTTCGGCGTGCAAAATCTGCCCACATTGTGCACACACGACCAAACCATGTCAGGCACAGTTCCATATTGTGGCGCAACCCTAAGATAGAGAGATCTCAGCCCAGATTGCGAAATCAGCTGAGAATAGAAACAGGACATAGAGACAGACAAGACGGCCCAGTAGAGGTCCTATGTAACCATTCCCTAGCCATCACTACCCCTGATATCATAGTCCCACCAGAATAAAACCCTTCCAATACTGGCATTGCCATCAGATTAGAGAGCAAAAATGTCGACTCCAGCAACGCTTTTCTACATGCAAGACCCTCTTTTCTCCTCCAATTGGATAATATCGATAATATCGCAGGTGCGAGAATTTACTTCACGGTCACACGGAAAAGAGCATAGTGAGAGAGAAACAAACACCTGTATATCAACTTGGGGCGACGCACGATGCAGAAAGTCGGAGAGCGAAGCTAAGGCACAAAGAGCTGCCAGAACAGTGACGCCTAGAGTGAGCACCGTATTCGCCCTGAACATGTAGGAATGCATCCTTCCAACCTCTCTGCCCTCGTCTTTGCCTCCCTTCTCTCGCTTTCTCAGGAAGTCACAGAAACCCCCCTTCCCCTCCCCCCCCCCCCCCCCCCCCCACAAAGCAACGCGCCCTTCCCTCAGTATGGAAAGCTTATTCTCGACAGGGGACAAACAGCCTAGCTCGCACAATCCCGGCAGCGCATCAACTTGCACAATCCTACATCCCCGCCTCCCCAAGACCTGCTTCTTGATTCACCCAAAGCCCTGCACTTCCCAAATCTATGGCCTCTGCTCTGCTATGGATCTACCCCACCACAAACTATCCCTAATAACGCTACGCTCGATTGCTTGCCGGCCTGTCTCTCTCCCTCGGCTTTGGAAAGCGTCGAACACAAGTTCTGTCTTCCACGGCGGCTGGTCACAGATCCCGTCACCGTGGACGGTGATGGATGATGAACGGAGAAGACACTCCACATTCGTCACCGTTCATGAGAAGCGATTCACGGCCATGGCTGCCATCATCCGTGGCCGTGACCTTGGGGAAATGTCTGGAGTTACTAAGTTATGCCAAAACAAAAAGTGTAAATGATTCCTGTTCTCGCTCTGCCCGAGAAAAAATGAATGTGTGGACACTGCCCGAAGGGAAATAGATGAATTGTACAAATACAAAGTCACTGGTAAATCCTTCGTCCACTGTAGGAGTTCAAATGTTTTTTTTTTTTTGTAAAAGGGAAACACCTGGCCCCAGCGACAGAGCATGTTGGTAGAACAAAAATGAGGATTGTATAGAAGCTCTCAAGCTCAGTATGACATTAGCCCTCTAGCTAGCCTTCTGATTTTTTCTATCCCATAAAGCTTGCCCAACTGCATCCTTAGGTCTTCCATGTGACCCATCAATCAATCCCCATAGGTTTTTGTCTAGAAGAAGGATTGGTACTTGATTCCATTGAACCGTTCTTCTACTCGCCATTAAGTCTTTCCTTCTCACTATCTTAGACTTTGGTTCTTGCATTTGTGAAGGAACCTTCGGTTCCGGTTCCACAATTATTTCAAGAGACGGTTCCGGATCCGATTCCGGTTTTTATTATTATTGAGCCGGTTCCAGTCGGGTTCCGGATCCAACTTTTAAACATGGGGGCGGTTCCGGTTACCGGTTAGTTGTTGATAAAAACCACGGTTCCGGTTAGGTTCCGGTTCTTTTTTTAAATATATTTTTAATTTAATTAGATTTAAAATATTTTATCAGTCCGGGAGATTAAATAGCAATGTATTCACATATTTGAACTAAAATCCAACGATTTTATTAATTTTCACTAACACCAAAAAAAAAAAAAAAAAAAAAAAAAAAAACTCTAAATAAACTGGTAGAAGAAAATGGATAACATTTTATGGGTTGAAATTACTATTCAGCTATCTGGCAAGTATTGGCATCTTCTAACATTTTCATTAATGAACTTACCCATGATATCATGGAGCTGGAGATTGAACCCAAGATCTCATGGCATTGAAGCATTGAACATAGAATGTCATGGCCTTCAAGCATTGAACCCAGGATCTCATGGAGCTTAAGAGCATTAAAGAAGTTTTTCCATGGGGCCACGGGCTCTCTAGGTTATGCCATGTTATGCCAAGGGCCCACCAAGAGTTCAAGAACCTGAACCTGTTTTTATCCCCATTCACCCTGGTTCTCCGGTTCTCATACCCAGCAGAACCGCCGGTTCGGGTGCCAATCCCCATTGGCAGGTTCCGGTTCCGGATCAGCAGGAATGGGCCCGGTTCCGGTTAACCTGAACCTAAACTGGCGGTTAACCTGGTCCCAGCGGGTAACCGCCCAACACTGCTTTATACTTAACAATTAGCAAACTCACAAACTTTCACTGATGACTGGCCGTGGACCAAATTGCTTTGGCTAGAAGCTCCCTTTTATCACCTCTTCGCTTCCACCTCCTAGCACCTCCTCTATCTAGCATGAAACTGCAGCCACCTTCTAGCAACTAGGCTCTGATACCATGTAGAAAAATAAGCCTGGGACCTGAAAAAATGCTTTGTGAATAGAAGCTCACCACCCAACCTTAAAACAACGACTCTATGGTTCACCCCCGAGCTTCTTATATAGTTCCAGCTAGGCTAAAAGCAATCTATAAAAGACTTGCTTTTTTACACCTACTTTTCCTATATACAAAGTAGTCCCACAATGGACTTACTTTTCCTTTAATTAAAAGCATCTCCAAACATAGAGTTACTTTTAATGTGTCTATCTTTGTTTGTTAGTCAAGTTGTAGATTTGTTGAATATGGAGCTGTTATTCCAACATACAAATCAGCCCTTAATAATGAGAGGAGAAAATAACCTCTTTCACAGTAACCTCGCCATGAAGGCGTAGAAATGCTTTGCTTATTGAGCTCGACTGCTTGTGGAGCTAGCTTGCCTCTTCATTTGAGCTCCATGCACTATGATAGCTATGACACCTATGACACCCAGTAAGATAAATTGAATTGTCCTCAGTAGGTGGATATGGCACTCTTGAAGAGTTAATTTATAGACTTGGAGGTTGTTGCAATATGATAGTGAGTATGGATCAGGGGATTTGCCTTTGCAGACCCTCTAAGCCTCACTTATAAGGGTCATTTGAACTAACCTTTATTATGTTGTCGCAATGTCCGAGAAGTTTGGGCTTGTCCATGTTCTAGCTATTGGCATCGAGGTTGGATAATATAGCATGTGCGCAGGATACGACGTTGGCAGCGTGCTCACTCAAGCAGAAGAGAATCCTTCGTATATTCCTCAAGTTTCATTGTGGCGAAACAAGATTGTGCTGACACCAGATTGAATTGTGAAACTATTCCAAATGTATGCTCATGTGAGCACAAGCCATCTAATTTTTGGTGAAACTCTTGGGTGAAACCTTGGTTTTTCTTTTCTTTTTTCTTGTTCCAATTTTTTTTTTAAATAAAATTTTATAAAATTTTGGTTTTGGGTAAGAACATGGCCAAAATTACCCAAGTTTCGCTGGCAAAACCTGCCCGGAATATTATACGGATTTATTTTTTTGATGTTACTAGAATTTTCTAAGTAACTTGGTCGGTTTTATCCAATAACTTGGTTTTTTTCCCTTCTATTTTATTTTTAAATTCTTCAAAACAAACAATGCCAAAATTACACTGAGTTTAGTTGGCCATGGCATTACGAGGGCTCGCGGAGGAGAAAATGTGTTGAATGTGGATAGAGACAAAGGTACTATTGTGGTGTATGTGGAGATTTCCCTTGTTGTTTGGGACACTACTTTGCTACATGTCACAACTACCTTCGAAGACTTGTAAGTGCGACGTGAAGGCCTAACTACTAATATTGATTGATGTGGCATACTGCAGAGATCTTGGGACTGTGCATGACGAGGGGGTGAGCTCGTCCGAAAAATCTAACAATGTGGTTTATCTCTGTCTTTGCATGAACACATTGGTTTGCATGTTCATGTTGATTTTACCATGGAAAATATCATATTAGAGTGGTGCTTGTTTTGTTTTTGATAGTTTATTTAATTTGTAGGAGTCACTTGGCGTGTCAATCTTATCCCCTCTGTTTTGTGTGGCTATGTTGGGTAGGTTTGCTGGTTTTGCAGCTTGTATTTTCAGGACTACAATAGGAGCTGTAGCAATGACATGAGAAGAATTGGCATAGCGGACAGGGAGCTACAGCCATGACAGGAGCTACAACTATGACCTCAGGCTTTCACATGTAGATGATGAGCAGCAGCAGCTATGAGATGAGCTAGAGCAATGACATGGTCTCATAGTTGCTTGGGAAGCCTTACTAACTGTTTGTTTTGCTTGTTTGTTTCAAAATTTTGTTTCTTTGCTTGCTCTTTCCTTTTGTTGGTCGTGCCTATAGGTGATAGCCAAGCAGGGGTGCAAACAAGGATGGGGCATTCCCCTGCGGAAATTCCCCCTCCTTGTATGTATGTGTCGGCTCCCAATGGGGCAGAACCAGCTTGGGTTCGAATTCCACTCACACAATCATGTATGAGGGGTCTCTGTGGGGCTGTTGGGCTGATACAAAGGTAGATGGGGGCTGCTATTGCTGATGTAGGCTGGTTCTGGTGGGTTTGTGATGGAAGACTGGGATCCAAGACCTGCTGGTGTTGTCAATCCTAGGACAGAGGTTGATCTGGGCTGCAAAACAGGCCGGGATGTTGGGTGCGGAGCTGCCAATGGGGCACATAGAATGACATAGAGCATGTTTCTGGGTCTACAAAGCAACACAATCACTCCCTAAAACCGTCAAATTGGGACCTCCTTACCAAAATGTCCAAAAAGCCAAAATGACCACCCCCCGTGTTGACCATTGGTATGCATTCACTCGGTTTTTACCAGTGTTGGCCGGGTACCATGTTTTGAGCCCTCTTCCGGTCCTGGTTATGGCTATTCTTTGAAAAAAATGGATGGTCGGGGCAGGATATACCAATAGGTTTGAAAACCATCTCGGTTGCAGGTTCTCATTAAACACCTGAATTTTTTTTTATCCGGTTCTCAATCTACCAGTTATACCATCTTGAAAAATGTCGGTTCCGTGGTACCGGTTATGGGATTCGTCCATTTTTATTTTTTAATTTTTTCTAGCATTTTTGTGTATGTGTGTAAAACTACACAAGAGGGCTGTGGCCTGGTGATAAGCCAATGTGGCCTATGGGTTTGGGTCTAGGTCTAGGTGGGGTATTTCAACCCATGTCGTCTATCTCTCTGCCAGGCTTGGGGGCTCTGCCCCTGTAATATGCTTACAACTTACAACTGTAGTTTAAGCCAAATCCCAAATAATTAATTTCCTATCTACTTAGACATTCTCAATGTTGTGCACCTAATCTCCCCAACCATTGTAATCGTGTTGTTCCTAGTAAGACATAACATTCCACTCAGGATCTGTCCATTTTATGTTCTTAACTATCATCACCAACCCCTACACCGTATTATCTAGAACCGCCATATTTGCTCCGGATCTTGCTCCGGGTATAACACCCTTACAATCACAATGCTGGTTCTCTAGCCGGTTAGGAAGCTCAATGGCTTTCGCCGGTTCCTTTCCATAACCGGTTCCTACGGGGGCTGCATTTTCCGGTTATGCATATGTGCATAACCGGCAAATAACCGCCGGATATGCATGTCGAGATGTCATACCCGGCCAACATTGGTTTTTTACCCAACTTGGATAATTATTGTCTTGTTGGATGGGATACCGTGGCCCGGATGAAGGCCTCGATCTCACAGGTCCATCAGCCTTCATCCCTACATCCAAAACTGAAATTACAAAATCCTTGTTTTTTTGGTTGCAGAGGGCCCAAAAATGGGTCCCACTGGGGGCCATTTGTGGTGACTGAGAAGAAGGTCGAGGACCAAGGAGTTATTTAATTTAGACGTTTTTTTTGTTTTGTTTGTTTTGTTTTGTATATTTGAGATGTCCCAAAACGCGGGCCAGCCTTGGTGCTTGGTAGCATTGGAAAGCCCTCGGCGAGGAGGGGGTGCACGGGCTTGGTCTCACGATTGTTGGACCTACGGTGTGGGAGATGTGGAATTTCAAGTACTTTGGGTCGTTGGAAATTCATGAAAAATTAAATTGCAAAGTGGGCTTTCCTGGCACAATGATCCTAGCCTCGACAGGAGAGATATCAAGGAAAAGGTCTCCGGTTCAAATCAGGTCGTAGATTCCGTGGAAAAAAAATGATTAGACTTGGATGACTTAGATGACATTGGACACTTGGGCCAACGGCAGAGACTACCCTAGAGGTCGCACTTGGGCCTCAACATAGGAGATTGCAGTTGGGGACATCTGCAGTTGGGAGTGCACGGGCTTGGTCTCATGATTTTTGGACCTGCGGTGTTAGGAGATGTGGAATTCCAAGTACTTTTGGTCGCTGAAAATTCACAAAAAATAGCAAAAATGGCAAAGTGGGCATTCCTTGGACAAATGGAGAGATATCAAGGCAAAGGTCTCGGGTTCAAATCTGGTCGTAGGCTATGTGGAAAAATACTTACTTAGATGACATTCGACACTTGGGCCAACAGCACAGGCTACCCTAGTTCTTATGACTAGATACGACCAAGGGTTGGGGTTTTGCAGGATGTAACCGGATTGCCCTTGAAATTTACAGAGCCCTGCACGATAGGTAAGGCAGCTTTTGTCCGGGCAGATCTATTTGTCTCACGGAGATATTCCGATTTTTCTGGTTAGGGGTGAGTTTTGTCAAAAAATAAATAAAAATAGTCAAACTTACCCACTTGGCGCTTAGGGGTTTAACATTTATCGGTAGCCATTCATGGTGAAGAGGCGCGATAATATAGCCGAGGCTTGCGAGTCTGTGGGCAACAGTCAACCTTCGCATCTCACCAAATGGATTTGCCTAGTATCCATCGGATCAGTGGGTGGCAAGCGGGCAAAACTACAGTGGGAGCACGAGAATTGCCAGATATTGTAAACCCACAAAGCGATTCTCCCTTGTTTTCATTGCAAAGCAAGGAGAAGCAATGGTGGTTTTGACATCGGATGTGTGTGATGCTCACGAGCAGCATCTGGAATCAGGCCAGCTGCGAGTGCTGAGCCCCGGTGTCTTCCAGGCCTTTGGCCGCCACCGAATATTTTCGGGCAAAGTTGTGACTGTCAAAGTGTTTGAGGACAATGTTCTTGTGAGAAGAGCCCTTGAAGAGCCAGGAGCAGGGAAAATTCTGGTCGTTGATGGCGGAGGCAGCTTGAGGACTGCCTTGGTAGGGGGCAATGTTGCGAAGCTTGGGGAAACTCAAGGGTGGGCTGGGATTATAATCAATGGATGCGTCCGGGATGTGGACGAGATCAACGAGTGCAATCTTGGGGTTAGAGCTCTCGCCCCCTGTCCTGTGAAGAGCAAGAAGAAAGGGCAAGGTGAGATGAATGTTGCGGTCGTGGTGGCAGGCGTTCGTATCAACCCTGGTGATTCGTGCTATGTGGACAATGATGGGATCCTCGTGTCCTCGGTCGTGCTTGAGGTGTAACATCTGCAGAGAGAATCTTCGAGCTTGGTAGAGATCATGGAATCAGTGCTCTTCCAAGTGATTGTACCACAATTTCCTAGAGCGCGAATCTATGTCGTTGGTAGTTTATCAAGTCTACTTTGCAAAATTATTCTGCTATTGTATGTAATTACCTTAAGGCGAGCATAGATACCCTGTGAGAGATTCCAGGAATGGTGGGAAGGAGCTATATGAAGGCACATAATTCTTCGTCTCTAAGATGGCAAACTGAAAAACTCGGGGAATTCGGGTTGGTGGAATCAGTGATGTACGTGGAGCTCCAGATTCTGCTTAGTACTTATGGTGATTTTCTTCCAATTTTCTGATGGCCGTCGGGGAAGCCCGGGGTGGGGGGTGATGCTGTTAGTTCAACGACTTCCTGTTGGGCTTTTGAATTCCTGGGTGTGATTGGCATAATAAGTGTCATGATTGAAAGCTTGGCTACATGAAGAAGGCTCCACCTGTTCTTGTTTGGGGTGTGAGGATTCTTTTCAGTAGTCATTGTGGTTCCAAGTCATCCGAGGTGACTTCGTCGCGTGCAAAGTCAGGTGATGTATCAGTTTGTGCTGTGGTGCAGCTGAAGAAATTCGCTCTTGTACATGCAGATTTCTACAAAACATTGCAGCCAGCACCAGGTACCCTTAATATGCTGTGGATTGGGAGTTGGGCACACCCAAATAGGTTCCATTAGAATGCATATTCTGGAGTTATTTCACGCATCCCAAGAGTGTTGCAAGCCCTCACAGTATTTGGTAATGGCCTCCATTCCGTTTCCTCCCATCCCCCTCCCTCCTCTCCTGCCACTGCCACATCATGCAAGTACAGGCTAATGTGTACATGTTTCACCTAAGTAGGATCGGGAAATTTCAGCTCGTGGCATTCACCATAATAGCTTCAGCTTCTTCCTGTATGTGGTAACTTGTAAGGCACTGAAATGCATCCCCGACAATCCCTTGTGCATAGCAACATCATCTCAGTTTCTTGAGTATAAGTTTGCTCATTCCATGGGATCAAATGTACAGGAATAATTGAATATTGGCCCAGTTTGATTAAGTTGTAATGTCAGTGGGAGTGTCTGTCTCTTTATTTAGTCCGGTTGAGATTGTTTGATAACATGCAATCTCTGCTACCTTGTAGGGATAAGAAATATTTTCGCAAAAGTACAATCTTGCCACAGGACACTGAGGTTGTAACATGTCCAAGTAAAACCAACAGAGAAATGGTAAAGTCAGGAACGATACAGTATTCAATTATAAGCAATTGTTGACATAATAGTGCTATTGCGTGGTCGGAAGTCGCCAACTGATGATCATGAGCTTGAAGAATTTTGACCAAAGGATTGAGGATGATGCTTATTGGCAATTTTCATTCTTGAGATGTTTGAATAGCGAATTCTGACACTAAGCTCCTTGTTTGTCAATGATCACACCGTGGTCTGGCTAAGCCCAGCTATAAATTGCCCTGCGGTAGTCATATTAACCAGAAATGATCAATCAAACTCCGATGGGAGGGTGAATAGCAAGGTGTGCTTGTCGTCTTCATCGATCAGATACCCGGAGGCGTAAGTGGCAGCGCGGTTATCATGTTTGATAAGGACATGGGAGTCATCACGTACAGTAATGGCACTTGTAGCAATATGGTACTTCGGAGAATAGAATGAAAGGGCTCTGTAGTCTGATCCATCTTCTGGCATGTAGATTTGAACACTCTCACCACTGTGTAATGTCCACTGATACATTCGGTCATTGTCGTCTGTCACTACTACCTCTTTGGCAGGCCCGTTGATAATGGTGATGGAAGCATTGCCTGTATTCAGACACATAGTGCTCACCAGCACACACAGAATCATTAAGATTGACCCCCTCATGGTCTGCAAACATTCACACTCGCACTATTTTAAACTTGGTGGACAGCATTGAGAATTTGAACATTGCAGATTAGAGACCTACAGTGCACAAACTAGGCCTACTTGTTTTGAGTCATGATGGGGGAGCGGGGGAATTGCAAGGGAAAAAACTGACCAGAAATCACCTTAGGAGCTCAAATGAGCAGAAAACAGGAGAAATTAGGAGCACAAGGGGGTGTACAATGGATGGAGAAATGTCCCGCAGTCTCCAGCTCTCGATTTGTGCGAAATTATACAAAGTGGGTATCTATTCAGTTTCTTCAGTCGGCCTCGTCCTCTCTCTCACACAGGGCTTGCACTGTCGTTTCGTATCCCAACACACTCTCTCGTGCTCTCGACTGCTAGAACAACTGTATGCCCCAACTGACCGTTCTACTACAGTTACCAACATACCTCGGTATATGTAGACCATAGGGTACGTAGCAAAAAATTTGAGTTTCTTTACGCAGGGGAAGGCCCCTCTTGTCAGGACTTCCTAGATTCTCGGGCTGCCGCCCTCGGATTGAGGCCCTCAAATCCAGGAACTTCCGAGGCCCACTCAGGGCATTCCCCTAAGTATACATAGGTGTACAGCACATTTATACATGGCCTCCAAAAGTTTGGAAATCCAGAAGCCACCGTGCTTGTTTTCCTCCATGTAAACAGCCCCTCTCTCTAAACTCTTCTCCGCTATACTAATCATGCTGAAGTCGGGGAGTTATGATTATTGGCGAATTGTGACCAATATAGAGGACAAAACTGAAGACAGCGTCCCAAATGCATACTTCTCGGCCTTCACTAATGAACTCACCTATTCTATACCCGGATAGAAAGCCAGAAGCAAAATTTGCGGGAGCTAAGTTCCTCTTGCCTCAAACGTATGCCCACCTTATTGTTTTACTATGAATAAAGGACGGCTAGGCAAGTGTAGTGTTGTTTGCCTGATACGTTGCACGGATTAAACAGTTACATATTCGTCTCGCACTCTGCTAATCATGCTGAAGTCGGGGAGTTATGATTATTGGCGAATTGTGACCAATATAGAGGACAAAACTGAAGACAGCGTCCCAAATGCATACTTCTCGGCCTTCACTAATGAACTCACCTTTCAAATTAGCAAGTTTTGAAGAATTCTATACCCGGATAGAAAGCCAGAAGCAAAATTTGCGGGAGCTAAGTTCCTCTTGCCTCAAACGTATGCCCACCTTATTGTTTTACTATGAATAAAGGACGGCTAGGCAAGTGTAGTGTTGTTTGCCTGATACGTTGCACGGATTAAACAGTTACATATTCGTCTCGCACTCTGCTTCTCCGCGAGTCGCCTTACATGTTACATCTGTTGAGAGACATCGTTTCCTGGCAGTTTCAACCAGGAGAGAAGTGTGCTGTTCCATTGGAAATTGAAGCAGATGTCGAGAAAGTTTGTTTGAGCGGTTCCCTACCTGTATGTGTGGATATCTCCTCTCTTCCATCCAAACTCCAAGGTTCGAAATCCGGGTGACGGACTCGAGGACACTCTTTTGTATTTGCAGTTCTTATGTTCTCAGCGATGGAGATTGTCTAGAGTTCGCCGATTTAGTCTGCTTGTTGTGTATGGCATGTCGCTGAAATCATCATCGTCATTGCATACTGACACTCAACATTGTGTTTCTAAGACACTATTTTTCCTTCACTCTCCGTTTCTTTAGCTTGTATCAGTTTTCTCCCTTGCTCTTGTCTTATGTGTTCCTTCGTTTCCGCTATCTCCATACCATTTTATCTCTCTCCTTACATACTTGCGCTCTGTCGTCTCCCTTCGTTTCACAAATTCTTTCGAGACTGCTTCCTTGGCCCACGGATCCTCTTTCCTCTTCGTGCTCATACTTCGAGTCGAGGGGGAGCCAGAGAGGGAGGGATGCAGAGTTTCTCGGGGCAAACTCCAACAGCAGCTGGAAGATCACTTCACACTAGAGCGTTAGGTCTGTCATGTGTGTCTGAAATTGCATCCGGTCCTTTGGAATTTCCAGCGGATGCAGCTCCATCTTACCCCGCTATTGCTGAGCGGACCTCTCTGTAGTGATGAGAGCGAGGCTGCAGAACGATCTGAGAGCGAGGATGTGACCAAAATTTCAGTGGAACGATCTGAGGGTGAGGAGGTCACTGAACCGACTGTGGAGCAATCTCCAACAGCAGCTGGAAGATCACTTCCCACTAGAACGTTAGGTCTGTCATGCGTGTCTGAAATTGCGTCCGGTTCTTTGGAATTTCCAGCAGATGCAGCGCCGTCTTGCCCCGCTGTTGCTGAGCGGGCCCTCTCTGCAGTGCTGGAGAGCGAGGCGGCAGTGGAACGATCTGAGAGCGAGGATGTCACCAAATTTCCAGTGGAACGATCTGAGGGTGAGAAGGTCACTGAAGCGACTGTGGAGCAATGTCCAACAGCAGGTGGAAGATCACTTCCCACTAGAACGTTAGGTCTGTCATGCGTGTCTGGAATTCCGTCCGGTTCTTTGGAATTTCCAGCAGATGCGGCTCCGTCTTGCCCCGCTGTTGCTGAGCGGGCCCTCTCTGCAGTGCTGGGGAGAGAGGCTGCAGTGGAACGATCTGAGAGCGAGGATGTGACCAGAATTTCAGTGGAACGATCTGAGGGTGAGTAGGTCACTGAAGCGACTGTGGAGCAATCTCCAACAGCAGCTGGAAGATCACTTCCCACTAGAACGTGAGGTCTGTCATGCGTGTCTGAAATTGCGTCCGCTCCTTTGGAATTTCCAGCAAATACAGCTCCGTCTTGCCGCTGTTGCTGAGCGGGCCCTCTCTGCAGTGCTGGAGAGCCAGGCGGCAGTGGAACGATCGGAGAGCGATCTGCTAGCGGTTCAGATGTCTGAAATTGCCTCCGGTTTTTGGGAATTTCCCGCAGGTGCAGCTCCGTCTTGCCCCGCTGTTGCTGAGCGGGCCCTCTCTGCAGTGCTGGAGCGCGAGGCGACAGTGGAACGATCTGAGGGTGAGGAGGTCACTGAACTGACTCGCCCTATAAGAGAGTTCGTTCTTCATGTCATTTGCCTTCTCCTTCCCATGTCCGTTCGACCCTTCGCAGTACAGTATCCTTGAGAGTGTCACTACAGCCAGTGTGTTAAGCTAGAGTGGCTGTGCTGGAATAAATACCTGGCGTTCCAGTATGCAGGCAACGACAGCCATTAATCTGCATTTAATTTTATGTGATGCTCTCAAAAGAATAATCAAATCAGCTCAATATGAATGGTGACTTTATTGGGAGCTGAGGGTTTCTTGTTTGCTTGCTCTGTGTTCCACATTGTTCTAAGGTTAAGCTTGCCTGTTTCCCGTAATCTCGACCATTTTCCAGTCTAGTGATTCTCTGTTGAGATTTCGGTTCTTGGCATTTTTACTGGTATGAATCACAGTGTTGTTGGCTAATATCTCCTTGTATTTTGTTCCTGGGTGTTAGCATTTTTGGACTCTGATAGACATCACCACAGATTACAGAAATGAATGGGTGCCCTCTACAATATGTTCATGGGTTCAAGGAGAAAAAGAAGGAGAAGAAGAAGAGGGACTCAGTCTTAAATACACAGGACTGTATTTTGCCACTAGCAAAAATGGTTTTCCTGTAGGTTCTGTTACCTAGAAAGACAACCATCCACATACCCAGTTGGTCTGGTTGGTTGGCTCTGTGATTGCAGATTGGGTTGACTGCTTCTAGTGACCTGCACCATAGGCATGTGTGGAACCACCTACATTGCCCTAGTCACTGGGCACATGCCGCATGGCATATTTCAGGTCAGGGTTTGTATCCCAAAGGGCCAACGCAGTCAAATGTATGTCATAGCCAACCTTTGCACGGAACTGCCAATGAGTACGTCTATCTTCTCTCACAGTGTAGACTTGCATGCAAATTAGGGGGAAGAGTGCATAGTGGCGTTGTAACTAATGGGATCATTGCTGAGAATCTGACAGAAAAGCTTCATTTCTCATGTACGAATTGCAGCTTGGGAGGAGCCATAGCTGTGCGATTAGTTGCAAAGAGATCTCTCCTTCATGCCTGAACAGGCCTGATTGTGGTTGATGTAGTTGAGGTTTGTGTCAATCTCTCTGTACCCCAAACTCCTGTTGTAATGACCTCTCCAGCAAGAATACTAACAACTGTAGAGCTGAAAATTAAGGGTACTGCTTCGTGTGTATGTGAGAAAAGGAGATAGTTGTCTAGAGTCGACATGGGATCCTCTGTTCGCAGGGGACTGTATGGCATCACTGTTCCACATCCAACGAATTTTGTCAAATTGACCACTTCATTTTCCATCAGTTGAAAATGCTGTAGGTTGCCAGAACTATTTTCTGACTTTGTCCTTTTAATGGACTAGTGACATAGATTTAGCCTCCTTCATGAGTGCAATTGGCTACACCAAGCTCTCCTTAAGGAGATATCCTAGAAGGGGTCCTAAAGACTGTGTGTGGGGAGTGGAGGTGTAGATCGAATGGAGTGTCAGAGGAGGTGGTGCATTAAGAAATATCGAATCTGCATGTGTTTCAGTTTGTTCTACTATGAAGTTTCAGGAAGATGAAAATTGGTACTACTCTGCACTTCCCTTGTTGCCTGGCTTGTTGTTTCCAGTGACGTGGCTCATTTGTTAGTCTTTTGTGGATCTTTCGATCACTTTCTATCTGATGCAATTGTATGTTAATTGAGAACGCTCAGTGTCCACTAAACCCATCCTGCCGATTTATCTGCTTTCCATCCTCGTGAGCCAAAGCTAATCCTGTAGTTTGTGAGCACACTGCTCCTTGTGCACACCCATCAGTCAGCCCAGGCTAAAAACCCATGAATTGGCAAATGCTTTGGGACCTCATCAAGATTTCAGAGAGTACTTTGCAGTATCGGAGTCTTTTTCCTATTGTTCTACTTTGTCCCATGGGCCACGGGGGCATCTTATTTATGAAGTTTCTTTTGCTTTTGCTTTCAACAATTCATGCTCTCTAGGAGCTATCCTGTTCAATTATGTCCGGGCCTTTAAGTATTCTGAACATCCTGAAAGTTTGTTGATATCTCTGGCATGCAGGTTTTTAATGTCTGCTCCGGGTTCTCAACACAGATGGGCATGCCTGGAACCTGCCAGATCTCACAGGATTCTGGTTCTCACCATCCATACTTCCCTGTCTACAAGCAGAAAAGAGGAATAGCTAGGAGGTCTCCGCATCAAGTACCTGTCTATTCTGTTGGTTCCAGCTAAAAGAAGAAGCTTTGGGACTGGGCAGGAGCGGCCTGGGAAGTCACCTGGAATATCAGCAGTGATGTTCCCTGTTCGGAAGAAAAGAAGTGAACCACCGAGTCTGCATTTGTACCATCTTCCAGTGAGTTGTGTTTCCCACAACAGCATGCATGCTGTATTCCAAGTCCTGCCTGTTCCTTGAAAATTTCCCCAATACACATTAAGCCCTACTGAAAAATAAGGTCCTCGGCTTTGGCAACTAGTCTGACTGCTTTACTGCACTTTGCTGCCCTTGAGCAATCATGTCAGCTATTTATAATGGCCCACTGATGGAACAGTGAGTCACTGACGTCTGGATTAACTTACTGAGCCCCCTTCAACAACTTTGTAGCTATATTTCTGCAGCAAGCATACTCAACAGAGTCTCATTTTCTGCTCTGCCTCTTGGTTAACAGCTACTATGCAATGCAGTGACGGTGCAGTTATCTGTGGCTGACACCTTTGGACGAGTCAAGATCACTGGAGAGGCTGGTAAGTCAATCACACCTATACTTATACTGCTTATACTTGTCTTGTTGTGTTTTAAAAGGTACGGAATTTGCTCTGACTTAAATCTTGTGTGCTTTGAGTTCACGGATTGTATTCCAAAGGTTGAACAATGTTGTCCTTCTGGTTTACGTTATCAGAGAGTGGAAAGTTTTGAGTCCTGACTCAAACCATTATGAAGTGAATAAAGTTTCAACTTCTCAGATAAGTTGCTATGATTGATTTTACCAATTTGTAATAATTGTCTTTTAGTTTGTTTGGCCAACCGAGGTCAGCATGGGAACATATGGTTGAGGGAATATGAGAAAAGATGGAACTCCAAACCATGCAGATCTGTGCCTCATTTAGTAGTTTGTGCATCCTGTTGCAGATCGCTGATGATAGGACAGATTCATGGCGAGTTTCAAATGATTGTTGTGCATCATTGTTTCCATGCCATCCAAGTAGAGTCAGAATTGTGCTTGATCTAAACGTTATTAGTCCATAAAGAGAGATAGAGAGAGAATGTACTCGTAAGACATTGTTTGTTGTAGCCTAGATAGAGATAGGGCTTGTCCTAACCTGACAAGAAAAGGATCTGTCTATTCCAGACTAGATCAAAAATATCTAGAGAACAACAGCCTTCAAGGAGGCACCATCACATTTCCCCATTATCCAAGCTCTATATCCATAGGTGATTGGGGTGGGTGGTGGTGTGCATGTATATGATCAAACATGACATACATACAGGTTTCCTCCATCTTAGTGGTTTTTCATGAATTGCTATATTGCACCACGATAGGGAGTCGGAGCTATCTCTGTTATGCAGATTGTTGGTATGTCAACCAACATTGTGTTTGAATTTGTTTTCAAACAACACCTCTATCAAGTCTTTGCAAACTTGCAACATATATGGTTTTCAACATTGTCGAAGCCAACATGATTGGTACCTCAGGAAAATAACACCTAGGAGATATGTAAGAGAAGTCTTTTTTTATGAGATGTGACTGTAGCTGTTGTTGCTTTCAAAAGTATTAAAGAGAGTTATTCATGAGATGTTTGCTGTAGCTTTGCGGCCATACAGAACTATTAGACGATAATGTGGTATAGAGGATTGATTCCGGCTTCGTGTAGCAGCAACTTGAGGAGGCAAGCTATGCTTCTGAAGGTGAGGCCGCTCGAGAGCAAGAGGCGTCTGGGGAGTCGGAGCCCGAGGACCTTCCAAAGACTCCGTTGGACCAACAGATGCTTCTGATGTTGCCAGCTTTTTGGGAAGGCCTTTTGGCACAGTTTGGTGGGACCCTAACAGATGTGATGAGGGCCGCTAACGCCACTTCCACAAGCTATCGAAGCTATCGGAGGACTCCATTAGCCGCTTGCTAGAGGCGGTGGTTGCCCAAACTTGCAAGGTATGCAACTACACTTGCGAGCTGTATCAAGAAGTGGGAGCATTATGTTGTGGAAGCCGCTTAATGTTCATAAATGGGGAAATTTTCGGAACTAACGTTTCGTTGTTGGTGAACACAGGAGTGTCGCACTCTTCATGACACCGAAACAGCACGGAAGCTGGGGCTCCCGACAATTGACGTAGGGGCCTTTACTGAAGTGTGTTCTGCCAAAGGAGAGCCACAAAGGGTTACGAGGGTAGCGTGCAACGTTCCTCTTCGATTAGGGAGTTGGGAAGGGCGTGAGGACTTCACGATCTGCGAAGTTGACGGAGTTGACCTCATTTTGGGGATGATGTTTTTGAATAAATTCGGAGTGGTCATAGATGGCCGCAAGAGGTTGGTCATGCTGCCGTGTGGGAATGGTAGTGAAGTCTTAAGGTATCGAAAAAACCCAACCGAGTAAGAAGGTGAATGAATCTATGTTGCACTGTGACTATGTTGCTTTTGTCGGTTATCTCTGGGTCCCACGATTCATCATTTAGGGTTACGGCGAAAGAATGGACCGTGGAGGAATCACACGAGCTCGAGTTTTTGCTTTACGTGAGATAGATGGAAAGAGAAGTCGAACAGGAGCTGAGCCCGGATTGGGTCAACGGAATCATGGAGAAATACTAGGATATGATGCCAGGAGATTTATCAAACGGCTTGTCACCGAGAAGAGGGGTCGACAACAAGATCGAAATGTTTCGGGAACAGAACCGCTTGCCAAGGCGCCCTATCGGTTGAGCCATAGAGATTTGGTGGAACTAAACGAACAGCTTAAAGACCTCCTAGCAAAAAGATACATCCGGCCAAGTAAGTCATTTTACGGAACCCCGTTGCTATTCGCAGATGAAAAAGATGGGACGTTGCGGATGTGTGTCGATTACAGGGCTCTTAACAAGGTGACTATAAAAAAATCAGTACCCTTTGTCAAGGATTGATGATCTCATCGATCGGTTGGCAGACGCAAAGTATTTTAGTCGGATCGATTTACGTTTAAGTTACCATAAAATTCGGGTAGCGAAAGAAGATGAAGAGAAAACGACGTGCAGGACAAGGTATGATCGGTGATGCCATTTGGACTCACGCGCCAGCGACTTTCATAACCTTAATGAACAGTGTCTTTCAGGAATGGTTAGATGATTTTTTGATCGTGTACATCGACGATATCTTGGTGTATTCGAAAATAAAATAAGACCACCTGGAGCACTTCAAAAGATGTTCCAAAAATTGCAGGAAAGAAAACTCTACGCCAAGGCTTCAAAGTGCAAATTCGGGGTCATAAAAGTAGAGTTCATAGGGCATGTGATTACGCAAGATAGGATAAAAATGGAGGATAAAAGATGTATAGGAATCTCCAGCTTCGATCTCGAGAGTACGATCATTTATGGGACTCGCCTCACACTACCGAAAGTATGAAGGTGTTCACGGACAATGTTACGGTGAGGTATTTTACCACGTAATCTCAGTTGTTCCCAAAACAAATTAGGTGGCAAGATACTTTGGCATTGTTTGACATGGATATCTAGTACAAGCTGGGACGAGATAATGTGGTGGTCGATGCTCTGAGTAGGAAGCAGCACCTCATGTTGGTGTACCAGGGTAAGATGGAATAGCAAAGGAAAATACGGAGGACTTATCGAAGGGACGAATTGTCGAAGTCCGTGATGCAGGACTTGAGGCTAGGGGCCAAGTTGTAGTTCCACCTGCACAATTGATTGCTTCGCTACAAGCAAAAGCATTTTTATGTGCCGAAGGGAGGGCTAAGAAAAAATCTCTTGAGGGAATGTCGTGATGGTTCGCTTGCGGGTCACGGCGGGGCCAAGCGTACCGCGACACTCTTAAAGAATTAGTATTTCTAGCCCAAACTAAGGGAGGAGGCCGAGGAGTATGTCAAGACATGTATCACATCCCAACAAAACCGGAGCGAGTACAAAATTCAAGCGGGACTCTCACAACCTTTACCGATTCCAGAAGAACCTTGGGAGAGTGTCTCAATGGCTAATATGTAGAATGCATGATAGCTTACAAAAGTAAGGAAAGGTAAATTGAACAAGTCGTGTGTTTGCATAATGCCGAAATTGGGTGACTCCCATCTAATGGACAAGGAAGCTTGCGCCATCTTTGGGAGTTCATGTGCTGGTGCGCGCGTACTATAATCGCGCTACTGAAGGGTTGAATTGGAAGCCACACTTGGAAAGCATGCTCCACACATGCGCCACTTGCTTGGTCAACCACTTGCTTCACTAAGAGCAATCCAAGAACTCATAGAACTAGCAAAAACACTCCCTTCTAGCGCCGCCTTAGCTTGCTTGTTTGTCAACCAAATGAAACCCCACTTGGCTTCATTTCACCATGGATAGAACAACCACTTCTTAGCTCATTCTCTTGAGCTACTCAATGCTCCTCAAGGTACCCTTGTTGTATTCCTTCTATGGTGTTTCCAACCCAAGCATGTGCCGCTCTTTGGCTTCTCTTTCACATGATCATGAATAACTAGAGCTTGCTCTTGAAACCCTAGTGTTAATCTTCTCCGCACACAAGACGCTTCTCTTGTGATGCAAGAGCTCTTTTCCAAGCTCTCAAACCCTTAGTGCACATACAAATACTTACCATGCAAAACCATGCAAGCTTTGTGATACAAGAGCTCTCCCCTTAAGCTCTCCACCTCTGCAAAGTCTTGTGACTCAAGAGCTCTTTCCTTGAGCTCTCCACCTCTTTGATGCAATGCAAAACACTCTCCCTTGCAACACCTTGCAAGCCTTGTGAGATACTTGAGCTTTTCCTAGCTCTCTCACTCCTTGGTGTACACCAACACAAGTACTAAACTAATCCTCCGCACTCACAAGCATAAGGTCATCTTCTTGTAGTGATAATGAGAAAGAACACGAAATGGAAACACTCCACTCATGAATCCACTCAATCACATAAACTAAGTCAAGCCAAGGGCACATTTGCTAAATGAATCCATCCTACAAAGCCCTCACCACACTCCCTCTCAATACCTAAAGCTATGGAGATGGGAGAGGCTCATGGAGACTCAACTACAGGAAGATGAGTCTCCTCAACACTCACAAGGGGAAAAACCCATCCCCATGTCCCATCCTCATGTCCCAAGTGAGGCTTGACACCTCACTTGATATATGAGACCAAATGAAGTCCCAAAATACAAAATGCACATATAAATATCCAAAATGTCCTAGTTAACTAGAAGTAGGTAATTCTAGTTAACCATGACTAAAACCATGACATGTGTATGGTCAATTTTTGTGGATTGAATGCTGGTAGGTAGTTAGCCTCCGGTTAGTTCCAAGGGGTAGTAATTTTTTGGAGTGAAAAAATATACTTTGTAGGAAGTTAAGGATTAACTATACCCAATATTTATTTATTATCCTCCGGGTATCAATAAGAATTTTTACTATTAAATTATAGGTTTCAGATTCCACTAGAGTAATATACACTTTTCTGAAAGATAAATATCAATATATAATAATATACCTTTTTCTTAGAGTATATTATCCTATTGATATTTATCCCTTGGAACTAACGGGAGGCTAACCATCTACAAACATTCAATCCACAAAAAATGACTATACACATACATACCTACCTGACCTCTACACAATCTCCTAAAATTTTAGGAATTTTCACTATTGAGTTTGAAAAATTATATATTTTTTTGGGAATTATAGGGCCCACCCCCGAAAAGGGGCAGTAGCCGTAAGGCGAAGTGGCTCTTAATTACGCCGGCTTTGGCCGGAGTCTTATATATATATATATATATAGGAAAAATATTATGGTTTTTTTTATTTTTGAAAAAACCTTTGTTTGCTTTGATCAAGCATGTTGAGGGTTTTTTGAATTTTTGAACAGTGCTACCCCGAATTTTCATAATGCATAGTACAAATGCAAAGTACATGTCAAATTTCACATCAAACCAACATTTTACTGCATATGCTGCTTTGTATGTGTTTTGGTGAGGGTTGACATGTCCATATGTAGCAAACACATTCACGCCTAAAGCTTTCTTCCAAACCATGTCATCCCAAAAACAATAATTACAGAAATCCCTCCGGTGAGGGGCTGTCTTACAATACCCATAAGCAGCAGGAATTTTTTTAAGATGATCTATTGGAGAAAACCGAAATTCGGCTTGCACCGTTTTCGGGGTTACTATTCCATACATATACTTCTGTAGTGTCGGCGGGGGTCTCACAAACAGCCAAGTCCTTTCTTGGTGAACCACCACCAAGTCCATCGACTCCCTGTGATAAGTGGTGGTGAGTCTTGGCCCACCCACCATGGCCCCAATGGACTGTGGTGAGCCCCAAGACTCCCCACGATTCCCACCACAAGGCCTCAGCCCCTTGGTGAGCCCTATGCACCTCCAAAGCTACCACCATCCCATATGGAGTTCCCCCACCGGACTCCACCTAGTGAGCGCCTCCGCCCCCTTGAGTGCCGAGGGCACTCAAGGATGCTTCAGCCCCCATTCCTACTGCTGTCACAGCCCCCACCACAGGGGCAGCCTCTTTTATGTTCCGATCCTCCGCCCTCAAGGCAAAGGGCCACGACACACACCCCTACTAACAAGGAGTCGATGTCCTCATCGACTTGTCTTTTTTTTGCGAAACTAACATCCAAGTTGTGGCGTCCCACACCAAGGAGTTTGTTTCCGTGCCATGTCCATGACAAAAAACCAAACCCCCACTTGACTCTTATTCCCCACTAGCTAGTTCGGGCGACTTCCTCCAAGTCACGGCCAAAGATGGAGCTTCTCAAGCTCCTCCTAGTGTTTTTTTCTTGGCCCACTTTTTGGCCAAGGTACAATCCTCCCCAAGGATCGAATCGTCTTACCGCTTTTTGGCGTCACCTTGAGCAAGGGTTCGTCTTGAACCCCTTTGACTGAGAAGATAACCTTGAACCAACCATGCGCCCTAATCACTACAATTGGGTCCGCTTTGGGTGCTGGCCTGAGATACATGAACACGCCGAAGTCGCACTAACAAGATTACACGATTATAGTACATGAACAGAAACGCGAGCTTCCGCGTTAGCCCGCACTACAAGCTTAGGAGAGCTAGAAGGTGAAGTGAGCAAGTTCATTCCTTTTATATGAGGTGGTGTATGTTGTGGAAGAAAAACCAAGGAGCTACATAGGCTAGGGCTTGAAGACAACAAAAGCAACATCTTGGAGAGCATCAAGAAGCTCAAGATGACTCTAAAGGGAAGCATGTGGGTGAGAATTCTATCCATGATGATGTTAAACCAAGCTTAGAGTATTGAAGAGTTTGGAGCATATGTGGGAGATCATTGGAGGTGGTCTTCATGAAGAAAGGAGATTTCCAGCTCAAGGTATGCATAGCAACTTCAACCATACATTAGCATGTGATAAAACAAGGAAGGGGAAGGTGAAGCTCATGTATTCATTCCCTTTTTGCTTAAGTTTTATGGTGGATGGTTGATCAAGCAAGTGATGCTTATGTGGAGCATGCTCTTTAGGACTTGTGATATCAAGTTTGAGAAGATGAGCTCTTGAACAGAGGCGTGGATACACATTATGGTGAATGAAGACAACACCTAGGTCAAGAGGTGGAAGTGTGTGTGACTAGCCCATGCAAGGGAAAACACATGGAAGATGGCATACAAAATTCAAATTGAAGCAAGGCTTGGCGCTTGTCATTGGGCACATTAGCTTGCTATGAGTTCCAAGGAGATCAAGAGGAACTTGTCAATTTGTGATGAATGCATTGCAAGGTAAGACAATGCAATCTTGCATGCATGTTAGGGGATGATACCATAAAGAAGGTGTTTCTTACGATACTCTACAAACCCTAGTCTCCATACCCTTCAAAAAACTGTGTGTGGGCTCCCTCTGCCCAACATACACTTTTGTGAACAGTGTATGGGCCCCCTGTGCCCAACATACGTTTTTCTGAACAGTGTATGGGCTCCCTCTGCCTCCACCATACACTTTTTTGAATAGTGTATGGATACCAGTGGAGAGACTTTGCCTACCATACGTTTACATTAAAAGTGTATGACATCTAGGGTCGGGATGCAGATGGGTTGAGTCGCATCCATGCACAAGCAAACATGATGATACTGGAGCTCGGTGGCATGGTGAGACGGATGATGAGATGGTGCCAGGATGGCATGCATCTGCCTCTTTGTGCATTATTCTAGCAATGGGAGCTCAAACTGGTCCATCCCATGTGATTAGCATGGAGATAGTGTGCATGACAATCCAGAGATCAATGGGGAGCTTGGTGGTGCTAAGGATGTACATGAAGATGCATCAGTGTTGGCCTACCATGCAACACTCTTGCAAGCCCAATGCTCATGCCTCCAAACAGGTCTAGCAAACAAATCCCTGAGTCAGGTGGTTGCCAGGTAATCAGCACTGTGTTTAAAAGAGCTAACTCAGGAGGTCCAGGTGATGTCACTGAACTCCCCTCACTCACCAATGGAAAGGCCTCATGCCATGCTTGGTGCACACACTCGCTTGCTACTATAAACAAATTCCCAACCGTACCCCACAGTGGATATGCACAGGCACATGAGGAAGTAAATCAGCCTTGTATGCCAATTGCTTGTCCTCATCAGGTGATGGCCTATCATCTGCATGACTATTGCCCTCCAAGAGCTTAGTACCCCAAGCCAATACCCCTGAAAATGCAGCCAATGTGGGCATCATGTTCCTATGATCCACTGCTATATTCCCAATAAACCGCACTGGGAGCAGTGCACGTCGACCATCTCCTGACTGTCATTCCGACCTGTAGGATGTCGTTTCATCCCAAAAGTCCAAAGTAAAGCCCATGGGGTATAACACAGCCCCACCAACAAGCACATCATAGGACATTGCGTCCGTAACAATGGCTTTAGCTCTCATGACTGAGCCGTCCGTAGGATGATCCGGCTGCAATCGAATGAAGAGCTCATGGCTTGTAATCCCTCGTGCCTTCTCTGAACCACCCAAAGATGTTTGAATTTGGAAATGACAAGGCTCCAAATCCGCCTCTGTAAGGCCCAAGCCTGCAATTGCTGCTCTCCCCAACATCAATGGCCGTGCTCCCGAGTCCAACAAGACCCGTAGTGGCCTATACCTCCTCCCGGCTGGGCCACCCAACTGAAACACACCATCCTGATTGTCCACTAGAACTACCCCAGGAGTCACCATACTATGCTCAATGGCTGGTCTAGCTGGCAACTCCTGCAACCTTGCAGCTGCCGCTTGCCATGGTGCAGCTATGGCTGTCTTCACCCTTGAGTCCAGGGCACCCATGCACTGCACATTATCCGCTATCCCCGCAGATAGTGCTGAAGAATCACTACTCTCACAGAGTCTAGCTGCTAATCTAAACACAGCAGCTAGCCGAATCCCTGACATTGCAATTGTCATTGCAGAAAACAATGGAGCTTGGCAAACCGCCGTAGCCGCCCCCAACAATGTACTGGCTGCACCTTGCTTTGCAGCACCACCCAACGACATATCTCGAGCCACACCAACTCTCCCCAATGACATCAAATCCCACCATGACCACTCGCTCCTCCACCATATTGAGCTCTATCCGCTCTGCCAGCAAAAACACGTTTGCTAAGGTGGGTTGGTCCACTTGTAGGAGAGTTGCATCCCGCACCCTTATCCTCAGCTCCTTGTCCAATATCCCATACTAGAATTGGACTACTTGAGCTTCCGTAACCCCTTGGGTTACATTTATCAATCGCCTCATGTGTGTGTAAGCCTCTCTCAAACTCTCAGTAGGCTTGCGCTGGAACTCTTGCGAGCTCCGCAATTTTTCCGTCCTTATTCCCTGGTAGTTTCTCCTTAACTACTCGAAGAACTCCACAACTAGGTTAAAGGCAGGCACGGGTGCTGGTGCTGCAGCAGGAGCTTGGGTGGATTTCCCAGCTCCATCTTTACTGTCCCACTACTAGTGCTTGCAGTTGGGGATGCTGGTGTAGCTGCTGGTGTCGCCGCTGCCCTTGTGCCTCTAGTGATGGAGATATAGTCAGGTGACCAATATTGTCGTCACTCCTCAATCTCCACCTCATTTCCCCGCCTAAACTCATGTTAGTCATCCATAGGCGGCCCCTCAAGGTGCTGAAACAGCCCCTTCCACGCCATAAAAGGTGTAAACAGTTGAGGATTGCGCATCTGCTGCAAATCACACCAACTATCAAACTCCTGTATAAAATCATCAAGCTCGATGGTGCCCACAGCTCCAGAGTACCGACGTGGCCCCTTAGTAGCTCCATACATTTCCTCCATCGTATCCCACAACAATGGCACGGAAATGGCTTGCACCCTCGGCAAGAATCCTCCTAACTCTGAGTCTAAACCTTCCTCAGAAGACACTGAAGGTGAAGGTAGCCTAAATCGCACACCTCGTCTTGTATACCCACTAGTATCGCTGGTGCTCGTATCGGCACTCTCCTCAGCAACTGGTGGCACCTCCGTGATGAAAACTCACACTCAAACCGGCTATCAGCTTGTTTCTAATCCCCCTTTCCACAAGATAACCGGGTAGAGAACATGTTGCGGCTTATGGTTTGGAATACTAGGTTCCTATTCTGAACTTGTACCTGTACCTGCATCCACCGCATGCACTCCTATGGTCTGCTGGTCATCAACCCAGCCTCACCATAAGAGAAACAATGATGGTCTGCTGGTCATCACCCCAGCCTCACCACCGACAACACGCTCTAGGATTGGCCGGCCACAATATTTCCGGCACAACCACCTATAAAAGCAAGCGCCCAAACCAAACTAGCATGACGCACAGTCAAGCATGCATGTGTGGGAGGAGGATCCAAACACAAGAAACTCAAACAACAACACCTCCCACAACTTAAATCAATCGATCTCATTGCGGCTTCCATAAACCTGCAAGATGGCCAAGTCTCTATCCAAACTAGCTCTGCCTCCGCTTACGGAAAAGCTTTGGCCTACAAGAATGATGGAAGATTATAGAGAAGGGAAGCTAAAGCAATTTCTAAGCCCATAATGCTCTCATCCCATTAGTCCCCCTATCTTCATACTCACTCTTGCTCGAGCAATAGATAAGACTATCCTCAAAGAACCTCTTAAATAACTCTCAAGAGCCCTCAAATTATTGCCATGAACTTTTCAATCTGCCCTCAATCAGCCCCTAACATAGACCCACCGAGGTTCAAGAAGTTCGCAAACTTGGACTTCAAACAGTCCACCAAAAAGCCCTAGGCGCCCGCCAATTAGTGGCCTCCAAGGTCTCCAACCAGCCCTCACAACGGCTCCATGAGCCTGCCCAATATGGCCTCCAAGGACCTCCAACAGTCCTCCAAACAGCCCTTAAGAAGCTCCTCAAATCTGCCAAGTATTGGCCTCCAAGGACCTCTAACAGTCCTCCAACAGCCCTTAAGAAACTCCTCAAATCTGCCAAGTATTGGCCTCCAAGGACCTCCAACAGTCCTCCAATAGCCCTTAAGAAGCTCCTCAAATTTGCCAAGTATTGGCTTCCAAGGACATCCAATAGTCCCCCAAAGAGCTCTTAGAAAGTTCCATAAGTCTGCCCAATATAGGCCTCCAAGGATCTCCAATCGTCCTTCAACCAGCCCTCACAAGGCTCCACAGGCCTGCAAAACATTCGCCTCAAAGGACCTCAAATAGTCCTTCAAACAACCCCAAGCAGGCTCCACAAGCCTACAAGATATTGGCTTCAATAGACTCCAAATAGTCCTCAAAGCAGGCCCCAATACCTTGATATTGGCCTCAATAGACCCGAAATAGTCCTAAAACAGGCCCCAATATCTGCTAGATATTGGCCTCAATAGACCCCAAATACTCCTCAAACAAGCCCCCATAAGGCTCCAAAAATATCCACAGTCAGTCGATTTTTCATCCGTTACTGACCAAATTTCATCCAAAACTGCGATTTCTCATCCACAGGTCCGATATTTCATCCACCACGATAGTTCATCCATCGGTGCGATATTTCATCCACTGGCGTGATATTTCATCCGCTGACACACATCCATCGTCGCAATTTTTCATCCGATGGCACAATAGTTCATCCGCTGGCGCAGTTTCATCCGTCGCCGCGATTTTTTATCTGATTGCGCGATAGTTCATCCGCTGATGAGATTTCATCTGCTGACGCAGTTTCATCCGTTGCCGCAATTTGTCATCCGATAGCGTGATAGTTCATCCGCTGGCGCAGTTTCATCCACTGCAACCGATTCTCATCCAGAAGCGCCAATTGTCATCCACTGGCTCAATAGTTCATCCGATTGGACAATGGTGGTGCTCCCAACTCTGGTGCAATGTTCCCATGCGTTCCCACGAGTTCCCAAGGAGTTCCCAAGCGTTCTCACGCGTTCCTTCGAGTTCCCAAGGAGTTCACACGCGTTCCCAAGCTAGGGTTTCGCCGCTTTGCCTCTACGATTGTTGCAACGAGCTATGGCTTGTATGGAGCAACCAGAGGTGCTGTTCTTGGTTTCTTAAGCATCAATAAACCACCAAGAGTGCTTCTAACTCCCTGAGCAAGCTATTTGCCACACAACAAGCTATCTTTCTCTATAGAACTTATTGAAACAAGCATAGAACAAGCTATTGAGCTTTCTATGGCATATCCTCTTCTAGCCATCGCATGCACTCATAGTGCTTCCTTCCATGGCCATAGTGCGCCTCTTAGAGCTCCTAATCCAACCCTGCGCTTGTCACTTCCATAGACATGCTCTTCCCAAGCTTGGGATTGAAACCCCAACTCAAAGCATGCTCTACAAATATACTATTCTGCCCCAAATAGAAATCAGATGTCTACCTCCACTCATAGCTCTCCTAAGCTTGAAGTTGAAGACTCCCACAAGCTGAAACCATGCTTCCCATATGCACCGCTTGCTTCCTTAACACCTGAGCTCTTCTTGAACTCCTCAAACCCTGCAACACTTGCAGAACAAGAGCTTTTTCACAAGCTCTCAAACTTTTCAATGGGGCTTTCCTTGAAGACCTCTTCTTGTACATAAACACCACAAGGCTTTCTTCTTGCAAACCTTGCAACACCTTGTAACTTAAGAGCTATCTATCAAGCTCTCTTTTACACACAAGTGCTAACTATGCTAACACCTTGCACTCATAGATGTAAGCAGGTCTTCTTCTAGTGATACAGAAATGGTGAAAAGAGGAGAAACCACTCTATCACGTTATATAAGTCAAGCCAATGGCACCTTTGTTAAATGACTCCACCATACAGACCTCACCCACTCTCCATCTCAAGTACTAGAGCTATGGCGGTGAGAGAGGCCTCGGGAGGCTCGATTAGAAGAAGACGAGCCTGCCTACGTCTCACGTGGAGATAACCTCTCCACGTCCCAAGTGAGGTTCGCCACCTCACTTGGCACATGGAACCAAACGAAGTTCCAATGCCAACAAAATATAAATATAAATGTATAATATCCTAATTAATTAGAAATAACTATTTCTAACTAATCACAAACAAAACCATGACACGTTTTTCATGATCTGAAAACACAAATGCTACAACTAACTCGAACCTGACACTCACAGACTCGAGCTGATATTTCTCGAGTGATAAGGAAAGGAATGATACAAAGCACACAAGCTCTCTCAAACTCACACACTTGCACATGAAAACATCACTCATATATTAAGTCGAATCAAGTGCATCCCACGCCATGGGGCATCCACACTATGGCGCCATAGCTAGACACGGTGAGGCTCAACTCGAGAAAGATGAGCCCACCACGATCTGCCGTGAAGATAACAACGTCAGGTGCCCAAACATGTATCGGCCCCTGGATTCACACTTGGGTCAATCCCAAATGTCAATATATAAAAGCTAGCTATTTCCTAGTTAAATTCACACTAGTGTTAAAATAACTTGACATGTTGGAAAGCCCTCGATGAGGAGGGGTGCACCGGCTTGGTCTCATGATTTTTGGACATGCGGTGTGGGAGATGTGGCATTTCAAGTATTTTTGGTCGCTGGAAATTCGGGAAAAATTGCAAAGTGGGCTTTCTTGGGAGCCTCGATGGAAGATATATCAATAATGAATGGATATATTACTACTCAATAAATTAATGGAAAAAATTAATTAGGCCTTGACATGAGAGACTTACTTGGATTTAGAGGAGAGTGCACTTGGGCTTAGATGGGCATCAACATAGGAGATGCATTGGGATACGTAGGAAATTGCACTTGGTCATTTAGATTTCAACTCTTCATTCATGGGCCAAAGGCACATGCTACCCTAGAGGTCGCACTTGGGCCTCAACATAAAAGAGGCACTAGGGCACATAAAAGATCTTACACTTGGACACTTGGGCCAACGGCACAGGCTACCCTAATATCAATAATGAATTGGATATTACTACTCAATAAATTCATGAAAAATAAATGGGGCCTTGACATGGGAGACGTACTTGGATAAATAGGAGATTGCACACTGGGCTTAGATGGGCCTCAACATAGGAGACGCACATAAGAGACGCCCTTCGATACATAGGGTATCGCACTTGGGCTTAGATGACAGTGGACACTTGGGCCTCTACATGGGAGATGCACTTGGATACATAGAAGATTGCACTTGGGCTTAGATAGGCAACGACATAGGAGACGGACACGGATACGTAGGAAATTGCACTTAGTCTTAGATTCAATTTTTCACACATGGGCCAATGGCAGAGGCTACCTTAGAGGTCGCACGTGGGCCTGGATATGGGAGACGTACTTGGATACATAAGAGATTGCACTTGGGCCAACGGCACAGGCTACCCTAGAGGTCGCATTTGGGCGTCGACATAGGAGACGCACTTGGATACATGAAGGATTGCACTTGGACTTAGATGACATTGGACACTTGGGCCTCTACATGGGAGATGCACTTGGATACATGAATAGAAGATTGCACTGGGGCTTAGATGAGCCTCGACATAGGAGACGCACTTGGATACATAGAAAATTACACTTGGTCTTAGATTTCAATTATTTACACATGGGCCTCAACATAGGAGAAAAATAATGATCACACTTAGATGACTTAGATGACATTGGACACTTGGGCCAACATCACAGGCTACCCTAGGCAATATATGAATCGAGACGTTTGTAAGTTGTTTTGTTTTGTTTTGTAGCGTTGAGATGTCCCAAACTGCGGGGCCTGCGCTGGTGCTTGGTACCGTTGGAAAACCTTCGACGAGGAGGGGTGCACCGGCTTGGTCTCATGATTTTTGGACATGTGGTGTGGGAGATATGGAATTCCAAGTACTTTTGGTCGCTGGAAATACACAAAAAATAGCAAAAATGGCAAAGTGGGCATTCATAGGACAATGGTTGGAGCCTCGACGGAGAGATATCAAGGGAAAGGTCTCCGGTTCAAATCTGGTCGTAGGCTCCCTGGAAAAAAAAAAATGATTAGATATGGGATTGCACTTGGACTTAGATGACACTGGACACTTGGGCCTGTACATGGTAGATAAAAATCAGCCATGATGATGACCGAATAATTCTGGCGGCTGTATGCGAAGGAGGATTTGAGGTATTGAAGTAAGGCAAAATGAAGCGCAAAGTATAGAGTAATGGCACCGATATTTTCATTAGGTTACGAATTAATTCAAGACAGGTGTAGATGGGAAATTTCATCCATGTTTACAGATAAACATAGTGATTCATTCATAGAGCTCCAGTAGGAGGTATGTTTCTCAACACGTTGAGCAACGTCAGTATGGCATCTTGCCTTCATCTTCTCATCAAAAGAGACCTTTTCAAAGGGGACGGATACTGTTTGTTGGTGAAGGGCTAGTGATGAATTGAGAATCCCAAGAGTTCTTGACCCATTGATCCCATCTGCATGCTGCTTTCCCCCAAAAACTGAATTCCCTTAGTTTGGTATAATTTTGTTGATACTCATTAAATACCCACATGATGGAACCAGAGCCCATAAGATTTTGGGTCCAAATTTCAGATGTTGGACGGTTACTCGAAGCAAGAAATTGAGAAAAGAGGTTTGCTTCTTTAAAGAAGTGGATATTTAGGAGAGCCTTCTGCTTGTTTGAGATCCGCAGCTCAAGCAGTTATTGAGAACACTGGGAGTCACAGCAGCAATTGGCACCTGCTTCCCAGGACATTAGTATTGCTGAGCATTGCGTGAAAATACGCACAATTGTTCAGTACACAATTGTCTCATACATGCTCCAACATCTGGTCATGAACTGTAGGCATTTGTGTTCTGAAATGGATGTAGGAGGTGAACTCTAGCAACTGACCTTGAACTCCAACATGCACAAGCCGATGTTATAGGGGGATGGAGTCATGCAAATCCAATTCATGCCCCATCAATCCATAACAGAATACCCAAATACCATCTCACCTGAGTCTCAAAGACACGGTCGGGCACAGCCAAGGATATTTTTCGCTACGTCCAGTATGCCCCTTTCCCTGGTGCTCTAAGGGAGTTCTATATGAACTGAACTTTCAAGTGGCCACTACGGGATTTGATCTTGGTGGCTTAAGGCTAGCTTTTGACAACATTCATGCAAGCAGTCAAGGGCTCTATCGAAGCACCACCACAAGAGACATACGGACATGTCCAAATTCAAATGCTGAAAATACTTGTGCACAGCGCTCCCCACTGATCAAGCTCATTACGAATCGTTCTCACATCCATCTCCAAGCTTTGGAGAAGCTCAGCTCTGCCACCCACACCAGAATTAGGACAGCATTCTGATTTCTTTCCACTATCACCAGAGTCAGTCAAAATCCTCCCTTCACTCCTTATCTGCTCCAGTCAAGTGCAATTATGGACTGCCTTCCCATCTATGATGGGTCGACCCCACTATCATGTCCTGTGGATGTGCCACAGGAGATACCCTCAACAGTACATCATGGTCAATATTCTCAGGAAATGGTGATGAACTGAAAGCTACACAGAACAATTAATGAAGCAAGACGCTCGCACCTATGCAGAAAAAACATCGTTTCACCAGTAATCCCCACAAGAACAAACCCCATCTTCAAAGTGGTGAAAGCAGTTCGTGTCCCGTACAACAATTGCTCGGCCAACAATCTTTGAGATGAACTTGGTGGAGGTGTGGCAGTCCCCACACACCCGAAGATTCTTGATGAGACGGAGAGTGGTCCTAGGGGCCGTGTTGATCAGCCCAAAACCAATGGCCAGCTTCTCACTGTGGTGGCAAAGAGAAAAATCCTTTTGCTCCTCCCCCACATCATGCAATACAAAGCGTGTGTCCGGCACATACCCTGCCTCCTTCATCTTGCCAGACAATATTCTCAGCTCAGCATGGATTTCCTTAATTTTTGGATGCTTTTTGTCATCTACAACAAAGCTGTGTACTCTGTTGCCAACCTCAATGCAGCAGCGACCTGGCTCCTTTCTAACCCCTCTGATATTCATCATTTTTCTCACCTTTGCACTATCGTACCACCTGCCAGCTGCGGCATAGATGTTTGATAGCAACACGTAAGTCGCAGCATCCTGTTCATCCCACTTGAGAATAGATGTTGCCGCACGTTCAGCCATATCCACATTGCCATGGATTCTGCAGGCACCAAGCAAGGCCTTCCATACCACAGCATCAGGTTTGATTGGCATTTTATTAATGAGGTCCTCTGCCTCATCCAATCGCCCTGCACGTCCAAGAAGGTCCACCATGCAGCCAAAGTGCTTTACTGTCGGAGTGACACCATGATCTTGACTAAGCGAATCGAAGTAGCGTCTTCCTTCATACAGTAGGCCAAGATGGCTGCATGCAGAGAGAACACATGTAAATGTGATACTGTCCGGCTTAACCCCTTCTTGCACCATTTGCTCATAGGTCTCCAAAGCCTCCATCCCTCGCCCCTGCTGTGCATATCCTGCGATCATCGTGCTCCATGACACCACATTTCGTTCGGCCATATTGTCGAACACTCCCTTTGCATCCTTGATGCTCCCACATTTGGCGTACATGTCCAGGAGGGTACTGTTCAGAATGACATTTGGTACAATTCCAGCTTTGACGATGTCACCATGAACCTCTTTGCCCTTTTCCAGGGCTGCCAGGCTTGCACATGCATTGCAAACACAAACAAACGTGATGTGGTTGGGCTTCACCCCTTCCCGCATCATTTCCTCATAGGTCTCCAAAGCCTCCACCCCTCGCCCCTGCTGTGCATATCCTGCAATCAATGCATTCCAAGACACCACATCTCGTTCAGCCATATTGTCGAACACTCCCTTTGCATCCTTGATGCATCCACATTTGGCATACATGTCCATTAGGGTACTGTTCAGAATGACATTTGGTACAATTCCAGCTTTAACAATGTCACCATGCACCTCTTTGCCCTTTTCCAGGGCTGCCAGGCTTGCACACGCATTGCAGACGCAAACAAATGTGATGTGGTCAGGCTTCACCCCTTCCCGCACCATTTGCTCATAGGTCTCCAAAGCCTCCATCCCTCGCCCTTGCTGTGCATATCCAGCAATCATCGTGTTCCATGACACCACATCTCGTTCAGCCATTTTGTCGAACACTCTCTTTGCATCCTCGATGCATCCACATTTGGCATACATGTCCACAAGGGTATTGTTCAGAATGACATTTAGTACAATTCCAGCTCTGATGATGTCACCATGGACCTCTTTGCCCTTTTCCAGGGCTGCCAGGCTCGCACACGCATTGCAAACGCAAACAAACGTGATGGGGTTGGGCTTCACCCCTTCCTGCACCATTTGCTCATAGGTCTCCAAAGCCTCCATCCCACACCCACACTGCGCATATGCTGCAATCATAGCACTCCAGGACACCACATCTCGTTTGGCCATATGGTCAAACACTCCCTTTGCATGCTCGATGCTCCCACACTTGGCATACATGTCCACGAGGCTATTATTCAGAATGATATTTGGTACAATTCCAGCTTTGACAATGTCACCATGGACCTCTTTGCCCTTTTCCAAGGCTGCCAGACTCGCACATGCATTGGAAACACAAACAAACGTGATGTGGTTGGGTTTCACCCCTTCCCGCATCATTTGCTCATATGTCTCCAAAGCATTCCTATCACACCCATACTTGGTAAATCCAGCCATCATTATATTCCACGTTATCAAACCTCGTTGAGGCATTCTGTTGAACACATGGTGAGCATCCGCAATGCTCCCGCACTTAACATACATGTTGACAAGGGTGTTGTGTAGAAAAATGTTCGGTTTGAATCCACGTTGGATAATGTGAGCATGCACCTGCTTACCAGCTTCCAGGGCTTTCATCTTGATGCACTTATGCAAGAGACAGACATAAGTATCTGAATCTGCTGAAATGCCTCCTTGGTTTAAGACCTGTAGACCCTCTGTCAGTCGCCCTGCCTCACATAGCATCCTCACATGCCCAGAAGTGCCAGAAGAGGCATTGTGGACTCCCTCTCTTGGTCCTCTTTCGCAAGCTGTGGTCATGGTCACGGTGCCTGATTTTATCAACTGTGCTGCTGCTGCTTCCAGGTGACCATCTAGCCATGCCGGTTTCTTGTAGCTATCAACCCACAGGGAATCATAGGTAAACTTGTGCTTGATATCCGGCCCTCTTCGATGAATCTGGACCCACACTCTGTCCCTGCTCCCTCAGCTATCCCTGCCTCTATATAAATCATGCATACATCCTTGCCTTGCTGCTAGCGGTGGACAAAGACAGCCTAGATTTGTTCTAGCAAACACCCCAACCCTACTCATAACACACTAGTTCCTCTGCTGAATTGCGTCTGCTTCTCTCTCTAACATAACAGGCATTCACCTTTTTGCGTCGATTGTCTTGACTGGGGTCGGAAAAACATTCCTTCGAAAGCTTCTCCTCATTTCTGTTATCTGTTTTTGGATACTTCCCTGTTGCCACAATGGCAGTAACATGACAAATTAAATCCAAACCACTATAGATCCACCCAATGAGCTAACTTGCAGAATCCAACATGAAAAATTAGGGTCGGCACTGATAAGAGGGAAAAACAGGCTGAAATGTGCTGAAGAAGAAGGTGCCCTCACCACTTTGTCCTTGACCTTGTGTCATGGCAGCTAGCTTTTCTTTCCACCATGAAGGATTCGACCGACCAACAACCCAAGAGGACCTCTTGTGTGTGCTGCTTGTGTCTGTAGTCAGGTAAACTCGGATTGGTCTGTGAGGAGAACCACCACTGTGCAGCTGAGCAGCCATAGATTTAAACTCGGTCTCATAGGACCAAGCTGACCCTCCCAAGGACCTTGCAAACTCCCAGGAAAAATACCGCATCGTGATACTAGCAGGAAGGGCCCACATTTGCAGGATGGACAAACTTCTTCACATCGAATATTAATTAGGCCACACCTGGCGATTGCGTTTGTCCCACCATTGAGAAGGATATCTAAAGAACTCGTGCCAGCTCTGCTCCATGCTCTACAGTAGACCTTTGTGCCCGAAATTCCGACAGCATCAACATTTTGACAAGTTCCCTTCTGTGCTAGTGCTCTTTGAACAACGCTCATGCAAGTCACTTTGGGCTCCATTGGACAAACATGTGCAAACTTTCACAGATGCTAAACCAACTTACGTCTGTAATCTGGAGATTTTGGAGTGGTGTGTGAAAACGACCATGGAGCAGCTGAGCAGCCACAGTCTCAACCCTCCCACGTACATTGCAAACTCCAGGGAAAGACCTTGCGCATCCTACTTTCATGCCCTGCTCAGGAAGAACAACCTCGATACGGACAGTTAAAGCAGTTTCTGCAGACCAAAGGAAGATTATGACTTCACTCAACAACGGTACGATCAGTCCACACAATACGATCATACTAGAGCTCCATCAACCTCCCTCTTCTCATCCTACATGAAGGAAAGCATACTGCCAATATATCGGCTGCCCATACATATAAGCGCTACTTGGGCAAATTTGGATGGTGGGTGAGGCATGTAAGATACAATTTTTTGGGTTGCGTTCTATGATGGAGACAAAAGAGGTGCGAGATGATTGTATAAAACGGGCTTTTTTCCCCTAAATAATTCCAAATGAAGTTCTTACCACCAGTGTTGGACTGGTATCACCAAAATATGATACCAGACGGGTCCTCTATCACAAGGGCCATATTTCCCAAGACTGGTATGGTCCTCCTATTGGGGTAAGGGGCCGGGTAGGGTATATGGGGAGTATTTACAACGTAAATTTGTGGATGTATAGCAGTAGGGTATCAATATTTGTTTTTTTCCATCTCATATTAGGGAATATGAATATTGCCAGGGTAGTATATGGAATATTGAAGATATTCAAGAGATTCAATAACCTGAAGAAAAAAATTGATCGGCTTCAAACTGGATCACAATTACAACACAATGCACACATACAACACCAGAATTGAACTCACACACATTGCCCATTGAGTATAAAAAAGATGCGATAAGATGCTACGTTCATATAATGGACTGCCTCATGACTCAAAATGCCTTCCTAGGCTTCTACTACAACTCAAACATTGATTCATGCAGGCTGGGAATAGAACATGATATGAGTGCCAAGCCTTCATTCAAAATTGAGGCACCAATCCCACTCAAGCTCAAAGATAGATTGCTTGAAAACCCAAAAACCCCATAATTGAGCCCCCACTGTGCTAATGCCAACAAAGAAGCGGAAAGAGGGAGACTAATAATCGCCAACGAAAGGTCCACGATCCGAACGACCCGAATTTTCTTGCCTTAACTCCACACATACACCTACTGTGCCATTTGGAGGCTCACATTGCAGCAATACTGGAATCAACGGCAATCTCATCCATAGCAATACCAGACATGTATGGTATACACCACAATATGGAGAGAGGTATGTATTGCCCCTAATATGGTATTGCCCGGGGTATTGGCCACCCTACCAGCCGGGTATGGTCTTACCTACCCGGGTTAATATCAGTATTGATACCCAGGTTGGACCTATATATTGGTCCAGCACTAGTTCTTATAGGGCCACTGTCACTTGTTGAAAAAAAAAAAAAACAGACATCTATTTGTTAGGCCTATGTTGCGTGTTGTTGGTAAGTATCTACACTTAGGTAGTATTAGTGGAGCAATAATAGTCAATTACTAGTTAGACATTGTATTTGTGGGTCGCCTAGTGGTTGGGTGTTTGTGTCTTGTTTATACAAGATAGGGTTCAAATGTCTACCTCTAACGAAAAGCGGTAGTCCTATGATGGCTCATGCTTACCTGACCGTAGTATCTCCTCTTTCATCTATGATGTCACAAATTCATTACTTGGTATGCCAACCATCCAGGGTTACCTATATCTCATAAGTACTCAATGGTTTATACAATGGTCCCGTAAACCCGTTCCGTCAACCCGCGGTACTATGTATATGCAGACTGGTCACTTAGGCCTAGATAGGTGGTCTATCACCTAAACTTGTCATGCTCTGTATAACTAGTTAAACAAGTACCTCGAGTACAAGGTCTTTGGACAACTGTTATTGGGTGTCATGTTGGTGTGTAAAGTGTTGGATGTGTACATGATGTTGAATGTATGAGCTCTGTAGGATGTTAGATCTGTTCCTCTGCACGTTTCTTTCCCTTGCTATTGCAAGCTCCGATTTTCCGGACTATTCCCCCTTTCACCATGTGCCATCACGGAGAGGATAAACAACTCTAATCCTAGCACAAATTGTGATGGGGACTTGTCGGGTAGCAGCGCATTACATTGATTATTGTGTGAAGTGGTTTTCATACTAGTGAGATTAATAAAACTAGCTAGTTTAATATGAGTGTGAAACTAGCTAGGAATAACTAGTTTCTACGTAGTGACACTTGGGATTGGCCCAAGTATCAAGACATTAGACATTTTTAGGCACCTGGGTGTGATTATCCTCACGGGAGTCACGGTAAGGCTCAGCTTTCTTGAGTTGAGCCTCCCGCGTTTGGCTATGGCACTGCAATGTAGATTTCCCATAGCTTAGGGTGTACTTGGCTTTAATGATTGAAATGCAAAAGTTCATGTTGATTTTCTGTTTCATTTCATTGGGATGGGCTTTTATGGCTACTATTTGTATGTGTTTTGTGGATTGGAAGTGATGTAGTAGTGTAGCGATATGTATGCGCACGTCAATGCTAAACCAGACGTTCGCTAGTGGGACTTTCCAAGTGCTTGAGAAATAAGATTGTATACTATATCTCTACTCACCGGTATGTGAATGACAAGATGTACTCGTGAGAATGTGCCTTGTTATTTGGAGGTGCCACCACGGAATTAGTTGAATGCTTTATTAGAACACTTTCATTGTTCATTGTATGCTAACCACTTGGGGATCAAGAAGACGGTGGCTCGTATACAAGAGGTCTTCTATTGGAAGGAATTCATATGGATGTCATGACATTAAAGTGTAAATGGTGCCGTGCTAATATGGCTCTTCCTCGGGCTCAAGTTTCAAACTTTCATATGAGATACAATCCTTACCTATCACCATGTTTTTGCTCGTCTAGGGATTGACTTTGTAGGACCTTGCACTCACGTCAACGGGTCATAGCCACCTTTGTGTTGCTACAGATTACTTGAGCAAGTGGATAAAAGTATGTCCTTTCAGTGCCAAACGTAGCAATGCTATGGCTCAATTCTTGTTTGATGAGATCATTCTACGTCATGGATCCTCATGTACCAAGGTAATGAGTTCTGTAATTAGCTACTCACAGTTATATGCTTCAATTTTGGTGTGAAGCACATGACTGCAGCTCATTACCACCAGCCTCAAACATCCAACGGTCTCAGCTGCAAGCATTTTAATCAAACTCTTTGTTGAATGTTGGAGAAGAACGGTGCACTCACATAGGAGTGGGATACTTTTTTGCCCCCTCTACTCTTTGTTTATTACACCGTCGTGCATGCTTGTACGAAAAAGACGCCCTTTGAATTGTTGTTTGGGCGGTCTTGTGTGTTCCGTTGCATTCCTCACCTCTGATTTCTACTGTTTCTACTCTCGTAGATCTTGCTACTTTTTTAGATGAGCTGCATGCTAGACACGTGGTTGCCATCCATGATGCATAGAGTAGTATTGCCAAAGCTTAGGTTACCCAGGCTATAAACTTTAACAAACGCGTCAAAGTATTCCAACATGTGTCAGGTGGGACAGACTGTGTGCCTTAGATTGCAGCATGGCATGCATGTATGCAAGTCTAAACTGAGGATCGACGGCCCGTATTTGCTGTACCAACTTTAGCCACGGTATGCGTGTGTTGCTTTTGCCACAAGGTGCCAACCTGAAGGCTCATGACGATCATGGGCGCCAATGATTCCTCCTGGTAGAAGAAGACCGAGTCTGGGTTCTGATCTTTCCACATACGTACGGATTGTGCATTGTCCGTGTGCTTTTTGAAGGTCTGTCAGGCTCGTTTTTCAGTGAGGTTTCGGACATCTTGCTCGAGGAGAAAGTCGTCGTGTGTCCATGCTTCTCCCAAGCCAGTGTTTTGTGTTCAATCATGACTTGCGCGACACTCAAGCCTTGGGACAAGCATTCCATGATCCACTTTTTCACCTTACAGATTTGGTCCATTCTGAGCTTGTATTTGACTTGATTTGCATCAACATACAAGGGCGCACTGTGGGATGACTTCTTTGTAGTTCTAATCTGTTTTTCCCAATACTTGTTCTGAATTTCCAGCTTTACTTTTGATATTCAGTCTAGCTTTTACAGATCAAGTTTATTTCGATCTTGTTTTTCTTCTTAGCTTAAGTAGTTAGAGAGTATATGATGCACATCATATGTACTCTATGCAAAGGTTTTTAATCCTGGGGCTTTATAGGTGCCAGGTTTTCCCTTAAAAGATTTTTAATCCTGCAGTGGAGGGTGTATCTCATGAGATTAGCTTTGTTACATTTGTTCTTGCTTAACTCGCGAAGCTTGGATCATCGAGGGGGGCATATCTTCATAGTTGTGATTGCTCATGCTTATCTGGCCGCATTGTCTCCTCTTTTATCTATGATGTAACAGATTCATTACTTGGTATTGTAGGCAGTTATAGATTGTTGTTAAACCATTAAAAACTGATCATAGATATAGGTAAAAACCCTAGATGGTTGGCTCCATCTGAGCCGTTCCATCAACCCACGGTATGGATTGATAGTTATGCCGGCTGGCCACTTAGGCCTAGACATATGGTCTGTCACCTAAATCTGTCATGCTCTCTGTATAAGTTAGGCAGTACCTTGAGTAATAGCTGACCTATTTGGACAGATGTTCTTGGGTGTAATTCTATTGTGCAAAGAGTGTTGGATGTATACATGATCTTCAATATATGAGCTCTTTAGGCAGTTAGAATTATTGCTCTGCGAGTTTTTTTCCCCTGCTCGTTGCAAGCTTTTGACTATTCCCCCTTTCACCATGGCGCAGAGAGGATAAGCAATTATGCTCCCAGCACAAATGGTAAACTTCACAGTCCTTCAAGGAAACACTATAATATATACTTCTTCCGGGAGGGTTTTTTTTTTTTTTGGGTCATGTTCTTCTTGGTTTTCTGAAATAGGAGGAAATGTCCACAACTATTGCTGCATCATGCTTAACTTACGGTATTATTTCACTTTTAAAAAAAATCTTGTTTTCGTTTTGGAAAGTTCACACTTTCTAACGCCCATAATCGAGGCAACCTTCCCCCAAGACTAAAAAGTCAGATACTTTACCCACCAGTTGACCTAATTGTGATGGGTCACTTCCAACCTACATGGCTTTGAACTTTGAACTTTGAACCCACGACTACTTGTAAGGTGGCCTTGTGCTCTAACTGTTGGGCCATCTGTTGGATATCTTTCTTCCCAATAAAAAATGATTTGACTCCATTGATTGGTCTTTATCTTTCCATTTGCAGTGTTATGAGGTGATGGTCATTTATATGTTATGTATAATGCCTTGGATTTCTTCCAACTCATAAGCTCTTGATGTGTCGGTTTCTATAGATGAGGTGGATCACAAAAACCTCATGTTGTTGTTAGTTTTGGGAGCTTGCTAATCTGTAATAGACCATGGGGAAGGGAGATGGGTGGCAGCTAATAGATCAGTTGGGTGAAAAGTTGGGATGATGGAACAAATGACGTTAGAACTTAGTGCAAGGTTTGAATTGCTGGTATGAGGTTTTATGCATTATGTGGAAGTTGGGACCATTTGAAGAACACATGGGAGAGTAGGAAGAGGGGCCACACAAAAACCCTATGGAGTAGACTCAACAAATTCTTGGCTTATCATGTACAGCTTGATAAACATTACGAAAAATAAGTACATCGGGAACAAAACAAAATTGACCTTACCATCTCTCGCTTCTTAAATTGGACAGTCTTTTTTTTAGTTGTTTATGTATGGAAAGCTTGTAGTCATTTGGATGTTCACAATCCTTCTAGGATAAATATAATATTGGATTGGCTATGGCCCATAGCTATGGCTCATAGCTATGGCTGATGTTTTTTTCTCGCATATGAATGATTTATTTAGTTGTTACATTTGTATAAACTTAGTTGGCTAATGGATGACATCCAAAATAACTACAATTCTTATAGGCCCACCCCCAAAAGGGGCAGTTGCCGCAAGTGAGGTGGCTATTAGTACATAACTAACTGCATATATGTAGGAAACAAATCATACAAAGAATTAGGTAATTTTGGGTCTCTATCACCTCAAACAAACTTAGAGAAATCCACTCTGAAAATTGGGATGATTACAACTATGTAGTAGAGGACAAAAACAAACCCTAGTAGTTTTTTTAGGGGAAAAGATTATTTTGGAGCACATTCTTTAGCGACCAGATCGACCTTCCACCAGTTTTCAGTTGTAGGTGCCACACCGAGAGGGCTGCAAAACCGCAAAAATCAAGGATGGTCCGCCCAAATTTTTTGTTGCAGGCTAAATCCATGGAATCTACAAATATACAATGGTGAGTAGGTACGAGGAAACGTCCCTGAATTTTGTGTGGCCTCGTCGGAATGAGGATGCATGGTATAGAGGAGACCGGGACTTGGACAGCCGGCCCAACCACATTTCAACCCTCTCCATTATCCTATTTCTATGTTATTCTAGTAATGATTGAAGGTCGGAGACTAGTTTTAGAATGTACTCATAAGACATTGTTTGCCATAACCTTGTGGCCATTGACCCCGCGCCTAGTTTGAGCGGAACACAAAAGGACAGAACCTACCTTTGTCAGGTGTTGACGCCGGTAATAAGACTTATTTTGGAAAAGACAATTGATCCGGGTTTTTCCATATATCATCTTAAAATCCCTTCACACAAGCTTTGGCTTAGCCTCGAGACCTTCAAAGTTGGTAAAGATACAGACACAATTTCCTTGATAGTTTTGAGGAATGTAATGTCTCTCTGCTGAGAGAACCACGGACAACGAATCAGAAAATGGATATTGTATTGATCAGGTTACCCACACAACAGGTATTTGCACTCTCCCTTTCTTCTCTGCTTTTGTTTGTTGTTCAAAGGTAGGCTTTAGTCTAGTGCCGAGAGTGGGTAGACCCTTGAGGAGTAGATGCACAGTTGAACTGACCAAAAGCAGCAGATGTGGGTCCACAGGAGTCCATGAAACTGCACTGCGGGATGACGGGTTGAGAACTGCCAGCTGGCGGTTTCAGCCAATCGTGTCCAATAGGAGTGGCCTGCATGACCGGCGCCACCGCCTGCTCTGGTCATACGTATTCCCACCTCCTCTGTTTTTTCATGCACCTGACTTCCCCACACTTCTGTGCAAAGATCCGTGCTATCTGTGAAGACAGGGATGTTATTGATTGTAGGTAAAATGACAGACCTATTTTTCCAAAGCCCTGATGCTCATGTGCAGTTGCAAAGATAAGATAAAATTAGCTTCAGTATTATTGTAAGAGTGTACAGTACTGCACGTCGCATGATCGTTGCTTGGTTATAGTGTATTTGAGTTGAACATTATTGGTCATAGAGGAATATGTCTACAAATACCTCAATGTGGAGTGGTCTGAGAAGGCATTCATCTTGAGTGCAAGTCAACAGTCTGGTGAGAAAGCAACGATAAAACGACTAGTGAAGGTAGAGCCATGTATTAACACCGCCTGACATTATTTTTGATGAAAAGTCGTGAGTCGTGAGCTGTTTGCAAAGAAGTACAGTCTGTGCAATGAAGGCATCCCTCTGAGAAGTTTGAAGGTAGATAGGGATTGTACAGAGGACAAAGTTACAATCTCTTTGGACCTTTAGTGAATAAAAACGGGTACAACTACTTACACAATCCGGATGACATAGAGCTTATAACTAGGTTTGAGGAACTATACATGATAACCCACCAAAGGCGAGTTGTGCCAGTTTCTCGTCTTGCTAACAAAACGATAGTTCGAGGTATTGTCAGTGAGAGAAGGAATAGGAAAGTAAATTGGGCTGTGTTTGCAGAGATTACAAACAGAGAGGCATTGCGCAAAATACAGACCCAAGAGGCACTTGGAGCCATAAATCGTAGCTTGTCTCTGGGTCAACCATTGGAGGAAGGCGACATTGAACCTGCAGAGCTTACACCACTATCAGCCGTCTATGCAACAAATGACAGAGCCACTACATTTCAGTCGAGACCAGACGTCTATTCCAAAATGGAAGACTTCGTCAGAGGGAATGTCGAGGGCATTGAGCAATGGCGAGATCTTCTGTCTTCTTTGGACATAGAGCTAAAACTGTCCTCGGAGTCTCTTGAAAGGTTCAAAATGGCAAGAGAGAAGTCTCAAGAAGATTTGATCAGAGTCAACTCTAAAATGCAAGATCGTCAAGAGTTACTTTCGAATGCAAACTTGAAGCTCGACTTGCTACTTAAGGAGCATGAGGCTGAAACCCTGAAGACGAGCGCATTTCCTTGTACTGACACTGAGACATAAGAACAAGTTTCATGCTGTCGTACGGTGGAAAACATGCATCGAAGGATTGAGTCCCAGAATCCACCACCCTCCAAGGTGTAAGTATGTTAGAAGGTGTCCATGAGCACTACTTCTCAGGCACAATGTCCAATTGTCAAACGTCGATGACAACATCTCAACACAAAACAGAAGAACCTTGATGCCCCAAGGATGTAGGATTTCTGAAACCTTTTATAGAATAAAATCACCTTCTCGAGGCCCATCAATACAATACCACGGAAGAGGTTCTAGAGGAAACTTAGGCTTTGGCTGGAAATGTGCATCTGAGGCATTTCCACATATGCTCAAATCTGTCGTAGCAAAGAACAAAAATTCAAGTTTGATATCTTGAGCACTGAAGTATTCTTCATCGTTATCAAGAATCTGCATCGCAATGATTAAATAAAACTCACCCAGAGTACACACTCAGGCTGTATACAACAGAGCGCACAGGAGGACAGTAGAAGAGAGAGAGCTCGAAAGCAAAATTCAAAATCGCGTTTTCACATTATTATTTAAACAAAAACAAAATAAAAATGAAAAACCGACACGTCAGCTGGTATGGTACTGTGTCGACCCAGAGTTTTCCAACGGATTAGTCCATGTAGCAACAGGCCATTGTACAACATCCTTTCTTACACCCTTTTTAGTAACAGGAACCACCCCTAAAATTAAAAACACAATACACCATGGACTTTTGCAAAAACCTCCATTTTTGGAACATATATTAGTCCATAGGTGTCAAATAGCAAATGATTTTGCCACTTCAAGTTATATATATATGTATAACTCTGATGTCCAAATGATGCCCTTTGATGTCCAAATTTCAATGGAATTCACTAATGGCACATACATTTTTGAGTTCCATGTGTTTCCAAACAGTCCACCGTTGTTGTCCTCAAAAGTCCATAGCTTTCTCATTTTTTATTGGATTGTCGATTGGATAGTTGCTATAGGTAGATATTGAAGCTAGGACTCCAATACCATATACATTTGTTGGTATTAATGATCATATTCAAAAATATTGAAGACGGCATCAATTGCAGTCACAGAAAACTGTGCCGGCAACGTCCATTTTGGTCCACTCAACCCTGCATTCACCCTGAGGTCATCCATGATGTCCTCCCCCATGTCACAGATTGGAAACAAGTTCAGGGAAGTTCATTGGACAATTTCCTGGCAATAGACATGGCTTTGGACACTGTAGCCTCTAACTCAGATTTATCCATTAGGGTCACGACTTGTGGATTGAGATGCAGATCCTTGAGAATCTCTTCTACTCTCTTCCGCCATAACTTAGTATGTTTGACAGGACGATCCTGTTTCCAAGATATAAAGTTGATTAACTTAGGATATCTAATGTTGGACATATGTTGCAGTTGACCCCACTATCTGACCTTGAATTCATCTCGTCTGGAGTTTAGAGAAGGGATACCAAACCCGAACAGCCACATTGGCTGTTTTGGAGCAAGCTGACATGCACTCCTTAAGCACCCCCATTTGAATGGATTCTAGGGACTTAAAAGTTAGCATGGTTGGAGTTATCAACCCATATTGTAGATGCGTACTCCAAAGTAGGTCTAATAACATGACAAACCATGGTTTTCTTGACCTCAGAGTTGATCCCTCTACAGTGAAAAAATTTAGTGGGACGCAGTGCTTTGCGCTTGCCAGTTTGAACAACTTTCTGAACATGTGCATCCCAATTTCAGTTGGAGGAAAACTCAACACCGATGAATGTATAGGAAGGGCGGATTGGGATCTCTTGGCTTTCCCACTGCCACTTGAGATCACCTCCTCCCTCTCCTCGAATGCCACCATAGCACATTTACTGACATTAGTCTCTAGCCCCGAAAGGTCAAAGTATCTCTTCGCGCAATCAATCAACTCCGGGATATTGGAAGGAGTCTTTCCTTTTAGAGTACAGCAGGAATAGGGTGCCATAGTGCCATATCATCGTCCCTACGTCATCGTCATCTACACCATCACCGTCATTTATATTAACCCTAGTTACCTTAATAATCCTAGTTTTTTTTAATCCTAGTCTTTTAACCCTAATAACCCTAGTTTTTCCAATATACGATAGATTGGTGGTAAGAGAATGCCCAGCAATGGCTCACTAAACTGCCACTCTATCAGTATGTTAGTGAGGCGGATGGTGAGGCAGACAAAGTAGATAGAGCGTGGGGCGGCAAGAGCCCCAGCAGCAAACCCCCATAACCATAGTATAGTAATTGGTGCAGGCTCAGGTGACCATGGCCCTGCCGCCTGCCCTGCCACTCGTCATAATGTGTGAGGCTGAGTGATAGGTTGGGGGGTGGGGGGGGAATGCTACACACCAAATGGGCCTAAGAGAGCCCCGGAGTGGGACGAAACTTGGTGAGACTCACCATTTTGAAACGCCAGATTGTGCTGTGCTGCTGGGGATGCGCGATCTCGGCGGCAACGTTATTTTGATGATAGCGCGCCAAATAGAGCGCCTGCTGGGCATGTTCTAAGGCCAAGATAATAGTATGGCGGTAAGAGGATATTGCTACTAAGGTTATGGGCTCCATTTCTTGTTCATGGTAGGTGTTGATTTAGAGTAACTCCATGCAGGTAGTTTGTGGTTATTTGCATGGAGGTAGTTCAGCCTGTTTCCACAACTACCTTCATGCAGGAAATCATGCATGGAGAGAGTTGTAAATTTCCTAAGCCAAAAAAATCTAAATCCTTGCCCATGCCTCCGTTAATGAGGTGGTGGGCCCCACCGCGTGACCAGCATCGTTAGGCCGAGAAAACATAGGGTTTTAGCTGAGATCCAAAGTTTGCCCCCGATTCTCCTCTCAACAAGCATCCCCTCTCCAGCAAAAGCCATCCCTGTCCACCCCCTCTCTTGTCTAACCAGGGTTAGGTTTTGGGCAGCCTGGATCCACTGAAAATGAGTGGACATATTTATTGCTAAGAAATTACCAAAAAACTTAAGAACGAGTGTCTTGGAAGTCTGTATTTCATATTAAGCAAGGAAACATAACCTTGTGCGAGACCATACGGTTTTACCCGGAGGTATCATACCCCAGATCCGATAGGGAAAGCTGAGCTAGCTAAGACTGAGAGAGAGTCCCCAATAGAGTTAGGCAGCTGATGACTCAAGCCTTTAAATGTAAGATCCACCAATCCTACCTAATGATGAAGGAAGGAAAACTAGCAAGACAAGCAGGCGAAAGACCCACATCACAAGAGAGATCAACCAGAGCCTGAACGGTTGATGCAGCCTAGCAACTGGAAAAACAGAAGATAGAAGAAAACAAGAACAGAGCATCGAAGCTAATAAACCACAATGACCCTCTAAGCGTACTCCCTTCGCAGCCCAAAGGCAGCCCTACAGAGAGGCCCTCTACGTTTACGCTAGAAGTTCAATGGGCCTTGCTTTTCGAATTCCGGTTCTTACCTCAGTTCATGTCATCTTCACCATCCATCACAGAAATGACCTGACTAGGCGAGACTCCAGAAATTGGGGAGGCCACCGTCCCCGTTCCTGCAACAATTAACGCCAGTCCAGCCCGAGATTTATCGAATTTTTCCACTCATCTCATCTGAGAGCATCTGTGTAAAGCTGCAGTCCAAACAACCCAGAGATCGCAAATAAATGTTTGCAGAATCCCAGGAACAGAGGAGAGGAGATTTGAATAACTCGGATCACACCTGGCCTTCTATAAATGCCACAAGATCAAGGACCTTAAGTCCTGTCCACACTGGACAGGTCAAATTTTCCCAGCTTCAATGGTGTGGAGATGAACACGATATCATAACCCAACGACTTTCCAGGCTGAATACAGTTTAGATAATTTGGACCAACGCCACCTGAGAAAAAGTGCAATGGAAGAAACAGTGTTCAATTGTTTCTCTTGAGTTCTGACAGGCCCCTTCATGACCGTGAGCCAAGGAATAAGTAACCTCTTTCAATTAAAGAGTAGCCTTACCATGAGGCGCCGAGCACAAGACTGTGGGGAGAAATAATTTAAGCCCGAACAACAGCAGGATTTGATCCTAGAGTCACCTGGGAGGCACTCAGGGCTCTACCCAACCGAGGCACAATGGTAGGTTTCCCTATCAACAACGTAGAAGTGACTACCACGCAAGTTAGTAGCTGAGTGCGTGCGGTAATGGTATCTCCCTTGGCCGTCTTGTGCTTGGCGAGGTTACTTTGAAAGAGGTTGTATTTTACTCGTTGTAAATACGGGGCCTGATTAGTGAGCAGGTGTGTCCCTCATAACAAATACAGACAGAGAAAAGATACCATGCCTGGAGGAGTACAAACAATTCCTTTAATTGATTGGTGATCTAATGAGAATGGTCTTTCAACTTCAAAATGTAGCAAAACGTACTGTCCCAAAATTCCACATTTTGTTGTAGTGGCAGTAGTGTTTCCATTTAACAGATTCAGTGGCGAAATGGAGGTGCCAGAAGAAGGAGGTCTTGAAGCTACTAAGCTCCTATCTCGTTGAAAAGGAGGTCTTCGGGTGCAAATTTGCGTCAACAGCATAGTGTGAACAATGCATACAGTTCCTCACTACCTAAGTGTATCTGGCAGTATGCCTGCACTGTCTAGTGGTGGCCAGGATCGCTGACTCGTCCACTATCTCATTACTTAGCCGCTCAGTTCATTGGAATCCAGTTGCATAACAGTCGTAGAACCATCGGCATAAATGCAGCTTGGGGCAATAAATGACCACCAATTCATCTGAAGCAAAGGTGCAAAAGCCTTTGCACACCTAACATGCAGCTCTGGGCATTAAATGACCACCATCTGAAGCGCCAGTACATGGAAGTCCTAGAAGCATTGACATGCATGCAACTTATGACAAATGGATGGCTACCATGGCGCTTGCATTTCTGCTTTTGTCTTTTGTTCACAATCTTCTTATTCAGTGGAGGAGCTCACTCCATTCCAAGGATCTTTTTCTTCTGTAATGTTTCCATGGACCTGTTGCGGAAGCTCAAAAGCATGCCGTACTGAGATACTAACGTAGACAGCTCAATGATGAGCAAACTCACACCTCATATATGGTGGATCAACGAAAATCCTCTCACTAAACAAAAATGGATCATGTTGTCTGAGAGGATAGTCAGCCACAACAACATGATAAATTACCAACTGAACAAGGCTGAGCGATTACCATTCGCTATGGTCCGCTGGGACCACTTCTCTAGCATCACAAACCAAGAGAGGGGAACATCTAGACAACGGATCAAACAAGCTTTGTCTAGTTTTGGCTCTTAGTCTCTTGTCAGATTTTTATTTTTATTTTTTTGGCACAAGTGAAGGCAAGTTTACTTCACTCCGAAGAAGAGTACAAAGCAACCCCCAGCCAGGAGATAAAGGGGCTTCACCCCAAGCCCAGCAGGGGCGTGGAGATCAAACTAGTGTGATTGTCTATATTGGTGTTATATAAGCTGGTTATCTCAACAAAACCATTGGTAAGTTTCCCTCTTGATTCGCCAAATGAACCGTGATTTATGAACGCAAGATGAACGTAGGGAATCACAAAGAAACTACCTGCCGTGAGAGAACTATGGTTTCCAGCTCTTGCATTGTGACTGCTGGTGGCCCGGACCTGAACTGAACGCCCTGCTTTTGATCGCCCAATATATAATCACCATTTTATAGCAGTATACGAATTCTCTACACATGATTTTCATATTATTTCTCTACTTCCGTTCATTCATGCCCAGACAATGATTATGGTATCGAGGAAAGATGGAAGAGATGTCTGTCAGAGGCAACATATGCTTGGCGGTTGTCGACCCTCCATCAAATCTTCTTTGAAACCATAAAGACTGGGAATATTCATCCCATTGATTGCCGCATTATATGGCCTTTAACCCTATACCCACGCAATTGCAGCTACACACATTCCAGCTCCCAATGAACTTCATCACATAAATAATGAATCTGATCCCGACGAATTAACTCAGAATCTGCGTTGCGCGGATACTGGATACATACCACGAAACTCCACAAACCTTGGAAAGTATCTCTTGGCTTGCGCTCGAGGAGATTGATGGAAGGTGGGGTCAGCCATATTGCCATGCACGCAGTATGCACGCCGCTGTTTTTCTTTGTTTGGCACCAACGGCATGAATTATCCGCTCTCTCAAGTTGCGCACTACAATCATTGTCTAGACGTTCAAACAAACGCACCGCAAGAATAATATAATACCGCCACAGCTGATTCAGTTAGATCAGGCAGGAGTGCCGCCTACCTAGCATCGGCGGTATCGTATTTATGATTCCAGCGTCCGAGTATGTGAATTCACATACGATAGCTGGCGGTTAGGGCTGGGCTGGATGGATGCATGCTGGTAGGAATTTTTCAATGTGTCACATTCATCCATCCTCATGCTTTCGTTCTCAATAATAATAGCAATGTTCCCTTTTCAAAGAGGTTAGTTTCTTCTCTCATTTGTGAGCGGGTGTTTCCCTTTAAAAAGACAAAGAACACCTTGTGGGTGCCATAAAGCAATTACAAAGAGAAGGCCTGCCGTCTACCGTCTGCTGCCATAGGAGGTGGAGAGTGTTGAGAAGTGCAAGCTTAATCCTAGAATCCCAGTGTAAGACTAGGGAGCATGACTGAGCACAACACCCGAATCGGTGCCTTGACAGGGTGTCCTTTGACCTCATTTTCCTCATTGACTTCAACACGATGTAGAGTCTCTCTCTAGAAGAGAGCCAACAAATTAGCGGGATTTAAACCTAGCATCATCTGGGTGGGCGGTAAGTGCACCGACCGATGGTATTATTCTTTGCTTCTAAACGACTCTGAGGGCTTTGTAAACTCTTTTCAAAAAGATCCCAAACGGAAAAAAGAGAAAATACTTACACCAAACACCTTGAGTCACCTGGGTGGCAGTGGGTGCACTATCCACCGACGGTGGTATATTTCCTTTCAAAAAAAAAAAAAAAAGGGGACGGAGACCCTTTTAATCAAATTAGATTTTAAAAAGGTTCACAAAAAGGTAGAAAAAATAACCACCAGGGAGGCCGTAAGGCTAACAGAGGGGAATCTTCCAGGGGAACCATAGCCTACAAGCTATCTGAAGAGGTGAGAAAACCCAGAGAGAAGACAGATGTTGTAACGAGATGAGAAGAGGGGAGAAGAGTGCCAAGGAGAATGCTGATAAGCAGCAAAATTATCCAAAGCCTAGAGTGAAGAGGGACGAGAATGCCACATTGTAAGTACCCTGACTGGAAACAGGAACCAGGCTGCAGATAATGGCAGCTGCTACGTACTTTTCTAATAACCGATTCTCAGGGCTTCGTAAACCTTTTTCAAAAATTTCTCAAAAGGAAAAAGAAAAAAGAAAAATGGACACTCCCCAAAGGGAAGGGGGAGAACCCCTACAAAGTAACAGGATTTTGTGCCCACAATCACCTGGGTGGCAGTAAGTACACTTTCCACTGACTGGTGGTATTTTATCCTTTGCTTCTAACCGACTCTCAGGGCTTCGTTATCTTTCTTCAAAAAGTTTTCAAAAAAATATGGACGCTGCCCCCTTCAATTCTCCCAAGACACCCAAATTTTTTTCGGGAAAAAATCATACCTGCTAGCTATGGGAACATCGGCCCAAAGTCTAAGCCCACTTGAATTTTGAATTTGAATTTTGAGCCTCTCCATCATAAACTATATCTTCTGGGGAAGGCATCTTCCGTGCTCCTTTCTAGCATATCAGTTCCATTCTTCTAGCTGAACGTCTTGCTTGTTCGGATTAAAGCTTGCGATCTCTGGGCCTCCTATAGCAGCCAGACAGTAAGCCTTCTCTTTGTAATTGCTTTACTGCACCCTCAAGGTTACTTTCTTTGCTTTTAATCAATTCTCGGGGTTCGTTACGTTTTCAGAAAGAACAAAAGAAAAAAACTTTGGCTGCCCTCAAACCTGGTTCAATTGGCATACCAAAAAAGTAAAACTAAGAAAAAAAAGATAATCATACCGCAGGCTTCTACCCCTAGTTATGTGCCAAAGAGCGCGACCCCAGAAAGCTGCGAGCGTGGCAGAATGGAGGGGCTGGGCAGGGCGTGGGGCTGCGAACCCATAAACAGGGTGGCAGGGGCCTGACTCGTCGTCGCGCACACGAGAGCATCTCGCAGCCCCCAACGGGTCGCGCGGCGCACACCCGGCCGCGTCGCCTCTATGTAGGATGCTCCAGTCAAATGCCCACCATGCAGCAGCGCCCCCGCAGCTTCGCCCTCTCTTTTCGGTGGTATGTCAATATGCTGGACACCGACTCGGCTTTCTTCTCGCGCGCATCGCTGGCTGGGGAGGATTGGCGTGGCGGTGGGACAATCTTCTTGTTCACATCCTTTGCACTGCTTTTTACATGCACGTCCTTCGTCGAGAGTACGTGACAATATTAAACTATGTTTAATGTTTGGGATGGCGTTGTGCGACGTCCTTCTCACGAACGCGGGAGGTGAGCACGCCTGCCAGCAACTGTCTTATCTAACTACCTTAAAGCTGACACGATTGTTTGCTAATCGGTGAGGCGTAGTGTGAGAATTGAGAGCATATTCATGGTTTGACTGGCTAGCGGCATCGTCGAAATCATTGACTTTGAATACTTCCAGCTCCTTCATTTTTATTGTACTCCATCCTTCTTCTTATTTCCGTATTTAGTACCTCAACCGAACCTTTCACAACTGGCTTTTGGTAAGCTCTTGGTAAGTACCTAGCATGACAAATACGATTAGTTCTATTCACAAGGTGTGGGCCAAGCATTGGAGGGTCAGTCACGTGACATGGCCATGGCATACATGGCACCAGTGTATTGGAGCTTACCTAGTCAAACATATTTTATATGCCTTGTCAAATACTGCGATTTGATTCTTGTCAACCAAGGCTCTTCCAAGAAAGCCCCCCCAAGTAACTTAGAAGGAGACAAAATTCGAAAGAAAGAAACAAAGTTTAAGAATGACGGTGATAGTTATTATTAAACATCCATAGGAGTACAATTAATGGGTATTCTGAAGAATGATGTCAGATGAAGATTCAGTGAAAGACTCAAAATATTATGGTCATGTCCTTATCCTGATCCTTCAGTATAATATAACAACCCGTACACAATCAGACTGCAAGTGGCACCCTGAAGGACACATCCAGGATGCTTTAGTAAATTACGTATGTTAGTCCAATGGACCCTCAACTTATGGAGTTCGTGGTTAGTACGTTAGTACCCCAAACCGACCATTGGAAGCTATGGACCATGACTGGCCCCATAGTAAGTCTGAATTCTAAACAACACAACGGCCTCTTGAGACCCACAGAAGGCAGATTGGAAATAACCAATAAGCTAGCAGCACCTGTTGATCCCCCTTTAGACTGGGGGGTACCCCACTCATAAAGGATCTGACAGCAGCGGGTACCCCAAAATTCCTCAAGTGAGCTTTGCCGATGCGTGGAGCTTGCGCAATCGTAGCGGGCAGAATGCTTCCCCGTGGTGCCATTGCCATGTCCTAGAAATCTTAAGAAATTTTTTATGGTGTCAATAAACTATACCTGCAATATACCTCTTTAGTCTATGAGGAGAAAGTGATGATCCCTCATGGACTCCTCGGTCTCTTTTACTTATATATATATATATATAATTTCCAGCGCCACTTCTAAATGTATTCCGAAGGGCTCCACTCCCCCTTTTGAATTTTTTTAAATTGTTTAAAAAAAAAAGGAGAAAGTACCCACCTGACTGCACAGTGGGGTACCCAAACACAGTCATACAAAAATGTCAGTATGTGGTTGGGTTTTAGTTGTGGTGTTTCTAGTCTAAAGAGGGCCTGAGAGAGGCACAGGTATGGTTATGAGGAAGAGACTGGCGCGGCGATAAAAGCTGGGAGCAGCATCATCATAGAGGGATGGGAGGGCGACAACCAGCAGCGCCGCCGCCATGCGTGATAAAGCATAGCGTACTATTGATAGAGCAGCGTGCTATAATAGGCAGACGAGCATGGGCCCGCGTCCCTTGTCACCACGCGCGCTTTGCCGCACTCTCCACCGTCTTGTGCACTTGCCAACTTGCTCCACGATACCTAGCTACTACAATCATCATGTATGTTACGCTGCCTACATATACCGATGCTTCCATTTCATCCTAGTAGTAGTCCACATGGCCATTATGTATCGACATGTGCTAGGAAGCGACACTTTCCTAAATGCAGAGTAGGTATGCAGAGGAGGGGAGGATTAACGTTCACCGATCGTGGGAAGGGATCATGAATGAGCACACCGCAATCGTATACCATGCTCAGAATGAATATCACTTGTCAGATTTCTGCTCGACGTCATGTACTAGGTCATTGAATGTCTTGGATAATCCTGACAAGCCAGGTTTATCTCCGTCCCAAATGATCCTAATTGATTGTAATATTTTCTTAGTTTCCTCCATAGAGGTTTTGGGCAAACCATTGGCCAAACGGAACGAGGGAATCCGAACGGGATCTGAACATGAGGTGACTGCCCACAACGCACGGATTCTGCGAGTTGTTGCATTAGTTCCATGGAATGCGATATGACCGAATGAGGGAATGAGGCATCATTAACTTATTGTTGTAGTTTCGCGGTTTCTCTTTCTTTGGGACACGTTTTCTCATGTACATGTTCTGGTTTTCTACAATAATAAAACCCTTCAGATTCACCATCGTCAATCTTTCCAGTCAAGGTTTACCAGAAACTTGCACGTCAACTTTTCTAGGGACTTGGCCGGCCCCACCCCCCACATGAAACGTAAATCATCCCCAAAAAACGTATCTGCTAATTTCCAGCTTGAACACGAGTAGCCTTCCTATTAGTGGACATGCATACCGGTCTGTGACAGGCCCTCCACCATCCTTCGCAAATCATATCTTACATGTGAGCCAAACAACTTGATTGCCAAACCTGGCACCCGTTCTTCAGTGGGACCTCAACTGGCTGCAACAAATAAGGGCTGAGTTGCTCCAAAACACGATGAGCGTCTTCCAGATTTTGGCAAGATTTGAAGCTCTTTGCCTCACCTACCATAACCTCGATGGCGATGCAATAATTCATTCCTCAAGGAGAGTTTACACCTCAGAATACGCAAAGAGGATACTTTGAGATTTTCTTTAATGGGTTGTTTACATTTACTCCTTCGAGCAATTTCAACACCATGATCAAAGACCCCAGTATAGAATTTGAAAACCAGCAAGAAAATCCGAGTTTGGTGGATCCAGCTTTTTCTCCTACATGCAACCCCACAAAATCAGTTCATGTAGCCCAGAGTATAACTGTTACCTGGCTGATTCGAGGTTTGAATGTTGGATTCCTTCTTGAAAGAGAGAATTCTTAATCCCGCAACCCAAATTAGCAAGAACCAAATAGCCAAAAGGAAAAGTCGCAAACAGAAGGCAATGTGAACGAGGCGCGGTGCTGAGGTGGGGTTACCGGCTGCGGTCGGCGCGGACTTTCAAGAGGTTGGGCGCCGTAACCGGCAAGTGCTATATATGACCGGTGTTAACCCGTATCCAGGAATGCTGGTTCTTGCTGCTAATTGGGCTGTGAGGATCTTGCTTTCTACCTCCTCTGTCGCTCTCCGCTAGGACTGTCTCCACCACAGATTGTGGACCTAAGCACTGTTCAATTGCACTTGATGATTGTGGTCAGGCCTGCAAAGGCAGCGCCTTTGCTATCTGGTGGCTGGGCACCTGGTGATGGTGTCTGTAAGATGCTGCCTTGTGTGTGTGTTGAGGATTTGCAAAGATATGCACACCGTCTCTGTGACTCGCTTCTCAAGACTGATGTAGATTGTGGACCAAAAAGCACTGTTCAATTACACTTGGTGATTATGTGGAGTGTGTTGATTATGGGGTGATCGGATGTGTGTCTGTGGGTATAGGATTTGCGAGATATGCATGCAAGCCGGGTTTCGAAGAGAGAGAGCACAGCCCCAACTTGCAGGCCATGGTCACTGGAAGATTTCTAGGACATGGAGTGGTGGTGGGCTATGCTCTCTCTCTTCTAGTCCCGACTTCGCTGTGCCATAGGTGCTCTCTCTTCTAGTAGGTACCACTTCGCTTCGCTGTGCCATCCACACCGAAAGTTTGGAGACGAACCTAACGAAGGCCGCGGGGCCATCATTATCTTCCAGAGGCTGCCACCGCGGTAAAAAATTGAGATCAGTGAAGATATCGAACGATAAGCAGATAACCAGGCCGACGAGACAACAGCCGGGAAAGCACTGCAGTTTGGTCTCTTTTCGACGCCTATCGCAAAAAAAAAAAGGTGGACTCCTTCCGAGCATAAATTATGGTGTCTCTTCACCTACGAAGGGCTACTGCCTTCCTTTTGAAAGGTGGGACACCTTTCATGCTAATCCTGTAACGGTTGATGGCATTGAATAGGAACTTACTGGTGCACAAGAATCTTGCCGCCTATGATCAGGGACCACCAGTTTGAAATTATCTTCAATCGTGTGCACACTTGCTGGAAAGCCAACATCTTAGAGGCTTTGGTGGTTTCTCTCTCTTGTAAGGTGCTGCTCAGTAAACCGTATCACTTTCCGTGGGAGCTCATGCTCAAGGCTTTGTACGAGGAGGGAAAGGATGCCGTGAACTAGGTTAGAATAGGTTAGAAATGTCAGGGAGACACTTTTGACTTCATACGTCCTATCTCAGTCCACAGAGTTTTCAGAACTGGATTTGCTGTCAGACGGATGCCAGTTGCTCCAGCCGCTTGGGACTCTCAAGGACTTCGCAAGTACTCATTTCTTGAGCTCACTTGAGGTTTGATTCACGTCTCCTCGCCTAAGATTCTCCTTCTCATTATAGATAAATGAGAACATCCTTGATCCCTGACGTCTAGCTTTTTCAAAAGTATCTGCCATCTTGTTGTACACTGTTTAATTTGTGATTGACCAGGAGGAGAGACAATGTAATGATTCACTACCAACTCATAGGATTAGTGTTCTCATGCTTTCAGTGAATTAATGTCCTTGATTTCCCGGTGGTTCTTTATTTCCAGCAGCCCGACGTGGTTGGCACATGTTGAAGGATTGAACCCAAGATCAGCCTGGTTATGCACAGGCAAGGGCACAGACACCCCAACCTCTGGGCTTCCTGCTCAAAAAAACTCGTGTCATCTGACCCTCATTCAATCCTTGCGATAGCATTTTAACAGTAGAACTGAGAACAGTGCGATTCCGCTTACTGACCGAAATTTTTCCAAGTCATTGGCCTTGGCCATTCTCCATCGTCAATAAATCTCAATCCACATTCCTCTCGCACAGTGGCTTTGTGAATCGAAGAGTAGACTGATCGTGGCTTACACCGCCCACTGTGATCACCTACCTTGGGCTAGGATCACATGTACAGAAGTTTAGTGACGTCCTCAGCCGATGCCTGTCCAGCAGGTAGACATTGTATATGGTCCTTGAGGAGAGGTTGCTTGTGCAGTAAGGGTGGGATGTCTCATATTGTATGATGTTGCGGCTTCGTGAGTAGAACTGGCTTAAATGCAGTCAGGTTGGGGAATTGTTGAGGTTGGCAGTCTGGATATTCAGATATGAATAACTCCATGCTGTTTAAATCCTTGCAAGCGTCATGTCTTTCGTGGGACTCTCCAGTAGAAGTGGAATGCTTGAAAGCCTCATTATTCTTCATCTCAGAACTTCCTTCCTAACCAGTCTTGCCTGCAAAGTTGATAAATGCAGATATGAATGACTGCAAGCTGGTGTAACTCTTTGCAAGAGTATGTCTTTTCCCAGGGCTCTCTGCAGGTCCGTCAGACTGCCTAAAAACCTCATCCATCTCTTTGTTTGTGAAATAGTTGAGTTGTGTGAGTTGTGAGTTAGGTGTGTGAGTTGATGCAAAGGTAATACACACACACATTTGACTGACAAATTTAAACATGAGATATAATGAGGAAGGGTAGACTCGGTTCTCTTCTTGGGGCGTTAAGTTGTCAGTGTTAGCTAAACTGTCAATTGCTCCAGGTGTGAATTGCTACTTACCACCTAGTTGCTTATATATCCTCAGGCTTCTGATTGTGAATTTGACCTTGACTGAAAGTGGTGGAATGGGTAGGTGGTTTCACTGCTCCCACTTCTTTGGATTATAGGAGCCTCTGATTGAGTTCATGCCAAAAGAGTCCCTTGTCAATAATGGAGAGTATACATTCAGACGAACTGGTTTGCAATGCCAGGACTCCAGCCTTCTCAATCGATGTCAGCTGCTTTGGATATCTTTTGGAATTTTTTCTTGGAATTTTCTCTTGATCCAGGATTATGGATAGGATGAGAGTTCTCTTGCTTCCAATGAAATAATGTTCTGTGCATTCCCGGTGGTTCTTTGTTTCCAGCAGATAGACTGTACATGTCAACCACAGATCAAAAGCTCGGATTTTTTCCACAACTACATACTCGAGTTCTCTCCAGATCCTGATCCGCCTGCATTCAGGGTGTTTGGCCATTGCCCACGCTATGGCAGAGCTATTTAAGCAGACAGTGCTCCAAGAAAAGGTTTGCACTCCACGCTGCAAACAATCCTGTTCGGATTTCTAGAGCTCTATAGCTATCTGCAGCCAGTTTGATTGTGCAAATGAGTTTTATGGGTTTGACAGCCAACAATATTGTACATACACTTCATGTCATAACAAAGGGATAGTAGTCGTAACTAAAACAAGTCTTTGTTATGACATGAAGTGTATGTATCAATGAACCACTCGGAAATGAAGCTATCATTCAAAAACAGAACTATCATCAAAATGTCTTCATGCAATTTTTTGGTTTGTTGGATATGGGATGCAAGGAAAGTAATGGGGATTATCCTGCACATGATAAAGTGAATGGTTGAGGTTTAAGTCAATTCGAATGGAACGGTCAGATTTGCTTGTGTATCAGCATGATTGTTCCAAATGCCATGGATGTGAATGTAGTGATAGCCACCAAAGAATTTCACATTAGCAGCTGTCACTGCATATCATACACTGCAATTGTCATCACTTTTTGGTAGGCATACTCTTAAACATGGCAAGTCCATTTTTCCATGTTGAGCTCTCTATATATTTGGATCAAATGAATGCTTTGATAATATCTTGTAGCTCAAATGTGCAAGTCGGTATACTTCACTTAGGATAGTATTTTAACTTCTTTTTAATTATGGCTCGTTGAAAATGAATCTGTTCCTCCAATAAAAACCTTTAAAAAAATTAAACAAATTGTTGAAAATATCTACCGTGGGTGATGGCGGTCAGGTACATTTGGAAAAATCATAAATAAGGTTCGATCACTGTAAACGGGACAATGTTTGGACAACTAAGACATACATAGGACAAAACTGGCATATGCATCAGGGGCTGTGACATTTTCAACTGAAGCCTGCATTGTATACAACAGATATGCCCACCATTTCCATGTCAGCAAACTTGTGGAAAGAATGTCAGCAGTGCTCTCTCCTACAACGTTTTAAGAGGATGTTGTTACCTATCAAGTGTGATGCCCCAAACTTTCCTCATCACTGGTTTACCTTCTTCATCCAAAGCGGCGATACTCATTCGTAGTATAAATTTTTGGCTTAAAATACCATCGAACCCTACAAAGATATCATAGCCAGGGTTAGTTATGGCTTGTGGCTGCATCATAGCCGTTCAACAGATCTAGTGTTTTGATGTGGCGCCGCGAGCTCGCCCTGACACGCCTCGCCACGCATCATGAAGGCATGCAGCTAGGGTTTGTATAAAGTGGCGGCCTGACCTTGTGTCAGGCAGCTGATGTACTCTGGTGTATGTAGATGTGGAAAGCTGTCTGAATGCGATACGTGTGTATGATTTTTTGTCAGTTCGCTCGTTGAGATCCTCTTCTCGCGTGCATGCATGCTCCTTTTGTTCTCCCCCCGTTGTTTTGAAGAGCACTTGAGAAGATAGACAGATATTCGTCCTGCTTCTTTTATGGTGGAGGCGCGCCGGGTGTTTTCCTTGATCATTTAAACGGCGTGCTTAGGTTAAGATTAAGAGCTCCTCGGTGTCTTATAAAGATGGCGGCAGCCCGCCACCCTGCAGTGTATTTGCTTAGTGTTGAGTTCTCTCGCTTGCTCGTTAATCTTGCTTATGTTTCAAACTATGGCGTCTCATGTGTCGATTACTAGAAGTGTTGTTAATCGTGAAGGCGAGCGCTTGCATGTAGAGCTTGATCTGGTCGTTTCACTTTCTGCTTCATCTGCTACAATTCTGACTCTCACGACATCACCAAGGTGATCTCCTGTTCGACCTGGCCTTGAATTAAGGACGATCGTGGTGTTGCGGGCTGCTGTAGCGGATTGCTACCCATCCCTACTCGCCGACTTTGGCTTAATCAGAACTCTTGTTGGTATTCGTTGCTTCCAGGTTATCCCTCTACTATTCCTATATCTTGACATAGTTTAATCAGAACAAAATATTTTGTTCGTGTTTGGACTCGTTGCTTCCTGTTGTATGGTAAGAAACACTGTTAATACTTGGCTGAGGTCTAGGAGGCAACGTGTTGCGATGGATGCTCCCGATCTAGCCATAACGGAATCAGCCCCTGTCGAGGTCAGAGAGTCGGGTCTTCCATCACCTACAGGTAATTTGAGTGACAATCCGCGAATGCAACATGGGATGGTAAGTCTAGATGAGGGATCGCCTCTACCAGAGGCCAGTCTCTATACTGATTTGTCTTGTGAAGATGGTATTGTTTCCCAAGAATTAGATGATGTTCAGGTGACGCCCGCTGGTCTCACAAAGATAGTGCAATTTGAAGTTCCAGGGGTCACTATGTCGCCTGGCAATGGGCATGTGGTGCCAAGTGTAGCTGGTACTGGTAATTTTGTCACTAACGAGGGCCTGTCCGCAGCTGCTAATCAGCTAGCCTCTACTCGACATATGGCCATGATGTCTGGTCTGTCTCAAGTTACAGGAGCCAGTCCTTTGGGTGGTATTTCCAGGCATGCCATCCATCCCCCTTCTTTAGACCCGATTGCTAGTGGTGTATGCAATGCAAATGTGCAAGTCTCAGTGGGAAGGGCTAATGTGAGCGGTATGCCAGCCCCGTCAAATGCTCGTGTCAACGTAGCAACTGCTGCTGGTTTATCTGTTTCTATGGTGCATGTTCCTAATCCCGCTCTTGGGGGAGGAATTGGTGTGTCTGTGACTTCTGGATTGCCTGTTGGCATGAATACTGCTTGTTCTAGCTCTAGTGTAGGCGGTCAGTCAGTCCAGCAATTGGGAAGGCCACCCATTCCCACCATGAGTGGAGTGGCTCCAAACCAAGCAGCCATGGTCAGTCAAGCTGTTCAGTCAAGGCTTGTGTTTCATGCACCCCGAGTGGGCGTGACAACATTACCACCTAGCCTGCCATCTTTGTCATTTCAAGGTCCCTCTAATGTCATGAGTAACAACCATGTCCCGGTTACTAGTGGGGTCCATGCTATGAATATAACCACCAATCAGACTCAGGCTATTGCCCATTGTTGCCCGGCCCATGGATCTGCTCAGCCTGGTCACATGAATCATAGTCTGCCCTGTCATTTGCTTCCTCAGCTCACTACCCAGCCCTATCCAGAATACACAATGGGAGAAGACTTTGATAGATATCTCCAGATGTTTGAAGTGATTGCCTGAGAATTTTAAAATGGCAATTTTTAGAATGAGCATGACTTGTTGCATGCAGCTGTCATGGATGACCCCCATCTCACTTGGGCATCCCTTGTGGAATGGGCTAAAACCCTGTTCAAACCACCTAAAAGACCCTTGGACTGCTTCACCAAGGTGAGCTCCGGGACTTACCAGCCAGGAGAGTCCTTGTGGAAGTATTACATGGATCTAAAATTTGTTGCTGCAGAAAATATCATTGATCTAGCAGAACGTGATCGTATGGTGAAGACCTACTTTCTCCTTGGCTTGCCCCATGGTATTCAAAATTGGGCCCAACGTCGTCATTTTGTCAATGACAAAACTATGCTAGCTAAAATTAATCTTAAGATGGCAGACTTAGCTGACAGCAAATCAATGCAAACTCGTGTCAAGTTTCAACCTCCAGTGGGCTCCGAGCTTGGCATGGCTGCAACATCTTCACCTTATGTCCCGCCTGCTATGCAATATAAGTCAGATAATTTCACTCTTCAAGGGCTGGCCAACACAGTGGGTAGTCTAAGTGAGTCAGTTGCCACTCAGTTCGCTGCCATGCAAGCTCATCAGCAACGGTGGCAGCCTAGACAGCCACAAGCACAGACAGGTGGTAGCAACAGAGGTCGTACCCAAACTGGTCAGGCCTATGAAGGCAACCGAGCCGCATGCTACATATGTGGGTCTTCTGAACATTGGACCAAGCACTGCCCTGATAGAGCAGGCCTACCAGAGCTACTTAAAAACAAAAAGGCTGTCAGTGGTTCCAACCCTCCTTTAAACTAGACAGACCTCTTGGGAAGGGGGCAAGAGGTCCACCAGTCACCAACCCTTCCTCTCTCATTCATTTGCAAGTTGTGTTGTCTACTAATTTCAAAGCTTTGCATTGTCCTCTAAGCAGGCAGACCTCAGGACAACAGATCAGCCCTCTTATGGCCCAATGCCATATTCACGAGTTGAGTTTCCCTTGTGTAATCGACACGGGTTGCACCATATTTGCTATGCCTCTAAATATTGTGAGAGTTCTTGGTCTTAAGTTATGCCTTGCCTCTGGTGTTGAAGTACTGATTGCGGATGAGTCCAGATATGAGCCTCTAGGTTTGGTCACTGTGCCTATCAGGATTCACAAGAAGGAGATCGTGGATACATGTATAGTCACAATAGGCGATCAATTCTTGTTAGGCCTTGATTGGATGACTGGAGCTGGTGCAACCATCAGTCTGGCCGATTATTCCCTCCGATTTAACATTGAAGAGGGCCATGAGGTCGTTGTTCCATTAAAGGCTGTGAAACTTAGAGCTGGATCTGCCACAGTCAATCTATCCAGAGTTCAGGCAATGGTGAAAGAGGTACAACATAACTCTCACTCCAGCCTCAATTGGAATGATTTTTACAAACTTCAGCCTGATCTACAACTCTTATATTAATGGCATGTTTCTAGTGTTGATGGTAGAACAAAGATGCCTATAGCTATCCCAAAAAATTCTACTCTGATTCGTGCACCCATGAACGTCACCATCCCTGCTATGACCCAGAAAGTGATCAAGTCTGGTCTGGCCTTTTTATGCCCAACTGCTCATTTCCTGGAAGTAGAAGGTTGGCGGAGATTCACTGCTCTCAAGCATTGTTTGGTGGCTACTGGGGTTATAGATAGATGATATAGGTAGGAGGTCAAAGTGTTAATTGCTAATCCGGAGTCCTTTCCTATGACCATTAAGAAAGGGCAGGTCCTGGCTCGTATCACTGCCCTGCCCATTGCTGAAATCCAAGAAGTACAAGTTGGCTTTGGGCTGGAGGCCATTGGCATTCAACACGGCCCTGTGGATGCTATTGCTGCCTTTGCTGCTCTAGCACCACCGCCTCTCCCTGATCTCAGTCCTGAAGGTAAGAAGGCTCTTACCAAAGTGTTGTCTGAACTTACATTAGGAAGTACCCTCTCCCCTGGCGAAAAGAAAAGAGTAGAAATTCTTGTTGCAAAAAATCTCGATATTTTCATCTTGGGATCTACTGATCTGGGGCGTACTCCCATCCTTCAACATGACATTGTCACTGAGGGACCTCCTATTAAACAATTTGCATACCGAGAAAGTATTAAAGAACGTGCCATAGTCCAGGAAGAAGTCCAGAAGATGCTAGATGCTGGTGTAATTAAGCCATCAATCTCTCCTTGGGCCAGTCCCATTGTCCTGGTTGGTAAGAAAGATGGCACTACTCGCTTTTGTGTTGACTTCAGGAAATTGAATGACATCACTAAGAAGGATGCCTACCCTCTACCCAGGATCAATGAAACCTTAGATCAACTGCATGGTGCTACGGTTTTCTCCTCTCTTGATCTTGCATCTGGTTTTTGGCAAGTTCCTCTTACTGAAGCAGCCAAAGAAAATACTTCCTTTGTGTGTCGCATGGGCAAGTACCAATACGAAACCATGCCCTTTGGCTTGTGCAATGCTACCTCTACTTTCCAACGCCTCATGGACATTGTCTTAGGTAATCTTCGCTGGGAATGTGCCTTGATTTATGTTGATGATATCAATGTATACTCAGCCAACTTTGATGCCCACTTGACTGATCTGCAGCATGTTTTCAGCAAATTACGAACTGCAGGACTCAAGGTTAAACCCAAAAAGTGTGAGTTGTTTATGCCTGAGTTACACTTTCTTGGGCATATTCTCTCCAAGGATGGTTTGCTTCCTGATCCTGCCAAGCTTGAGTCTGTTTGGGGCTTTCCGATTCCCAGGGACAAACATTGCATCAAATCCTTCCTTGGTCTGGCCTCCTATTACAGGCGCTTCATAAAGAACTTTGCACAACTTTCTCACCCTCTGACCAAGGTATTGTGCAAGGATGCCAGGTTTGAATGGAGCTTCTCCCAGCAAGCAGCCTTTGACACTCTTCGCAAAGCCTTATGTTCAGCTCCCATCCTGATGTTTCCCAACTTTGAATTACCTTTTCTGCTTCAGACTGATGCATCCGATGTTGTTATTTCTGCCATCTTATGTCAAATAGTAGAAGGTAAAGAGCATGTGATAGCTTATGCATCTCGCCGCCTAGATCGTCATGAAAGGAATTATTCCATATCTGATAAGGATGGTCTGGCCCTGGTCTTTGGTGTGAAGCATTTTAGGCAATATTTACATGGCAGCCGGTTTGTGGTGGAGACTGATCACCTTCCACTCAAGGCTCTTGTCAAGCCCAGGGAACTTCATGGCAGACTTGCTAGATGGGCTATGTTCCTACGAGAATTTAACATGGATATCGTCTATAAGAAAGCAAAGGAAAACACAAATGCTGATGCACTCACGCGGGTTGATCCTCCTGTCAGCAGGCCTATGCTTACCTTGGATGACCTTGTTGCTGCTGATGCAGCCCCTCCTCCTGATCCAGCTCCGCTTCTCAACCTCCTTTGTGCAGATCAGCACCCCTTGACCTTAGATTCGGATGGCATATTGGTTGTTTGGGGCTGGTCTAGCCTTCTTGATGATCTTGGTTGATTTATTCATGTGTTAGCATGTGTGGTGGATTTTATCGCTTAGGGAGAATTTGGATGGTTTGGTGGAAGTTCCTCGTTTTTGTTCCAGCTCTTCTCTTTCCTTGGCCCCGAATTTGTTGTGATTCGGCTGCTGCACTCCGGTGTGACTATTGGCTTGAACTTCAAGGCCTGATTTGGCTGTCCATGAGTAGTAACAAATGAGGTGAAGATCTCCCTGGCTGGAGATCATAGGTGCAGGCACTCCAGACCACCTTCTCTAAAGCTCATTGTCTACCTCTTATGTGCAGTGCAGTCATGGATGATCAGCTACATGTTGCGCTACTCCAGCGATGCCAATCAGGGCGTTCGCCAGCTGGTCTTTCGTCCTTACGCAAGTAAATTCTTTATCATGTGTCTACTCACCGCTTCATGGGTGATAAGCTTTTCAAAAAGCTCACTAGAGGGGGAGTGTCATGCTATTTGGAGGTGCCACCACGGAGCCAGCTGAATGCTTTATTGGAGCGTTTTCATTGTTCCTTGTATGCAGGTCACCTTGGTATCAAGAAGACCGTGGCGGCCCGCATCCAAGAGGTTACTATTGGCTGGGAATTCACCGAGATGTCACGGAGTTCATCTCTAAGTGTGAAGGTTTTCGTGCTAACATTGCTCTCCCTAGGGCCCGGATCTTATATGAGCTACAGCCTTTGCCTGTTACATATGCTTTTGCTCATGCTGGCATTGATTTGGTAGGACCCCTCGCACTCACATCAAAGGGTCGAAGCTATCTTTGTGTAGCTACCGACTACTTGACTAAGTGGGTAGAAGTCAGGCCTTTGCGTACCAAGACTAGTGATGTTATAGCTCAGTTCTTCTTCAATGAGATCCTTATGCGGCATGGGTGTCCTCGAGAGATACTAACGGATCAGGGCAAGGAGTTTTGTAACCAGCTCCTCACGGTGGTGTGCTTCAACTTTGGTGTCAAGCATTCCACCACAGCCCCATACCATCCCCAGACCAATGGCCTTACGGAACGCTTCAACCAAACTCTTTGCCACATGTTGGAGAAGAATGGCGCACTTACCAGGGAGTGGGATACCTTTCTTCCCCTTATTCTCTTTACTTATCGCACTGCCGTGCATGCTAGCACTAAGAAGACTCATTTTGAATTGTTGTATGGTCGCAAGTGTGTTTCTCCTTTGCATTCTACCCCTCTTATTTCTACTGTAGCTGAGCCAGTTGATCTTGAGACTTTTGTTGAGGATCTTCATGCTCGGCATGTGGTATCCATCCATGATGCCAAGACCAACATTGGTAAGGCTCAACTCACCCAAGCCCGTAATTTTAACAAACGTGTCAAGTATTCTAATTTTTTTCAGGTGGGCAAACCGTGTGCATTCGGCTGCAGCATGGTAAGCATGCATGCAAATCTAAGCTTAAGATCGACGGTCCATACTTTATCTATGAGCTCTTACGTGGGCGACGTGCTCTCCTTCTTCCACAGGGCTTCAATGTCCACGTGCATGATGAACCTGTTTCTCTCATGGATCTGGTGCATTCCGAGCTGGACTTTGATCTCACGTGCATCAATGTGGAGGGACGTACGGTGGGATGATGTCTTGATCTTCTTCAGATTGGTTTCTTAGGCGGATTAGTGTTAGCTTGCGGATTTGGCACTTTGCGACTTTTCGGCCTTTCTAGTCTTTTTCTAGCTCTTGATGCATTTGTAGACCTATGATATGTCACCACGTGTACTCCCTGCACGGTTTTCCTAGCCAAAGGTTTTGTCCTCGGCCCAATTTGCAGGTGTCAGGTTTTCCTTTGGTAGGTTTTTCACCCAGCAGTGGAGGGTGATTTTATCCCACACATTTATTATTATTTCTTATATTGTGCTTCGCGGAGCTCAGGATTTTTCGTGGGGGGTAGGCTTCACAGATGTGATGCCCCAAACTTTCCTCATCACAGGTTTATCTTATTCATCCAAAGCGGCGATACTCATTCGTAGTATAAATTTTTGGCTTAAAATACCGTTGAACCGTTACAAAGATATCATAGCCAGGGTTAGTTATGGCTTGTGGCTGCATCGTAGCCGTTCAACAGATCTAGGATTTTGATGTGGCGCCGCGAGCTCAACCTGACACGCCTCGCCACGCGTCAGGAAGGCATGCAGCTAGGGTTTGTATAAAGTGGCGGCCTGACCTTGTGTCAGGCAGCTGATGTACTCTGGTGTATGTAGATGTGGAAAGCTGTCTGAATGCGATACGTGTGTATGATTTTTTGTCAGTTCGCTCGTTGAGATCCTCCTCTCGCGTGCATGCACGCTCCTCTTGTTCTCCCCCCGTTGTTTTGAAGAGCACTTGAGAGGATAGGCAGATATTCGTCCTTATTCTTTTAAGGCTTCACAAAGTCACCTGTTAACGTGATCCATTAAACAAAAAAATCCTCAAAATGGCATATACCCCGGAAAAGCAGCTGTTAACATTGATGGAACAACCTATAACATGTATATTGATGGTTAGCAATACCTTTACATTAAGTTTCAATGAACTTACATCACTAATTGATGATCATTGACATATCTTAAGAGAACCAACTACAATTAGTTTTAGACGAGATTTTGCTCATCGGCAATCAAATGCAAGTTACTTTCATTGGTAGAAGATTAAAGTCTAATATCAAATGTTTTATAATAATTGTTTTGGGTAATTCATGACATTGCTTAAAAACAAATATCAATTACCACCAATTTAAGATTTGTGGGTTTTTAAACAAAAAAAAACAAATGGATTCGACACGTTAAGAATAAGTTTTTGACAACATAAAACTAATGTGGCATCAACAAATTGAAAAAACATTTCAACAAGATCAACATATATATAGTCCGAGTATTCTCCCATTTGTTCTTTTAATTTTAAAAATAAATTTGTTCGAGCTCACAACTAATACACATTTAAAAGAAACAGAATGTCAAATATATATTTCCAAAGCAACTAATTGTAAGACATGAAACTTGCCCAATTTATATCAAATTACCAAATGATCCAAACAAAACAAATGATTTACATACAAAAATAAAATATAACATGTTAATCAAATTATGTGCCACTATATATATATAATGGTCTAGTAAATTGAAAATATTTGAAACGTGTCAAAAATTCTAAAATATATTTAGAATTAATTTGGATATAATTTCAAGACAAATAAGAATTAAACAAGAAACAAGATTTGTCCATTCAAAGTTATATAATATGTGCCATGAAGTCTTGTTTTTGCTCGTGGACTTCAAAAAGAGCATATAGGAAAAAGCATGTACTAACTATAATGTTTTGATTCTTGAAGGAGGATTTGTGCTTTGTGATGGATAAGCTTCCAAGCTTATCCCAGTTTTGTTTTTGTGGGTCAGCATCAGCTCAAACGCCTTGCTGGATAATTCATCATGCGGTTTGCAATGGCTTGGGGTAGCCAACCGTGGAGTACAACAAAAGATATAGTGTATTTAAACCTCGTGTCATTTCATTTCTTGAATCTTTTTTTCTCTCTTATTTCGTCTTTTTATTCACACTTGATATATTTCCTTTTTGTGTCTTTTCGTTTTAGGAGATGTAGTGTAGTGTTCATCCTTGAAACTCGTGAGCATGAGGACCTGAGAGTACCCAATCATGTCCAGGGTTATCATGTGTTATCATGTTGAACATGTCTTGACGCAATCTACACCTTGACAGTTGGTACTCACCAAGAATTTATTTTTGGTCTCTGAAAACTTTTGTCATCAAAGTCCAAGCTAGGAGATTCATTTTGTGCACAGCTGAGTCCAGAATTTCTTCAACTAGTGAACTATCAGTTCTTTTGACCATTCTTTTGACATTTCGAAATTTTTAAATTGAATTTTAGGCTATCTTTCATTGAAAGTTGTATGTACACTTTGAATACAGTCATTTGTGCGTTTGGGTTGTGACATAACACTAATGTCAATTGGTGTATTTGGTTGTTTGTTTTTTTTAATTTCAGGATTAGAGAGAAACTTGAAACATCATTTGGGTTCCATTCTCAGATCCAAACATGGACAAACAGTCTTTTCAGACAGGCTTGGTAAACATTATCGAGACTTCAAAGCTCTATGGCCCCAAATGGAGTGCATTCCGAAGGATGAAGATGGAGCTGATTTTCGTGCAATCATATTATTTTTGCCACAAGGTCCTGACAACCAGTTGGATTACTATATCCTTCAGCATACATGGCAATTCCATGATCCTTAGATTGAGTTCTAGGTAGATTTTTTAAAGCTTTGGGATTGTGTGTCACAAGAATAGTATTGAACATGTGGTTCATGCAGATGTCTTATTAAAAACACGACTTGCAATTGATTTGTTTGAAAGATTTTCTGAGTGTTGTGCATTCTGACTTCAAGGCTCAAGTCAAAGGCATCTTGTTGTGTAATGATTTGGGCATTTGTCAAGTTGGGGCTGGATGATTTCATTTGCATAATGTGATTCAACGTGTACATTGGAATCCTATATGACATGATTTGACGATGTTCATCACTTTTCTGAATCTAATTGTTTCTAAGTCAATATCAGAAGAATTCACTAAAAGTCTGATTGAGATCAAGGTACCGCTCAATATTCTACCCATTTCCTTTTAACTGCTCAAAGTTCATGCACGTCACCAAAAGTTGTCGATGATAATTGCTGAATTGACTTGCTGACCATGGTAGGGCTCAAGATTCTAACATGTCATCAGTCATCTGGATAAATCCACTTTTTCTCTTCTCCAATATCGAAACCATAACCCGATGATATTTTTTCTTTCAGTTTTTGAAGCTCTTCATTGTTGAAATCTTGATATATGAGTGAATTTTCTCTTAAATAAGCTCTCATGACATCCACGAAGCCGTTCCCACCCAATGGTGAACACTCCTCATCAATAGTGATTAAGAGGGTTGCTAGATATGCAGCTACCAAAGCTTCATCATCCAAAAAACTCTTGATCTTGATCAATGGTAAGCTTATCGCATCTGTGGGTTGTCCCTGTCTCAGAGTAGGCGCGGTTCACTTTCCCAGTCAATTCTCATATCACCTCTTTTTCACGTTTGGCAGAAAACCACATATCCATCACTGCTCTCAAATTCCTTGTATTCTGTGCACAATCCAAGTATTCTCTATCTCTTTCACTCACCATCCTCCCCTCAGATTTCAACCTCTCCCTATCCCTATCCACGGTAATCTTCAATCCACTCTCAAGGTGCACAACCATGAATGCTGCCACCTTAGGATCATTGAGGAGTCCATCATCTGTGGGTGTAGTATCCGTGTACAGCTTCCGAACTCTGTCTCTTTCACTCACCATCCTAGATTTCAACCTCTCTATAACCCTATCCACGACAAATATTCAATCCACTCTCAAGGTGCATAGCCATGAATGCTGTCACCTTAGAATCATTGAGGAGTCCATCATCTATGGGTATAGCATTCGTGTACAGCTTCCGAACACCGCTCTGGTGCTCTCCGAGTTTGGCATGCTTCTTGGCAACAAAAGAAATTTTGAATTAACTACCTGCAACAGCATGAAACTTTTTTGGTGTCCCTTTACTGACGATATCCACTATCGCTACAGATCGTTTCATCACATCAGCAATAGCATCCAGCAATCCCACAATCCAGCCAAGCCTTGAGTTCTTCACAGGAGCAATAGTGCAGTAAACAATTAGGGTTACACTTGACGATCCAGCCAAAGCCCTGAGTTCTATACTCGAGGAATTGTAGAGAAAACAATTAGGTACATTGTCACTTAACATTATATAGCAATTCTAACACATTATTACTCGTACACAATCCCCAATTCAACTTATAACCGCTCAAACAATATACTAAGCATAAAGAATAACAGTTGATAGATTAGTGTTCCTCGTGCCAACAGGGGTTTCAATTTTTTCCCCCACAATAATCTTAATAAATTAAACCCAGGGCCTCTGTCCCCGTTTCAAAGAAAGAAAGAAAAAATGATCCCACAAGTATTACAAAGACATGGTTTAACACAACTCTAGAATCCATAAGAAAATAACATTTATTTTTTATGGAATCTACTTTAATAAAAAAAATCATGTAGATAAATTAGTTGTAAACAATTATGCGAAGACCCTAAATAATGTGAAATATACCTTAACAATATCCCTTATGAAATAATTACGATTTTTTTAATCATATAATTTTAAACACTTGATATTGAAACGCTATATAAATTCAGATCACAACCTTCAAGCATCTCTCGTATTTCGTCTCGATGAAACAAGTTACAAACATTCGTTCAGATTTATACACATTTATCCTTCACCAATAACATTCAATTCTGATTTATTGTTTTTAATGACAATCATGACACAACAATTCTATATGATAGATTATGAAACTCATTTATAATATGGTGCTATATTCAAATCAGCAATATTTAATGTTCATTTAAGAAAACAATTCAAGTCATCGCAATAAATCTCTTAAAATATCTATAGAATTATTTGTAATCCACATAGTAAATCAATTGTTATCCAGCAGTATTTATTGGAGATTTCAACATAGACATGCTAGGAAATAATACTGAAACAACCAAAATTCCATGAATCATCACTAATTTCAATTAACATTCTCAGAATGTTTAATTGTTTATCAATCTCATCTTCAAATAAATAACCAGGGCCTTCCCTGTTCCTAAAAAAAAAATACAAAAAAAAATACAAAATCTCACCTAGATCATATATTGGACAAATGGATAACACTTTCATGCAAATTTGGATCCAGTGCCTATTGGATAGATTATAAGCCAATTTATTTAGCATTCAAAATTCCTAATATTGTAAGTCGTTTCATGTTCTATGATAACTCACACCATCCCAAAGGATCGGTACTATCTTCCGTCTGTGGATGGTGTGGATGGCGTTGGAACATATAGTATAAGTATATTCACATAAACTGAAAGTTAGTGGTCCCTCTTGGAAAGGTAGGTACATTATAAAGCATATCAAGTCAAACCTCAACATACCACAATAACAATATATATATAGTTTTTTATTAATTAATTTTTTTATAGAAACTAATATTTCAAAACAATTGTCGATTTGCTCTGGAGGAGTTAGTTCTTGGATGGATGTAATTTTTTTCATCCATCCATGTTTGCGTGGATGAATGGGATCGAGTCTCTATCAAAATAGGTTGCATTGAAGGTACAACTTTACAATTGTTAGAGATATAGTTCTAATATGAGTGTGTGGTGTGCAGTGTTTTTCTTTCTAGCAAAAAATTGCTTGATTTCAGCTTGGAAAATGGGTCAGCTTATACTTAAATACAAAAAATTATGGAGGTAAGAATCAAAAAAATTGCTAGAAAGTGTCAGTAGAGTATCAGGAGATTCATTTTAGCTATGTGGACTGTTAATACGTAAAATCTTGTTATTCTTGCACATGGCCGCTTGGTAGAACTTAACACTGGTGGTGTGGTATAGCATGTCATGTCTATGGAATGCCAAAAGGGCCATGCTTTCTCTTTCAGTTATGCATCCATGACCATTGGAAAGATGTCCATGACCACTGGATAGATGCCGGATGCAGCTGGAAAGATGTCGGCTACCACTGGTTACCCCTGGGAGGACCGCGGTCTTGCGTGACCATACTTTATACCAAGTATTTATATGAATACCGAGTAAATTTGACAAAGGCCCTGGGTCTTGCTTGACCATACTTTATACCAAGTATTTATATGAATACCGAGTAAATTTGACAAATGCCCTAGGTTACAAATTCAAGGTATACGGTAACTTCACTATTGAGGAATTGTTAGATAGAATTCAATCCATCCAATTGGGGAGCATGGTGCAAATTGGGGCATTCTGCACGTCAAAGCAGCCCTGACACGGTTGAATGTAAGGGCTCCCATGCGGAAGATCACAAGAGCATTGCAAGTGTTATTAGGTACCATTAAACATGTGGAATTTGTAGATGTGTTGGTTATCGGCACATTCCTTGTTTTTATTCTTTATGACCTTTTTTTTTCATTGATTAATTTCTTAGGGGCTCACTATGAAAGGAGGTATAGAGCATTCCCCCTGGCGCGGCGTCAATACAATGTTACAACACCAATGGCATTGTGGCATATTGACTGTAAGTTTATATTATTCATTATAATGTTATATCTTTTCTATTTATGCATGTGTTTTGATCACTTGATTTAACATAATTGCCAATGTTTTCTTTTTGATTAATTCTAAACTTTAAAATTTATTGCAGCCTATGACAAGCTTTCAATGTATGGTCTGCGAGTACATGGCTGCATAGATGGCGCCTCTCATTACGTGCTCTACGCGACAGTAGCTAAGGACAAGACTAAGGAAACTATCTAAGAAGAGACTTACTACATCTTCAAAGAGATTCTATTCATAACGTCCATCATTGCATAAGATATCGCAAGTCATAGAGGTCAGAAATTTATGATACTGGGTTATGGTATCTCCAAGCCAGTTTGGAAATCAATCATGTATGCCTGAACCTTGCTCTACACGTTAATGTGTAAGATGGAACAATTCGTTTGAGAAAAGTTCAAAAAACACGATATTATTTTGATGTATAACGCCGCCAAAGAAAGCTTGTTGAACCACTGCAAGTCTTTGATGAAAAACTAAAGAGACCAACTTGATATTTTGGGTGTGAATTATATAAAATTCACACTTGGATATGTGTGCAGCGCAACCCAAGTCCGATGTCGTAAGAGGCGGCCGTGTGTGGCCGGTCGTTCTGCAAGAGGCTCCTTTCAAGTGTTCGGCATCGGCAAATATCCTCCTTCTACTGCCTGATCGCGCAAACGATATGCCTCATTGCGTTGCCTTCAAGCAGACAAAGTTCGCATCTCTTCCATACCCTACCCCATCCACCCACAACAACTAAAATTTGCTCTTCGACGAGTGTCCTCCAACACCAACGGTGTCTACTGTCTCACAGAATCCACCACACAACCTCAGCGACCCACACTCTTCTTCTCTCTCAATCCATAAAGCAAAACCTCCTCCTGAATCGCAAAACCCAAATGCACAACAACTAAACGGCTACCGTGGGAAGAACCCCCAAAACACCATGTTTTCCCCTCCCTCGAGCGAACCCTGCCCGCGCGATGAACCGGGCATTCTACAGAAAAATTTGGAACGTATGGAATTCCCATATAAATTTACTCGGTATTCGTATAAATATTGGGTATAAATTACGGTCATGCAAAACCGGGGTCCTCCCACGGGTAACCAGTGGCAACCGGCATCTTCCCAGTGGTCATGGATTTCTAGGAAGTATGGCCCTTTCAGCATTCCATACATGTCATGTGGAGCACCATGTGCACTGTATTTACCACATTTGTCATCCCACCTTGGATGTGCATCCGAAAGGAGATATGGTTTTCATCCATTAGGGCAAGTGGTTAGAGGGTATAGAAAGTTAAGAAACTCTATTTGTGCAAGTGACCTCATGGTGTTCGATATTGCAGATTTCGAGAACAAAACTTTTCATAATCTAGAGGGAGAAATGATTACATGAATCTAACATTACTAATTTGAGTTAAACAAATACAGAAAAGTTGATGATAGTGTGGACAGACAAACCTCAGATATATTGAAGGAGGATTCAAAGAAGATAGGTATTCTAGGTCAATTGGGGGATTCCAACAGGTTTTAGAATTATTGCAATTCTAGGTATAGATAGATATGATAAGTAGAAATCTCAAACAAATAAAGATTCTTTTAAATTAGTGGACCTTTTCTATCTCTCCACCTTTACATAAATGCATGCAGGTAGCTTTAGGCAGTCTACTTTTACCAAGTTTGCCAAAGCTATCTATCTTTTGATTTCCATAGCAAGATCTTTATTATCATACCAAAAAGCCTACAGTCAGACGGTCTTGCCTTGAATGTGAGCTCAAACTCCAAGCGGATCAACCGACAAGTATATAAATGGAGAATAAAATAAACTTCAACTTCTTTGAAAATCTTATTCCCGTTGTAGCCTCGTCGTTTTTTTTATTCCTCCTAACTTGAAGATTTTATGTTGTCATTTTTTTTTCATCAATATCTCTTTCTCTCCATTGTCACAATAAAATTAGATTGTTGCGGAGTTGTATCAATTTGAGTGAAAAAATGTAGAACCTAGGCACTTACTCCCCAATGCCTTTCAATATTAGTCTCTTCCACCTCATTTAGGTTTGTGTGCAGACTCTAGTATTAGTTGCCCAGAACATCAACAATTATTGTAAACATGGGGGTCGATAAAGAGGATTTGACTACCCCGACAGCCAAGTCAGATTATATTGGAGATACAACGTCTAAATCACCCATTGACCACGTCCTTCGGCGGGTTTCGAGCTGCTCTGATATATCTACACCGGTTGCTACTACAGATCCTCTACCATTTTTGCATGATTTTCAAGACATACCTCAACAAATATCTTTTTCCAAAGACCAACGATCCCGGAGAAGGTATGATGATTTTGCTCTAAGGTCATATCATAGCGAACCACTTATAAATCCCCATTTTGGCAGCATTTTCAGTAAGTGAGGAGACCAAGTTCTGAGAGTTCATATGTTTTGTGTAAGTAAAATCATCATAACAATATTTAGCAGATGTGGACCAATTTTTGAATTTCGATCAGATTGAGAACCCCTTCACGAGCCCGCTAAAGGAATTTGAGGGCTAGCTCTACTCTATGTCACAAATCTAGTAGATAAGTAGCTAAAGATCCTACATCGTTACACCATAAATGAACGCAAGTTGTTTTGGAGCGATTGGGCACTTGCCAACTTTCGCCTCTTTTGTAAATAGACAACTTAGAAAGAAAATGTGTTAATAGAAGATGGATTTGCTTGCTGAATTTTGTCATATTTGCAAATGATTAAGAAATAGGATCATTTACCCAGCATTCCAATGGTGAGTACATTTTTTAGTAGGCTATAATTTCTAAGTCTATAGCCTATCCAATGCTGCCAAAGTGCAATCCATTATGCTTTGGAGTGGCCCTCCACCTAACTTACCCTTTATTATTATGATGGTTTGAGGCGGCGAGCCTGTCGCCCCTCACCTACCATAATGGTAGGTGGGAGCCCTTTCCAAGGTACATTGATTTGTGGATAGAGGGAAAGAGATTCATAAAGCGCTCCATGCAAGAGAAATAATATGTTCAATACACAGAAAACCTGAAGTGTTTGATGGACAAAATTAAAGTTCCAAACAAGAGAGAAACTCTCATTATGTCCACATGAAGCTCAAAAAGCTTCTGGGACCATTGTAGAACAAACCAAGAAAGGCCCCTCTGTGTGTGTGTACTCATAAGACTTTGTTTGGCCTTTGAGAAATAAAAGAACCTTATAACATTCACCACTTATGAGACATAAGAAGTAGGAATATATAAGAAAGATGGTGACCCATGAATGAGCAACCCAACAATTTTCTAACGTGGAACGAATTTATTAAAGAGAGAGGAAAAAAAATATAAAATATAAAAATGATAAGCTCGAAGAGCTTTATATGACAAATAACTAGAATTCATGTGTCATGCTACAACTGCTTAATGAAACACCAATATGACTTGAGCGAAATTCTTGAACCATGATATTCTTCAACCTCTTTAGGTCAAAACAGAGGGCAAGGAAGCGGTCGTCCACCCTCAACGTCCCAAGTGGGTACTCAGAACCAGGCCAATCCTCCGAACATCACGAGGATCACAACTCTCCAGAATTACAGGGCTTTCTTAGTAACCCCATCAAAGAAGAAAACGACATACGAGGCAGACCATCATTACTTAGAAAACTTTCATCGAGTCTTTATGAGGGTGTAAGGTTTTACAATCCACTGATGTATCCTGGAGGTAGTTAAATGATATCAAAACTTAGCGGTGTTTTTCTTCTTTTGTACTCATCTGACTTATTCTCTCTTGTTCTTCTTGTCTATAGACAGCATGCTTAGCCAATAGTTGTAGTGGTCTAGTTGTTGTGAAAGTTACTATTTATGTCTTTCTCAAGCTATGTGAGTTGTAATACAATTTTATTTTTTCTTCATTTCGTTGAAACCTAGGTTCACACAACTCATAAAATATATAGAAATAGTATTAGTTTGATAGTTTGCAATGTCTTTATGTCATACCAGTTGAATGAACAAACACTAGAAGTCAATCAAAATATATTGTGAGTAATAGTTACCAAAATTTGTTCTACTTCAATGTCTATATCTAGCTCTTGACGTTCTTCTAGCACTTGATTTATCTGACTTGATTCTTGGCAAGCGATGCTATCATATTTGGAAAGAAAATAAAAATAATTTGAACATTTGTGCATGTGTTGCAGCCCATCCTCACTTTCGCTCAAGATACCACCAATGCAATTTAACTAGGTATGGTGCAACAGAGAGAATGCCCTACACATTTGACAAGAGACCAATTATGGAGATCGATGGAGTTAATGCTTTCAGACGAGCTCTACAATGTAAGTTTTTAATTTTTTGAAGTTTTTAAAAGCAGGAAACTATGGCCTTGGAATTCTTGAAGCATCAAGAGAACATAATGAGCAAATCAGTAAATGAAGTGTAGCTCACCAAATAGAGATCTTGTGGCGTAGATGAGTGGATCGAAGTGTGTTGGTGATCGAACAAAAATAACCACAGAATAAAAATACAAATACAAATCAAATCACATGATATATACATATAGCACAATGCTTAAAAAGAGCCTATTAACTAGGCTCTGAGGATGTATAGCAAAACATTGAGTTTTATAGGTTTTAACAGTAACGGTGAGTTTTAGATCAGTTGAGGAAGAATTTGGCTATACTCTCATTCATTATGTGGCATAGGGTACAAATGTAGTCTTTGATGTTTGTAATTACGATCTAACAATAGACGAATTTATCAAATCTTTCTTACTTCAAATTATATAGAACTTTGATCAAAAGTTATCTTCAGCCTAAGAAGACATACGATTTAGAGGGAGTACTGGTCACTTGGTTGTGCCATATGACCGTGAAACAATATGTTCAAATACGAAGCGGAAGACAAGAGTCATTCCAATCAAGTGACACCATAAGTTACGCTTGTTTCGACAAGAGTCCATGTTTCTTTCTTTTTTATTTTTTTCCCAATGGAAAAGCGTTCAGAAATATTATACACAATTTGAATTACTTAGCAATTATTGCACGACACATTGTGTGGGTGTGTGTGCGGGTGCGTTTGTGTGGGTGTGTGTTATAATCATCTTTCTCCACATACAATAATACTCATTCTATCAAAATAAGTGCATCAATGAGACCATTTTGACAGAGGTGTATAAAAATATTTTAGTTAATTTTAGTCATAGTTTATTTATTTTAATAAAATCAGAAAACTGATGAAAATATTACAAAAAAAAGATGTGTGTATAACGTACATCACTTTCACAAAGTACAAAAAAGATATAATTTTTTCAAGCATCTTGAAAGACTTCAAATAGGGGGTTTTTGATAAAAGTGCAGAAAGGGTTTAACATTTTTTTTTTTTTTTTTCAAGCATCTCAATATAGTCTCAGTTGGTGAAAAAGTTTTTCTATTTTTAATAAATATTAATTATATATACTATATATACGTTGATGTGCATTTTTTATTTTAGTGTCAAAGGAGCCCCAACAACTAGGCCTTGAGGGAGAAAATAAACCCTTTTATGAGGCCATGGAGGCAAACAGGGGCAGAGCCCCGGCAAAGAAAGATAACTTACAGGGGTTTGAACCCCAGGGCCCAGACCCATATGTCAATACATCCCTTTCCATTTTCATAAAGGCGTAGAAGAGGTATTTTTTGTTATTATCCAAGATGAGTGCTCAAATACACATATTCTTTGAGTGGATATAAGAAAAATATTAAACAAATATGTCTCTTTATTTTACTGCTGAATGTACGATCATATATATTATAGATTTTTTTTTATTCATTTGTTTATTTCACAAAACAAATCGTGGTGGTGTGGATTATTCACAAATCAAGATTGTAAAAATATAGTCATGGAATATATACAAAATAAGGTTTTATCTATTTTTTTTGGGGGGGGGGTTGTTTGCAACTCAAAAAAAATACAAATGAATAAACAGATTAACCTAGAGAATTGTGCATTGATACATACTTTTTCATATATGTGTAAGAAAATGTTTGTATGCACATGTTCTCTTTGAATTTTACCACTTGTGTTTGTTTAGACTAAAAAAAAAATTAGATCATATGTAATAGTGTATCCATGCCGATATACCATGTTGAATAATAACCATACATCATTAAGCTCACGGTTGGTATTAGAACCATCAAGCCTCACAGTTGGGGGGCTAAATTTCCATGAGTATACTCTTAAGTTTATGACCTGGAACACTCTGAACAAAGTTGTACTTCTATTCTACTTATATGGCGCCACTACTTGAAAACGAGATTCAGCCCCATTTTCTTTACTTTGTGGTGTGTTTAGTCTAATTTTTATGTATTTCATCCAATCACGTCCTCCACCTTGTATATGACAATAGAATCATCATAGTTTTCAAATACATTCATATGGATGAGGTTTGGTTGTCTTAAAAAGCAAGTTCAATAAGTACATTGGGAGATGGACCAACCATTGATCATTTGATATTGTTGAGCTTCATTCTAAATCTCTAGCTTGTCATTCTTAGCGCAAACACGATGTAGCTAGTGGCTCAATGCAAGTCAACCTATCTTTATGATCAGGAGCTCTAGATTAAATGATATCTACCAGCGACTTCTCCATTGTGGTGGGATTTGCTTTGGCCAAATGCAGGAATTAGGCGAAGTGTAACAGCATATAAGGCCTTGCCTTGAACCCCAAGTTGCCCTGAAGGTTGCAAGGAGCGAATACTGACGTTCTGGAGCCTTGTCGATGTCTGCACACAATTTTCCCAAGCTTTTTTAGCTGCAATGGTAAGATCAAAGAAAACTTGTGTTAGCAGGGCAGTGGGCGAAAGTGTTTGCATTGTCAAGAGTTGAGGCACATCGGGCCTTCCATTGGTGCCAGAGCGTGGCACTTCTTACTTCTAAGCATTTAAAACACTAGGCAGTTGCTCCCTCTTGTTTTGACTCTCTAGTTGTAATTGAGAAGGAGCACTGGTTCCAGTGGAAAGTGAGCCCATAATTTGTGAAAATCCTGCACCATAGGCCATTTAGAGTGGGGAGCTTGGCAATACATTAGGCAATGTTCCAAAGCCTCAATGGAACCGACTGTACAATAGGTATAGAGAATAGCAATATTGAAGTTCAGATATTGTCCAACTTTCAACACTCTACTTGCCACTTGCCACTTGCCAGAGGAATGCACTTAATTTTGCAGATTTGGATTTCTCCCAAATAGTGGATCATATACTTTTCCAGTTTTCTTCCCTAAAGCAAAGAGGTGTCCCCATTTCTCATCCCATTTTTCCAGTAATGGGGAGGGATTCAACAAAGCACGGTAGGGTTTCTTGGCTGAGTAAATAAAAAAAGGGTCCAAGTTTCCTCCAAGGCTCCAACACCATTCAGCTAGATCCAACTATAAGGTCTGAATGGCCTTTCCTCCTATCCACATGAAACTGCCCATAGTCAGCCATGGAAGCAAGGGTTTGTCTCGAGGAGCAGCGGGATTAAAGTCCTTAAATGGCATGGACTAGTGGCAGATGCGGGCAGAGGAGGCAATATGGGTTGGGCCTGGATGGTCAGTAGAAGGTCAGATAGAAGCGAGAGAGTTTCAGAGAACTTATAAGCTTAAAATTTATAACTAGTGATGGTGGTGCTGGTAATTTCCATGATGTAGATTATCATAAAGGGTAACGATTGGGTGACATTAACCAATTGGTGTGGCCAAATTTATTGTGCCCCATCCCTAAGAAGGATCTTCCAAGAGTCAGGGATGCTTTAGATAATTGTTGAAATTCCTGCCCTCAGCAGGCTTCTAGTGGTCCCTAGAGCAATCTGCATGGAGAGAGAGCTGCTCAACCAGAGGTGCTGGATTTGAGAAAAACCCCTGGTTTCCCATGTGGCCCCATCTTCCAGCCAAGAGGGTTGAGCATTGTTCAAGAAAAGATATTGTCTTAATGTCGCTTGGAAGGTAGTAGGCTCATTTTTACGAAGGAAGGGTGGAATTGTGCCATGCTACCCATATGGATGTCCATAGTAGCGAACCCGAGGATTTATGATTGAATCCTTGTGTGATCCATCGGTCTGAGATAGCCTATGGTGAAGCCTGGAGAGGGGAGCTCATGGAGTATCGTATCCGCCACCAACAATTTCTACCATCCGCCCTCCGGGCTGAGGAAGCAAGGGAGTTATTTACCACAAGAGTGCTTGGATTTGGGTTTCCGGGTCAAGAACCCCAAGCCCGCTCATTTTTTTGGGCAGACAAATCTGATGCCAAGAAACTTGTGGCCCCTTGTTTTCATGTGTAGAGTCCTGAGCCGGCCCCCAAATGAAATTTTGAATGCATATTTTGATTTGCTGGTAGAACTTGGAACTTGGCCCCTACGTGGAGACGAAGTACCAAATTTCGGCAATCAAGACCTAGCAGCTAATGCCCTACCATTAATGGAAAGAAATCGAGATCCCCAGTAATCAAGTTTCTGCTTCAACTTAGAGAGATTTGGACCCATCCTTTGTTCTTTGGTCGAGATTTAGGCCAAGGTATGCTAAGGTATGCCCCAACAGTGTTGTGGATTCACCTTCTTTCGGCCATTCCAAACCAAAGTTGTTCCCCCCCATGTCGGGGTCACACCAATGGAGGAGTTAGAGGTGCCTCCCACCAAGAGAGCTTTGGTTTTAGCCTAGTTGACCCTGAAGCCTAAAACTTGGCAGAACTCCTTGAGGGTTTCCATAACTACCTTCAGGGTAGAGGGATCCGCTTTAAGAAGCAGAAAGGTATCATTAATAAATATGGAGCCTTTAACTAATTGAGTTAGACGTGTGTTTTTGTATTTTGACCCATTCTATCCTCCTCATTTTCCACCTGCATGTTAAAATCTCATGCAAACTTCCATCGATGGGTGGAAGAATCATTAGTCATTTTCTGGTTTATTAGATTCCATAGGTTTATACAAGCAACGGGGTTATAATTAGGAGCGTGTATGTTAATTAGCCCAATGGGTTTGGGGTCTCCAGGGAGCTTGAGGGTGCAATTACCGGGCTCCCAAGTTTCATCTTTGACTCACATTGTTTAAGAGAGGGGGAAAGAAGGATTGCACTACTTCCCCTGGTACCTTCGGAGGACGGTTTCCAGAGAGCTGCGGCGCTACACCACAGCTGCTCTAATAGAATATCGATTTTGTTTTGAGTTAACTTATGTTCTTGAAGGAAGACTAGTACATCTGAGGGGATGAGGGGGACCCTCTCAGCTTAATCTTTTTAAGCATTGAGTGGTCAGAGCCGATCCCTCTTATGATCCAAGAACAAAAATTAACCTGCATCAGGTGGTCCTATCAGGCTGAGATGGTAGTTATCAAATGATGACATGTAATTCAAGAGAAAACGGAACCTAGTCCGTCTATCAGAGGGGAGAAGCGATGAATATTGGGGCTTTGGTTATTGTTTTCTTGAGTTCAATAAGCATGACAAATGTTGGATGGTTATTATAGGTGTGAGTAGTGAGGGTCGGGAGGGGTAGGAAAATGTGCAGATGTTTCCCTGACCATGCGTACACATCTTGGTCTTCCCGACAATTCCATAAAGAAGTCAGAGAGGAATGCTAATTCGTGAGCCTATGAGCTTGGCTAGGCTCACGTGAGCTTGGGAAGGGACCCCATAACCGCAGATATTTCACCTATTTCCATGCATTCTGTGCATTTGCTTCTTGCCAATACTTATCCCATGATTGAATGACAACATCGGTCACAAACAACTTGTCGAGCGAAAAAAAATGTAATCACAAAAATCAAATTCACTAACGAAACCCAAGTTTATGCTCATGTGAGTCCAATTTTGGACAAAAGCTTGAAAGGGATAAACCAGAAAAACAAGAAAACAAAATTGATGACGAAACCCAAGTTTGTGCTCACGTGAGTTCAACTTTGGACACTCTTAGCTACGATGAGTTTACACTGTCGAACAACGAAATACTGCACATGGTGTCATATTTATTTTGGATGTCTTATTACTTTGCCTTCATTACCTCTTATGTGGGTGTTGAAACCCACATAATTCATGGGCCTCCCGCAAGTCCTCCAATGACACAATAAAACGGATTTTTTTTTTCAACTAATGTGAGGACTTATATGGGTGTTGACGCCCACATTCGTGGACCTTCTGCAAGTCCTCCAATGACAAAGAAAAAACAAAATCCCAAAATTTTCAATTCTTTTAAAAATATAAAATATGAGGACTTATGTGGGCGTTGATGCCATAATTCGTGGACCTCCCGCAAGTCCTCCAATGACCCAAAAACAAAATTAAAAATTAAAAATTAATATAAAATGTGAGGACTTATGTGGATGTTGACACCCATATAATTTGTGGACGTATCGCAAGTCCTCCAATGACATAATAAAAAGAAAAACTTTCATTTTATATATATATATATATATATATATATATCATAATATAGCATAATTTTGTGAGGTCTAGGAATTATATGGTCGTCAACGCCCACATAAATCCACACACTTGATTATAGGTACATAATGAATGCACCAATACAATTCCAATTTTCCAAATGACATTGTTGGTATTCTCGCGAGAATAGGTCTACATTTGTCATCGGGTATAGGCTCCCTTCCTAATACCGCACCACTTTGTGCTCACGACCACTAAGCGTGACGTCTAAGCTCACGTTTAGTGGGTCAAGCATGAGCCTGGGTTCATAGGTTCATATGAGTAGGCTCATGACGTAGCTTCCCTCGAAGTCAGAGAGAAGAATAAGTTTGAGACGGATTGAAGTGATAAAATGAAGCTAAAAAATTCCTCTTCATTAGTTGGGTATGCGATAGAAGTAATGATTTTTGAAGTAGGTGGATAGGGGTGTGAGGGGTTAAGACATAAGATCTTGTATTTGTTTGGCTTTCTAGTAAAGATAACGTAGATAATAAATGGGAATGGGCAGGTGAAGACTTATTTTGAGCGTTAGAGTTGCCACCAGGTGGAAGGTGTCTGCACTGATTGCTAAGGGAGAGAGGGGCGTCGGGCTGGGATTGAATGGGAGCATGTTGCATTTGGGGCTGGGACTGCTGCATTTTTGAGGAGCCTGCAAAATCTAGTCCGAGCCTTTTGGGTTGTATGTTGGCTGGATGTTTTTGTTGAGGCATTGCATCTCCAACCACTTGTTTTGCTCATTAGCTTCTGTTTCCAGAATTGCATGTAGAATGGTGAAGGCGTTGTGAACTGTATACCTTGATCTGATGAGAACCTTGTTGCTGGTCGGGAACTGGTTGTATGGGGTAGGTTTAATCCATACACCTGCATGAGGAGTGCCTTGTGGTTGTAGTTTTTTTTTCTCAAACAGGGCCAGTATTTGAGTAGAAGAGCTTAGGTCTGCATTGAGGACTGGAAATTCTTTAATGTAGGATCCCCAAGTGATTGCAACCTGTGGATGCATTGTGTAGTGCGGGAGATTAGAGCCGATAAAGTTGTGTATTCTGTTGCGCATGGTAAGGATGGGGCTGTTGTCCATAGGACACTTTGCCATAAATGTTTGCACGTCATGCAATGTGATCCAGTGGGAGTCAAAGTTGATCCTGTCTCTTGCGGGGATAAGAAAGGAGGGAAGTGGTTCCCTGCGGAAGATAAGCGTTGCCTTAGGCTTCGATATCAGTTGCAACTTAGAGCAGCCTCTGCGTATGGAAGGTATGCAGCTTGGAACAGATTTTAGCAATGACTGTGTTGTGGGCAATTGTTGTCCCCATTGGTAGATCTCGCAGAGTGGACTAGGGTCCAGGCCCCACTGGCAGCAACCCAGAGCTAGAGTCCTTTTGCAGCCTCATTGCGTATTTTCCCTTAATGTCCTTTTTTGTGGAATTGGCCTCTAGTAACATATGGTCAATAGGATCTCTTCTCTTCTTGCAAGCAACCGGGGAGGAGTTTGGTTGGCGAGAAGAAAAGTTCCATTCTGTAATGACCTGTGGTGGAGCCGAGATGTGTGAATCAAGTAGGGAAGATCAAGTTGTGAAGCATGTTTGGCAGAGACTCTTGGTTGAAGGAAGAATATCAAGGAGAGGAAGGGGAACCATCATCCCTGTTCGGAGAAGCTCTTTCATCTTTGCCTTTAGACAGTCTGCTTTTAGGTGGCCCATGTGTCCACAGAAGTAACAGACAGTAGAGGTGGTATCTTCAGTGAGCTTCACCAATAAGAAGTCGTTTTCTTCATCAATTGGCATTCATACAAACTCAGGAAGACTTGCGTCGTTGGGCATCATAACTACCTTTTTTGCAAATCTTGTTTCGTGCATCCTAAATACAATCCTGGCCTCTTTCCATGTGGGATCCTGTCGTAGCGATTAGTGCACATCTCCAGATCAAAAACTGTCAGGCATCCGAGGTAATAATTGAAATGGTTACCAATGTCTGGGAGATTGAAAAGGTATCGGTCTTGGATTAGGCACCTATGATCCTGGTTCCCAAACTTTCCAGAGCTGCAGATCAAGGAAAAATATTGAATTGAATCCACTCAGGTGCGGGTTGAAGGAGAGGGTCATCTTAGCCACCTCTTTGGCTTCCAGAAGAATGGAGAAGAATTCTCATCCTGTAGTGTGACAGATTTGTTGTTTGAGATCCTTGAGCCTCCCAAGTGGCAAATACCTTCCCAATTCCGTGCAAAAGCCCTATCAACTTTCTTTCCTAGAAAGTGCAACAGATTTCATCTTTCTTCGATGTACGAAATCCGGTTGTGTAGTTTAGCCCTAGTTTAGCAAAATCAACCTTGAGTAGCGGGTGATCTTTGCTCATTGCTAATTGGAGCATGGAGATGTCGTCAAGAGAATCCTCGTGGCGTTCCACATTGTCTTGCAGGATGGAAGTAGCTGGCAAGTCTGAACCCATGAATTCATCATGGGGTGATGGGGGATGGGGGGCAGAGATCAGGCACGAAGAGACCACCTGAAATTTGCGTTGGATTGGGGCCCCCCTAAGTCCTTGACTTGAAGATTGGCTTGGTATGCGAGAAAAAAACATGTTCCAAAAGATGGTTGTGCCCGATGGGTGTTGGAAAATCTGTTAGGCCTAGCCTGACTGCGGATCCTCGCGCATTCTGAAGGGATCCAGGAGCCCCCATGACACTGGTGTGGTGCTTGACGAAGGCTTAGAATCGGGAAGCTTGGCCTTATATCACTCGGGATTGAGTAGGTAAACTGCACGAGCTAAATGCTAATGCTAGGTGTAACTACTCCCGAGACCTGGCTGTCTGATTGAGCACAACAATGGAAAGATGACACAGAAGCCTAACGTCTGGAAATGAAGCGTGATCTCTCAAAGTTGAGAAGCTGTAGAGCAACTAAAGGAGTGTCAATGAGATTTGAAACCGAACTCGGAACTGGTGGTGATACTGCCAAAGGTAACTGGAGTTAGGAGAGACGGTTGCAACATGACCCCATCATGGCAGTGGTAGCCGGTAGCCTTAATTACTATGGAACAAATATAGGCTAAGGAAAAAGCTTGAAACTTTGACAGTTGTAGCTGTCGAGAGAAAAGGATTTGAATAGTCTTCATGTATGGCGGCTGGGAGTAATGTGAGCACACTTATCATCAAGCTTAAAGTTAAGGCTTCAAGTTGGTCGGGGGGGGATGAAGGATGATCGTTCATCATGAGATAATCCAAGGGGTGGTTTTCTCTCTCAAGGAGAATGAAGTTTGACAGGGTAGGGTGTATTGGCAGTCAAAATGGAGCTTGTTATCACAAAAGCCCGGAAAACGCGGAGCCCCCCATTGCCCCTCCTTCGTTTTATATTTCAACCAACCTCTTGAATGTGTCAACTTATAACCTAACAAACATAAAATCAAATTACAAATATTTCATAGCACCATTAGAAAAAGTTGAGTCTACAAATGTTTTATTCCACAACTATCCAATAGATGACACAATTTTAAGTGGTTAAGGCACAAGCCACCTTACAAGTTACAAGTGGTTGTGGTTTTAGAATTAAACCACACTATAGGTGTACGTTGTCATTTGTCATAGCTACCAACCTATATATTATAGTCACTAAGTCAACCAGCTACCTAATTTGTAGATAATACCACAGTTGTTATTAGAAGGTGTACACCTTTCAAATATATGACAGTAGCCCTTGCGCCTTTGGGCTGAAGTGACACCATTATTTATATTTGCTTTGGTAAGAGTCATTTTTTAGTATTTTTATGTCACATATTCACATATACATAATACATGTATAGTAGTTTTAATGACTAGGGGACTCGGTCACTTGCCAATTTATATGACTAATAGTCATAGAGATGAGATCATAGAAACTCAATTGCTTTGTTATTATATAATTTTACAATTATAAGCTGAAAAGTAATCAACGTCATTACTCATAACATTTAAAAGATAATTTTAATAAATATTTAATGCATTATAATTATACATTAAGAATAAATACTCGTATTATTATAAATGATAGTTTGTTTAGTCGTTGTTAAATGTTCAGTGTTAGGATTGTAATATGAAATTATCTGAAAAACAAAATTGGTAATGACGTAATGACCACATATTAATAATTGACTTATATTTTTTTATAATAAAATTTTGGAGCTATTTCAGAGAAATGACATGGTTTTGAATATACAACTTTTTTTTTACTCAGCTGGCTATAAAATGAGGATCATTGAATCATTAGACTGTACATGCACTGGGATGTAAAGACCAGACCAGTTTGGTTTCAATAATGCTATACTCAAAGAGATACCAAACCAGGTTGGTATAGACCAGTTGAGCGGGTACGATACACTGGGTATACGATTTACCTGGGTATACCCGGAGGGTATATCCGGGTAAGGTTACCCATATATACCCGGACCAGCAGGTTTTGTTTACCCGGACCTCGTTATGAAGGGTATCATTTATGTTTAGGGTAAATCATCAGCATTTACCCGTTCCTTGGGCGGGAATGTTTTTCTTGGCGGGTATTGGACTCCGGGTTTAGGCTTGCTGACCTATGGTCGTGGGCCCAGGGCTGCCTTCATTCCATTGCAGTTAAATGTATCTCAAGGACTGATCCCAAGTCCCAAAGCATTAAATAGGTACTAGCCCGGTTTTCTAGGCTGCTTCACTTTTGAAGCTTAGTATCTTAACATTGATTTATTATGCTCAAGTTATATTTTGAAATATATTCAATTTTAATTTCTTCTGATTAGAATCTCATTGGTTTATATTGGCTATATTGCCAATTCATCTGAAATCCTTAGGGAAATTGCCATTTACCCTACCCTTACCCTACCTAAACTTATACTTATTTGGTGGGTAATACCAAATTACCTGGACCCGTTAAATAACCTTACCCCTCATGTTATATTTTGAGAGTACCGGGTTATACCCTGAACCGGTGTGTTCTACAAATGTGCATTACCTGGAACCGACCCTCATTGTCCATTTGAAAAATAATGATACCCTGACCCGGCGGGTAAATCTTTTCTCAAAATTCAGGTTACCCTTACCCTGAGGATAAATAAAAATTCAATGCCCGCTCAACACCGGTATAGACTTATATATATCAGTTGCCATACCTATACTTCCTCATTGTCTTTTTTATTTGCTCTGGTATGAGTATTCTACTAATGATATTAGTATTATATAATTACCTTATATAATTATATATGTATTATCTGTATATTATATTCATAATGGACTTTACAAAGTTTTTTATTCCGCTGGAGACTTTATATAAATTGATAAAATTTTAATTAAAAATGGCACTTGAATGATACCAGTATTGATACCTGAGACCAGCTAGTATTGTGAGTATGATATTCAGTACTCATATCAATATCTAGACAAAATACATGTGCCATTACAATACCAGATTAGTATGAAGATTTTGTAAAACCTTTAGTACTCGTATTGGTCTGTGTGCTAAATGATACCAAACCAACTTGGTCTGGACTCCTTTTTTTATTTTTATTTATTTTTATTTTTAAATTTAAAATAGTCAGTAGAAGGTGTATAACTTGACAAACCTTCAAAAAAATGATAAAGGCAAAAAACATTATTAGAGAAGACACATAATAATTTGCAAGAGGATGCACATTGTTTTTTGTTCTTGAAAATGGTTATTTTATCTTATATAACTCATTATTAATTAGGATGTGAGTAAAACTAGCCATGATGTTGATTTTCTTAGATTGATTTGCCTCTTAAACTTTTCCACAATAGAGAGGAACTAAACCAATAAGACAACATTGTTAGGGTTACATAAGCATTCTAAAATGGATTTGGTCCACGAGGTTGGTTAATCAAGTATGCTCATGTACTCACTTGGGGTAGATGAGCACAGTGGAATATTTCAGAAAATATTCCCATAACATCATAAAATGACGTCATTGTGAATGTGCTCATGTTGAAAAAAAAACAACAACGATACAATTGAAACTTGTATGAAATATTTTCAAAAGATAGTTTTATGATTTTTTTATTGGATAAAAAACAACGGGCATGGTATTCATCATATTGATAAATTATGTCATCAAAAATGGATGAAATAACCTTGCTAGCAAATGTGTATTCTTGCACATACACTATAGGTGATTTACAGTCCAAAAGAATGGGGACCTATATGCACGATTGATAAATAAATAATAAAAATTATATGTTAATAGAATAACCCAGGTTAGCATTGTTTGCGTGTTTGGTCACTATAGAGTATCTCCCATTGGTCCACCGTGCAAAAACACTGCCACTGCCCATAAAATTTCCAATTAATCTACTAGTGGTGAGAGATAGCAGCCTTGTTCATCGTTCGGGGAATGAACTTTGTAAGCAAACTAGCAAATGATCCGCCAGAATTTTTGAGATTTGTACATGAAAATTGTAGATTTGGCACCAATAAGGTTGCTTTGACAATTGGTACAGTACAGGTTAGGCTTGGGTTTGGTTTGCCAACAACTAAAAGTACATGATGATGTTGAACGTAATCGTGATCCAAATTTCAAACCAACAAAAATATAAATTTATTCCGCACCTGCCACCGACCCTAGATGAAAAGAACAAGATATTAAGGTTGAATCCAGTGTTGGGTGGTTCTTGCATTTGTGAAGGAACCTTCGGTTCCGGTTCCACAATTATTTCAAGAGACGGTTCCGGATCCGGTTCCGGTTTTTTTTTATTGAGCCGGTTCCGGATCCAACTTTTAAACATGGGGGCGGTTCCGGTTACCAGTTAGTTGCTGATAAAAACCACCGGTTTCCATTAGGTTCCAGTTCTATTTTTCATTTAATTAGATTTAAAATATTTTATCAGTCCGGTAGATTAAATAGCAATATATTCACCGGTGTTGGACTGGTATCGTATTTTGAACACACCAGGCTGGTATTGGTATATAGGCCTCCAGCCAATTGTGATACCAGGGAGATACTGGTATTGGCAAAAATCTGAGATTTGGAGTAAAAAAAAACTCATGGTATGTTAAATATTGAAAGGCCCACTTCTCATATAAATGTGTATAAGCATGCTTCTCATTGATTTTATTCCTCAAAGTATTCCTCAAGTTCCTCAAGGTATTGATACCTAGGTTTTCCTCACAAACATGGATATGGTACTGGTATCAAGTACCAGATTTTCAACCACCTACCCGACTGGTAGGGTATCGTCCACAGTATTAGGAAGCAGATACCAGGCCAATACAAGTATATGCTAGGTAGTGGCCTGAGGTGATACCAGACTGGTCTGGTACTTCATACCAGTATACATACCAGTATTGATACCAGTTTCTTATTGGTATACCAGTCCAACACTGGTATTCACATATTTGAACTAAAATCCAACAATTTTATTAGTTTTCACTAATACAAAAAAAAAAAAAAAAAAAAAAAAAAAAAACTCTAAATAAACTGGTAGATGGGTATGATTTTATGGGTTGAAATTACTATTCAGCTATCTGGCAACTATTGGCATCTTCTAACATTTTGATTAATGAACTTAGCCAGGATATCATGGAGTTGGAGATTGAACCCAAGATCTCATGGCGTTGAAGCATTGAACATAGAATGTCATGGCCTTCAAGCATTGAACCCAGGATCTCATGGAGCTTGAGAGCATTAAAGAAGTTTTGCCATGGGGCCCACCAGCTCTCAAGGGTTATGCCCAAGGGCCCACCAAGGGTTCAAAATCCAGAACCTGTTTTTATCCCCGTGCGCCCCGGTTCTTCGGTTCTCACACCCAGCAAGAACCGCCGGTTCGGTTTCTGCGCCGATCCCCATTGGCAGGTTCCGGTTCCGGGTCAGGTTTTGCAGGAATGGGCCTGGTTCCGGTTAACCTGGACCTGAACCGGCGGTTAACCTGGGTCCAGGCGGGTAACCGCCCAACACTGGTTAAATCCTACAATACGCTAGCATAATATTCACTTTGGGTTTTATGCTCACCAAAAATTTGGTCTGCTCGCCCCACTCACCAACTATCAACACCCTCATTATGTGAAAATTGATTATATCCAATTACTCTCTCAAGTAGATTGGTTTGAGTAATATAATAGTGATGATACAATATATGTTAATAACTTGTTATGACTCGTTGCCCTATCCACTAAGAGTAGTATAATTTAGAACAGTAGACCAAAACCTACTTAACAAATAAGAAGATGGACAATGTAAAAGAAATGAATGGTGATGATGGGAACAAAGAGAATCCGTTCAATGATTTATATAGAGTACAACTCAACAATGGATGGATGTGTATTTACCAATCTAGTCAAACTTAAGTCCACCTAGTTTTAAAAGCAAAGTCGAATGACAAATAGAGCAGCATAGAAAACTAAAGTTTGTTTAAGACAACTAGTGGAAACAAAGACAAACAAATGTATAATTTCTTGTTCCATTGATCAACAAAAACTTATGCTATGTATGTAAAATTAAAATTCAAGTTTGTTTTTTTATATAGTAAAAATGTAGACTGACATAAATTGCTTTCAATTTTCAAGCAGTATCTATATAGTATCTATATCCAATTGTGAGAGGTATAATTGAGGGTTTTTTGTAGTGCAATCTAGGCCGGCTGACTGCGCAATCTGCAAAGCGTGTGGGGAATTGGCCATTCCACAACCTTGTTTGTCTAATCAACGGAGTCAGGTATATTTATACAATTGTTACTTGATGTACAGGTGATTTTTACATTATGTTTGTTGAAGGATGTTGAGTTGTACTCAATTTGATATCGAATAGTTTCCCATGCGTAGAACGATGTCTAAATTCAAACATATTGCAGTTTCTATTTAGACAACTTTTGGTCCTACACACATTGTAAAGTATAAAATGATGGCAATGTCATTATGTCGATTGTACATTTACACTATTGGGAAAAAAAAAGGGGGGGGAGGGCGGCGGGGGGAGTTTGTTTTAACGAAGCCTCGGTGTCGCCATAGCGACGTAGCAGGCTGCAGCGTCGCCAATGGCCACTTTTTGGAGGGGCGGGGGCGGGGGGGGGGGTAGCCCGGCAAAAAATGTGATCCACAAGCGTCGTGTTTGCTACTCTTGGGCATCGTTCTCAAAATGTCGTTATTTTGCGACGCCCCGGAGTCGGTACCAGGCCGGAGTAGCAATGGCCTCTATACGACGCGTCACTGTCATTGTCACCGCCGCTGTCGCAGAAAATTGCGATCCCCGGCGTCGCAATTTTAAAAAAAATAAAAAATATGTTTTATTTTTTTAAGATAGAAAATGTCATTTTAAACTCCGGATTGTTGTGCGACCCAAAACGTCTTACATTAATAAACCTCGTTCGTCAATATTAAGTCTTCCATACTAATACATAGCATTGTGCTTAAAGATATTTGAACTCGCGACCTCTGTGTTAAAGTATCATTAATTAAGTCACTCTATAGTAACCAAGACTCCTCTAAAAGATTTGCATGCAATATTATGTATTGTTCAGTAATATATATATATATATATATATATAATCTTCATTTGCAATACCATAAAGTTACATAGTTGGGAGTATATCCCTGTCATTTGCCCTCCTGCTCTCCCTTCCTTGCCATCTATCCTCTACCATCTCTGAACGTCATTTGCCATCCCTTTTTCTTTACACTTTGTCATACATCTCTATGTCACATCCACATTGCGACCCCTGGGCTTCGCACAGTGTCGCAGCGCCATTGCAATTGTGGAGCTTTTTCGTCATAATTTCTTCTTCTTTTTAAATTGTATTTCGTATTGCAACCCCGGACATTAGTTACGCGACGCCCTTCCATCGTATCCTCAATTTTTTTGAAAAAAACACTTTGGCTCGTGACGTCTAGGTGTCGCAGCAGGGCCCAAGCAATGGACAGTGGACCTTTTAATACTGCGATGCCACGCCGACGCAAAGCGACAGTGCCATTAGATTGCGATGGTCGGGCGTCGCAACCTAGCCCACGATACCTCCGTCGCGGGCATTTTGAGGCCATGGGGGATGGGCGTCGCTAACCCCCCATTTTTGAAGTATATTATCATATTTTGGAGCCCTCTATTTGGACTTTTGCAGAGATAAAACTCTTTAGAATTATAGTGAGAAAAAATACAAGTTTGAGAAAACAATTACGTGGTCAATGATATTGAGATTGCTCGTAAACTCCACATTGTGTAATGTCATAGTTTCGATTTGGAGATGGAAACATATAATCAGTACATGGAATCTTCTAGATTGAAAATTTTGATTCTTAGAATTTGATCTTGATCCTTGCAGGCTAGCTGCAATGAGTTTGTTGTAAAGTTGGAAGTTGAGCTTCAGCTTGCAAAGCAAGAAATTGCCATATTACGAGAGCAAGAGGTCATCTCTATACAGACAACTGAATCCTTCAATCGCCGCATCATAGAAGCTGAAAAGATGACAGCAAAGGTAGTGTCACGTGTGTCATATCTACATGATGTCTTGACAATTTTTCCACTGTGATATTTGTACTTCATTTAGCATTAAATATTAGATTCATATATTTTATAAAATTATCTATGATTGGTGTGCCAACGCGCAAATTGGTCTCACCGATCATTTGAATTTGGTTATTTGAACTGAGAACCCTAGAGATATGGATGGATGTTTAAGTCAGAAAGACCCAACTTTCAATATAATACCACAATTTTTCTTTCTTTACAGCACTTTGCATGCTTCCCAAATTGATGATAGAACAGGTTGTGTAAGGGGTTTTTTCTGGTAGGCAGAGGAAGCTGTGGTTATGGAGCATGTCAAAGCGTTGGAGGTAGCTGCTCAGTGGAGAGAAAAAGATCTTGAGCAACAAAAAGTAGTAATCCATGAGGTCCAACAACGTGACCAGGAACACCAACATGTGCTTCAACAACTCGCCGCATTGCAGTAAGTCCATTTCATGTGCATTGTGATTGTCACTGAACAAAAAGTTATACTTCAACTCATCTTCACAATAAGAGCTTGGCGCGTCTAAATTCAACAACTTATCATTTAAATGTCAAAGAAATTAAAGGTAAAATAGATTTATAATTATTTTTTCGGTAACAGGGCTGAAATGCAAGTCTCACTCATAGGACAACAAACCGAACGTTGGAAACTGGAGGCAGAGCTTCACCAAGATATTGAGAACGCACATATGCAGCTACGAGTTACTCAAAACCAATGCTCCCATCTGAAAGAGCAAATCAACTCCACTATAGAACATGAGAAGAAATATCAAAATGAGATTCATCGATTTCAACTTGATAATGAACATACTCAAGGGGAGTTGCGTGCGGCTCATGACAAGTGTGCTCTTTTTCAAGTATGATTGATGCACTGTTATTTAATATGTTGTAAATGTGTGTCTTATGTTTTAGGTGATTACGTTGTTTATTTATACTGTGAGTCCAATAATTTTAAACTTACAATATGTACGAGTTATAATAAAGTTGATCATCAAATCTAGCATAGATGTTTATTTGTTTTGAGGAAACTAAGAACATCTTCAATATAATGGAGTCACATTTATCTTCATGTATGCATAATGATGGATTGTATGCATTGAACTTAAAGATTATTGTTTTCAATCCTCTAGTAGATCACATGAAAGAGCATATATATATATAAAGTAAAAGTATATATATATAGTCATGGCATATAACTCAAGTTATGGACTGATTTAACATATATTTGAGGATGGTTGTTCATGCATCATTGACATGGAGAAACCTAGACAAAGTCACACTGGATCTCCAAACAAAATATTAAATAAACCAGCCTAGTGTATAATACATGATTTGACCCATCTTCAATATGGTTGATCTTGAAGAGTTTCAAATATTCTAAAAGTGAAAGTCCAAAATATCATATATATTACAATATATTAACCAAGTGACTTTTATTTCAATATACGGTGATCCTCAATAATTGGTTCACATTCATTACGGTTAAAACTTACACATGATGACAACCAAGTTAAGACAATTTGGGACCTTAAGTTTTTTACTCTTGAACAAATGACAGTATACAGTGCCCAATTTTGGTATTAGAATCCCACAAAAATGACATACAATTATGTATGTAAATCAACATTGACGAGAATCGTGATGTTTTTAATACATGGTCCTAGTGTCCATCCAATCATGGGGACACAGTCTTATTGACTTTGTCTGTCCGTATTTTTTTTCTATCTTTGATTGATTTTATTTCCTTGATATTGTGCTTGTACAAAGTTCCTCAGCCTCTAGTTTAATGTGTGATGTATTGGTCAAGTTCAGCAAGAAATTGTTCAGCTCAAAGTGGCCAACGTCGCACTCCAACAAAATTTGGAGATAGTAAAACTAACATCGAAGGATGTTGTGAATGAGAACAAATTAAGTGCAATCATATCAGAGCGAATAGAGAATGCGAAAGAGACGGAAAACCTACTCAAACAACTTCATGGCTCTCAAGATGAATGTGCTCGATTACAGGTCAGGGTACATCTCATTAGTTATAAGTTTGATATATATGTTTGACATCGCTCATACTTGTCCATATTTGATCAACAATTGATCTATCTTGTTATCATGTAGTTTATTTTAACTTAAAATTATGAGTTCTTTTTTAGTACAAAATGACATATATATATATATATATATGAGACTATAGATAATAGATCATATTTGTTTATTGTTTGCTCTCTATCTTGCTCGGAAGGGAACACAAAGTTATACTTTCCATATTGTTTAGATGAGAGTTAATCACGTATATTGTCATGTTATAACTTTAGGTTGTCTTAGAGGCGACAAGGGCACAAGAAAGACTTATCTCCGAGGAGTTGGCAAGCATAGTGGCTCGAGTCAATGATCCGGTGAGAGCAGCAAAAGAGCATAAGAAAATTAAGTTGACAGAACAGATGAATGATGCTCGGGATGAGATAAGTTGTCTACAAGACCGCGTCACATTACTACTTCAAGAGAACGTACAACTAAAAACTACATCTAAATGTCTTGAAGAGAAGTCAAAGTTTGGGACAGAGTTGAAAGATGCTCAAGATGCAATCACCAACCTCCAGAACCGTGTTTCACACATTATTGACGACAAGTCATATCAAAGAGAAAAAGCAACAATGGTAGCACAACTTAAAGACGCTCAAGATGAAATTGCTGCTCTACAAGATCGCATGACACAACTTCTTGAAGATAACAAACAATTGAAGTCTTCATTTGTCTCTCTTCAAGACAGGGCAAAGATGGCAGACAAATTGAAATATACTCAAGATTCAATCACTAGCTTACAGGAGCACATAACACAAATTATTGAGAACAAAGAAAGACGACAAAGAGAGAAGGCAAAGATGCTTGCACAACTTAAAGAAGCTCAACATGAGATTAACGGCTTACAAGATCGTGTAACTCAAGTTCATGATCAAGACATAGGAGGTCAAAGAGAGAAAACAATATTAATGGAGCAATTGAGAGAAACGCAATATGAAAAGACAAAATTGATGGCACAACTGATGAGTTCTGAAGATGAGAAAGCCAAAATGGTGTTACAACTTAAAGAACTGCAATCTACTGGCCAATCCGCCTCAGTTTCTCTCCAAGCTTCCTTACATGCTGCAAAAGTAAATCTGCAACTTACTACATCTCTTTCAAACATTCTTATAAATAATTTTCTATGTAGCTTTTCGGAGTTGATCTAGATGTTTTAAACAACTCACTCAAAGTGAATTATTGAAGGCATAAACCATGACCTAAATAACAATGTCAACTCCGGATGAACTGAATTGACTATATATGTGTTATAGGTGGCCGAACCCTGGCCTATATGGGCACATCTTTGCATTTTATGACATGGAGTTGAAATTTTCATTGGTCATTCGATGTATTTAAATAATATCAATTGTTCAAAGTTGCAATAAAAGATTATTAAATCATGGAAGTCCAAATTGACCTATCTTATTTTTTTTGTGATAGATCTTTCGAAAAAATGTGGGAAACTTTTCATTTTATGTGTGCAACAATTGGAGTTAAAGAGTGATGCAGTGTCTTCCAGACACAGATTGAACAAGACCATTGCAAAATGGTAGCACTTGAAGCTGCAAATGCCACCCTTGAAGCTTCTGTGTGTGCCCAAGATACAATTACACATGATAATGAGCATGAACTCCCTCAGTCCAAGGCGAAATGGAATATGCAACTACTTGACTTGGTATATACTTCTCTATTTACTAATGACAAAATAAGCTTTTGCAACGTGATAACTAAGACTATTTATCTCAGATTTCAGATCTCACTACTAAAATATTTGTGACATTTTTTGGATTGAAACAAATGTTAACACTTCCAGGGATTCCAAGGACCTATATACAAAGTATCTTTAATGTATTTTAATAGCCTGATCCAACCTGCTACAAGCCTAGCCAAAAGAGAAAGAGCAATTCACTTGACACCTCCAACGATCTCTTAAAATCAACGATGAGATTTTTAAAGATGGATGAATGATTGTCTAATATGATTGGCCTTCAAACTTAACCTTCAATATATATATCCACGATACATGTTATACATATCATCAGTAGATTAAAGAGATAAGGAAGAAAAAATACTTCTCCCGTAGGAAACGTAAATCATAATGTATTATCTTCATCCCTAAGGATTAAGTACTACCTTCTTTTGGATGGTGGATATTTCGAATTCTAGATTACCTATAAGTTATGCACATGCAATGCACAAACAACCAACCGCTTGGCTACTTTGCTCAAGTGCATGTCATCAATAAATATAGATGTATATCCAATCCCTAGCTCTTCTCAGCTTGTTGGAATTCTATTTTGATGAATACATGAAGATACGCTCGCATTCATATGATATCTTCTGATTCTAAGGTGGATGACTTTGGTAAAATCATGGCTGAATGTGGGGATCTTCTTTCGGAGAATGGAGAACTCTTTGAAAGGATTCTCCAAGTGCGTAAGAAGTTCTCAAAGATCTCGAAGCTTCCAAAAACTATCGACACAACATGTGAAATTGACAAACAGCCGAAAATTTGGCTTGTAAGTCTTTTGATTTGATAGATATTTTTGCACTCTTTCTATGACAAGATACATCATACAAATAAAGATAAAGTTGTGTAGAGTCGAAGGATGAATGAATGACATTAAAATTACTACTGTTTATGAAACATCTTGATCAAAAGACTTTACGGTAAGTCAAAATTTGTTTGCTTTGTAACTTTACATGATATTCTAGAATTAAAGTTTCAAATGAACATTTCTCATCTTTATCTTCACTCTTGCTGGTCATGGTGATAAAGAAGGAAAACTCTTGCCAAAGAAAATGTAACTTATGGTGTCACTTCATCCTCAATGACTACTGCCTTCCGTTTGGAACATGGATACTTTTTAACGGCCGCAACCGGGGCATCACGGTTGCCCAGCCCTCCTCCAATGACTTGAAATTCCTAGCTTGCATCCACAAATTAAGTAACCGGTTCATCTAGGGACCCCTATTTTATAGCTGGGTTGACCGTAATGGCCGGTGACGTCCAACATACACATATGTGGTTTTGAACCCATGACCACTTGTAAAGGCGGCCTTTGTGCCCTAACCACTGGGCCATATGTTAGATGTTGTCATGGTGATAAATATATTTGTTTCATTGACTAACCAATCTTACTTAATAAATTGCCTCATGTTCTTCTTGTCCGACGATATATGCAAATGAAGAATGCATTAATCTCGAAAATGGATATTTTGAAGCTGACACCTAATACCTTATATTGACATGTAACAGAGCGTTGAAGAGTATTTATATGAAACTTTGACTTCATATGGCATTGATCCGCTCTCAGCAGGAATTAGCAATGAAACTTATTCTATAATCATAGAGCGCATGTTACGGTATTCATGATATCTGAACTTCCAAGGAAATGAGGGTCAAAACATGCTAGGGTGCTTTACTTTTGACAATTATATGTCTAGTCTATTCTAAAGTGATATTTACCAAAGTGCCTTAAGACCCTATCAGATTGTCATTGACTGTTTGACACGTACTTGAGCTTTGAGACCTTCATGACTTGAGTTATCTTTTGCATCTAGACAAATAGATCTCCATTTACGATTTCTAGGAATTGTGTATTAAATATTTTGTTTATTTTGTGATGGTATATTTGCAGCTCACACTAGATACACAAAAAATTGAGTTAGTCATCCACCTTGGTAGTCTAATTTAGTTCTTCTAGTGCAAGGAAGAAAGAATGGTAGAGAGAAAAGAAAGCAAACAATAAAAGCTTAGTGTGCAGTATTCTATAAAATAGATCTATTTAACTAATGACCACTTTGAACATCTTTCATGAATGCAGGGTGCAAAAGAACCTGAAGAATAACTTGGTTGCAATGAAGTATATGTCATCAAAGGAAAACTCATCCAAAAGTTCGTCACTAAGTTTTACACCACCATCTTCACTCTTCACCCCGCCCGAGTTCACACCTATAGAGACACCATCAACAAAAGAGTTGTCAAAGACGTCTACACCGAATCTCACACCCCCGGATTTTACACCCGAGAAAATATCATCAAAGACATCTAAGGAGTCATCTAGAAACACTTCATCCATGTCATCTAAAGATGCAAAGCTACAATTTACACCACCTTATTCACTTTTCACACCATTAGATTTCACACCAGAGACAACTTCAACATTACAAGAGCCATTACCAAATCTTACACCATCAGACTTTAGCTTTTCAATAAAAGATTCATTAAAATTAACAACGAATGAGCCATCATCAAATGTCACACCAACATATTCCTCATTGAAAAAGCCAAAATCAAAATCGTTTGAGGTTCTAAAAAATCTAACATCTACATCACAGAAAGAATTAATAACAAAAGAAACAACACTTGACCTCCCACCGCCTGATCTTACGTTTAGGAAACAATCATTAGACGAACCTTTGAACTCATTGAATCTCACAACACTCACAGATTCCAAGCCACTATCTAAGTCAACAATAGAGTCTACAAAGAAACCAACATCCAACTACTTCCCATACTCAAAACAGACTATCGTTTCTTCTAATTCTCTCTTCACACCACGTAATTTAACACTTGATCAGAATCCAGCTTCAACACCAATGGTTGCAAAGAAAGCACCTAGCGAGGAGTTTTCCTTCGAGGAAGCAAATGTGTCTTTGAAGGAGCAACCGATACGATCACGTGGGGGACAATTGTCATTGCCAGTACATCATTCTATTGCATCATTTATGATAGCATAAAATACTTAGGATGTCAAGAACAAGGCCATCAAGCACAAACATCATGTACGTAGGTGTAAGATCGTGGTGCTAAAGATTTTCCAAATCAAAAACTTATGGACTAGTTTTCTTCAACACATTAATGTTCAATTAAAAATGTTTGTCTAGATTTTTGTATGCCTCAACAATATAAGTGCAAGCCTTTCTGACGATTATCATTCCCCTTATTGAGGCAATCAATTTGGTTTTTGAAATATTGACTCAGTTTCTTTAGTCACCTTGGTGCAAGGTAGATTCCACGGACAAATAGATTTTTGCTTACCCTCCAAATAAGGATAAATAAACATTAGAAGATTATTTATCCTCCGGATAAGTGTAAATAAAAATTTGTTGATTTATTTATCCTCCGGGTAAAAGGTATATAGGCCAATATATTCATATGGATAAGGATAAATGATTTTCTCCTCTCATTGCATCCCCTCCTTCCACATATATATCATTTTCCCTTTACCCAAATGATAAATCAATAATAAACAAATTTTTATGCTCAACTCTATTTTTTATTGTTTTTCTTAAGATGGCCATTTAGTACCGCTGATTGTAGAAGGTATGTAGGTCTAGGTCTGATGAGGAAGAAGATATCTCCACATTTACGCTTTTCATATTTACTCTCTAGTAGTTATATTTAGCCACAGATAAAGGGTATATAGAGATAATTTACCATTCATACGGACAAGGATAAAATTTATCCGTGTGAAGGAGAAAAAGTAAGGGTAAATAAAAAGGTGCATATGGATAAATGATATATCCTTACTTTAATTTATCCGTTGAGTAAATATAGATAAATAATTTATCCACAAAGTACTAGTAGATTCTAGTACTGGTCCGGTATCAACATTTTTTGACACGAGGCTGGTCCTAGTATATGGGTGGCTTTCAAAATGACATACTAGGGGAACATTGGTACCAAGGATATTTTTCAAATTAGATACTAGTTTGGTAAAGATACTGAAAAAAATTTAATCACTTAAGCATTAATGGTATCAATACAAATGTGCTCAGAGTAATACCAGCTGGTATATATACTGGGATCTAGTATCAAACAAGATTAGCACAACCTTGATTCAGCACTTGATTGTTCGCCCAACAATCCACCTACCCTAAGTTGCGAAATGGCCCCATAACACTCTTTCCTACTTCCCATCAACAAGAATTTATACCAGTCGAAGAAGGGTTGCGAAACGCTTGCAACAAGTATCGACACTAAACCCTAGCCCTCAACACGAGACTGGTATGATATTCGCCTATTCTCAGAAACCCTACCCTAAGCCAAGCAATGGTATCCGCCCTGAATATGTAGAATTTAGGACCAGGCTAGTTTGGTCCCTGATACCAAGGTTAAACTCGGATCTAATATCCATACCAGACCAACACTGGTAGATTCTCATGCGACAAAAATGAGGGGCATGCCATGTGGGGTTTCATGTTCACATGAACAAGCTGTGGTGAAACGTCTAAAATTAGCAAAAAGTGTCACAAACACAACTTTGACCACTAGATTAAAGGCATTTTGAAGCCACGACAAGTGTGTAGCTGGTTTGCCAATGAGTGACAACCCTGTGCTCAAATCATTCCATTTTGAGTCGGCTCTAGACAGTTGGCAATTGGTCAAAGTTGGGGGGTATCATTCATACTTTATATGTGTTTGTTTCAGCTAAGTCATTTTCAAGATTTTTGCTTCTTGCAAACATCCCCATGCACAACAGCTTGCTACCAACTCTAAACCAATGCAATTGGCTCAGATTTGCTGAGTTTGCACTTGACATACATTTTTTTGATCAATACATCATTGAGGAGTGAAGAGAAAATCGCGTAGGCAAAGGGGGTCCAGAAATGAAATTTGAAGCCTGTGGTTTTCCATGCTTGGTCTCTGCAGCATTTCTTCAAGCCAGCAACCTGATCCCCAAAGCAGAATGAGTACATACTGAAGCCAAGGCCCTACACTGGCTTGCATGGGTGGGATTTGAACCCATGGATTTGCCCCTATTGACAGCCCATGCATGACCACAAGGGGCTACATTATTTCTGCCCTTTGTGCCCACCCCTACTTGGAGGGGGCCTAACTATATATACTACACTAGATGTAATTATATGAGCCAACATAAACCTGAAAGTGTCACCACAACTTCAAAATGTAATCTGATATGAGCCTACAACTGATATAAAACCTGAGATTTTCACAAAAAATGACATTTGACTATAACTCTCTCAAAACAGTTAGTATTGGTAAATCTACAGCCTAAAAATATGCCCCTGCACTAGCCAAAACGAAAATTAGGGACATGGGGAACATCACCACTTATCGATCTCTGCAAATTAAAAGCAAAAACTTCAATTGCAACACAAACTCACATGCATTACAAGCCACTGTGTTCCACCCAGCCAAGGATCTCTGCAGCTTGTCGCCGATACAGATAGCAAAAGTTACTGGGCTGTGAGAAGGCAAATATTGTGATTCGACTTCGGCGCTTCATCTCTGACAAGCAGGAATGCTAATTTGTGAGCCTACTCATGAGCTCACGTGAGCCTGTGAACTTGGCCAGGCTCACGTTAGTCTGACATGGGGGCTTCCATAACCGCGAGTATGTCACCCATTTCCGTCATGTGGGTGTTTTTTTAATCGGCTCGTAGAAAATGAAATGCATACTGCGACCGAATATTGAAGATTAATTGGTGCCCTTAAAAGTTCGGAAAGTTGGGGAAAGAGCACAAATTCACAATATAGTTCAAAGACATTTGTTTTCTCCAATATACCTACTTGGTCATTTGTCATTTGAATGAAGTTGCAGGTATCTTCAATTAATTGAAACTGACTTCAAACCAGCCATTAGAGGACTTAAAAAATATATAAATACAGAAGTCATGCTGATTACGAAGATGAAGAAGTACTAGCAAAGGGCAGCTAGGTCATGAGCCCAGCCCCATGAGCCTGGGAGCTGAGCTCACACTTGGCTGACATGGCGTGAGCCTAGGCTCCATCTGCATGACGTGGCTTTCACGCCACGTAAGCGTGAGCGTCCGCCATGCCAGCAGATGTTTGGCGAAAGAAAATGTGTCTATACCCGAGGGGCCTATAACCGTGGGAATAGGCATTTACAGTATGCCGACTTATGCTACATATTCCAAACAAACCGACAATGAAAAGAGACCCGTGTGGGTTCCCTTCCCCTTCCCATTTCGTTTGCCTCTTCCATCACCTGCACGTCATTTTTTGCCTTTCGAGAGAGTGTTCTGAGCCGGTGTACTTTACAAACCAAAAAAAAAGAAAAAAAAAAGTGTATGTGTGGGATGGGCAGTTGCAGAGCACCGTAGATGCCCTGAAAACATTGTGCGGTGCCGCACACTATTTTCAGGGCATTTGCGTGGGAACGGATTAAAAAAATAAAAATAAAAAATAAAAAATAAAACGGTATGTGGGATGGACAGCTGCGGAGAAAACGTGCACCGCACACCGCACACCGCACACTGTTTTCAAGGCATTTGCGTGGGAACCTACCTACCTCCATCCGATCCTCTCAAACAATCCACCTCTAGAGATACTCCCGACTCCACCCCGGTAGCGTCAGTCATCACCCCTCCCTCCCTGCCTGTCCACCTCCCTACATGTATCGGATTGTTTTTCTCCATGATTACATATGCATGATTGGGTGCGTACATGTGCCGAAACTACATACGTACGTACACACATGACGTCGACACATTCATCTAGGCAGACGACTATGCATCCACATCCACAAACATTCGTCTATAAGAAGTGCATTCGCTTGTGTCAAGTCAAACCGCACACATTGAATTTCATCCTGGCCATCCCGGAGAATGTTTCATTCAAACATAACGACATTCATTCATTTCCAAACATGCAAGGGCTTACTATGTACACCACATCTAAATCAGTCTATTCCATGTGGGCGATTTTCACGTGTCCAAGCCTCAATTCCACTCCGGCTAACTTTTGGGTGTGGGGATGTGCACTGTAAGCTGCTACTACGCTTGGACTGGTAAGAAAGCTTTATGTAACCAACACATTCATTCTCTCTCATTTCGGCAATCACACACTAATCAAATCATTATTATAACACGAGGGCCGGGGGTGGGATGGATGTAAAAGATGTCGTCTACAATGACTGAAAAGGGTAAATCAATCCACGGAAATAGGCGCCTCCCGCGGAAATATGCCCTGTAAGTTCGAAATTCAAAGATGACGTGGCATGAGCCTATGCTGGGCTCACGGGCTCCTGGGCTCACAGACTCACGCCTCTAGGCTCACGGAATAGGAACCCTCATACTAGCAGAGCTATGTCCTACAACCAACGCATTGTCATCTACGAACTTTCTAGCTTGGGAGTGGGAAAGTCCACGGAAGGGGTCGGAGGCGACTGGAAAAGGCGAAGGACACGTGGACAGTTGTTTTATAGACAGAGAATATTAGACCCAAAATCATGGAAGAAAGAAATTGTTTTGGGAAAACATTTCAAACCACATTGGGTGTTGTGATTACCAATTGACTGGGAAAATCCCCCTTAGTGCGGTAGAGGCTATTGACACTGTTCCAGGTCTTAATGATTTGAAGCCCAGATGCCTTAAGATAGCTTCCAAGCTCCTTGCGAGATTGCAAACTCGTCCCTTCCTTGAAATTATAGAAGCAAAGCACCATGATCACAAAGAAAAAACATGCAGAAAGCGAACAACAATGCCCAGTAATTTGTGTTACGAGCATTCCAGGCCCTAACATCCACAGGGGTGATATCGGGCACAGGAAAACCATTCAGAATATCAAATATGATGAGCTCAGCTCCAAAGGACTTTTGCACACCACTCACCCATGATTGCTGATCCCCAGCTTGCCAAGGGAAATGTCCGATATTTATGAACTAGAAGACAACGACATTGGAAAAGACGTAGAAAAGACCAACACAACGGTGGAAGAAAGATTTTGCAAAGGATAAGGTCAATGGAAACACACCAATGTCAGGAAAGATGTCAAAGCATCGCAAGGTTGGGGAACACACGCCGTTGTAAGAAGACTTGCGAGTCTCCGACATAGCTAGAAATTCCTCGTTGACAGTCTTCACCTCAAATGTGCCAACTACTCTGGAGGGGTGCAGTCGTGCGTCATAAGGATGGTCCACTACCTTTTTTCTCTTTTTCTCTTTATCTCATGTTCCTGGTTGCTGGGCACATAACTACCTTGAGGATGGACATGATCTGCTAGCACCTCCACTGCCTGAGATGCAACAGGCTATCTCACCTTCTTCTTCTCCCTTTGGCTTCATCTGTGGAGTGGCCTGCTTCTCAGGCTCATTAGCCTGCAAGGTTGCTATGTCTCGCTCCTGTATCTGGCGATCGGTGAGAGGTGCAATCCATTCTGCTTTATCATTCAAATTCTTCATTTCAACCTCCGCAAACGGGGTATGTGATTTGGGCAGTTCAAATACCAACCACATTGCTTGAAGTAGGCTGACCCCAATCCTTCAAAATTCCTACAGTGTATATGGTCACCTCAGAGAAAGGGTCGGCCCACTTAGTCGGGATAATCCCTGAACCTAGATTTCAAGGAAGTCACTAATGTATCAGCTTCCAAAATACAATGGTCATATATAAGGAATAAGATATAGATATGTCACATTGGAAGTTTCAGATTGCCACACAAATGTCACATTGCCATTTTCAGAATTTTTGTAACACTGGAATATGCAAGGAAGTTACGCCATGAGCCTGCTCATGTGAGCCTATGAGCCCAGGCTCACGATTGACCCACTAAGCATGAGCCTGGGCGTCATGCTTAGTGGTCGTGAGCGCAGAGTGGTGCGGTATGAGAAAGAGGGCCTATATCCGAGGACAAAGGCTGACGTATACCCGTGAGAATACTAGGAGGATACTTGCAGCGGGATTTGGAAAATTGGAATTGTATTGGTGTTTTCATTATGTGTTTGTAATTGGAAAGGTCATTGCCAACACAACTACCTATGTGGGCGTTGACGACCACATAATTCCTAGACCTCATGAAGCTTTGTTATGTTATGGTTTTTCTTTCTTTTTTTCGAAATAATTTGAAATTTTCGCTTCTTATTGTGTCATTGGAGGACTTGTGGGAGGTCCATGAATTATGTGGGCGTCAACGCCCACAAAAGAGGCAATGAGAAGGAGTAATATGACATCCAAAAGAACGAATTTAAAACATTTAAAATACCATCAAATGAAAATTTAAAAAATGACAGAACTTGTACACGAAGAAGACATGGAATTTGAAATAAAGTATCTTCTGGGTTTCCATCATAGTTCCGCTCATTTGGAAAATGAAACATTGTGAGTGCTCCACAAGTACCATGAAATCGAAGTTCGGGATGAAATCAAACCCCATGTGCAGTGTCTTACTGCTCGAGAGTGTCAACCTGATCGTAGCTAAGAGTGATTTGGTGAATGAACTCATCTCTTTTCGGGTCACGAAACATCACTCGCAAGAATATGAAATAGAGATGTTTGCAAGAGACGTATTTTCTTCTCTTCCCCAGACTACCCGAAAGGATACAAATAAAATATGGACAAGTACAGTTTAGGAAAATCCCCACGGTTATGTCATATGTCATATCATGAAGTACAAACCCAGAGGTCACTACTGTGTACAACCGTTCATATCTAAGAGGGGGAACGTCAATGACTATTGTGCGCATGCAAGATTCTTGTCGAGTCCACTTTGGCAAAGTGATCTGCAGTAGGTGGAGAATGACGGACTATCTTTCCATTTCTTTTCGTCGGGTGTTTATCAGCACCCGGTGGACGCACACGAGTACCGCAAGGCAAAGATGTATTGGCTGGAGTATGCAATTATGGGCGTCTGGGAAGTCGAAACCCTGCCTCTTCTAGCAAAGCAACCTCTTGTGGTAATAGAGAGGTTCCTACCTTGATTGGCCCAATGTTTGGAACGTTGGGCTTGGTCAATACTGACTCACGCACTGTCCCATCCACACATCGTGCGCAATCATCTAGGCAAAACCAGAATTTGTGTGTCTTTGACTCCCTTACACCGGACGGATGAAACAATCATGTGTAGGTGGGAGTAGATGTGCCAACATTACCTCTTGCAATCTTTGCTTTGCATTTGGCAAATGTGTTCGACTGTATAGCAGTGCACGACACTCTCAACCCAGCTATAGTGCGCTCTATATGCCACACATTGTCTCAACAATTGGACTCAAGTACCTCCACATTGAGATGATGCTCCTGCTGGAAACGACTTTTGAACATGGACTGACTTCTGTGGACCAGCACGGGGCATAGAGAAGTTGTCTCTAGTGTCTGGCCTGTGGGGTGTCTGAACTTGGAGGGGTGTCGAGTTTTTGTTTGCATGAACCAAATATTTCTTCTCCTTTGTGGAACTCTAGATTGTAAAGGAGTTCCAACGATGCACTTGTTCACGACAATCGCAATCTTTGTGGGATCTCTTGATCTTCTTGCAGCTCTCAACATCAAACTCGGTTGTGGTCCTTTACCACCGCATCGACCCCTCAAGAAGTCGTGGTACCTATCGCGGTACCGGCGCAGAAGGTGCGATGGTTGCAGATTTGAAATCCTGATCCCATTCTGAATTAAGAGACAAGCATGTTTCCCAAAGGTGAAAAGGATAGGTCAATTGGAACAACGAAACCTATCAGTGACAAAGTGTTTGATGCATGGCTTCACAAGGCTACTTTGTGGAGCCAGGTATGTCATGGTGTTGTTGTTCATGGTGTTCTATTCACTGTGTTGTCTATTTGTTTTCTCTTCGATGTGTGCCGCAACATCCGAGACTAACATGGTCTGTAATGCAGCTCGAGAAAAGGGCAGCTGCGGTTCTAGAAAAGTCAATGATAGACTACAATATTGTCATGTCCGTCAATGTGACATTTGAGTCCTACATCAGGAATGGAAGGGAATTGTGTGGAAACATGCGTTTTTCAGGGAGTACAATCACGATGGCGGAATCTCACGCTCCTATGACTTCGACAATCAACAAAATGGAGAACGTGCAATGAAGACAATACAGATAACTGTCTTATTTTCAGTTTTCCAAGATTCATATTCTACCTATCTTCTTTGAATCCTTCATTTTAGCTCTTCCAGACTGGAATAACAGAGATCGCTCATGGTATGTCGTGTTTGAATATAGGATTTATACGGGCTTCAAGGCTCACATAAATCCAATAGGATTTTCTGTCGTAATCCCCTCCAATATAAGACCACAGTGACCTAGAGGGATAGCCGTCCACATGAGAGGAGATAATTTCTAGCATGGCGTGAGAGCAAGCATATTATATGGGCGCAATTCATATCAATTCCCGTATGTCAGTGCATTGTCCAGTCATGCTTGTTCGAGTTCCTTGTGTGGTTTTGTACCCGTATAAGAGATTGGTGGGCTGTGAGAGACAATGGTATTATGTAGGCTTCAACACCCACATAATCTTTTTTAGAAAGTGAACTCGTGTAAAAACATGTCCATAGTGGGCATGGGGAGGTGTTCTTTGTATGGTTTTGTACCTATATAAGAGATTGGCGGGTTGTGAGAGACAAAGATTTATGTGGGCTTCAACCACCCCATATTTTTAATCTTTTAGAAAGTGAACTCATGTAAAACATGTCCAAGTGGCATGAGAGGAGACATATTGTGTGGGCGTTGATGTCGCTCACCTCACTTCGGTAAGCTCCGCTTCACGTCATAGTTACTCGCTTTGATGCGCGCGCCTAACTCCCAAACTGGCCGTCGGGCCAACTCGGAACTTCGGCTGCTCACCGGGACATAACTGTTTCCCTTTGCTCCTCCTCAAGACCCTCGCTCACTTTGGGAAATTCCCTTGGTTGTTGGCAGTCCGGAACAGCTCCCCACACCTTGGTTGCTTTCCGGCTCGCACGCTTACTCATTAGTTTTTGGTCACCAACGGGCTTGCACCGTTCTATATATACTTCTGTGACTGTCCGCGGGGTTTCACAAACAACACCGTCCTTTTATGGCGAACCACCATGAAGACCCTTGACTCCCGGTATTGAGTCGCGGTGAGTCTTGGCCCACCCTACCACGGCCCCAATGGACCGTGATGAGTCCCAAGACTCCCCATGACTCCCACCATAAGGTCTCCGCCCCATGGTGAGTCCTATGCCACCCCCACTAAGACCCACTAAGCTACCACCACCCCTCGTGGAACCACCCCCACCGCAACCCGGTGTGCGGGGCTCCACCTGGTGAGCGCCTCCGCCTCCTTGAGTGCCTTGGGCACTCAAGGGTGCTTCAGCCCCCGTACCTATTGTTGCCACTGCCCCCACCACAGGGGCATCCCCTCTTGTGTCCGACCCCTGCCCTCAAGGCAAAGGCCACGACACACACCCCTACCAACAGGGAGTCGATGTCCTCATCAACTTGTCCATTTTATAGAAACTAACATCCAAGTTGTGGAGTCCCACATGAAGGAGTTTGTTTCCGTACCATGGCGTCCTATGGCAAAGAACCAACCCCCCCACTTGACTCTACTCTCTGCTAGCTAGTTCGGCCGACTTCCTCCAAGTCCCGGCCAAGGGTGGAGCCTCTCCAGCTCCACCCAGTGCACTCTTCTTGGCCCACTTGAAGGCCAAGGTGCGATCTTCCCCGAGGATCGAATCGCCTTACTGCAACAACATTGCTTGCGACCGCCCATGATGCCGCTTTTTAGCATCACCTTGAGCAGGGTTCACCTTGAACCCTTTTGGACTAGGAAGATAACCTTGAACCAACCGTGCGCCCCAATCACTACAATTGGGTCCGCCTTGGAATGCTGGCTTGAGGTACGGGAACACGCCGAAGCCGCACTACGACTTCGTCCCGAGGTTACACGATTATAGTACGTGAACGGAAGCACGTAGCTTCCGTGTTAGCCTGCACTACAAGACAACCCCTCGGTAGCGCAATTATAGTACGTGCACTCGCCAAGTGCGCACTAGCACGTGAACTCCCAAAGAAGGCGCAAGTTTCCTTGCCACTTGGATGGGAGTCACCTGATTTTGGCACCGCGCAAACACACGATTAATCCAATTTACCTCTCCACTTTTGTAAGCTAGCATGCATTCTACACACTAGCCAACCATACATGCATTACCATTCCAAACAAATATGAAGCACAACATTTAGAAACATTTCATTTATAAACAAAATTTGTACACACAAGTTTTTGCAATCGGATTCCTGAGCTAGCTAAGCCGGACTAAACATGCATTTCCTCCCCCACGATCCAAGATTGATGTCCCCATCAACGCTTCTTCCGCTTTTGAGGTCGCCCTTTGAAAGCTGCAACCGCCTCAGATGAGTTTCCCATTTCTGAGGCACGCACCTAAGTTGCCTCCACTTGATGATAGCCCTTCCATTTCACGAGATACTCCGTTTCTCGATTCTTGAACCTCCTCGACTTAAGCATTGCCTCCACCTCGTACTCAGGTTCATTTTCATGATCCAACAGCACAGGTGGCGGACGCAATACTTAATGCCGATTCAGACGTGCTTCATCTTTGAAGTAAGGCTTCAAAAGGCAAACGTGGAATACCGGATGCACCTTGCTGTTTGTCGGTAGCCCCAATTCATACACATCCTCATTCATAACCTTCCGGATGCGAAAGGGCCCCGCATACGGAGGTACGAACTTTGGACTCACTTTTGGAGGTAGTAAAAAATTCTTGATGTTCAACCAAACCTCCGTGCCTGCCTCAAACTTAATTTCCCTCCGCTTCCGATTCGCCTACCGTTCATATCATTTCCTAGCTTTGGCAATGTTGTACTTTGCGAGCTCCAACAAACGTTTGCGTTTTTCCAGCACCACTGCTGCTGTCGGTTCCTCAACGTCCTGGGCGGCCCAACTTGTCGGCACCAGAGGTGCTTTTCCATAGACCAATACGAAAGGGGAAACTCCCGTTGCGGAGTGCTTTGTGTTATTATAACAGAACTCTGCCACATCCAAGTGCTCCACCCAGTCTGACTGGTTTGCCGACACATAATTCCGCAAGATCTGCTTCACCACGGAATTCACTCTTTCCGTTTGGCCGTCCGTTGTAGGTCGGAAGGCCGTGCTCATCTTGAGCCTCGTCCCCATTTTCTTCCAAAGTGTTCTCCAAAATTTACTTGTAAACTTTGGATCGCTGTCCGAGACAATATCCTTCGGGAGTCAATGATGCTTGAAGACGTGGGCGAAGTAAAGTCTCTCCGTCTCCTGCGCCGTTGCCGTCTCCTTGGTGGGAATGAAATGGCCCATTTTACTGAACCTATCCACCACCACCATGATTGCATCGAATCCTTTTGATAGCGGCAAAGCAGTCATGAAATCCATCGAGACACTTTCCCAAGACCCCTCTGGAATCGGCAAGGGTTGTAACAGCCCCGCTTGCTTTTTGTACTCGCTTCGGTTTTGTTGGCATGTGGTGCATGTCTTGACATATTCCTCGGCCTCTTCCCTCAGTTTGGGCCAGAAATACTCTTTCTTCAAGAGTGTCGCGGTGCACTTGGCTCCGCCGTGGTCCGCAAGCAGGCCCTCATGACATTCTCTCAAGAGACTATCTCTGATCCCTCCCTTCGGCACGTAGAGACGCTTTTGCTTGTACCGGAGTTGTCCATTGTGCAAGTCGAACTACGATTTAACCCCCAACCTCAAGTCCCGCATCGCGGACTTTGCCATCTCATCCTTCCGGTTAGCCTTCCGGATCTTTCTTTAGAGCGACGTCTTGCCCATATACACCAACATGAGCTGCTTCTTTGTACTTAAAGCATCGGCCACCACATTGTCCCGTTCCGGTTTGTACTAGATATCCATGTTGAACACTGCCAAAGTGTCTTGCCATCTAAGTTGTTTTGGAGACAATATAGGCTGTGTGGCAAAATACTTCACCGTGACATTGTCCGTGAACACCTTCACCGGGTTGGAACCAACATAGTGGCGCCAAAGCTCAAGGCAATGCACCACTGTCTTCATTTCTTTCTCGTGCGTAGGCCACCGTCGCTCCACTTCATTCAATTTTTTTCTTTCATAAGTCATTGGACGTCCATCCTGCATGAGCACACCCCCAATTACGAAGTCCGACGCATCTGTATGAATCTCAAATGGACGGTCGAACTCCGGGATTTTCGGGACTGGAGTTTCCGTCATCTGCTGCTTGAACTCGGCAAAAGCTTGGCCACAAAAGGTGTTCCATACCCATACCTTGGACTTACATAGAAGGACTGACAGCGGCCCCGCGATCTTGGCGAAATTTCTCACATACTTTTGGTAATAGGAGGCGAGTCCTAGGAATGATCGCACTCCCGGAACCGAAGTCGGAGGCTCCCAGTCCAAGATCGCCCTCACATTTCTGTCATCCATTTTGATCCTATCTTGTGTAATCACATGCCCTAGGAACTCCACTTTTGTGACCCCGAATTCACACTTTGAAGCTTTGGCATACAGCTTCCCTTTCCGCAATTTCTGGAACACCTTTTTGAGGTGTTCCAGGTGCTCTTCCTTTGTTTTCGAGTACACCAAGATGTTGTCAATGTACATGATCACAAAGTCATACAACCACTCCTGGAAAAGGCTGTTCATTAGCGTGCTAAAGGTCGCGGGTGCGTTGGTGAGCCCAAAAGGCATCACCAAGAACTCATATGAACCATATCTTGTCCTACACGCGGTCTTCTCCTCATCTTCTTCCGCCACTCGGATTTGATGGTAACCTGAGCGCAAATCGATCCGGCTGAAATACTTTGCTCCTGCCAACCGATCAAAGAGGTTGTCGATCCTTGGCAAAGGGTACCGATTTTTGATAGTCACCTTATTCAGAGCCCTGTAATCGACACACATCCGCAGCGTCCCATCATTCTTGTCTGCGAATAGTACCGGGGCTCCGTAAGTTGACTTACTCGGCCGGATGTACCCCTTTGACATTAGATCCTTGAGCTGGGCCTTCAGCTCAACCAACTCTCTGTGGCTCAACCGGTAGGGCGCCTTGGCAGGCGGCTCCGATCCCGGTATCACCTCTATCTTATGGTCAATTCCTCTTCGCGGTGGCAAGCCGCTTGGTAAATCCTCCGGCATCACATCCTGGTATTTCTCCAGGATCCTCTAGATCCAATTTGGGCTAGGCTCCCTATTGACTTCTCTTTCCACTTGTCTTACGTAAAGCAAAAACTGGGGCTTGTGTGGCTCCTCCGCGGCCCACTCCTTTGCTATTAGCAGGTTTATTCGTCCTCCCACTCGGTTGGGCGTTTTCGACACCCGTAAAACTTTGCCACCATTCCCACAGGGTAGCGTGACTATTCTCTTGCAGCCATCTATGACCGCTCCGGATTTGCTCAAAAAGGTCATTCCCAAAATGAGATCCACTCCATCGATCTCGCAAATGGTGAAGTTCTCACGTCCCTCCCAACTCCTGAGCTGAAGAGGGACATCGAACGCCAACCTTGTCACCAGTTATGGTTCTCCTTTGGCATAACACACTTCAATAGAGGCCCCCACATCACTTGTCGGGAGCCCTGGCTTCCGTGCCGTTGCCGGTGTCATGAAAGAGTGCAACGCTCATGTGTCCACCAACAACGACACGTTAGTTCCGGAAATTATACCACTCACGAACATTAATTGACTCATTTTACGCAAGGGGCTAGTCTCCTGATACAACTCACAAGAGTAGTTGCCTACCTTGCAAGTCTTGGTGACTACCACCTCCACCAAGCGGCTGATGGAATCTTTGGACAGCTCCGTGGTCGCCCGAGTCATGTTCAATTGTCGGGGTTTCACGCACTTCTTGGCCATGTGCCCGGGTTCCCCGCAATTAAAGCACACTCCATCGAAGGTCGTCTTCTGTCCGCCATAAGCCGCCGCACCTGATTTTCCTTTCGGAGCACCAAGTGCCGCTTTGACGTGTGAAGGCCCTCCCTTCGATTTCCATGTGCGGGCCTTCTTGTGGTTCAGCTCCATACGGCCTTGTTTTTTGCCCCTAGGGACATCCGAGAAACATTCAGCCCTTTCAATTGTCTCGTTCAAAGTCTTAGGTGGCTTCTTCTCCAACTTCCGCCAGGTCCATGGGGCCAGTCTCGCCACAAAGTTGAAGACCATTTCTGGTTCCACCATATCCGCGATTTCGAGCAACGGCACATTGAAAGCCTGAACATATCCCCAAATGTCATCCGTTTGCTTCAAATTCCTCATCTTGTCCCGGGCGAGCCAAGACGCGTTGATGGGCACAAACTGTCTTTTCATAAGTTCCTTGAACCCATTCCAGCTCAAGGTTTCTGGGTTTGGACCTTGGTCATGAAGGCGTTTATGCCACCATTATTGAGCATAGCCCCTCAAATAGGTGGGAGCCACTTCCACCCGATCCTCGTCACTCAACTTGACCGCCCGGAAGTACTGCTCCAGCTCCAAGAGCTAGGTATTGAGTGTCTTTCGATTTCGGACACCCTCGAAGGTGCCGGGTTCCTTAGGCTTTACCTTAAACTTTGCCTTAGTGGAAGTGGCATTAGCCGCCCTTATACATCTTTCAACGTCCCGCCAAACTGCGCCAACAACCCTTCCCAAAAGGCTGTTGGCATGGGAGACATCTGCTGGTCTAGTGGAGCTTCTGGGAAGTCCTCGGGCTCCGGCTCCCCAAATTCCTCCCGTTCTTGAGCGGCCTCGCTTTCAAAAGCATAAATCGCCTCTTTCAATTGCCGCTTCGGTGACACGTCACCCCCACTGGGCTCACCAGGATCATATCTTTCGGCCGTTCCGCTTTCACTTTGTCTTGCCCGACCCCATGATGAGGCCGATCTCAAGGACGATCGCGTACTGAACTCTAAGCTCTGATACCACTTCGGTAAACTCACCTTCACGTCATAGCTACTCGCTTTGATGTACGTCCCTAACTCCCAAACTGGCCGTCGGGCCAACTCGGAGCTTCGGCTGCTCACCGGGACATAACGGTCCCCCTTTGCTCCTCCACAAGACCCTCGCTCACTTTGGGCCTAGTGGAAATTCCCTTTGGTTGTTGGCAGTCCGGAACAACTCCCCACACCTTCGTCGCTTTCCGGCTCGCACGCTTACTCAGTAGTTTTTGCTCACCAACGGGCTTGCACCGTTCTCGGGGTTACTACTCCCTATATATACTTCTGTGACTGTCCACGGGGGTTTCACAAACAACACCGTCCTTTTATGGCGAACCACCACAAAGACCCTTGACTCCCGGTGATGAGTCGCGGTGAGTCTTGGCCCACCCACCACGGCCCCAATGGACCGTGATGAGTCCCATCGACTCCCACCATAAGGTCTCCGCCCCATGGTGAGTCTTATGCCACCCCACTAAGACCCACTAAGCTACCACCACCCCTCGTGGAACCACCCCACCGAAACCCGGTGTGCGGGGCTCCACGTGGTGAGCGCCTCCGCCTCATTGAGTGCCTTGGGCACTCAAGGGTGCTTCAGCCCCCGTACCTGTTGTTGCCACTGCCCCCACCACAGGGGCAGCCCCTCTTGTGTCCTGACCCCCTGCCCTCAAGGCAAAGGGCCGCGACAGTTGAAGCCCACATAATATTTTCCTTTGTCATTGGGCTTTCTCTTCTGCCTTGGAGAGGTGTTCCTCGTGTGGCTCAAGAGATTGGTGGGCTGTGAGAGACAGTGGAATTATGTGGGCTTCAACACCCGCATAATTTCTCTTAGAAAGTAAACTCCTGTAAAACATGTCCATAGTGGCATGAGAGCAGACACATTGTGGGTGTTGAAATATGTCCCTCTGTCATTGGGCTTTCTCTTCTGCCTTAGTCATTGACAGGAGGGTGCTTGAAGTGCGGTCCGCTCTCCGTTGTTGGATAGGTAGGTTTGAGCTGCATGTATGGAAAGTTCACTACTAAGGATTTTATGTGGGCTTTAATGCCCACAATGATAACTTGGGAATTCTGTGTGATGATTCACCATGATGCTCTCGAATATAGGTCATCAGCGCAGTATAATGAGTGGGGTAGAGATTACGTGGGCGTTGAAGCCCACATAATCGATGTCTTCATATTCACCTTGAACTGTGCTTTTTTTATATGCTTCCATTGCCGTCACTGTGGAAATCTCCCATATTATGTGGGCGTTAGCATCCACATATTCCACAAGTAGTCTTCATTGAGAGCACCACACAATTAGACAATTTTCTCAGGAGAGGCGCCCAACCTAGCAGCCCAATTCGAAACTATACCAGCCTCAGACGCAAGATAAGCAGGAGCAGGGGGAGGCAATTCTGAGAATCCCATAGCTGTGAATCGAATGGTGGTGAGAGACCAACTCTGACACCCCCCGCAAGAACTTGCGATCGCAATGAAGGTTCGGGGCTACACTCAAGACAAGAAACTAGAATCGCAAAGGAGATGAACATGATGTTGTTACAATGGGGGACCAACACAATGCCCACAACCTATATGCTTGCAAAAAATGAAGACGAGACCAACAACAACTTGCATACATGCCAGTAGCAGACAAAGAGCGGGAGAGGAGAGAAAGCGCGGGAGACGAGTGGGACCAGCATGGTCGCGTCAAATGAACCTGCCTCACAGCCGCCACAAAGCCCCCCGTGAAAATAGGGCACAACTTTGTGCTGGACCTGTGAATTAGGGCAATCAGAACCCATATTCTAAAACTAGAAATGATGAGCAAATGGATGGTCCAGATTTCATCTAATTTGGAGTGCTCAGATTTGCAAAAATAATAATAATAATAATTTCGGTTGAGGGCGTGGTGGGCGTTTAGGGGTTGAAAGCCATTAGAAGCCCATCCAGGCCCGGAGACTTCATTGATGCCAGGGAGTCCATCGATTGTCCCAGTTCTTGCACTGAAAATGATTTTGCCAAGGCGGTGGCAAAGGAGAATGAAGGAAGTCCTTGCCAAATTTAAAAAAAAACTGGCTTATTGGTGCTCAGCGATGTTGTCCATAGTTGGCAGGGCACTAGTCGCAAACCAGGTTCTCGTGAATTCTCTATGGTTCTTTGTTGCCGTTTGGGACCCAGACACTGCTATGGTCAAAGAGATAAAAGCCATGGTCCGTAATTTTATATGGGGAGCCAACACTACAACCCCAGTGAGAAGGGCTTTGATCTCGTGGGATCAACCGTGTCAAAAGAAAAAGAAAGGTGGCTTGGGCCTCATTGACCCTGCCTCACAGATCAAGGCACTGTTGGCAAAGTGGATACCAAGGGCAATCAAACATAGAAACAACCCGTGGAGCAAGCTTATTCAACCATACTTGATGGGATCTACTCCTCCAACCTCCACCCTATAGGCTCATTCCTTAAAATGGATTGTACAGGAGAAAAATGCAGGTGTGAGGCTGGGCTCTAGGCCGTGGCAATTGATTTGGAAGGCCTGGCAAGCCCTGAGATAGAACCTCACTCAATCAATGCCATCTAATAGGCAGGAATGCTTGCGGCAGCCGCTTTTCTTGAACTACAATATGGACTCAGGAACTCTGCTAAGACAGACCCCATGGTGGGCTTTCTGGGAGGGGCAGGGGTTCACCCACTTGGCGACTATCCTTTCTGATGGCCAGTTCATCCAAGAGGGAACCATTGCTGCAATGTTGGGGAGAAGAGGTGTGGAATACAATTCTGGAAAATGTTCCCCAATACATGAACCCCATCCTGGAGGAATCAGATTAGACTCCCCAACCATGGATGGCCGCATCCCAGGGCAATCGTATGACAATCATGCTGGCCCTGTCATCTAAAGGGTCTGTGGCATCAGGTCTAGGCTTCACCCCAGATTGTGAAGGAAATCTGGCTTATCACGGGGCAGTCGACTTGAACAAGAAAGACCTTTTCCGTGTGAGAGTTCTGGATGGTGAAGGCACCCCAACCCAATGCCACCAGGTCTGGAATGGAGGCCCAACGGTCTTACCACAAATCTTTCTCTTGGTTTTTCACCTGCCCGCTATGGCGTTGGATGAACACAAAGAAATCTCCATTATTTGGCTGCACGGTCAAGCTGGGCTACTCCCTCATTAACCCACCTCGTTCCTTTGTAGCTAAATGGTCCACAAAATGGGGCAACCTTTCATTTGCACAAGGCACTGTAGGTGCATTAAAAAAAACGCAGATTGTTTTTTGAGTGTTTTTGAGCCAGGAGAGCTGAATTGTACACAGACAGTGAAGAACAAGGACCATTTGTATCAGAAATGGCGAAACATCGACACAGCTGCTGATATGGCCCACAAATGGAAGATGTCTGTGACGTCCATGAAGCCAAAGCGCTCAGGAGTTTATATGACTAGGGTACCTACATGGAGCAGCAGGGCGTGCGATTCCAGCCGTCCGTTCGAACATCTAGGGGCCGATTAAACGACTGCTCAGCGGTCTGTCTATTCCTCACCTCAACATCCGATCGCCATTCAAGCATAGGCAAGTTAGAAAAGCTTGACCTCAATGACAAACTACCCACTGGGTTATTCTTTCAACGACACGGTTGATAACGGTCTCGCAATATGCCAGGTAGAAATTTTCACGTTGCTTCAATGCAGTTCATGAGGATGCTGGAGGCGTGGAGCACACATGCTTATCATCCGATTTCATTTCCATGCTCGGATAAGTCGGTGATAGGGATCAAGCATGGATTCCCCTATGTTTTAGTTCATTTATGTAAAACAAACACTACAGTGCGGCAAGTAGCAGACCGCCGGCAGTGATATCTTTTTCCCAGGAGGGCATTTCCACTTTTTGATGTGAATTCAATTCAAGAAGCTTCCAAGGAGTCTTGGTCTCCTACAAAAAATCCTAAAGAGGTTTTATCCAGCGGTAGTGGCCGACTGGGTTTTTGCTATGCGACGTACTTTCAGCGAACATGACGAAGCCGGAATCGAGCACTGTTTGGGGAGGGATTTTTTTGCGTGTCGTTAAAAGGGAGACAAGATGATGTGGAAGGAGTTTCAGCCCCAAGTGTTGATCCGTTCCCAACCAAAAAATTATGCTACACGTTGAAACATAGTTTCACGTGCAAATGTGCTTGTTTTTAATGGTTGATAGTTGGACCACATGGACCGGAAGATTGGTGGGTGTTTCAAGCATATTGCAAGGGAGTTTTTGGCCAAGTTTCAAGATTTTTGGAGGAAGTTAGAAACAATTCACTATTTTTGAGGTTTTCGGGCGACCGTGGCCAAGAGAAATTCATTTTGATGGGATTTTTGGGTCCACAAGAATTAGCGCTGCCCCCAACCAGCTGGTTCGATGATTTGTGCCACCTAACAACCAAAAAGTGAATGATTGACTATTCCATCCAAGGATTTAGGATGTCATCCATTTTATTTTTATAATATTTCTAGTATAAGTAGGTTAGGATATGAGCTTGCTCATGACTTCACTTGTGTTTTTCTGCTTGTAGTTGCTTGTTAGTGAGTTGCTTAGAGAGCTAACTTGAAGCTTGTTTAGCTTTTGCATCTTGCTTGTGAAGTTCCTAGATTGCTTGTTGGCTTAAAGCTTAGCCTAGTTGTTTTAGGCAAGCTTGGAGGAAGCATCTAGAGTGCTAGGGAGACTAGGGAGATCCTAGGACCTAGTGTGTAAAGGCCAAGAGCCATTTTATGTGGAAAAGGAGAGAGACTTCCCCAAAAAGCAAGTGTGTTTCATTTGAGAGTGTGGTGAGCCTTTTGGGAGTGTGAAGAGGAGGTAGGAGCAACAAACCCCATTGGAGAGGTGAGCACTACCCCTTCCCCCCGAGTGTGATTTCATTAAGTTTAGAGCCCCATAGCTCATATAAGCTTGGGGGGGCTTAGTGTTGAAGGAACTAGTATGTTTTCTTTTGGTTTTGTTTGACTAACCCCAAGGGTTAGTGAAACCCAGAATGGTTGGCATGCTATGGGGATGGGCTGGGATTCTTTTCAGGGCACGATGGGCTTAAAAGTAGGCCATGATGATGGTTTTATTGCTTAAGCCAATAGCCAAGGTGGCTATTGCATGGTATTAAGCACGAACCACGAGACAAGGGGAGAGAAGGTGTTGACTGACGTCCACGGCTGTCGGCCTGCGCGGCAGGCCCGAGCAGTGGGGGGAGGCGTTCAAATCCCGGTTGGACCCTGTGGCTAAAGCTTATACCAGCCGGATAGACTGGGACCCGCGTTAGCACCAATGGCACCGCGCCACGCAGCGGGTGGCAGGCCCCGCGACCGCCGGATAAAGACATCTCTTATTACCCATCGGTCCCTCATATAGAGGGGGTGACCATTTAATTCTCTTGAGGGAGGTTAATGTAGCTTGAAGCTTATGGATGGTGCATTAGGGGTAGTTTTTGGTGGCTAGTCTTGAATTCGAAGGGGCTGCCAAGGTCACCTTGGTACCGTCGTTTAGAGTCATAAGAGATGGCTTAGAGCCATGATGGCTTTGCGGGGTAACACGAACACCTCGGCAGGGATGAGAGGAGAGAAGGTCCACAGAAAACGTACCAAGTCTTTTTGGGGTTTCGAACGAGAGAGACGACCAGATCCTTGACACCTGGCTTGGGTAGGGATTTTTGTGGATGACCATTGGATGGAGGATGCAATTTTTTCATCCACAGGGTGGATGAAGTAGGGATGATTAGTGGATGAAATTAGGATAAAAATTTGCAGTTTTTCATCCATTATAGGGATGAATAGTGGATGACCAAGGGATGAAAAAGCAGTTTTCATCCGCTGGATGAAAAATCAGTCTAGCTCTAGGGGGGTTTGTACCTAGGTCCTAGAGGCTATGGGCTATGTATTAAGGGCTTAGGGGGTTGTTTGGACCTATAGGACCATTACCCTATGGTTGCCGCGCCCCCTTGCCTTGAGAGCAGGGGGGTCGGGACACATGAGGGGCTGCCCCTGTGGTGGGGGCAGCGGCAGCGATAGGTATGGGGGGCTGAAGCACCCTTGAGTGCCCAAGGCACTCAAGGAGGCGGAGGCGCTCACTAGGTGGAGCCCCGCACACCGGGTTGCGGTGGGGGTGGCTCCACAAGGGGTGGTGGTAGCTTAGCGGGACTTAGTGGGGGTGGCATAGGACTCACCATGGGGGCGGAGACCTCGTGGTGGGAGTCGTGGGGAGTCTTGGGACTCATCACGGTCCATAGGGGCCGTGGTGAGTGGGCCAAGACTCACCGCGACTCATCACCGGGAGTCGAGGGTTTTCGTGGTGGTTCGCCATAAAATGGCATGGCTGGTTGTGAAACCCCCGCGGACAGCTATAGAAGTATATATAGGGAGTAGTAACCCCGAGAACGGTGCAAGCCCGTTGGTGACCAAAAACTAGTGAGTAAGCGAGCGAGCCGGAAAGCGACCAAAGAGTGGGGAGCTGTTCCGGACTACCATCTACCAAAGGGAATTCCACTAGGCCCAAATAGGTGGAGGGTTTAGTGGGGGAGCGAAGGGGGACCGTTATGTCCCGGTGAGCAGCCGAAGCTCCAAGTTGGCCCGGCGGCCAGGTTGGGAGTCAGGCGCGCGCATCAAAGCGAGTAACTATGACTTGAAGGGGAGTTTACCGAAGTGAGGTGCGCGACAATGGTTCCCTTACCATGATAGTGGTTTTTGGGCAACATTGAAGGGTTAATGTATTATTTAGGGGCTGAGCCAGATACCATTGGGGAGCTTACACCAAGACCCACCTAATGCTTATTTTTCCAGAATTAGTGATTGTTTTAGGCTGGGAAATTAGTTTAAATTTAGTTTTCTGCTTAGAAAATCGCCAAAAATTAGGAATAGAAATAATTAAATCTAGGATTTTTATTTCTAGTTCATAGTTAGGAGAGCTTACTAGGATAGCATGTTCCCATTTTCTTTGTTATTTTTAGGAAAATAGCCATGAGCCTTAGAAATTAACAGGGAAATTGGGATAGTATCCAGGAATTAAAGTTTTCTTCCGCTAGGCGAGGGTATGCTCTCCCCTCCGGATAGCGGAACAAAGGTGTCTCATTTGCACGCACGTGCGATCTGGGGAAGAGTGAATGTGAAGTCCGACCTAAGCGGATTGCTCTTAACGTTTTGCAGAGTCTTCAGGAAGAAGTCACTCCATGCGAGGAGGACCTTCCGAGGAGACCGTATAACTCCGGGATGAAGCCATGTTAATGCTAATAAAGAAGTTTTGGAAGGCAATTAGATAGGAGTAGATTCCGTAGGTGACACAAACGAATTTTGCCCCGCAAGCATATGAGTTGGACCCTGTGCTGGCTGGTAGTCTAGATTAGCGTTCCCTCCATTGACCGCGGACCCTCCGCCAAGCTTAGCGACACATCTCACGGGTGGGCGGTTCTTGAGCCCAACCCATCTCATTGACGTCGCTTCCTCCCCTTCGCGATTGCGCGCGCGGCGAGGCTCGTCATGCACCTGCGATAGGATCTGGAAAGACACATAGAGGAAAGATCGTGCTTCAAAAGTGTCAGGCTTTCTCTGGAACTTGCTCACAGAATTCTCCCTGTGAGATCAAAAACTCATGAGGACCAGCCAACCTGCCCTATGTGTCATGCAGAACCAGAGTATATTGAGCATTGTTTAACGTCATGCATAATGGCTAGAAGCATATGGAGAGTTGTGGTGGGGTTTTACACTCACTGGGTCTCCTTCCCCCAACCAGTATGCACGTCTCTATTGCTTCTAAACTTTCAACCAAACCATTCCCAAATTGACTGTCATGTCTGGGCCTCACCTAGAGCCCTTACTTTGTGGAATATTTGGAAGGCCAGATGCAAATGGGTCTATGAGGGTAAGTCCCCCAGAGGCAGATCCGTGTTGTTTTATGCATATGAGGATCTGCTTCCTGAGGGGAGAAAGGTTTGGGATTCTGTCTGTGCAGCTATTCCCAAAACTTCAAAACAACGCTGTTTCAGGATTTCGAACAGTCCTGGGGAAAAAGCGGCGTGCTCGGCTCCTGTCTTCCCAACATGCATGTTAAATGGCAAGACACAGTCCCCCCTCAATGGGAAGTCGGGGAGGAGGCGGAATTCAATTGGAGGCACAAGAGAGCTCGGGACACTAAGCTTAGAACTCAACTGAGGTTTTGATACCTGGACCTTCAGTCGATCGTCTCCCAGCTGCTGCTACCAACGTCACTGCTCCAATTTCCTATCACGATCGTCTTCTTACTTCGGCACTATGCAGTTCCCCTGCTATCTCTTTGTGTTTCTCTTTGCTTACTTCAGTGCAGCTCAGATCAGCTAGATAAAACTCTCAACATATTGATATCAGCTGCCCTTTCATCACCCTCTTTGAACCACTACCTCCTCTTCAGTTACATCTCTTAACTATTCAATTCCACATTACTCCAATTCTCACCTTGGTTACCATATGTTTAGCATGTTGCTAGGGTTTCGGGGAAGTTACCAGTGTTGGGCGGTTCTTGCATTTGTGAAGGAACCTTCGGTTCCGGTTCCACAATTATTTCAAGAGACGGTTCCGGATCCGGTTCCGGTTTTTTTTTATTGAGCGGGTTCCGGTCTGGTTCCGGATCCAACTTTTAAACATGGGGGCGGTTCCAGTTACCGGTTAGTTGCTGATAAAAACCATCGGTTCCGGTTAAGTTCCAGTTCTATTTAAAAATTATATTTGTTTAATTTAATTAGATTTAAAATGTTTTATCAGTCCGGTAGATTAAATAGCAGTGTATTCACATATTTGAACTAAAATCCAACGATTTTGTTAGTTTTCACTAACACAAAAAAAACAAACAAAAATACTCTAAATAAACTGGTAGAAGAAAATGGGTAAAATTTTAGGGTTGAAAGTACTATTCAGCTACCTGGCAAGTATTGGCATCTTCAAACATTTTATTAATGAACTTAGCCAGGATATCATGGAGCTGGAGATTGAACCCAAGATCTCATGGCGCTTAAGCATTGAACATAGAATCTCATGGCCTTCAAGCATTGAACCCAGGATCTTAGGAGCTTGAGAGCATTAAATAAGTTTTGCCCTGGGCCCACCAGCCCCACCAAGGGGTCAAGAACCGGAACGTGTTTTTATCCCCATGCGCCCCGGTTCTCCGGTTCTCACACCCAGTAGGAACCGCCAATTCGGTTCTGCGCCGATCCCCATTGGCAGGTTCTGGTTCCGGGTCAGGTTCTATAGGAATGGGCCCGATTCCGGTCCGATTAACCTGAACCTGAACCGGCGGTTAACCTGGGTCCCGGCGGGTAACCGCCCAACACCGGAAGCCTTCCCGGCCTCACTTGTGGTTATTTTTTCCACCTTTTGTGACATTTAATTTGATTAAAAGGGCCATTGTTCCCCTTTCTTATTAAAAAAAAAAAAAGAAGCCATTTTTCCAGCTACCACCAATCTACAATTATGTGGCCTATCTAAAGAGCTTGGAGACCATTAAAATAGGATAACTTTACAATGATTTACTTCTACTTAACTAACTGAAACTATAATAGGTGTTTCTACAGTTTTGCCAAAATGCACTCTCTCTCCACACGAAATTCCTTATAACATAGTTGATCACCTGTATCTCACGAAACCAACTGCCGATTTTGGAAACCCCTCTTCGTCACTTTGTAATGTTAACGCCATGCTAGCTATGAACAAAGGGGTTGTTGGATAGGGAATAAAACCCCTTGACCCACGCTGGGAACAAAGCTTGGCGGTAAGTGTCCTCCAAAACTGGGATCGTTTCAACACCTCTTCTCGAAGATGTTACAAAGATTAGAATAAAATAAATTGTACATTTAAACAGTCCAGATAATCTCACCACACAATACTAGGATCTGTACGTGTCACTGCATCCGATTCTACTCGAGTATTAAAAGTACACTTAGCAATTCACAAAAAAGTTACATAACCATCACCACAGTATATGGCCATGAGCTGTGAGCTTGATTATAATGTTCAGATTGCTGCAGTCCTAAGGCCTGGATTTTGCCAACCACAAAGGTCTACATAGTCAACAGGATCGCTTGCTGGATCCTAAACATTATGCCATCCGTACTAGGTTTTGGGTACTATGTATTCCAGTTGAAGGATCAATCAATCAATCAATCTACATTGAAAATCGTCATATCACCTATTTATCACTTGCTTGACCAGACACTCAAACCCAGCATTTTTTTGGCTTTATACAGAAGATGGGAGAGAGAGGGAGAGGGAGGGTAGCAGCAGTCAGAAGTTCAAACCGAGTCTCTGTAATCCATGTAGTATTGATGCACAAGTAAATTCCTCTGTAGTCACAATGTTGGGCCCCTGAGACTGTGCCACATCAGCCTTTTGGTAATTCCTGCTGCCGCGTAGTTTCTCCTCAGACCCACCTTCCACAGCGTGTTTCAGGATTATAGTTTTATGTGTACCTGAGATCATCTCTTCATAATCGGTGTCCCCTGTCTCACCCATAATCACATACATATTGGCAACATCTAGTCCCCACCGAACAAAGAAGTACCTACGCCCAAAACCCACAACATCTGAGCATCTCCCATCAAGACAAATTTGAACCCATCCTCTTTTATACTGATCTGCAATGTTCAGAAAGGTACTAATCCAAAAAATCTTGTACCAGTAAGTTACATTACTATATGACAGTGTTCCCCTCAGGTTATGAACACAGCCAAAACGGATTGGAATGTGGTTATAGTTCAGGGGCAAGGCAACCTATTGAAATTTCTGCTTCCAGAGGAACATATGAACATCTACAAAGAACCTCCCTCTCTGTTGTGCTTTTTGTTCGTTTGCAAATGTCCTGCAAGCCCTTTGAAATTCCTTGCATAGTATGTTCCAGGTAAAGTGCTTCTATGGTTCTCTCTCTCTCTCAATCGCCACAAGGCTCCGGCAAACAACGTCTAATGAGTACATTCTCTCTCTTTACAAAGCTCCATTTCTATCGAGAAACATTCTTGGTTCTCCGAGATGATAGAATCTTGCGGCCCAATTACCTTTCGGCAGCTTTATCTCCTTCTCTCCTGAGGGCATTGGGGAGGTTCAGGGTGGGCTCCCACAACCCACGGATAGAGACTGGCAGATGGGAAAACCTGCAGCGGGAGGACCGCCTATTGCACAGGGCGCAACCAGGAAATTGAAACTGAAGAACACTTCTTCTATTGCCTTCTATATTATGAGATCTGTGGGAGATTCCACTGAGATTCCGTGGAACCCACACTGAAGTCTTTCACTATGAAGATCAGAAATTCCTGGCAGCTTACCTGCATGAGGCACTCACCTTTAGAAATCACTCAAACAATAGTTTTTATCTCTGGCTCTGGTTTTTGTGTCCTCTCTCATGTTTTCTTCCATTTTGTCCCATAAGCTCTATGAGCTTCCCACGGACGTTATAAAGCACCATTTCATTTCATTTCTCTTTCTTGTTTCTTTCTTTCTCTTGTCCGATAATCTCTTTGAGCTTTCCACTGAAGTACCATGTCATTTCATTTCCTCTCTGGGATGCAGCTCACACTTCAGATAGTGATCACGCCATGAACTTTCCAGATCAACAGGTTTGTGTGTTTTCTCTCTCAATATGTTGGATCAAACCCAAACAATGCAAGTACCTGAGGGCCTGTGCTCTTGAAGCCAACAAGGGCAGCACATGTAGTCTAGTTGCATTCTGGCAATATATTACATGGCACCGCAGCCCCCTCATCCGCAACCGCTGCCTTAGTTCATCAACAGGTGGAGCCTGCCCCATCCATACCAATACTCCACTGCCAATTACTCTCCTTAGACAGCAGCAAGCCCTACGTTGAGCTTCACTACTACCAGCACAATTTAGGTTTCCTGCTTGTTTGGAAGCCGTCTGCTTAAGAGTGTGAGAGACACAAGAAGAAAAATTCACTACAGGAGCACAACGTGAAGAGTTAAGAAAAAGCAAAGAAGAAATGAAATGAACCTTCGGAAAGGAAAGGAAAAGAAAGGACGTTCTAATATCCAGTGATTTTCAGAGAGTTTATGGAGTCCATGAACTCAAAAAGCTTATGGCAGAGAGCTCAGATGTTTAACCCGAAACATGGGAACATTTACTTCTGCTTAGGGAAAAATTGGCACATGTCAGGAGAGAGTTTAGTGACATACGACAGACAGGTTGGTGACGTTGTATGCAAGGCAATGGGAGTTGCACCGGTTGTCCTCTTCCACTAAAGGACATTCTCCTTGCCTCTGCGATGCTTGTCCATCAGGTGACATCAACCGGGGCATAGTCGTACGAAGACCTTCATAGGCCCAACGATAATCAATGTGGGATTCATAGTCAAGGTCCAAAATCAAAGTAGCTTCGGACACACATTTAGTATCCTCGCTATTCTGAGCAACTCCAGTGTAATAGAGCTCGCTGCCACTCCCACAAATTAGGGCATCGAATTCCTGAAGAGAAATCCCATTCATATTGAACATTGACAATGTCTCCAACACACTCAGGGCAGTAGAGATGGCAAAAGCAGTCGACTGAGCACCGGACTCCCTTACAGCCTTGATAAGATCTTGAAAGATCCTGAAAAGACCCTTACTGGGTTTCCCAGTTCGGGTATCATAGCTATCAACTGCAAACACCACCAGACTTTTCATCCTCTTCAATATCGGCACTTTGGGTTGTGGATTTCCACTACTGTGTGCCACCCCAGGATGTCCACCATGTTGAATGCACTCATTCTGGACATGGTTATTCAGTGCCTCCATCACATGCTCCATGTTTGTCTTCTGTCCACTGACGAAGTCAATGTTTTCGAAAACTTTCTCCACATTGGTTTGCTTGGTGGAAGACCCTCCGGTCAGCTTCTCTCCATCGACAGAAAGATGAAGAGAGATGTCATTAACATCACGCAGGGAATCTTCCTGAGACTTAATATCCAACTCTCCTCCATTTACTGTTGTCTGTTTCATCCAATGTGGGTGTCGCATCCGACACAATTTAATGCGGGAAAGGTAAGTGAGGCAGTGCTGAGGCCATGAGTAGAGGTGAATATTCTTCAACCCATTTCTTCGGCACTCATTCCAGAGGATGCGGTCAGATACCAGCTTCAATAAAGCCTCTCCGATGGCTTTATGGTCATGTGGGTCGACCAGGACTCCATTGTTCAGGGCCTGCATCCTCATTACCAAGTTGCTTCGAGAGAGGAAGAAATGAAATGGGAAAAAAAGGAACTTTATAATGTCCCTGGGAACCTCACAGAGATTATGGGACAGAGGAAAGCATGACACGAACAAAAAGAAGTGGGGGCCCCACCATGCAGCCTAAAAACTACAATGATATTTCTAGAGAATCTCTAAGGTGGATAGCCTCATTTTGATATGCTATCTCCGATCCCAAAATGAAACACCCTGCCAGACACTTGGGGTCCTCAAAACTGAAAGCTTATGCCACAGATTTGAGTTTCCCTAAGCAAAATTGGGATTGGCTGTCTCTAAACAGGTGGCAGTAATGTTCCCAGATTCCATAGTAGAGAGAGGAAAAAGAAAGAAAAACTTTTTAATATTCAGAGGGCCGATGGCCAATGGGACAAGTAGAACAGGAAGAAACCACTTAAGGAAACATCAACAATCCCCAAAGACAAAGTGCCTCATGCAGGTAGAGGGAATGGGGTAGAGTTGAGGGACATACTACAATCAACATACACCAATAGGCATAATCAATTCTATCATCAGTTGCATTAATCAAACAATGGTCCTATCCCAGTAGAAGACTTCACAAAAATGGTGGGAAGAAGGTACCCTATGAATATCAACAGGGCCTCCATTCTTTGTTGCCACCATTGGCAACCCATGCGCTGCAGCCTGCACTACAGCATGATGTCAGCCGAGAAATCTTCCTATCTAATACTAGATGTTACTTCAGCCTCACTAGCTCAATCCTGGTTTGTCTTGATTTGCTTCTGACTACCATCACATCAATGTTCTCTTTCCTTCTGGATTCAATAAGTTTCCTCCCAGTACCTCAATTAATGTGAGACCAAATGGTTCCACCAGAGCTGGGTTGATAAACACTCCCTGCAAGTTCCAAACATGATAGTTTTGAGCAGCTGTTAGATCAAAATCATCTGATACACAAAGATCATCTGACCATTCATGAAAACAGAGTCTCTGTTTCCCGGAAAGCATGATCTGACATTTTCGCTGAGAGCCCAACAGTGTGATGACAGTGTCAATTGGATGGTTAACATGTACTAGTGTCCTGTTTTGACTTAGAGGGAGTCCCGTGACGAGCAAGTACAGACAAGACAAGCAACCAATCCCATCCAACAACTTCCACCCCTTGATGAGCCCCCAGATTGAATTTACTACTAAAAACCATCAGCTGCAAAGTCTACACATAGCAAGAGTGACGACCTTGTACCTACACAGAGGTTGATATGACTACCAGACTACTATGTCCCAACAACATAATATCTATTTCATCTAGTTCATTCCTCTGCCCAGATCATATTAATTTGTAACAAAAAATTTGACTAGAAAAAACCACGTACCTTCGTTTTAGCTGCAAGCCCGTAAATATCAGGCACATCACATTGCTTGTGGTGCTTGGGATAGGCCACTTGACCATAAAGGTCGTATTTGTCGATCAATTTCAGTGCTGTCATGAGTACCGCTCCACTGCCTCCAGACATGTCATCTATGTCATCTCTGTTCCCCATTATTAATGTCTGCAATCAAACCACCACAGCTTTGAGTTCCATTTTGATACAGAAGTTCACTGTAAGAATTCCAACTGAACTGTGTGGGAGAGAAGAAGAAGAAGCAGAAACATGATATGGAGAGAAAGCAAGAAACTTTATGATGTCCATGAAAGCTCAAAGTGCTCCTGTTCCACCCCAATATTACTATGCACTTCTGCAGAGAAATTCCCTGCAAAAGAGGCAGTAGTAGCGGCCACGGATTTTGCGGACAGTGAAAGAAGAAATGTTCCCACAGTCTCCATCTCTTGTCTGTCTTCTCCCTGCGCTGTCGAATGGTCATGCGGGCTTGGACTGGTAGCCACCTAGAGAAGGAACTTCATAATGTCCACTGGAAGCTCAAAGAGCTTACGGGATAAAGGAATAGAGAGGGCTGGGGGTAAGGGAAAGAGGGAGTTACCAGATTGGCTAATTCACGCAGTGGACGGCACTCTCCAAATGCCCTCAACAAAGTGGTGATGTTCTTCTTTGGGTCTGGACGCGCCAGTGCCAATAACATGGGCTTGTGTGGGTTACTGAAAAAACGCATTATCTGTTCTTCCCCATCCCAGCAGAGCACACAAATACACCCATTAAATTGCTGAGCGCTGATCTCTGTTGTACCTTAATGGCCACAAGGCTACGGCAAACAACGTCTTATGAGTACAATCTGTTGTACCTCATCTTACAGAACATTTATGCCTACTAACACAATTTTTTGCATATCTTTGTCTAATGCTGCATTTTTCTTCAAAGAATTGAAGGAGAGTCAGCAGGGCTCGAAAGCAAGGTTCCCTTCCACCCTTGTCTCTTTCTTCATAGAGTTTCTCTCTTTTTTTCTCTCTCACAAGAATTACTGCCATCCTCAAGATGCCATGGCTAGAACCAGGCTGCTGGACAAATACCTCATCCCAAATGGGCGGATTTGCAGAAGGTAATATAGGTGAAAGCGCAGTACCATCTGGGCCTGTGTCTAGATCACCTTCTAGAATATCGCCTGCATCTTGGTCCACCATGTTGCTGAAATCCATACCAGGAGGTATCACCTACAACCACAACGGTGCATTCTATCATGCTGCATGATACCTCTTCCATGCATATAATCTTCCAATATCTGTTAAGTTTTTTGGCTTTTCAACATTACTTTCTGCCTGCTCATCTGCCATTGCTGCAGCGAGAGAAATGAAATGGTACATTATAACGTCCGCGGAAAGCTCAAGACAGAGAGAGACAGAGAGAGTGGGAAGGGCCACTGACCACCATGCTAGGCATATAGCGGCCATGGGAGCTCACACAACGTCGTGCACGTGCCCTAAGTACCTTCTCCATCTTTACATCAAATCCATCATATAAACCCCATTGCTGTTCAATCTCCTGCTTGGTACTTGTTATCACTAACTCTGCAGCATCCAATGCGAGCTCTTCAGCCTCAATACGCCGCATAATTTTGTATGTTGAATTAATGTCCTCCGACTGTCGTCCCTGAACGAGTAACTGTTCCAGCTTGCTTCGACCAAGGGAATGGCCAGTGATAACCATGGGAACGTTCAGGGCACCAGATAGTAGTGCTGCAATGTCACCAGCATCAGCATAGTGCCCATGAATCACATGGGGCCATATGAGCTCCCCACCAGAAATTTGTTCACCCAGTGCTTTGGCCATATTGAGGATGTGTGCCAGTGCCCCATCAACAAACTCCTGGACATAGGGCCATAAAAGCTCCTTGCGAATGTATTGGTCCCTGTAAAATCTAGTACTGGTGAAAAATGATACAGAGAAAGAATGTCCTGATAAGACGTCGTTTGCTGTAGCCTTGTCCCACTACTGGAGTGAGCCTCTCACAAAGGTGGTGTATGTTCCCTCTTATTCCACCCAATCTGAGCGCACGGGGTCTATGGCCACCGCAGTACAAACAATTAGTGCGGGCTTTCCAGATTTCCTCATAGAAATCCCTTCACACAAGCATCAATCTGCTGTGTGAGAGACCCCACGGCCAGGGCTTTAGGCTCAGCCTCGAGATTTTGAAAGTCTTCAGGCCATCCACACATAAGTGATTGATAATCTCCTTTTTCTCTCTTAATCAAAGTCAAAGTAGAACTACAACACCACCACTCTAAAGACTCCATACATTGCCTGGAGGAGGGCACACGGAGACACTGGGGAGAACCAGGGGAACCATGCACGTAGCCTGATTTTGTTGAGCTCATGCCCAGAATGGAAGAGACACTTCTGGATGACAAGTGACTATACTTCAAGGAGAGGAGGGTTAGCATGACTAAGGATTACTGCTAGCATACCTGGGTCCGCAGGGGATGCGCACGATATATGCACCACTGCTTTCTCCAACTTCTTGATTGTCCTCACAGGGTCCAGATGTCAACATTTCAGTTGGTTCCCCATAGCTACAATCCACAACTGGGGAACAAATTTGTCGGGTCAAGAGATCTACACGGTACACTTCCGGCATCATAGCCAATGCCCTTGCAAACTCCACCACATACTTCACCTGCCTCACCTCAGATTGTTACACAATGGTCAGTTTAAAGTGATAAGGAGGAGTAGTGACACTGAAGCTAAGAAAGTCCAGTCCCCTGGTTGTCTGAGTGCCATACTGTCTCACACTTCTTTCCTGGAGAAACTCACAAATTGCATCATTAAACCTTGAAACTTGGAAAGGACCATTGAGATGAAGGTATATATGTAGGCAAAAGGAGATACAACCAGAGTATCAAGTTTATCTTTTAAGGATTGAAGTAGGCTGCCATACAAGGGAATGAGAAATAATTAAATAGCAGTTCAACGTTATTACAAAGTTTAAATTATCAACCAGTTGGCATGCACTGGACTTCAAATTCTTGTCCACAAGGCTATCAAGCAGGAAGATGTTTGTCTTGAGTAACCTGTCCACCAGTGTCTGAATCTCGGCCAAGCTCCATATTATCACCACGCACAAGGCCATGCAAGCTGCAATCACACACTCAGACTAAAACACACTGTCCGTCCCTCGTGGTTTATAAGTAAAGAAGGGAATCTGAGTTTTGTTAGGAGAGCCCCCTTTCATGCTCCTTTGGCCAGAATCTGGATCAAAGGTTTGAGAATGTGTGAGTACTCTAACGACAGCACAAAGTCTACTGACATTGCCAATTTGACCAATATTTTAAAAACTCACGTTGTCAATGCGATGCGAAATGCTGGTAGGTATTGACATTTTGCGGACTCACAAACAACATAATCCCTCTGACCTCTTTCCCCGTCCAAGAAACAGGGCCAGAATGTGATCAAAAGTCCACGTTGATGACAACTTAGTCAAAATGCCCTTTTACAGGCCATTAACAATCTACAATTTGTCAAAAGGCGTAATCCTTCCATTTCATTTACCCTTTCTATGCAACAGGGTAGGAGAATTTTTTGCTGCCAGCCAGTCTCGTTGCATCCTTCTTCTTGGACAACCAATGAATAGAGTGGAAGAGAAAAAAGTTTCAAGTCATGAAACGCAAAGGTTTTATACCAGTGTAGCCCGCAGTTAGTTCTAGCATAAAACTTCGAAGTTGCAGCAGAGGACTCAAATTCCCCAATATATGGGCCTTGATGAAATATCGTCAACTTGATGGCATTTTCTTGCCTTTACAACATAAATAGAACCTCCCAGGTTCAACAACCACATAAAAGAACCTTAGTCAGAAAATACCTTATCAAAACAACATATAAATGCCGCTTCTTGGGTTGCTCTTTTGGGCCATCAGATGCTTGGCTAACTGAAATAGCATTACTGCTATCCAATGGGGGTCCATCAAAAAAGTGGTCAGGTTTCTCCCCCTCTGACAACTCTTCAGACATGTCCTCTGTGGCATATTTGCGTCCTTGATCTCTCTCCATATGCCGCTGTGCCAGCTGCTTGGCATCCTCCCATGCAATCTGCATACAGGAAATTTAGTCTACATTATTCCCTAAGGATGTATGTAGCCCATTGCTCCTATCAGCTCTGAGAAGATGAACTATCATCAAAATGTCCCAATTGCAAATGTGTGGATATGTCCACATCGGTCAGTAAAAGCTGAGTAAAAGCTGTCCCTGGACAAAGTTGCCAATCAATCATCCCCAGCATATGCTTTCCTGACAAGCAGCTATAGTGTTACTGCCCTTGGAGGCAAGTGTACCTCTAGCTCACGCCTAGCTATAGAACACAGGTGCAACTGACTATATTCTAACAAAACAAAAACCTGTAGTCATAATCATGTAAACCCTTATCCCTCTGCACCTCTACAGAAGTACAAACATCCGTCCTCACATAACCTGGCTCTCAGGATGCTCCAAGGCTGCGCAACCTTGGATGTGATATCTCACTGGCATTTAGTCTATCTCCAGGAATCTGAAGTTTGTCCAGCAAACCAAAGTGTACACTGCATAATCCAAACTGCTCTGGTCTCTCTCTCACTAGTAGAGATAGACAGTGAAGCATTAAGGACAAATATGACAGACCATTTTCTTCTTCCGTGTTATATGCCATATTCTCCAGCACAAATTCTCTAGCCGACCACTTCGTTCTTGTGAGCTCTTCGTAGCTGTAGCCTGTACAGTCGAGCGAAAGTCAGTTACATGTTCTGCGATAGGCACATGCATATTCTGTCACATCTATAGCATATGAGCATAAACATAACATTTTCTCCAGAGATGAAAGTAAGAAATATCTTTGAACAAAACATTGGTTTGGAGTTGCTTGCTACTCAATTGCTACATGACCCTTCCCCATGCTCACCCTCACAAGTAGGGATATGATTCCCTTTGTTGATTAAATCACTTCCAACAGAGAATACAAGGAAACGAGTAATTACGTGAAAAGAAGAGAATCTATGGAAGGATTCTACTTCCCAGCTTCAACCTGCTATCAGACACAAAATCATGCCCGTCCTATCAGCATCTTGGCATGTTTGGGCTAATTCTTGCTTCCAAGTTGAAACGGAGCTGACATATCAGCAGTCATCCAGTCGATCGAGAATTATCAGCACACGTAACTGCATGATGTGCCTAAGGACTTAAGCCATTAAGTGCGGCGAATTAATGTACGAAGAGATATATAGCATGCCCTTGGCAACTGTTTGTGTTTAGCACCAATGGTGAAGCATGGCAGATTCCAGAAAAAGACCGCTCCTGTACCAATGGTGAAACCTCGCTTGACTCCACAAGTGTACAGTGAATATAACCCCTTCGCCAAGACTCACAGCACACATCTTTTTAAAACACACACCATGGACGATACATAATGTTTAGCGAAAAAGCTAATGTCAACAAGTCCTTTATCAGGAAGGTGTTCGCATAAAGATCGACATGGTGATTGTTAGTGTATGTAGTTCGCGCAGCTGTTAGAAATGCACCGCGTGGTCAGAATGACGCATCTGTTATGCTGTCTCGCCTTTTCTTCTTCTCTAGTTGCAAGGAGCCAGGAAGAAATGTCAGAGAGCAGAGATCACTACAATGATGCGTGCTCCCAGACAGTCTCTCGAAACTGATTTGTCAGCATAACTTACGTGCACGTTTGTGATGCATGGTAGTCACCTTTATCCAGGAGGAGTACAGGGCCGCTTCGTCGTGACCTACAACTTCCTCCACGAAATACTTGGCAGCAGTAGAGCCTTCCCTTCCAATTCCCTCGTCATGCATGCGGTAGTCATTTATACTTTCACCTGCGTCTAATATTGCCTCGAGGTAGCCACTGATCCATTCGTTTCCTGCCATCTTCTGAAGAAGAGAGCACACCCAGATTATGCTCTTAATTTTCCTCTCCAAGTTGGTTTCTCACGTTTCAATATAAAGCAAGAATACAAAGCAACTTTTTACTTAAATACAACGCACATCAAGAAAGCAGCCGAAAGATATGTGACTGTAGCTGGCAAAGTTGGCCAATCAAAGTCGGCATGGGAATTGGAGAGCGGAAACAGCTTCGAGAGGAGGAAGAACAAAGACATCGGACTCCAGAGGCGACAAAGATACAAGGGAAGGGACATTAACTAAAAGATGAACAGAACACAAGACAAAAAGGGATCAACAAGATCACGGGTGGAGAAAGCGAAAGGGCGAGCGCGCGGGGGGGGAGGGGCAAAGCGGAGGCAGATCAGATTTGGAAGGCCACCTTCGTGCTTCTGAGTGTTAAGGCGACCGCGAAATGATGGTCGGTGGTGACGCATGAATTCACAACAATTGTGAAGGCTGCTCAGGGGAGGGGAGAGAATTCAACCAAGGAACTCCGTGTATTCTGCACTTGACGGTGGAAGGAGAACCTATGACGTAAAATGGAAGAAAATTTGAAGGGAAGATGGACATGCAAAAACTTTATTGAAGCAAAACTGGACGGAGAGCGAGAACCAGAAGCGAAATTTGAGATATTGAACGGGGAGGGGAGAGAATGACTGGAGGAGAGGCTTTCATGACGATGAATACGAAGCAAGTTGCGAAAACTGTTGGGGACAAGAGTGCCGAAGTGAAAGAGAAACAATGAGGCGCCAAAGACCAAACCTGTGTGCGAGGTTTGAAAGCAGCAAGAAGAGAGGCGGAGGTTCATAGCCTCCAGGACACAATGGCCAATTTTGAGTTTCAGACGATTGTAGGCTAGCGGGACGGCTCAAGAGTAATAAAAGGGGGAGTTCGTTGAAGAGGGCCCACCATAGCTACCTCTTCTCTCACCTTCGCGATTTGTGTCGTGGTCTACCAGCGATTCTGATAATCATTTCATGGCTCTGCCACATTCCTCGTCACGTCACTAACTTATATCACACCGCCTTTCCCACTCATAACCACGCCCGGTTAGTAATGACTCTGACCTATTCCTCTCCGACTACGAAACGTGAGCCCCTAAACTTTAAAGGAATCGACCCTCGGCAGGTGCTGTTTTTCCTGCCCAAAAGAAGCAGGCTTATGCGGCAGACTATTCAGCAATAAGTGTGTTGTATAATAATGGATTAATCCCTCGTATTTTGCATGCATGCAGAATGGCGAGTAAAGCAAAGCTCAGAACGCGATGTAACAGGCCGGGCAGGCACCATTCTGCCCGGTTCAGCTTCCTGGGCCCGGCGAGAGTACCTTTCACGGGCAGAATTGACCCTGCCCGGCCCGCTCCTTGCTTCGATGGGCTTCTCTCAACAGGTCGATCGGACCAGAATTCAGGAAGTCCGCCTGAATTCAGGAACATTAGGCCAGTGATAGAAAGCTATGGGCATTCTCTGGGCGGTTTGTCACAATCATGGGAATGTCCTGCCCGCTGCCTGAATGTTGAATCTTGAGCAGCAGTGGTGACCTTCAGACTTCAGAGGGGTGGCTCAAACAAGGTAGGTGAAATAGAAGGTCCATCCGAGGAAGTTTCCATAGCTCGATTTGCAAGTAGATTGAAAATTTTGAAAACTTCGGAACGTGGAGTCTATGTCTTTCCCAAGACCAAGAGTTTGTTGAAGTGCCAACGAAAGGAAACTGCACGTCCAGATCCCCTCCGGACCACTACAAAGGAGGCATACCAAAATCTTGTCAAGAGAATCTGAAATTTTACCAGAAGGTGACCAACATTGTCAGGCACGTTGTTGTGAAAATTGGCTTAAGCCACAGAGCATTTAGTTGTGAGCTTTTCGCCTACTCTGCAGAGGTTGCAGAAACTTTTGATCATGCGTACGAAAAGTTCTAAAGATTCCAATTTCTATGGCAAACTGCCATGAAATTTTAAGTGAATCACAGTTCTCAGTTTATGGATCTTAAAATGTTCTTAGTTATGAATAATAGGTGGCGAGAGGTCCAGATTTTGCAGTCAAGGGTGAAAAAAGCTGTAGGTCCGTAGGGGCTAGTATTCGAAGCCTGAAGACCCTGAGTGCACGAATGCACCTTGTCCCTCTCCACTCAAGCTATGGATCAACTGGTTGCCTTGCTTATACTAGAACTACCAGTGCCACTAGAAACACCATCGTCCACCTCTACTTGTCCGACTAGTATTGATCCTCTATAATCTGCCACTCTCTATGTCCTACTTGGTGGCCACCAAAGGCCTCATAAGCCTGACCTCCAAAGATTGGAAACGCAGCAGGAAGAGACAAGAAACCGTCAGTTCTCAGAAACCAAACGTATATTGGTACGAAACGAAATGAATCTATTATATGATCGAGTACTGTGTGTCTCCCTTGTGTATGAAGATGAGTGGTGAAGGCCAGTTATGTGGGGTTGTATAATAATGGGGTTGTCGCGACCGTCACAGTTTTTATATTCATGGCGGCTACTCTCTCATCACTTCCTCTCGTACAACACCGCTGCGTAGGTAGCTCTGCAGTGTAGTCTCCTTATTACACAGGCCATCACGGGGCCAGCAGGGCACGTGTGCTCACAGCTTCACAAGCTGCCTTGAATGCTTCTCTTTGATGGTCTGAGACTGCGGCCCATGATAACCCTGAACAAAAACTACCTATGAGGACCTTGGGGGCTGGTGGGCCTTCTTGCCCATAAGTAGCATTGGGTGAATGGTTGACATTAAGAGATCTACTCTGTTTCTCTAGCTACTGACTGTTTCCAACTTTGATCAGTGCATGCTTCTTCTGCATGTGCGTTGAAGACCGAATCTCTAAAACCTTACATATGATGGAGACCACGGGGAGGATCAACTGCGTAGCTCATCCTGGATACTGGACACTGGGTTATGGCATTCTAACACTAAGATTTCAAAAGTGCTCTTCTTCCCAACCCACCATAGATGCAACAATCCATCTTCTTGTATTCTGATGTCTGGGTATACTGTCCGTTGCCATCTTTAGAGCAGTGGCAAACCATTTGACCAAAATGGGCAGCCATGGTGGTGCATTCAGGTCATTGCACCCTTTGCACCCTTGGGAAGTCCGTGTTCCTTCTCCACATGGTCTCCTGGAGTTAGAGGGTACTCTCACAAGCCTCCCCAAGGCTGCTTGCAAACTGAAAGTTTCAAGGTGTGGCCTCCGTCTTAATCTTCCAAACCACATCTGAGCTTAGAGGTGAACAGGATGCAGGGGCAAATGGACAGGGAATGATGACGAGCTTTAGAGTTACCATTTCCAAAAATTGATCTTCTATCATGCTCTATGCACAGTACTGGAATTCACAGTCAAGTCCGCCCAACCACCATTTAATGGTGGGACAACCAATGCCATGAAATACTGAAACGAAGGATCACCTACATAGCTGTTACAACGCATGCTTTCCAAGACACACGAATGCAATTCCTAAGCACAGTCACTGGTGCAACCACATAAACATGTGAAACATCTTTTTCAAGCTGTGCAGCAGTGCCGGAACAATGTAATGCCTTCTAGCCAGAGCATTGGATCTACCCTTAGTCCCCTGTCACTGGACAACCATGGTCACATCTCTTGCAAGCTAGAGGGCTAGAGGTGCAAGGCTGGAATGAAGCTCATGCTTTGTCTAGGCAGATTATTCCCTGTGGAGAAAGCCATTGAGTTGATACATTGCAACAGTCACTTGGTCCCTTTTTGCACGTGAGAGAGAGGTGGTACTGGTAGTGGAACCAGGGGGACAGCCAAGTTCAATTGCAAGTGTGAGCACCTGACAACTCCTAGGAGATGTTCTGGTAGCTCCTCTTCAGTCTCTCCCTGACAAAAATGGAAACATCCCACATTTCAGCCTAACAACTCTGTTTTTAGCCTGTAGACTCTAGTACCATCTCCAATTAGAAGTAACAGCCATTTGTAGTGCAAAATGGTCCCCCGCTTAAGCTCCTACCACACCATCTTCCAACTCTAACTGATATACTGCAATACAATTGGCAGGCACTGCACACTGGCACTATCCATGCAGGTAGTACCTGCTAAAAGTTATGGAAGATAGACAAAACGTGGTTGAATGCGAGAATGCAGTAACTATCCACAGAACTTACAGCCACTGCCTTCCAGTTGGGCATTGCCTGCAGATGCATTCTTCTGTAACACAGTTCCAGACTAGTCACATCACGCGAAAGACTTACCCTTACAAAAAAGGCCAAGTCAACCACGAGAGCAGTAATGTAACCAAATACAAGGCCCATTACTCCACGCACCACACCTGACGATCCAAGATTCACATCCACCTGTGGACATCCCACCATTCTCCTCAGAAGCAGTCAATGAAGGATAGAGTGCCCCATAAAACTGGTGGTTCCAGGCGTTTCAAAGGCATGATGAGATGGAGAACAGGCCCTCCAGGTGAGGAAAGACAGTGACTGGACACGGAGTAATTTGCACTATCCTAAGATCACAACGCTCCTTCTGCAATAACTGTCTCTTATGAACATCAAAAAGTCCCATTGTCACATACATTGCAGACATCTTAGAAGAATTGGGGATGGTGAAAATTCAAACCTCCAGGTGGTTCAACCCAACGTGATAGTTGGCCTCCAAAATTTGGCCTAGTTGTACAGTCCGTACTCCCACGGCTTGCTTGATTATCCATGATCCCTGCCAAATCAGACGACAAAAATCACCTCACCTGTTCCCTTCATTTTTTCTATTCAGCTCACATCTGCCAGCAGCCATGGCAACTAATACTTAGAGGTACTTGAAATGTCACAACTTCCTGTACACTTGACATCTATAAGCTCCGAGAATAATCCATTTGCAAGTAGTGGAGACAGGTGACTTCTATAGCTTAGAGCTTTACATGTGCAGAGTCTGTGAAGAGTTTCTCAATGCATGGGCCTATACCTCAGGTACGGCAGGTATTAGAGAAAGCCGGCTGTTTCGAAAGGTGTCATCTCCAACAATAAAACGACGAATAAGAGAGCCTTCAGTAATTGCTTTGGTTGTGGCAAAGTAGAACACAAGGCTGTAGTCCATTGAGTAAGGCACCTGCATGCACGACAATGAGAGTCTGGCTTTAGGAGATTTGAACAGAGAATTTGCATTCAAAGAAAACCTGCTAGCAGGTTTGAACAGGATCGAGGCAAACCACAGTGAACCAAAGATACTGCTTGTACACCCACCACAGCCATCCATTACAACGTACCCCCCTTGATATGGAATGTTTGGAGCCCAGGATCTGTGATGAAGTTGACAAAGCTCAAGATACACAAACCTGCAAGTTGACAACAAAAAAAAAGATGTCTCCATTCGATGCACCAACTTTCTGCATCAGCACCATGCTCATTCATGTGTCAGAGGTTGCAATAGAGAAATCGAACGTCAGGAAAAAAGTATACAGATGACAAATCTCCCAAGTAAACAAAAACTTCATGTGTTTTCAAAACTGTAAATGTACTGAGAATGAAAACGGTCAACAGATATCACTCCAGAGTGAAACCATCATACCAACCATGAGAGTGAAGAGTCTTCAATTACCAATCCAAGTTACTAAACTAAGGATGAAATCATACAACTTTACAATCATTGATTCCTGAGTGCAACAGTAAGAAGAAAAAGAAAAATTCAGATGAAGTGATTAAAGGCTTGTGTCCAGATCCAGCAGCCTTTGAAGAATCCAACTTAAGACCTGCAATTCTGTTCGTAGGAAATTGTCTTTTGCAGTACATTCGGTAGCCCAAGCCTGCCATCTAAGACCAAAGTCAATTGTTCTCCCTGTGGGCTTTCTTTCTTTCACACACACCCTACCCTATTTGTGGTACCATGTTGCTGTCAGTGCATCACAGCCAAATGGCATGGAGAGAAGGTGTAGTGCTAGACTAGCCATTCCAATATTAGCATCATCCCTTCTAGTATGATGTCCAAGGCAGCTGTTCAATCAGACATCGCTCTAACTGGATCGTCTTCAGCTGTGGCTATATGCTATGCTATGGCAACTACTGAGTGGCATACAGCGATGGGTGCATTCGAGAAGGTCACTTGGCACATGGGAACTGTGCCTCAAGTGTACGTTAGCAAATGCTCATGAGGAAGAGTCAATAGGTACATCTCTCAGATACAAACCATAGGGACCATCTTCCGGTTCGATCTATTCTCCTAAACAGAGTTGACAATTCAACTCTAGCAGAAATTGCTGCCCGGAAGAACCAACTACCGGAAAAGATGTACTCATAAGACATTGTTTGCCGTAGCCTTGTGGCCATTGACCCCGCGCCCAGTTTGAGCGGAAAAACTACCGGAAAAGAAATAGCTAGGAAGAAACCTGGTGTAGAAAAGCACCTGGACAAGGCTGTGAGGGTGACCTGCTACGTGATCCATCCTCCCATTGGCCTTCAACCAGTCCACTGCCACCAGCTTGCACATGGGTTCTCCTGCAGCAACCTGCCATGAAAACAAATCTCAAAAAAGCTTCAACTGCCTTCCGTTGTATGTCCACTGATGTACCACTACATCATGATGGATTTGAGCTACTGAACTATGTTTGAATCCAGCTATCTGTTTGCCAGAGAGAAACTAATCCATGAGCAGGTTCATGAGCACGTGAGCGTGAAATCCGTGAGGTCAGGCTCATGATGCACAGTGAATCACCCAAAATCGTGAGCACAGGCTCATAGACTAACAGTGTTCACTCACAGGCTCATGGGTGGAGGCTCACGAATTAGATTTTCCCTTTCTGCCAGCCAGTGCACACCAATGGATATAGGAAACTTGTAAACCTACAGAACGGGAGAGGGAGCATCACTACTGTGGTAAGAGACCGCCTTACCCTAGAGCCATTCACCAAAAAGTTGCTCCCTCTGAGAAGGAAGTTACTCCCTTGTGGCTCAGAGAAGCAGTGTCGCCCACCTTGGAGGGGCCCTCTTCCAAGACTACCTTTGACCCTCGACCAGTCAAAATCGCCTGTGGGAGCTGTTGCACGATCTGCCACCAGCAGTCCCACACACGCTAAATAAGGCCACCAATGCATACTGCACCATAATGTAGTTGTGTATAAGAACTGGTAAGATTGTAAAGATACAAGTTTGAGGACAAGGAGGAGTCTTAACTTCTGCAAAGAGGGTAACAAATTAACATAAAGCCCTAAAGCTATCTGATGGACAACTTTTAAACCACGTCCAGAACAGTAGAGGCATTACTGCCGACCAAAGGGGCTTCACACCTAGCCTACATACCTGAGACTAGATTGTTGGATGAAACAGAGAGGGGAATGAAGCATGGCCCTTAGTCTCAAGAAGATTGTTACAGCAGGTCTCACCCCAATAGAAGGGGATCACAGGGAATAACCAACCCACGGGCAGATGCAGCAAATGGCTCTGATATGGTCAAATTTGCCTGGGCTGGAGGGGGCCGGGTTATTGTTCGCTTTATTAGAAAACATTTACTAAGAGGCATCAATGGCAAAAAGAAAGACAAAGGTACCTCATACCATCTACAGGGAGATACTCTTCTTCTAACCTCCACAGGAAGCACAAGGACATTTCCTCATTTGATATTGCTTCCCATACCCTTGGCCCATATACCCTACACCGGAGAGGAGACAGAGTCACTCCACCTGCTTCGAGTGTCATTGTTTGATTGCTGCTTTCCAAGGACTCACTGACTATGTCAAATGAACCCTGCAATACCAACACCTGCACAAAGAATAATTAGAGACTATTCACCACTACCTGCCACACTCAACGGAAAAGACAACTCCACAGCACTCCACTCTAATTTGTGGCCAACTGTGTCATGGAACAGACAATCTCAGAGCAACATTTGCCAGGTAGAGTAAGTCCTACCTCCAACAACTTTATGGGTAGTCCACAAGACCCTTTCCATTTGAAATAAATATGACAAGCTACTACTACCATGGAACATGATTGCCCTGCGGTTCCAGCCTTGGCAAATTATGTACAGGAGCTTTCTGACCTCTGAGCCTTCTGAGAGTTGCTCCATATTGGCATCGTGAAACTCTTCCAGATCTTCAGTACTAAGGAACGGGGTGACCGTAACAACAGCTTCAGAACTGTCCAAGGAGTCTGGTAACAAATGGTCCTCCATAAACTCCTCAATATGCCGTTTAACAACAGTAACACTAGAGTTTACTCTCTGTGCTGCAACATGCTCCCGAATCCCTGCCAATGCAGACAGGCAAGACATTATGCAATTAGTAAGACCTGTCCATGCAAGTCTCTGGAAGTTTGGCCTTCAAAGAACACGATGAGGTGGACATATCAGAGGAGGAAAACTAGAAAATTAGTCATTACAAAGGCAGTCACGCACGGGTAGAGATAATGAGAGAAAATTGCACCTGCAACAACACTCAGAAGAGAGTCCCTCAGATGTACAGGGTATGCAGAGAGCCAATTTCCAACCAAAGACGACCACCCTGCTACATCCATCTCCAGAACACTCTCCACAAGCGTGCGTGGCTTCCCGCTAGCACTGCTCTTTAAGGGTGTCACAATGTAGCCCCCGCCTGTCCTCCCCACAGCGTTGACCATCTGTTGCTTTGATACCGCACCTTCTAGGAACAGCCTGTAGTTCAAAAGGAACAAATACCTGGCTCCCTCTTCTCTCTCCTAGATGCTGTAAAGTTTCCCTGGTGGATGCGAACCCCACTAAAGGCTCTGGGACGGTTGGTTTCCCATGGGGTCAATGGCTGTAAGGCTACGGCAAGCCGATGCTCGCAGGGAACGGCAGTACATACTCTCTAGATGCTATAAAGTTTCTTTCCGTATGAATCTCTTTCGAGTTATTTCCTTGTTCTTGTCCAAAAAGCTCTTCTGTGTTCTTTCTTTTCTTTCTCTTGCCATGCCAAATGTTGTCTCGACACTTCAGAACTAACTCTTTGCTGATTCGCTTTTGCAAACTAATTAGAACCTCAATAATCCTTCAATAATGAAAAATTCAGGACAAATGATGTGGAGCAAGAACTTACTGTGAATATATGCTCGGACAAATCCAGGCTGCAGGGGTTTGTGGACCGACCTATAAAACACAGCTGGCACCAATCATGAAATGAAAGCACATTAACATGATCTTCCCTTCCGTCCTCCATCTGCTATGTTATTCATCCCAGCTATTCTGAAACCATTTTGTACAAGCCACAATCACCAATTTACTTTTTGCAAAGTGATGAGGTTTTTTACGAGAAGTTCATAGGTGATGAGAGAGAAGAACAACAAGATTATTACATCCACAAGAGGCACAGAGGGCCCATCTGCAGTCAAGCAACTCAAACGCTACGAAGTCCAAAGGAAACCTGAAGCATAAAGAAGGGAACTTTATAACGTCCAAAGAAAGACCACGAGCTATGTCAAAATCAAGGGAGGGAAAGGGGCGCATAAAAGTTACTTACAGTAGGTGCCATTGTCTTCTCGCATCCAATAGCGATATAAGCAGAAATCTCTCGGCCGCAGCCACCTGAACACAAATCCACAGTTATCAACAGAGAAGTATAGAGAAAACTGAGTGTCAGCAGATGCCAGGAGTATGCATGATAAATATTTATTATTCAATGTCCTACGCAGAAACTTGAAACTGTTCCCAGCAGCTATTGGTAGGTGGCTCACTGGTATAACAACCCCTCCAGATACCTTCACCACAATTATATAAGGACAGTACAGAATCACAATCAGAATGCACAGCTGGGCAGATTCTAGCAATAAAAGTTGAAGTCCAATGAGATTTGAGAAAAGAGAAATTGAGCCTTCTGAGACAGCATGACTTACATCCAATCTTGTCGGAGGCAAATATGCAATACGTCAGAGTGCCCATCGATGACTTCACTTACAGATGCACTTTCAACAGTGTTATCCCATCTGCACGGAAGGTATTGTTCCGCCAGAGCTCAAACCGATGCTAATTTTCTCACTGCACTAGCTTAAACACTACAATTAGGACAAATCATGCCAACAACCTAAAGACCTGCCCATGCATTTGGAACTGATAACTACGGAGAGCACAAACCATGACCCTTTTGCACCCGACAAAAAAACTATATAGCTGCAACCAGTAAGTGCACTTTTGTGTGAAAATGCAATCAATCTGTCCTCATAATCCTAGAACAACATCAGGAGCATGACCTACAATTGTCATATATCGCTATATAATTCATTTCTGTAATGACTGATGCCCTTTAGCTCTGTGGAGGCCATATGTTGCTAACTAAATGTTGGACAGCTAGGTGGTCAATACACATTGAACAGTCATAATCATGGCAGTGTTCACTAAGATGTCTAACATCTGGAAGGTAGAGAACAGTAATTGCCAATCCTCCAAAATAACTAGCCACTTTGAAGTTACAAAGGTGGTGTGACCAAAATGTGCCAGGCATGAAATGTTTCCCTACTGACACCAATGTCAACATAATTTTGAGAGCAGATGGCAAGACAGAAGCCCGTGACCAATTCAAACACCTAGCTTTTGCATATAGGCAAGAGTGCGACAATCAGCCAAAATTAAATGAATGATTTTGATATTACTAAGCAGCTATGCTCAGTCCATTTAATGTTATGTACATTAGGAAAGGCAGGCTCCTAAACCAACCAAGTGAGCCATCCATAGGGCTGGTCAAACTAAGGGAAAAAAGCACCCCAGCATGAACATCCAAACTTCCCCTAACATACAACAATCGTCATGCCTTATAGCTTCAAATGATTCTTGCAACACTTGTATACTTACTGGACACGCTCACTTCCGTAATCCATGATGAGACCAAATATTTGATCAGCTGGAGCCTTCACCACTCCAACAGCTTTCATCACTGGTAGCTGCACTCAGTCAAACTCGAACACAGTCATGAAAAATATTTTCCGAGGCAACACGAAAGGTCTCCATTATGCTGACTCATGGAGCTTGAACCCAAAGCAAAGTACTTGCTAAAGCATCCAACATACATAACCAGAAATTTCAAGACGCAATAACGGTAAGTCAATAAAAAGTCACAAATGACCAAACGCTGCAGGCTGAATGCTAACCTTATATCTGAAGGGGAACTCTGAAGAAATCTCTTCAAAAAATCTCAACCCTGCAGAGCAAGGTTCACACTGAGACAAACGGCATCACTGATAACACCAAGCTATTTAACGTTTTTAACCAGGAGACACCAACCCGCTCAATGAACCACTTTTGTAAGTCAAAACTCCATGAAATAGACAGCCACAGATAGAGGCACTGCTATGCAGGGGCACAGAAAAACTTAAGAAGGTGACAATGTAACCTTTTCAGCACCTTCACACGACACATTCTTAATTTGTTCTTCCTGCGCTGTGGGAAATACTCATCATTCACAATCCGAACATAGGAAGCAATGGCAGCTTCAGGTAAATAAGAACATTTTTGCCATTGGCAAAGAAGGATGCTGGACCTGGATGTTCTGCCTCCACGACCTATACATGACCTTCAAGCAGGGCCCCATACCATTTTCACAACGAACAAGCCTCCATTTTGGTGTGGAGCTTGGTGACGCTGACTGGAAATCTCCCATACCTGCTGTACCAAAGCTCTCTGCCAGAAAAGGTGAATCTGCATGCCATATCAGAGCATCATTGTCCAAACATGCTACTGCCTGCAACAGGTGGTGTTTCAATGGGGAAACCTTATGTAGGTAAGAATCTCTGTGAAAGCAGGAGGCAACAAGTAGGCAGCTTCCCCCTCTTCTTGACAATTACCCAAAAGACAAAGGCAAAATCCATCATATATTTCCCCCGTTTGTTGCTTTGTAAGGCAAGGTAAAGTGGAAGATACCAACCATGGCCAATGGTAGTCAAGCTGGTGTAGGATTTCTCTATGTGCTTTCCATTCCGAGGTAAATGTGGCTGCAGTCCCAATGACTCTCTCGGTCTCCCATCACCCACCCTTTACATGCCATCCCAGGAAAAGAACTGGTTAAGCTTTGAAAGAATCAAGAATGAGTACACTTAAACAATCAAAACCTACCTCTAGCTCCACCAATGATTCTGGTGGAGAGGAAAGTTCAACGAGAGAACAGCATCAACGATAAATGCATAATAGAGACTGTGCAATTAAAACATCAAGTCTATTTGGTGTCAAAATGCAATCCAGCAATCCGGCATGAAAGAAAGAATGGGCCCCTAATCGATCACTTAAACTTTGCTCCGGCATCGATGATAACCCATCTGCTGGTGCTTTAGATAGTTCTATTTTTATTGATCTGCTGGTACTCAAATCTCCAGCTCTTACAAGCATGTGTATGTCAAACACAAGTTAATTCCCACAAGTACACTGGGCATATGTCACAATGTAATACTTTAGCAAAACCATATCAGTTCAGTATCAATAATTGATTGACAAATACCTGAATAGCTAGAGGTCCAAACATGAGACCGCAAGTTGCTAATGAAATGAAGACAGATAAAACACCTACAGATTTTCACTGAGGTACGCAAGTTGAATGCCCAAAGACGGTGACCACGGCTCCAGCGTCAAGTCTAGGGGCTACACAGAAAGCACATCCAACATTGAGCCTTCGACACACTGAATAGGAGTGCTGTTCTCCAAACTCACAAATAATCGATCCCATTAAAAAAATACCATGTAGCAATGCACATCAGATCCAGAAAGCAATTTCCATTCATGTCACAGTAGAGTCCTATTGCACTTTTGAGTATCTACTAAATAGAAGCAAACCATGACACAAAGGTGACTACTTAGTCAATGTGCAACATGCAACCCATGGATACACTTAAATGATTGTATGCCTGGATTCAAGGGGTGTAACAAACCACATCATCTGACACACCTTTCCAAGGGAAAATGTGAAAGCCTTGAGCCACTCTGCCACCTCCTCAGAACTCACAGCTCCCAGCTGTGCAAACCCAGGGATGTTCTTATCAAAGAAACAACTAAAAGGAATGGACAAGATCAACAAATCACATATGTACTACCAGCAGCACCTCTCATACTAGGTGGATGCTCATACCAGGGTAAACCACCATATTTGCCTTGTATTTCTACTGTCCGAGAGGGATTCCTCTACTGCACACAATGGTACCCAGAGTTTATGCCTACAAAGCCATTGACCCTTATTCAGCAGGGACTGGCAGTGGACGAATCAGTGATCAATACTGCTAAGCCATGTTCGTGAACCAAAATCACATTGTATCGGACACTGAAAAAGTATGCATAGTTACTCTACTGGGCGTAGCTTTCTCTTCCTCCCTCTTGAGTTATCAAGGTAAGAGGCAAAAATGTCTCTCTTACCAGCACCTCCTTTTTTGGATCGGTGATACTGTAGAGGCGAATGGTGTACAAAATCTGCATCCATGAGACAAGAGTCAACTTTGATCCTCATAACATAGGCATCGCTCTCATTATTGCTAAATCTTACAACAAGTCATTAGTTGATATGCTCGTTTAATTTTCTATCGCATTCCTCCCTCAGAACTTCTATAAAACTCAAGATTCCCAACTGAACCTCCTCCTCCAGTCCACATAACGCAAACCTCCCCCAACCCACCCACCCCCTGCCCTGCCACCCAAGCAAAACAAGCCTTTTATTGATATACTTCTTCTTCCCTTATTCTTCGCATTCATTGTCCCATAAGCTCTTTGGGCTTTTGGTGTACATTATCAAGTTCATCTCTGTTATTGTGGTTATGTTGTTGTTATACTTAGCCCCGGAAGCCCTCACAGCCCTCTACAGACATTGTAACATCTCTTTCCTTGTCTCTCTACTATGTCCCTAAAAATGGAATCCTATTTAGAAAACAGGCATCAGATGGGGAGCCATAGTAGACAGCTTGGGAAATACCTTGCCATTCACAACTTGTCTGCCCGTATCTTCCAGACGGTGATCCAAATCAAGTAACCCTGATCGCAGTGGCACCTGGCCCAATCCCAATCCATACATCTCCAACTTGAAGACATACACTGTGGAAATGAGGGGAGTTCAAATCAAGAGCTTCCATTTGAGTTGTACGACTTGGCTACAATCTGTTTCTTCTACTGCTAACTACTTGACACATGACACGTGACCCTTTAGCAGTAGCAACTTTTAATATTATCCAGGAAAGTCGCAGTTACCAAGACTATCTCAGAAGAAGAAAATGGAACCGGGGTCAGTACCAATCAAGCAGGCAAGGTACAGAATGAATCCCAACTACGCACAGAAGGTTGGAGAAGAGATCAAGAAGTTGGCTGAGGCTAAGTTTATATACCCAATAGAGTATACAACTTGGTTGTCACCCATTGTGATAATTCCCAAGAAGAATGGTAAACTAAGAGTTTGTGTGAACTACAAGAAGCTGAATGCTTGTACGAAGAAAGATCCTTTCCCTTTGCCATTCACAGAAGCAGTATTAGACAATGTGGCAGGCCATGAGATGTACTCATTCATGGATGGCTTCAGTGGTTATAATCAAGTGCAAGTGGCAGAAGGAGACCAAGGAAAAACAGCTTTCATCACAGACCGGGGTGCTTATGCATACAAAGTCATGCCAGGCCCAGAGACAAATGTTTAATGAGTCCTTGCAAGCATTTGGCCTCAAGAGACCTCGATTTGAGCATTTCACCCAGAGTGATACACTATTCAGAAATCCGAACTACCATGAAATTACATATGCCCTAGGTTAGAAGCACACAACTTAGACATGAGGAATTGTGCACTAATACATTGTGCCTTGCAGGCAAAATCTCCAGATTTCACCTTAGGGGATAGACAGGCAAGTTGCAGATGTCCAGCCAAGATTGACTGCAAATCTGAGACCTGAGCAATGTTCCCTGGATTGCAAAATAAAATTAAAATTCATGTTCCCAAAAATCAATTTGAGTGTAATAGTCAAAAGATAGTTTGCCAACTCTCAGCTGTAATCATTCATATCGGCTTACAAGCTGCGAAGCCTCAAGTTCATTTTGACAACCTTCATATCTGCTTAAAGTACTTCCAAGTTCGTCAGGGCACCTACGAAAATTTATTGCCCATTATCAACCTCTGAGATGCCAGCTCTTCAGCATTGAACCAGTCTACTGTGTTGGGCCCTTCTTACATCGCACCTTAATCTCCCGCGCACAGGAGACACCACGAGAACTTACATGATGTGATAAGAACATAACACGGTAGTGCATGGGAATCAATCTAAGTCAAATGTGGACTATCAAGACACGGTTCATTGGCAACGGGACCAAACGATGTAATATTTTTTCGGAAGGCATAAGAAACACACCAGGTCTCCTTTAAGACGCAACTGCGAAAACTGGCGTCTCGACAGCACGCAGAAGGTGAGAAAGCAGTAGATGCCTCCCTGCCGGCTGGGCCCAAAGCTGTACAAATAGCCCTCGATTGTGCTCGCCATCACTGCAGCTTCCTTAAATCCATCCACTTGCTTCTCTCCTAATCAATCGGCAGCTGACCACGCTGAGAGCACGAGCCCTCCTCCTCCTCAGTTTACTTCCGACTGAGAAGGAGACAAGGAAACGCTCCTGACTCGTCACAGATCACCCTTCTAATGTACACATGAAGATTACTTACTATCTTTACCATCCCGTACCCCAGTAGTTTTTGTTTTTTCCCCTGGGTGAAAACCGCAAGTTGGTAAGTTAGATATGACGGTTCGTTGGTGTCTCACTGTCTAAGAGGCAATTGAGAACTGTCAGCACCACCAGTCGGTAGCTCAGTAGTCAGTAGGATGGTGCACTGAGTGCCACCCAGGTGATTCTGGGTTCAAATCCTGCTAACTTGTGGGGTGTGGTCCAAAATGTACAACGCCTCTCGCATGAAGCGTAAAGTATGGGTGTCACTTGACCCCCAAGGGCTACTTCTTCAAGCGGGGAGGTGGACACCTGGACACCTTTGTGACACCAATCGGTGGATTGAACTCACAACCACTTCCGACAAAGATTCCCTGCTATGATTGCGACGGCCGCTGCGTCCGGGCGCACCTTTGATTCCCGGTAGCGTCACCGGATGACCCTGTTATCCAGGTGGTAAGTGCCCATTATCAGATGTGGTATTCTTCTCCCACTTGACGAAGGCCTGAGTATATTAATAGCCAAGGAAAAAATAACCTTGCAGCAAAAAGTCCCGGAGGCAATAGAAAGGAGCCCAGGTGGTTATTTTTTCCACCATTTTGTAATCTCCTTTGCTTAATTTGATTAAAAGGGCCTCTGTCCTAAGAAAAAAAATTTAAGAATTTTTTTTTTTTTTAAAAACGACACTACCCAGAGGAGTGTAGAGCCTCATTCCCTGCAATATCCATCGTCCTATGGACATGATAAGGACTAGGTAACATTCGAGAGGAGCCCCTGCCACCGGATATAGCATGGAGCCAGGACCTACCGAGCTGCGTTAGTGGTGAGATGTCATAGCGACCTGCTATATCCGGTAGCAGGGGCTCTTCTCGAGCGCTACCTAGTCCTTCTCACGTCCATAGGACGATAGATATTGCACAGACAGGAATGAGGCTCTACACTCCTCTGGGTTAACGGGGCTTGGTAGGTCCTGGCTCCATGCTATATCCGGTAGCATGGGCTCCTCCTAGCAGGACATAACCGGTTTTTAGGGTAGCGAGCCAATCATTTTAGGGCAGCGAGCCAGTCAGTTTACTCTTGTACGTACCAGTGTTGGGCGGTTACCCGCCTGGGCCGGGTAAACGCCGGTTCCGGTTATGTGGAACCGGACCGGACCTGCCTGTGCAGAACCGGAACCGGAACCGCTCATTGGGGATTGTGTGGGAACCGGAACCGGCGGTTCCAGCTACGACCACATGTGTGGGAACCGCCGGTTCCGGTTCCGGTTCCGGTCCACCCGTGGGCTGTAGCCCTAAGTGTCTCTACGTCCCCAGAACGCGGCCCGAGCTCGGATTGGCCTCCGGCCCCTTCAGTGGGACGACCGTCTCGCAGGTTACGCACACTGGTGGGCCGTTGAAAGACGAGAGTATGGCGATTGCCAACTCCAGCACTCGGGAGGGCCAGCTGCAACCACTAGTCGCCCGCTCAGCATTGTTGCGGCGACGAAGAAGGCCGTTGTGGTGCTCAAAGGAACTTCGAACGTAGAAGGCATTGTCAATTTGGTCCAGGAAGATGATGGTTATTTCTGAAGACCTCTCTGATTGTGGTTTTGCATGTTGTGAAGAAATGTAGATATAGCTGTCAGACGAAATGAAAATGAAGCATTGTGATCTTTGTTATAGATGGGAGTGAAAGTGATCATGGTACTGTTTGTTTAGGGTTTGGAGATGTATTTAGCTCCAACGGGGCATGCGATTGAAGAACGGTTTTAGAACACAGAATTCGTTGGCCGTGGTTTCTGCTGAATTCTCCCTACTTAAAACTTAAGACATTCCCCAGCGTCTTTGCATGCTGGGACCAGAGTGCCTGACAATGGCAGTGTGCGACCACTTTATCCCTATCATATGATTAATGCATTCCAGACATCGAACAGAACTACCGTGAGAACACATTGCACGGGAATCCCTGAACCACCACGGAGGAAGAATCTCTAAAGTTCGCATCTGCAGTAGGAGTAAGCGCTAGGGATTTGGATTCACATCCGCTAAGGCGAGAGGTCAGTTGAGGCCCTCCAAATTATACACAAGGAAATTTGTGTAGTTCTATTTCTGCACTCTGACTTTCGCCACTCTTTTCCAGACTGTGTTGTTTGTTGTGCCTCAGTATGGCAATATTGGGACAAAGTCAGAGAGAGACAGTATCCTGTGGAGACTACACTTTAAGGAAAATTGCTTTTCGACCAAGTTTGAATAGGGAGGTGTGATTTTTGAGCAGGTCCCACAACGGTGAATGTGAAGATTACTGGCCTTGCACCTGGCAAGCATGGTTTTCACCTAGTAACCACTTTTGGCTTCAACTTTTTGCTTTTGCATCTTTATATCCGAGATTGGAACATGTATAAGTAATGCCACTCTTGAATGGCAGAGGCCTAGCTCTGGAGAAGCACACATTTTGGAACTTGTGATTAATTTTTATTATTTGTTGTTCAATCCACTTCAAGGTTTTGCAGAAATTTGGGAGGCTTCGCATTGTATGACTGCTGCGTTTCAGCTGGTCATGAATTTATCTGCCATTGTGCTTTGGGACACCAAGGGCTTTCAACTCCTAGAAGTGTACTGATTGAGGGAGAGATAAAAGGGATGACGGGCTTTCTAGTGGAGCAATTTTTCCGGGTGCTAGGGTGGGCTTTCCTTCCAGTTATGAGCAGCGTGGTATGATGGTTGCAGGTCTTTTTTCATCCAAATAGCCAGGGCAGGTGTTCCTCTTTTCGCTGTGTGTCAGGGAATCTTGAACAATGTTGAGTGGCGAGAGGAGGTATGTGAGCAGCCATTCCCCCGTCTCTTCCATCCACTCCTTCAGGGGCTCTCTCGTTCATAGTTTCTGGCTACTCCACGTGGCACTGCATTCTGGCTGTCTTCACTTGTTTATCTTGTACGTCCGTCATTTTCTAAGCAATTCCCTGTCATTTCTACCTACTTGTTCACCCTTCCCTGGCCAGATTTCAGACCTGCTCTTACAAGGTTTGACAGTCATCATTGTCTTACTTTTTGCACTCTTACAGTGTCAGGCATGCTTATATTATGGACACTATCCTCTTCCACCTTCTGAAAGACCATGTCTCCAGACCCTTGTTGTTAAGCTTGACCTAACTTCACTACTGGAAAGCTTGCATTAAGCGAGTTGTCCAAGTGTGAGGTTGTGGTCTGTTGCCTGGGTTGGAGTTGTGAAATCGATGTGTATTGCTACCTGGAATATGTGTGGGTTTTAAGGTTACAGTTCAATGGTAGATTTTAATGATGTATTTGGGTTGAGTTGCTGCAGCACACCCACCAATGGATGCATGTCTTTGTTAACACAGTTCACTTTTAGCCTCATAGTTTTGTATACTAGCATATGAAGGGTTAACCCATGGAATCATCACTCTAGTGACCTCCTATGCTACTTTATGCATGCACCTGTGTTTGGAATGTGCCACCAGTTTGTATCTGTTAAATCCTCTATGCTATTAAAAATGTGCTAAATGCTAAGTGTGCTGTCGTGGCCTTCTCTAGGGCTTTTGCAATTACCTTTCAGTAGAGATTACAGAAAGTCAACCTGGTCTTGGTTGTCAGTGATTTAGTCATCCAGTCGTCTCCAAGTGCTGTTCAGCTACTGAAGAGGGCTTTTCAAAAGAGAATGATCTAAGCAATCGAGTGGATATCAATGTTGTAGCAAGTAGAGTTAGTGACGTTGGTAAGCATCCACCACTTTTGGTTATTTTACTGTTTTTAGCTTTAGTTCACCATGAAGCTAATGAGCTTCTTCCTTTCTTATGGCATGTGGTGCAAGAGGTAAGGAGGACGAGTAAAGAGGGCCCACCTGCAACCAGGCCCCTTGGTCCATGGTAATCATTGATCATCATTCTTCTTCTTTTTTCTTTTTTTTTTCCTGTTTTCTTTGATGATATACCAAGGGGCTGATAGCCCCTTGCTCCACTATGGTAGATTTTACATTGGAGGGAGCACAAGCAAAGAGGGGCCCGCCAACCAGCCCACATTGCCCACTAGTAAGTATCTTCCCTTTCTTTAAATTTTTTTAATTCTTGATACAATTGGGGGTTGATAAGATAGCCCCTTTGGCTTCTATTATAGCAGATTCTGCATGAGAGGGAGGGAGCCCAAAGTAGGGAGGGACCTGCCAACCAGCCACCATTACCCTTGTAACTCCCTTTCATTGAGCTTTATTTTTTAGTTGTTTAAATTTTTATTAAAAGAGGGGCTGATTAGCCCATTGCTCTTGTGCTACGGCTGATCGTGCATGGGAGGGAAATGAGGGCAAGTAAGAAGGCTGGCCAACCAGCCCCTCTTGCACCGCACATGTAAGCATCCCCCTTCATTTTTTTTCCCCATAAAATTGGTATAGCAAGGGCTGATTAGCCGTTGCTAATGCAGATCACACACAAGGAGGACGTCCAGTGCAAGTAAAAAAGCACGTCAACCAGCCCCTCTCATCTTGTAGTAAGCCCCCACCCTTTATCTTAGTTTTTTAATGTTATTCTTTCAAATGTGTGGTACAACAAAAGGCTGATTCGCCCTTCCTCATAGTGATATGTTGCACTCGGGAAGGGAGCAGAAATAGGAGGTCTCTTGACCCGCCAACCAGCCCCCATTACCTGCGTGTACTTCCCCTTCATCGTTCTTTATTTTCTTAATTATTTTAAGTTTGTGATATAAGAGGAGCTGATTAGCCCCTTGCTCTTTTGCTATTGTAGATCGTGCATGGGAGGGAAAGAGGGCAAGTAGGGAGGCCTCCAGCCCCCGTTCCACCACACATGTAAGCATGCCCCTAATTCAATGTTGCATATTTTTTTTTTCCCAGAAAATTGGCATAGCAAGGGGCTGATCAGCCCCCTACTCTGTTGCTATGTAGATCACACACAAGAAGGAGGAGTGCGAGTTTAGAGCCCGCTAACCAGCCCCCTCATCCTATGGTAAGCCCCCACCCTTTAATAGCTTAGTTTTTTATTTTATTTTTTCCAATGTGTGGTACAACAGAGGGATGATTTGCTCCTCCTCTCATAGTGAAAGTTTGAACTCGGAAAGGGGAGCACAAATATCAAGAAGGCTTGACAGCCAGCCCCTACCTCTTGTGGACAATCACCCCACTTTAAAGCTTCATAATTTTTAGTTATAACTCTTCATGTTGTGGTACAACAAGGACTGATTTATTTATATGTGGTGGGGGCATTGCAGATCATCTCCCAAGGCATGAAGTAGCCAAGCCGACCACTGAAGCATAAGACTGGTCCACCCCCAACTTGCTAGGTAATTTTTGTAATTTGAAAATGTAAATGTACATGTAATAGATTAAAAAAATAACGTAGATCTAAATGTAGGCCATGTATGTAACATTCAGCTCAATATGACATAATAAATTGAGCAGTGCGGTGTCTATCCCCACACTTTCGTTTTGGCCAGCCATATACCATCCCAAACTTTTGTAAATATATGAGTTTTGCACAATTATTAAATGCCTTTTGGATTCTTTGTTTGCATTGTTTTTACACAGGAGTTGTTCCACAAGCTTTTTATGTCATGGAGCCCAATATTTTCGATGAACTAGAAAGGGAAGTTGTTCCTGACAGCAATGTTGATAATGAGAGAGCTTTGTTGGAGTGCCATGTTGCGGAGGATGCTCATCATGAAGCCTCATTTACATCAGCTCATCAAGCCTCGGCTGCAATGTCATCTTCCACAGTTTCGCCACCACACACGGTGTTGGATGTGGAGGCGCAGCTCCTAGTACTTGAAAAACAACGGGATTTTTGGAAGCCCCACAATCGCACTGCTTCGACATGGGCATTCTATGCAACAAAAGACTCTGCTCCAGTGGACATATCAAATCCACAACAAATGAGGTGTGTTCTATGTCATCCTGTTGGTGTCACTCTTGCAAGCAAGAAGGGCATTGTGACCTATAATAAAACCAATGGTATCTCTGCCCTTCGAAAGCATGTGGATCAAGAACATGACATTGTTTTGCGTAGGTGGATTGAGAGGGAAAATGAAGGACCTGAGAAGGCCCGTAGGCCAGCAAAAAAGAGGCCTGGCCCCACTCCTGGAAACATAGCTTCTTTTTTTGGGAGCTCCACTCCATACAACCAAAATGATGATCAACAGAAGCAGTTCAATGAGGATTTAGTCTTATTCATTGCAAAGGAGTTGGTTCCACTGTCTTTGGTAGAATCCCCTTGGCTAAGAAGGATGGTGTTGAGGCAAAATCCTCGGATTGTTTTCCCTTCTCGACGGACATTTGTGAATGAGGCCATTCCAATCTTGGCAGAGAGGACGAAAGAGCGTTACATGTCCCCATCTCTTCAGAGTTGTGCTACTTGCTCCGTGAGTTTTGATTTGTGGATGTCAAGAGGGGGAACTGACACTTTTGTCATCATAGCGCACTTTATTAATGAACAGTGGGAGCAATGTCATGTGACTCTTGGCATGTTTGAGACACCTCACACATCTGGGGCTGCCATGGCACATCAAGTCAACAATCTTCTTGTGAAGTATGGCCTCAATACTCGCATTATTACTTACGTCAAAGATGAGGGAGGTAACTTGGTCACTTTGACCAATGCTTTGAATTCGGTGGTCTCATGTGCGTGTTTGGGGTTGGATTCTCCATTTGTGGGTAGCTGTTTTAGGCATGCAATGTCCAAGTGTTGCCAGTATGCAACAAATGATGCAAAAGTATGCGCAGATATGAGATCGGTTTCTATAAAAAATGCCCAATCAGAGTTGCAAAAAACCATTACTTGGACCAAAAAAAGTGGCAAAGGGAGACAAGAATGGGCAAAGGCATGTGTGGACAACGGCATTCATCCCTGCAAACTGAAGACTCCGGTGAAGACACGGTTTGCTTCCAAGGTGATCCTCTTCCAAGAGACTTTGGAGTTTAGGCAAGCCATAATCACTTGTTACTGTAGGCAAACCTCATTGGCACTGCAGTCTCGCATACCAAGTCCACAAGTGTGGGCCATTGCCCAATCAATTTCTACAGTTCTAGGGCTGTGGTTCATGAGTGCATTATGAATCAATCTGGGGGATTTTGGTTGTTGTCCGATGCTCTTAATGCAGCCATTGCCACAACAATTCGCATGCGAGGAAGTAGTGCTGGGGGGGCTGCAACTGTGGATCATTGCATGGGGGATTTCTCAACAGAGTTGACATTGTTGGAATGGCGGATGGCTCGAGAGGTGGTATATGTCTTGGAACCATTTCTTTCTTTTTTGGAAGGGTTTCAATCGCGCAAAGCTCACAATATGCTCGCGCTTATGCTTGACCCACGTTACAAGGGGTTGTCATTGGTATCACAATATGTGGGCAAAGAGCGTGCTTTGCATATTGTGTCCCAATATGATAGTATGGTGTTAGAGCCTCTTTTGGTAAAGTGTTTCAAGGTCTTACATCCGGATACTCCGGCCCAATCACAGCCCACTTCTACAATAGACGAGATGTCCTTATTTGGTGTGCATGACCACAATGAAGACATGACATTGACAGTGGTGAGAGAACAACTATCACATTTCAGAAGGACGAAGATAAATGAGGGTGAGTGCGTGGCTCCTTTGAAATGGTGGAAAGAACACGAGTCTCTCTTTCCGTATGTGGGATTTTTGGCACGGCTAATTTTGGGCATCTCACATTGAAGCTGAGAGGGTTTTTAGTATTGCAGGTGTCATAACAAACTTGAGACGGTGCAGGTTAAATATTGAAAACCTTGATATCCTTGTGAGTGTAGTCAAGAATTGGCCAAATGATGCTAGAGTTGGTTGCTTTAGTACTTCCATGAAAGAGTTTTTGGATAGGGAATAAGTCCTCTTAGATGAGAATGAGGACTTGATTGCAGAGGCAAACCTCTTTGAGGTAGACTGATTTGTCTTAGAGACAAATTATTGTTCAACATATTACACTATACTCCTTTGATTGGAGTTTGTTTATTTGTCATTTTTATTGAAAATTTCAGTGACATCCCGTGTACTTAGTTTGTTGTATGCTATATTGACAAAGCATCATCCAAAAAACACAAATTTATGTAGTTTTTTTTAGTTGTGCTTTTGCTGCACCATAAAAGGTAACCATAGAATTACACATGTTTAATTTGTTTTGTATTTTGAATTAAGATCCTTATGTAGTTAGTTTGTTTTAGTTGTTCTTTGCTACACCATACGACAACTTATAAAATCTCTGGTTTTCCGTTTTTAATGGAGACCATGCGTATATAACTAGTTATATATACCATAAAAGACAATCACAAAAAACATATAAGTTTATTTACTTCTGTTTTACTAATAAATTCCCTGGTTTTAGTTGAAAATTCTCAGTATGACCAATCAGATCAGTTCATCTAATTTTCCAGAAGAATAAAAAATTAAAAGAATTTAATATATTTTTAAAAAAGAACCGGAACCTAACCGGGAACCAGTGTTTTTTTTCCAGCAACTAACCGGTAACCGGAACCGTCCCCATGTTAAAAAGTCGGAACCTGAACCGGACCGGAACCGCCTTAATAAAAAATAACCGGATCCGGATCCGGAACCGTCTCTTCAAAAATTTGTGGAACCGGAACCGAAGGTTCCTTCACAAAGGCAAGAACCGCCCAACACTGGTACGTACCTACCACCACGTTTTCTATCCATTTGGAGCTGTGATATGAAGTTTTCATCCCCGCAGCAGGTAGGTAGGTAGTTAAAATCTAGTAGGTCGTAGAATACCACATATAGCACCCCTCCTCAAATCCAGTAGAAACACGTCGCGTCAAGGAGTCTGCTCTAAAAATCGGTTATGATCTGCAACGCACGATTTAGGAGGTGATACGCCGTGGGGTTGAACAGCTGTCGTGAGATTGTTTTCGATCGTGCGTATGTGATGTCAGCTACAGGCTGAGATACAGAAAGTGACTAAGTCTTTATACACCGTTTCACATTACTCACAGGACAAGATACCAATTATGTGTTGAGCTCTGCTCAGAGATGATCATTAAGAGACATGCACTGTTTCATCAAAATCTCATCTGTCGTAGAGGGCCAACATCCCTTTACTTATACAAGTATAATAAGACTGTTATACATATGGTGAGGTCTGGTACAAGGTGCTGGCCCCACTTCAACGTTATTGTCTCCCCATTCAGACCTGCAGCTCATTAAATCTATCCATGAATGATCTAGCACATCACATGTGTAGAGCCCCCCCTCCCCTCCCCCCTATTGAGATGGAAGGAGCTCCTACAAATTTAGCAAAAACTGAACAGGAACAAACAGTGACTGCAGGTCCTATTGTCCCGAGTTGCAAGCTGCCAAGGACTCCTGACCCAGTCACGTTTTTGGTCTCACATGTAATGGCTGGTTTAAACCAACACCGATATCACAGGAAGAGCTGATCTAACTTTGCGTTTCCTAGCTACAGGGGCAATGAACTCAACAGTGTGACCTTCAAGATTAAGACAAGAGGAATCAAATTCCAATGTGCAATGAACTAAGTCAGCACCGGGTATGACATGTGATGGAGCTATGACAATAGAGGATCAATATTCGAGTTTGAACTTCCACCCAACTGGGACTTCTTGCACCACCAGAAAAGGTCTTTTGTACTTAGGCATAAACTTCCTCTTCGCGTCCTACTTCTTATGATGCCGCCATACTACCGTGTCTCCGATGGTGAAGGCAACACTGTAGATAATGCGCTTGTCGTAGTTCTCAGCTTAGACTTCCTGCACAACAGCTACGTTGTAGCGAGCCTCATCCTCAATGACTTGGCTACGCTTGTCGAGCTGAGTCATGTGATTAGAAAGGTCATGTGGATGCTCAACCACTACATCATGTAAAGGCGTAATTCATGTAAAGGTGTGTTACATCCACGATTATAAACCAGCTCAAAAAGAGTAATTTAACCCGTGCTAGACTGGACATTAGTTCTTTTTGCAAATAGGACAGCATTCAAAACTTTGTCCCAACGATCATCCTCTTGTGCGTTTTTGGTCAATTAAACACATAGTGTTTTGTTAAAACGTTCTATCAGTCCATTGCACTGAGGGTGATAGGGTGAAATAGCTAACTGCTTGATACCCATGTGTATATGCACAAAATACCCATCAAGGCATTGCAGAACTCAATGCCATTGTTGGTGAGGATCTCGAGAGGGCACTGTCGCATGATGATGCATGTCCTCATAGAAAAACTGCACCACAGAGTCACTATCCTTGCTCATGAACAAAGGGCGGAGCTCGACCCACTTAGACAGGTAGTCAGTCACTACAATTCAACGATATACTGATGGCCTCAACTACTAGTGGTCAGAGGCCCCAACATATCCGGACCTACTCGAGCGAAGGGCTCGGAGGTAGGGATAGGTTGAGAACTGGTCATGAGTTCTTTGGCCAAGGGCCGGTTGAGTTGGCAGGTGGTATAGAGTCTGATGAATTGAGCTACATCTACTTCTCACATAATCTGGCAATAGTCTTAGGAACTCCAAAGTGACCAGCAGAAAACTAAAATGAGTGAAACAAGGCAAGTAGGGCTGGAACTTCATCTCGGGTAGGTACTTTGAGGACATTGGTGATGTCGCTAGTTTTACCAACAAAAACAAGTTTTCCCTCAAGAACAACATGTGTTCGGAGGTGGTACCTTACTTATTTTCGTGTGGAGTCACATAGGCCTCTCGGGACTTCACCTGTAAGACATGCCTTGGTAAGTGCTCTATGCACAACAGCCTCCATGTTGGTCCTTGTCCTCTGAAAAATTGAAACGTTATTAGGATGTTGGGATGGAAAGAGTGTCCGCCCCTATGAGTTCTTGATGCCACAACACCATACACATGAGTCAGAGAGAAAGAAACACATCATCTTTATGCAATACATACCGAAATCCATAATATCCAGCAAACTTGAAGAATTAGGTCTGATGCAAGTGGAACTTATCCAACTAAAACTTGCAAACCGAAGCAAGCAACAAGGTGCATATGCTGATGAGAGCCTAGATCCTAACTACGTGGAATAGCAAATTAAACCATGATTGCCAATATTTTGTCAGGAACAGGCTGGATGCCTTGGGCCGAGATCAGGTGGCCAAGATACTTGTGTTCTCCTAGGCATAAGGCACATTCCGAGGCTTTTAGCTTCAGATTAGCAGCTTTCAACCTAGTAAGGAACACCTTCTGAAGATGCTCAAGATGACTCGAAAAGGACTTAGAGAACACATTTGATGTCATCGATATATACTAAGGCACATTCCCATTTCAGGTTATCTAGTACAATCATTAAGCACTGAAATGTACTACTCTCATTACACAAACCGAAAGGCATGATCTCAAATTGGAAGAGGTCATGCCGGCAGGCGAAGGCAGTTTTCTCCTTGGTTGCGCCTTCAATGAGAGGTACCTGCCAAAAGCCACTTGCCCAATCCAGCGATGAGAAGATGTAGGTTGACTCATTCAATTGATCAGGGGTAACATGATCACTTCGTGGGAGGGGATAGATGTCCTTTTTCGTGAGAGCATTCAATCTAATTCGAAAATCAATGCAAAATCTAGTGTTATGATCTTTCTCTCTACCAATACCATTGGATTGGCCCATGGAGAGATGGAAGGTCTAATGACTGTTGCATCTAGCATTCGTTCAATCTCCTTCCTAACTATCTCTCTCTCTTTGGGACCCTCTTGTTAGGGGTGTTGTTTAACAAGATCCCCCTCAACCATAATGTCATGCAAGAGTACAGGGGTGTGGCCTAGGTCTGTTGGTCCTGAACTGAAGACCTCTAGGTTGTTACGTATGAGAATTGGTTAGAGCTTCTCCTTTTGAGGAATAATATTATCTAGCTGGATCTCAAACATCACATATGCCAACTTACATGCATCCTGGGACTTGAAGGGTTGGGATCAAAGTCCAGCACCTGGTAATGTTGATCTACCTCATCGGAGTACTCATGAAGAGCAGTGTTAGGGGTAACACCTGTTGATTCTTGGAGAGAGTGTTCACGAGCACTACTCCACTAGGGAGACGGTAGTCGTGAGAGCATAGCTCCACAAAGGGCAAGAGAAAGAAGACTGTAGACGACGTGTGAAAGTATTTCCATGAAGATAGATGTGTTGTGTCAGGTCTGGGGCCAAGATTGTTATGTCTTGAACTAGTTATCATTTTACTGCTCGCTCTATTCCTCTACTCTTATGCTATTATTGTTTCTTATACTATTAGTCAGCTTCTCGATCTAATCTATACTAGTGAAATACTTGTGTACAAATATTTATGTCTATAAACTTGTCTTGTTAAAGTTTTTTTTATCATGGCTAACATGGATTTGTCCTTATCATCTCTGAACGAGATTAACAAACTTGATGGGGCCAATAACTATACTCTGTGGAAATTCAAGATTCAAACAATCTTGGAAAGGGATGAGATATGGGACCTCGTTGAGTCTTCTGAGAAGGGGAAGCATAAAGTCGACGTTGTAGGTGTTACAAATCCCAGCGAGTGTTGGGAGCTTTTGAAGAGACTTTATGGCACAAAGAACAATGCTAAGAGGTTGTACGTCAGGAACAAGTTCTCACAGTTGAAAATGGAAGACAACTAGCCTTCCATCATTCGAAGAACTTATCGGGTGTTTGCAGCTAGAAGAAACGCGATTCCTGAACCAACCCAAAGTACGGCGTGAAGAAGAAGCTTTGGTCGTCAAATTCAGGAACCTCCTGAATCGACGAGCAAATATTCAGGCCAGCAACTATGGGAGATGAACATGTCATAAGTGTGTCAAGGTGGGTCACTATTGGCGTCAATGTCCGGGCAGAGCAACATTCCCTAGACGTGAAAGTCTCGCACAAGCACATGCAGCTGAAGTCAAGATTCCCGATAGTGTAGTTGAGCTGTTTGATGAAGCAGTGTCTACACTTGTTGCTGAGATCAAAGAGGAGCTCTGGTTTCTCGACACCGGGGCTATCAAACATGTCACCGGCAACCCTGATCTCTTAGAACAGATCAAACCTTCGGAAGAATCTCTGAATGACAGTATCACTACAGGAAAAGGGGGGGGGGGGTTCCGACGCCTACCCCACCATGGCACCTCTCCCGTGCGGCGCTTGGGCGTTGCAAAATATTGCCAAAATCTAATTTATGTGGATTTTGGCCCAAGTCCTTTATTGCGACGCCTGAGGCGTCGCAATGGACATTTTTTTTTAAAAAAAATGTCGTAGCCTAGCGCCGCATCAAGCAAAAAAAAAAAAAAAAAAAAACGTCGCATTTTTAATGCGACGCCCTGTGCGTCGCATAAGCACCCCATGAGAGGAAAAAATAAAATAATAAATAATAAATAAAATAAAATAATGAAAAAAAACCAAAAAAAGATCGCATTTTGAATGCGACGCCTGTAATGGCTAGATTCCCTCTACCTACCTTTTTGACATTTGGATGGACAGACACTGAATGATGACCGTTGGAAAGGGTTTGGATGAAACCAGCTAGAAACAATCTATTCTTAAACTAAGTATTGTCTTATATTAACAGCTAGTTTATCTCTAAAATGGAATGAGGTGGCGTCCTATCTAGACATACACCCGGATGGAATCCAAATAACCAATCAGGGCTTGCCACTTGGTTAGATGAGATTGTGGGCCTTCGTTTATAAAAGAGATCAGCACGACGCTTAAGGCGGCAGTGTACGTTTGGTGTGTAAACCCTAGTGTACTTGTGTGAGAGATTTGGATGAAGAAGGTGTGAGTGAGGATGTGCTGCTAACCCATGTGAATGATTCTGACTCCTCTCCGTTGGATCCTGCCTATCTCGCTAGCCTGCTTTACCGAGCACACATCCCCGTGATAGCTCAATACCCGTAGAGGAAGAGGAATAACGGGGTGGGCAAGAATCTTGGTGGAGAAGGGGTTGCAGGATTTCGTTAATCATTAGCTGCACATTCATTCCTTGTACGTCAGGTAGTTGTACACTGACACTGTTGCCATGGCGACGCTCTACTGTTTCAGTTCTCGTTCATGTTTTTGCTTGCTCCTGGCTTTCATAGTATCTGCTTGCGTTTCTGTAACCTGTGGCAATGGCCTCCTCTTCTAATCCTCCAACTGACGCTGAGCTTAGCGCGTACAAAGAAACTCCCGCTGGTCATTTTGAGTCGATTTTTGCCAGCTTCGTGCATGTTGCGGTTGATCCTAGCCTAGTGGTTGAAGTTGATTATCCGCCTCTTGGCTTTGGTGCTTAGCCCCGAGCAAACAGTTAGTCCTGTACTACACATCCCGCCACATTAGCAAAAACAAAAAGTTGTCATGTGCATGGCTCATAATGCCATCTACCCCACTACGGTGCACAAGACTGTCGTCGAAACTTCCATGAACTTGTTTCCAGTCTATGATATGGGGGAGGAGATCTTGGATGACCTCAAGGGTCTACCCACTCTCGGCACTAGACTGAAATTTAAACTCGGGGCAGGAAGCAAACAGAAGCAGAGAGGATCGGGAGAATGCAATTGCCCGTTGTGTGGGCAATCTGAAGACATTATTCATTTATGATACACTCTCCGGGGTTCTCTCACCAAAGAGACGCTCTCTTCAAATCTATCAAGGGAATTGTGTATGTACCTCTGTTTACTAACTTTGAAAAAGTCGAGGCTGAGCCAAAAGCCCAGCCCCTTCTGAGGCCTAGTTTTTGGGCAACTCACACACAGCAGATTGATGCTTGTGTGAAGGGATTTGTAGAGGATATCTGGAAAACCCGGATTAATTCTATATGTGAATGTAAGTTTTACTACCAACGTCAGCCCCTGATAGAGGTAGGATCTGTCCCTTTTGTTTCCCCAAGAGAGGGGGCAACAAAGAAAAGAAAAAAATGTGGGGGTGGGGAGTGACTGAGCAGCTCTCTTCTGTGCTGCTCTATTTTAAGCTCCCGATGAGATAAATTCAAGGTCAGATGGTAGGTTCAGCTGCAACATATGTCCAAGACCAGATATCCTAAGTTAATCGACTCTATATCTTGGAAACAGGACCGCCCTGTCAAACAGGGTAAGCCCTGGGAGAAGAGTGTAGAAGAGATTCTCAAGGATATGAATCTGGACCCGCAAGTCTTGACCTTGCTGGATAAACCTGACTTAGAGAGTGTAGTGTCCAAAGCCATGTCTGTTACCAGAAAATTGTCCGATGAAAATGAAGTTATGAAGAAAACTTCCTTGAACCTGTTTCCAGTGTGACATGGGGGAGGACATCATGGATGCACTCAAGGGTCTATCCCACTCTTGGCACCAGACCAAAATTTAAACTCAGGCTAGGAAGACTACATTTGAACAGTAAACAGAAGCAGAGAGGAAATGGAGAGTGCAATTGCCCTGACGCACCTCTGCTGCTTGCTGCTGCTGCTGCTGCTTAAAGCGAGCTAGCGCGGCGAGCTGTTGCGGTGCTGTCGCGGCTGCCAACGGCGCGGGTCCTCGCCGCTGCAGGGCGTCTCTCCCCCGCTCACCATGGCCCCATCTCTCTCTTCAGCTCGTTTAGATCGCGCCTCTGCGCGGCGTTCCTACCACACAGGGGAGAGAGAGATCAGCCCGTGCTTAGGGCAAGAAAGCAAGAGAGAAAGTGAGGGACGAGGCGGTGCTTATCTTGGGCGTTGGAGCGGCGTTGGGGCAAACTCCTTGGGGCCTTGTGACCACCTTGAGCTCAGCAGCAGGTGCGTTTCTCCTCCACCCTAAACCCCACTCTCTGAACTACCTCTCTCCCAAAGACAAAACAAAAACGGGAGGGGAAAGAGGTGCTTCAAGCACTTAGGGAAAAAAAAGGGCGTGGCGCCTACGTGCGACGCCCGGCTGTCGCACGCCTGCGCCCCGCCCTTTTTTTGAAATGTAAAAATGGTATTTGCGACGGCGGGCCGTCGCTGCTTGCGACCCCCGGCCCCATGAATAAAAAAACACGTCGCCCCCCGCGACGGCTTTCCGTCTCGGGGTGCGACCCCCAGGTAAAAATTTGAAAAAAATGCGTCGTCAAATGCGACGCGAGGGTGTCGCAGGAGGCGACAGCCGGCCTTTCTGGGTTTAGGGTTTAGGGCCTTTTGGGGTTCTTAGTTTTTATTTTTATTTTTATTTTTTTTCATATGGTATTGGGTTAGGGTGTTTTCTTTTCTTTATGGTGCTGGGTTTTGGATTGGCGATTTTGGTTGTGGGTCTTGGGGTTGAAAGGATAAACGGTGTAAGTAGGATTCACATATCCAAAATGTGGTTCAATCTGATAAGCGCAAAGTGCTGGGTCTCAACAAATTTTTCCATGGTGTGGGCATCCTGAAGATAGAACGTGAGGAAGGATTTATTGTCTTGTGCTCTCTAGCACCATAGGGATGCTCCGCCTTTGGTTACCAATTTTGAAAGCCCCGAGGCTGCGGCACAAGGTTTTTTCGCCAACGGTTTTTGAGAAATGAAAGTGCTGGTGGTGTGTGTTAATTAGGATGCGATGATGAGGAAACATCAACCCGTCTCCCTCGAGGATGAGGAGGTAGTACCACATATCGATTGTGGCCCTAGAGCTACTGTTTTTCATGGTGAGGAGCCACCCATTGTACCTGATCCAATATAGGCTGCCGGGCACAATCGTAGAAGGGACAGGGGCCAAATTTCAGGTGATGCGGAGGATGTTGACACTCCGGGATCGAGTTGGGCGCGCCGCGGGTTGCCCCCTCGCGGGCCACCCTGTCCAACCACGTAACCACCTCCACTTTCATCTCCTCCGCCAGCAGTACCACCTCCACCTCCACCACCACCTCCACCTCCACGTGCATGTGCCCCCCGAACCCCTAGGAGGGGTCGGCTTCGCCCTAGGTTTCCTCCCCTTCGGCTTGGGCGGCCTGAGCCGGATCCTCGCTCCCGATGGGAAACGCATAGGACTATGTTACTGAGGACCGTCCAACCTCGTTGTTGGGGGAATCATCTCGACCCTCCCACCCTCATCCGAGAAAATGTGGAGTTCGAGTATTGGGGGAGATGGTATGTTGTGAGAGCCGCTACAGATCCTGCTATGGGTCGGGGTTTATTCACGGTCAATGATATTGTGGTTCCTCCTCGGAGAAACAGCATGGTGGACTTGTTTCCCTACTACGGTCCATACTACACCTCCGCGGAGTTCCGTACATTACGCCTCGAAGCCCCATACATCCTACCCTACATTATGTGTGTCAACGGACAAGATGTACGTAGATGGGGGTTGTCTCCCATTGAGATCAAATTTTGTGATGGTGACCCCGACATCTTCGACAATGTAACTGGGCTGGTCAATAGTTCTTTTGGTCATCCTAGGATAACCAATGTAGTATAGGACGAGCGAAGCGATGGGCATAAGAACTTTTGTGGTCATACGTCAGTATACTGTGAGGGGATGCACATGTTTGTGATGACATGTGCTAGTAGGACTATTAGGGCTGGCAGCGAACTATTTGCATCATACGAGTTCTCCCGGGATGATTGGGACCTCCGATTACAGCGTGAGTGGGATGTGTATGATAGAAATAGGGTTCCTTTGAGACAGGAATCGCGTAGAGGGGCATTGTAGATATTCTCATGTCGATGTACTTTGTATACATCCGATTAATCGATTGATGTAAGAAAAAAATTGTTGCTCATGTGGGTTGCAACTTTGCATATGTGATCTAAACATTTTTATGCACATGTGGACCAAATATGAGCTTGAACCAAGTTGATTCAATGGGTCATTCTAGTGTTGAATGCAGCTATGTGTCATAGAGATGGAAAATTGCGTTTCGCCTGCAGATGATTTTTTTTTTAATTCCATTTTCAAGCCATATGCTTAATGATAGCATATGCAATGTGCGTGCAAAATTTGAGAGTAAACAAAAGTCATTTGGACCCATAACCAGATTTTGTTCTCTGATTGGCACTCCAAAGTTGAGTTATCTTCAACTTCATCTACTCTTCATAGAGAGTTCTACAAAAGTGACCCTAGAAACACACTTATTTTTTTTCCATTTTGTTTTTGTCCAATTTTTTGCATGGATGTAGTGGTGCAAAGCCCGATGTCACAGAACAAAATAGAGCTAAGAATAAAATCATTACGCCCCTCAAAACCGCAATCATATATTTTCTAAATGCAAATATTTATTTTAAATTCATTTAAATTCGATTTAATTCAAAATTGGTGCAAGGGTGAGTGCGTCGTAGGGGAGGCAAATGTTTTTTTTTTTTTTTTCTGCTGGATCTTTGTACAGGTGTTGCACACATATTTTAGCACATGTAAGAAAAAATAAAGCTTGAGCCACATTTGTTTGTTGGGTGCAATGGCATGAGAGGATTTTCTTTCACATTAATAAACAAAAATTGGTTGATAGGGTGAATGCATCAGCAAATGATTTTGTTTGGGTTTGAAACTTTGCATGCGTGTATGTTGCGCACATACATGTAATTATTGAATGACATATTTGATGCACGCACACATTGAAGGTTGTTGTTTGCATTTCGCTTATAATGAAGTGTATGGTTGCAAGGACACATTACAATATATGTCATTATGTTCATTTGTTCGTATCAGGACTTTGTCCATCCCTTCCCGGTCCTTTCTCTTGGCACCCCATCCGAAAACAACCCAAGTACATCAGGCGGGAGCCGTGGGCGAGACGCCGCCCCCACGGTACCGGACGATGATGACGATGACAGTGACAATGACAGTGACAACAACAATGAGCATAGAATCAACCAAGAGGATGTGCAAGCCATGGAGGATCTCTTAATGCATAATGTGGGCTCTAATGCATCCATGAAGAGGGAACCCGACCAATCGATGATCCTGAAATGGCCCCCTCAAATGACATGGAGAGGGAGGCGAGAACTCCCTTGTACAAAGGGGCGAAAGTGAGTCGACTTTCAACAATCTTACTTTTGCTCAATCTTCAAATTCGATTTGGCATAAGTAATGTTGGGATGTCTGCCATAATACGAACTATTGCAGACTATATCTTTGCTCTATACTTGAAACCCAAGATGCCACGGTCGCAGAAAGAGGCGCGCGAAGTCTTGGACTCTGTGGGGATGGGCTATAAGATTTTTCATGCATGTCCATGTGATAAAACCCTATACTACGGAGAGTCTCACCAATTGCCCAAAGTGCAAGAAAGACCGATATCGGGATGATGTCCAAGGGGAAAAAGTATCACGCAAGGTATAAGCGCCATTCCCCCTCGCATGGAGATTACTTTCTTTAATCTTCTCAATGTATGTAAAGTGTATTCCACAAAATTTAGGGTTTAGAGAGTAGTATTCATGCAAGATCTGATTGTGGTTTTGGAAGGAGTGAGTGAGGAGTGGAAGGAGCGACGTTCGGTTTTGACCATTCACACTCAAATGAGGGAGAGGTTGCATAAAAGGAAAGACATAATGGTGTTGTATTATGTGTGCTAATGGGATGATTACATATGGGGGGCGTGGGGTATTTCATCCTAGAAAATGCATTACTTTCCGATCATCCCGCGATTGAGGGCACAGTATCGAAGCCCCGAATTGGCCAGACTCGTGAGATGGCACGCCTCGCATCGGAGCCCCCCGTGAAAGGTGTGCGGGCCACAAGATTCACAAGCATGGAGGCATATTGAAGAGATGTGGCCTTCTCTCTTGGAGGACCCACGACATGTCCACCTCGGCTTCTCCTCGGATGGGGTCAACCCATTCTCTGTCCAATCATGTAGTCATTCCACTTGGCCGGTGACCATGGTAAATTACAACATCCCTCCGTATCTTTCAATTAAAAAAGACCATATCATGTTGGCTGCCATTGTGCCAGGTGAGTGTACTCATTTCATGTTTATTATTGCCTTAGACTTTACATTAAACTTATGATCTCTGACGCAATTCGGATGCAAGATTGATGAGTGACATAATCATGAAGTAAGACGTGTAATTCATTTAGTAGTATAATTTGCATATTGGTGGAGCATTGAAACAATGATGTGAATGTCTCATAGGGAAAACACAAGTGGCAAACATGGACACGTACTTGCGACCTCTTGTTGATGAACTTAAGGAGCTATGGAGGGGGGTCCCGCCATTGGATGCTTCACTTGACCCTGTGGCCGGACAATCTTTTCAGATGAGAAACATCTTGCTTTGGACAATGCATGATTATCCAGGTATATTATGTTCCCCATGAACAACCCGCGTACAATGCCGGATAATATCGATGATGATTGGGGTTTTTGCCTAACTTCATTTTCATCTACTGCTGCTCAGTCACTCCCCCCCCCCCCCACATTTTTTTCTTTTCTTTTCTGCCCCCTCTCTTGGGGAAACAAAAGGGACAGATCCTACCTCTATCAGGGACTGACGTTGGTAGTAAGACTTACCTTCACATATAGAATTAATCCGGGTTTTCCAGATATCCTCTACAAATCCCTTCACACAAGCATCAATCTGTTGTGTGTCAGATGCCCAAAAACTAGGCCTCAGAAGGGGCTGGGCTTTTGGCTCAGCCTCGACTTTTTCAAAGTTAGTAAATAGAGGTACATGCACAATTTCCTTGATAGATTTGAAGAGAGCATCTCTTTGGTGAGAGAACCCCGGACAGTGTATCAGAAAATGAGTATTGTCTTCAGATTGCCCACACAACGGGCAATTGCACTCTCCCTTTCCGCTCTGCTTCTGTTTGCTGTTCAAATGTAGACTTCCTGCCCGGAGTTTAAATTTCAGTCTAGTGCAGTGAGTGGGTAGTCCCTTGAGGTCATCCAAGATCTTCTCCCCCATGTCATAGACTGGAAACAAGTTCAGGGAAGTTTTTTTGCCTAACTTCATTTTTATCAGACAATCTCATGGCAACAGACATGGTTGGACACTACAGCCTCTAAGTCAGATTTATCCAGCAGGGTGAAGACTTGCGGTTCCAGGTCTAGGTCCTTGAGAATCTCTTCTACTGTCTTCTGCCAGGACTTAGCCTGTTTGATAGGTCGGTGGGCGGTCCTGTTTCCAAGATATAGAGTCGATTAACTTAGGCTATCTGGTGTTGGACATATGCTGCAGCTGACCCCACCATCTGACCTTAAACTCATCTCGTTGGGAGCTTAAACGTCTCTTCACCATACCCTGGCCTAAGCATCTAGCTAACAAAGCCATCCGGGTTGGAACATAACAGGGGCATTTTACCAACATGGGTACCCGAGTAGCTGCAGCAAACAGTTCCTTGCAGCCTCTCAATTTGTTTCCAACTACCATAAGGTAAGCAAAGCAAACTAGGGCCTGGAAAACAGATGTGTGTCTCTCACACAAGCCATCATAAACCCGGCTGTCACAACAAAGCAAAGGTTTTCCATTGGCTGGGCCATAGCCCATTGTAGAAAACATTACACTTGTTCTTCATAAATAAAGGAAGGAGAGAGGTAGGATCAAGAAAAACCATAGAGTAGTTGAGTTTTTCAACATTTTAAGATGAGTCCCTGGCAAGCAATTCCTTCCCCGGCTCTGCAATCCCACTTGGCATCTAGCAGCACCTAGACATCAGTATATCAAGTGGAAGCCCTCACCTGTGCCCGTCCCAAAAACAACCACAACGCATTGTGAGTTAGTGAGGATGCACGAGGTGAATAGCAGGCTTCCACACTTGCTATCGAGGTCACATACACTTGAATCTAAGCGCAAAGAATGCCAAAGAAAGCAGGGAAGCAAGACAAACAATTTTTTATTTTATTTTTTACTGTTTGGGGGAGAATCGCCATCTCTCCACAAGCCTAACCGGCAGGGAGGTCTCTGCCAGCACCACAACACTGCTACCTTAACCAAAACAAAGTCTTGCCAAGCATAAGAAAAAAGAGCTTGGTCTCAAAAGGTGGGGTTTATAAAGGGAGGGAGAGAGAGACTTCCTTGTTCTACCAAGACGCCGCCATTCATCAAAGATCCAGAGGAGGGCTCCTAGGGAAACGTCATAAGTAGGCAGGTGGTACCTCCGCCATGCCGTGGTTCCCTTGTGCAGCAAAAAAACAGACAAATGAGACAGTGAATCTTCCCTCATCTCTAAGCCACCGCCACCGCCTTAAAGAGCCCGCATAGGCGGCACTCATAGGAGCCATAACTACTCAAGGATTGGCAGCTCAAGGTATCTGCAGCACGAGCACCATCGCGCGCACTCTCGCAACGCAAAAAAAAGACATTAGGGTTGCGCAGGGTTTTCCCCTGTCTGGCCCATCATTCATCATTCTTAGGATGAAAAACATCCGCCAGTCTGTTCGCCCGACGGACGTTATCCGTTTTCCATTCGCGGAAGATGAAAAATGTCGTGCGTTCATCCTGTCTTGAACTGGACGGATGCAGTCCGCTTTTCATCTAGTTTAGATGAAAAACATCGGGGTAAAAAATCTTTGTGTAGACCTGTCTTGTCCCGTATTTTAGGTCCTGACAGATGAAATCTTTTTTTCATCCAGGTTGGATTGAAAAACTAAACACTGACGGGCGTTTTGCACTCAGTATATTCCGGGTTGGTGTCCGGATGAAGCAAAAAACCTCACAGGTATTAGTGAAGAAAAGTTTTACTAGGGAAAAAAATGTATTATGAATGAAAAACATCTAAAATTCCATGCAACCCAATTTTTTCAATTTTTTCAAAAATGGAAGTCGGGACAACAATTCCATAAACCCAGTTTCCAGAGGGAGAGAGAGGGAGAGAGAGGGACAGAGAGAGGGAGTGAGAGTGAGAGATCAGGAAACGAAAAATAAAATAAAATAAAAAAATTGGGGGGGGGAGTGACTGAGCAGCTGTCCTCAGTAGCTGCAGCTGCAAGGTCACTCCCCCCCCCCCTCCCACATTTTTTTTTTCTTTGTTGCCCCCTCTCTCCCTTTGTCTCCCTCTCTACTGGGAATTGGCAGTTTGCTATCAGTGTTGACTTCTTGTTTTCTCATCCTCTATCGGATTAATTCTATATATGAAGGTAAGTCCTACTACCAGAGGTTGTAGAGGTTGTAGAGGTTGTTTCCTAATGAGGCTAACTTGTGGGTTTGCATGACAGGTGCCAGCTTATGGGGAAAGAGAAGAAGTCCCCTGCCCCAAAGAAAGGGGCGGACAATCCGTTTGCTCTGCCGGCACGTGTGATGTGCCAGGGCGTCTCACGGTTAACCAGCCCTATTGACAGCCGCAGCCGGAGGGCTCGTCTGCCCCCCGAGGCCAGTACCCCCCCTCTTGTCCACATCTTGGATGCGCCAGGGGCCGGCTCAGCCAGCTCTCCTATTCGGGAGGTTATTGCTGAGCCGGATGCTCAGTTGAGCACACCCCCGGCCACCAAGACGGGTGGCAAGCACATCACCCGTTCGGGGGCCCGGTATGGGCAACTTTTGGATGTCACCCCCATAACGACCCCTTCTTCCGCAGCAAAGGTGCACTTGCCAAGGCCCAACGTCACGTTCAAGGCCTTTGAAAGCCTCCATTGCTAGCCCATTGTTGTCGATGAGGGAGGAGGAGACGAGGAGGGCCAATGAAGTGGCCGAGATAGCGAAGCGCCTCAAAGAAGTCAAGCCGGGTGAGGGCTTCTACCCTGATACGCATTTGGGGGGGGCGGCAGCGGAGGTATGGGCCGGTTTGGAGCGGCCTAGCCGATCAGCGACGCCGCCCCCTGAGCCTGAGCGGTCAGCAATGAAGGGCCTGGACTACGGGGTGCCGCCGCCGGCTATGCTCCACATCTGGAATCTACTTCCAGTGGTGCTCCAGGAGGGGATAGCGCGGGCACATCCGGCAACGGGGACTCCTGCCACATCGGGTGACACCGGGGGCGCGTAGGACAAGCTTGCAAAGGTACAACTGTCGCACCTTGTTCCATGTTTTATCCTTTCCTTTGCATGCATGATTTTCTTTGTTGTTTGTTTCTTTTTTTGAATTTGGAGGGGTTATTTGTCTTCAGGAGGCAGCAATATGGCTGGCCTCATTGGTGCAGTCCAGTGGGGTTGCCAAAGAGGGAGAGCACGTGGTGTTCATGAAGGACCCGAACACCAAATGTAAGAAGAAGAGGCCTCGACCTCCCGAGATCCCTTTTACCATCAATGAAGGGGCTGCCGAGGAGAGAGAGAGAAGGGAGAGGGAGAAGGAGAGAGATGAAATAGCGGGGAAGGGGAAGGAGATGGTCGTGGAGAAGGGGAAGGAAAAGAAGAAGAAGAAGAAGAAGAAGAAGAAGTCCCATGGAGAGGAAGGGGTGAGTGTGCATGCGGGGGAGGGCAGTGGGGTAACAAAGGAGCAGGGGAAGGAGGCTACAAAGAAGGGAGAGGGTGGGAAGAAGAACATGCCCTTGGCGATACATGACGTGGAGTTAGCAAAGATCGTGGTGCCACCGGTGGAGGTGAATCGCCATGGTGACCCCTGCGGTGCGTTCTGGGAGGCTATGAAGAAGCCAGCCTTCGAACTCGCAATGAGGTGGTTCCTTTTGCATATCGAGTGGGCTGATCAGCACTTTGGCGCGAAGCGGGCATATGCCCATGAGTTAGACCGCCGGTTTACGGGCAATTGGAGTGACACAAGGGTGATGGAGATGGTGGGGCGAAACTTGAAGGACAGGAGGTACCGTGTAAGACAGATCATTCGGAGGGCAATGGAAAAGGGGGCCATACCCAAACCACCTCATGGAATTACACGGGTTGGCAAATCCTGAATCATGTCACATTCCATTTGTCGCATGTGCATTAATGAGGTGGATTCGATGCAACGTATGTGTGTAATTCACTAATTGTTGGGGGGGGGGGGGGGGGGGGGCATAGGTATCGTGGGATGCACTCATTGCGGGAGAGAATGATGCCGCAAACAAGGCCAAATTTGACCGGGCACGCGAAGCAACAACAGTCCGCCTTGACAAGCACGAATCCACACACAAGTGGGGCGCCGACAGATCCAAGGGTTTTATCTTGCGATTTGTAAGTCGTACTTCCCTATGGATTTTGTTATGTCTTCTTTCTGGCTCCATCATCGCAAAGAACTGACTTTAATTTGTGGCATGTATAGCAACGCGCGTTTGAGAGGAAGCCATCTCCGGTAGAGTACAACTAAGGAGCATGGTTGGCAATCCCTCATGAAGAACATGGCCAACACGGAGGGGATGAGTGCACTACAGGGCACTAGTATGGATGAGGTCGGGGGTCATGGCCAGGGATTGGATGAGAGCTCTATGGGACTTGGGGGAACGCCGCCTCATTTAGGTGCTTTAGCAAAGGGTGCGGAGTCATCAGGCTCACCTTTGAGTCCTCCACTGAGGATGAGGATGAGGATGAGGATGACTAGTCCTAGTCCACGTAGGTCCCAGGGTCAGCCTACTGAACCCTTGTGAGCTTTTCAGCTCATTTCCTGTAAATATATTTCCATATTTTCATCTTCCAGCTTATTCATGTGTCGCACTGTCCTCACCCTCGATTCATGCTTGCTCAATTGTGTACCTGCTAAATCAGAGAAATGGAACTGTAAGGTCTTCCATCCCAAAAACAAAACAGGCAAAAACAAAAACCACCCCCAATTCACCCCCAAAATCAACCCCCAACCCCCCCTCCCCCCACCAGGCTGCCCCAGCGACTGCAGGACGTCGCATTGGCGACATGCTTTTTGGTTGGGGGTCGCAAGCCACGACGGTCGGGCGTCACAAATCCCATTTGCGGGCGGCAACGCCGACACCCCCTGCGAGGTGTTTTTTTGGTCCGGGGGTCGCCACCCTGCCCCTGCCTACGCCACGTCTTTTTTTTTGGATTAAATATAAAAAAAACGACGCCAGAGCGTCGCGAAAACCCACGCCCGGGCGTGGCGGAGCCTGACTCCTGCTCCTGCTGTTTTTTTTTTTGCCACGCCCCAATAGTCGCTTGCAGCGACGCACTGGCGTCGTTTGGTGTACCCACCCGGCTTTACGCCACGTGTTTTTTGGTTAAGGATGAGACTCTCGGCAGGTTAGAAAGAAAAGGGATGCGACGCCGCGCCGTCACCCCCACCAACGCCGTCGGCTGGAGGGCCGCGACGGCGAGACGTCGCTCGAAAAAGGCCCCTGTCATTGGCGCGGACGACCTGAAAAGCGACGTCCGGTAGTTGCGGGAGTTGGGGCGGGGGCTCGCAACCCCCATACTTCGCATTTTGGCGACGTCATTTTGGCGACGCCCATGCGACTGCCGGGCGTTGCAAATTCTGTGCCTGCCCCCTGCCCGAAATGGGTGTTTTCCCGACGCTGCGGCGTGGCTCGGGCGTCGCAAAGGCCCCCCTTTTCATGTAGTGAGATGGCACGCGTTATGAGCCCCTGGGTTTGGTCACCATCCCTATTAAGGTCAGTTGCAAGTCGGTCACACGGACTTGCATAGTTACCATTGGCGAGCAATTGCTGTTAGGCTTGGATTGGATGTGTGCTGGAGGGGCCAAGATTGATGTGGTTGAAAACATCAAGTGGCTTGCCAGTGGCAGCTCCTCACCCCACAAGGTGCAGTTCAGCTTTGTCTCCTTGCCTGCTGGTTGTGCCACTACGCATCTCTCTCACATGCGCACCATTGTTGCTGAAACAAGACGGCAGGCTGGTGAGCAATACAACTGGACACGTTACTTTAACTTTGCCAAGACGGCTCCTTCCACCTTGTATCAGTGGCAGCCACCTTTGCCTGGTAAGAAGAGTGGCCCTCCCATTCCAATCCCAGGTAATACCACTCTTCTTCGCAATCCCACTGACTTTGTTACACCTGCCTCATCCCAAAGGATTTTTTCTCTTGGCCTCACCTTTCTTGGTCCACAAGGTAGTTATCTTGAAGTTGAGGGATGCAAATGCTTGATGCTTTCCAAACATTGCTTGATTGCATCTGGGGTACTGGATCGGGGCTTTTGAGGGGAGCTCAGACTTCTTGTTGCCAACCCAGAACGCATACCAATCACCATCCGCAAGGGTCAGGTCCTAGCACGCCTCACTGCCACCCCATTGACAGATTTGGGAGAGGTGCAACATGATTTAAGTTTTGCTGACATTGGCCTGTCTGATGATCCTGTAGATCAATTGCATCTCTTGGCGCAATCCATGGCTGCACCTAAGGTCCGCCCCTCACTCCTGCGCAATCTGCTCATCTTGATCAGGTCACGACTGATATCAAAATGGGCTCTAGTCTCACTAAAAATGAAAGGTCTCGTCTATATCATGTTATTCGTGACAATCTAGATGTTTTCAGTGCCGGTTCACTGTGATGTTTCAAAAAGCAACGCCCTGAGCATATTGGGACATCCCTACAAGACGCACAAAAATACCTTTGTTGGGTCGTACCGATGTTCTCCATCATGACATTGTCACTGAGGGTAGCCCTGTCAAACAATATGCTTATAGAGAAAGCATCAAAGAGCGCGAAATTATGCATAACCGAATTGACCAAGATGCTTGATGCATGAGTTATTAAACCCTATATTTCCCCCTGGGCCAACCCCATCGTGTTGGTTGCCAAGAAAGATGGTACCACCCGTTTCTGTGTTGACTTCCGACGTCTAAATGCCCTAACCAAAAAGGATGTATATCCCTTACTTCGCATTAATGATACTTTGGATCAACTCAATGGTGCCTCTCTCTTCTCTTCCTTGGATCTTGCTGCGGGCTTTTGGCAGGTTCCACTCACAGAGTCAGCCAAGGAGAAAACTGCGTGCACCTGCCTCCCAAGCCTGCGTCGGAATCGCAAGGTTCAATAACAGTACATATTGGGATAGTAGTTGGAGGAGGGGCGGTTGCTGACATTAAGATGGGCCTCTTTCAGTTTGAAACCATGCCTTTTGGATTATGTAATGCCACTGCCACCTTTCAACGTCTCATGGATGTCGTTCTAGGGAACTTGCGCTAAGAATGTGCATTTGTATATATTGATGACATCAACGTTTACTCAGCTGACTTTGATTCTCACATGTTGGATCTGATGCGAGTTCTGTGCAAGCTTAGAGGAGTAGGCCTCAAAGTGAAAGCCAAGAAATGTGATCTGTGCATGACGAAGCTTCATTTTCTTGGCCATCTTCTCTCAGCTAAAGGCATTAGCCCTGACCCTGCCAAAATTCAGGCTGTCTGGGAATATCCCACTCCATGTGACAAAAATTGTGTCCGTGCTTTCCTTGGGTTAGCCTCTTACTATCGTCGTTTCATTAAACACTTTGCTCACATTGCTGCTGCGCTTAATCAGTTGTTATGCAAAGATGTTCGCTTTCTTTGGGGCCAGTCCCAAATCACTGCTTTCGAGAAACTCAAAATAGCCCTCACCAGTGCACCCATTCTAGTCTTTCCTAATTTTTCACTGTCCTTTATTCTTTAGATTGATGCCTCTGACCTGGTTGTTTCAGCTATTCTAGATTGAATTGTACCTTTCTCCTTCTAGTTCTGGTTTTGGCACTGAATCCTCTCCATAGGGAAATCTGCTTATGTGCTTCATTGTCCTTGGTTGCATCTTCATGGAGTCTCCCTTGTCATTCAGTTGAGCTAAAAGCCTTCCCATGGAGATCACTGAGGCGGACACTCCATTATGCTCACACTAACCCAAGGGCTGGCTATGGCAACTGCAACCATGGAGGACCTACTTCATCAAGCCCTCCTCCAGAAGTGTAAGACCAACACTCATCTGTCGGGCCTCTCGTCCTGTCTCCTCAGGCAAGTCAGCTATCATCTCCCCTCTCATAGGGAGCATGACGGTAAGTTGGTTAAGGTAGTTCATGTTCATGGGCAAGAGACTGCCGTGGAGGTCCCTACTAGGAGCTCTATGCCTGCATTGCTTGAACTTTACCATTGCTCACTATATGCTGGTCATTTAGGCATTGACAAAACTGTCAAGAGACTCCTCCAGGAAAAATACCATTGGAAGGGGTTAACTAAGGATGTGGCAGATTTCATTTCTAAGTGTGTTCTATGTAAGTCTAAAACACTGCTGCCTAGGACCATCGCTCCTCTTAAATTACAACCAATTCCGGTGACTGAGTTGTTTGCCCGAGTTGGTCTTGATCTTGTTGGACCCCTCAAAACTACGACTAAGGGCAATAGCTACATTGGTGTGGCTACTGATTACCTGTCTAAGTGGGTTGAGATCCGACCATTGGTTGCTAAGGATAGTGACGAGGTGGTTCAATTCTTCTTTGATGAAATCCTGGTACGCCAGGGTTGTCCCCTTGAAATTTTAACTGATCAGGGTACGGAGTTTTGTAACCAGCTGATGGAGGTTGTGTGCTTTAATTTAGATGTCAAGCATCGCTTGACTGCTCCCTACAACCCCCAGTGCAATGGGCTTACAGAGAGATTCAACAAAACCATGTGCCAGTTGTTAGAAAAGAACGGGGCTCTCACTGAAGAATGAGATGTTACTCAACCCATTCTCATATTTGCCTACAGGACCTCGGTACATGCCAGCACTCGCTTTTCTCCTTTTGAATTATTGTATGGCCGCAAGGCTCGCACCCCTCTTCATGTCCCTGTGCTTCAAACTCAGGTTGAGGAGCCCATCATATGGGAAGAATTTCTTACTCAACTCACTTCTCATCGTTTGCGTTTATTAGAAACTGCTAAACACAACATTCAGGTTTCTCACGTTGCTCAGGCCCAACCGTAGGGTTGTTTACTTTGAATTTTTTTCTCTAGGCCAGACTGTTTGTGTTCGGTTGCAGCCTGGCAAACAGGTCACCAAGTCCAAGATGCGGATCGATGGGCCTTATCTGATTCATGCGATTTTGCCTGGTCGACAATACCGTCTTCTTCCTCAACATCCTTCTACGGCGGAGACTGCAGGGACTGTTCATGTTTCCCAACTTGTCCCTTCTAAGCTGCAGTTTGATTTGACCTGCCTCAACGTGGAGAATCGTCATGTGGTTTTAACTCCCAAGAAGCGTGCTCGGCTTGATTCTGCTTCAGTTGCTACCTAGACTTACTCATGACACTATATTTTATTCAGCTGGTCCCTACCTTGGATCCATCTCATTTCTCTTTGTAGTTCTCCAGGTTGCACACCTCACAAGATGTGGTTTTTCCCCAACAAGGTTTTGTCCTTCGCTCAAGTTGCAGAGCAAGATTTTCCTTGTTGCGGTTTTTTCATCCTATCTTGGAGTGACCTTGAGCGACACTGCTCCCTGTCTTGAGCATAGTGTTTGTTAGATGGCTCGCTGGAGCTCGCTCCTCTGTGTGCCATGAGGCTTTATATATATAATGGCTAGATTCCCTCTAGATACCTTTTTGACATTTGGATGGACAGACGCTGGATGATGACCGTCGGAAAAGGGCTTGGATGAAACCAGCTGGAAACACTTTATTTTGAAACTAAGTATTGTCTTATATTAACAGCTAGCTTATCTTTAAAATAAAATGAGGTGGCGTCCTATCTGGACAGACACCCAGATGGAATCCAAATAACCAATCAGGGCTTGCCACCTGGTTAGATGAGATTGTGGGCCTTCATTTATAAAAGAGATCAGCACGACGCTTAAGGCAGCGGTGTACGTTTGGTGTGTAAATCCTAGTGTACCTGTGTGAGAGATTTGGATGAAGAAGGTGTGAGTGAGGATGTGCTGCTAACCCATGTGAATGATTTTGACTCCTCTGGATCCTGCCTATCTCGCTAGCCTGCTTTATCGAGCACACATCCCCGTGATAGCTCAATACTCGTAGATGAAGAGGAATAACGGGGTGGGCGAGAATCTGGCTTTACACGCCTAGGCGTCGTATCTCGCACCACAGGGTGGGAAAAAAAAAAAAAAAAAAAAAAAAACACTTCGCATTTTGATTGCGATGCCCAGGGCGTCGCATTTGAGTTTTTTTTGGTTGATAACTCATCTGCGGCGTCGCTACAAATGACTTGATCATTTTTTGGTTTCTAGAATGCAGGAAAAGCGACGCTTATATTTGAGCGACACTAGGAGTGTCGCTTTGAGGTCGCGACGATCAACGCTCGCATGAACTACCTTATGTACAATTAAATCATAAGTTTGTGTGTAAGTTCGGTAAGCGAATGTTGGTTAGTGTGAAGTGTTTTACTATGTGTATAATCTAGAGGTCTTGAGTTCAAATTTGTCTAACAATATGTTGAATGAGTTAAGAACTGAACATGTATCGGCTACTTGCAAAACCATGTTGAAGGGTTAGGTTTCACACTACGTGGTTAATGTGTGTCCCGCCAATTTTTGAACCATGCGCAATCCCACCTTTTTTGGAACTATGTGGATCCCGCCAATCAAAATTCATTTTAAAAAAAAAAAAAAACCTGTATGGCCATTTTGCGATGCCATGGACGTCGCAACAGGGAATTTTCAGGGGGTTGGATCTGCGACCCCCTTGGCGTCACATTAAGTCTTACATTTTGCGACAGCCCCATAGCGACGCATCTCAGATTTGCGATTTCCTCGGGGCTGGAAAATCGCCATTAGTGACGCCAGGGGCGTCACTAGAGCGTCACTAACCCCCCCCCAAATGGTGTAGTGTATACACCTCATGAATGGGTATTGCCACAACCTTATAAGCTGCCAAGATCCGTCCCTTCTTGATAGTAATAGGTAGGGGAAGATTTTGGGTGGGCCTAGGTCTTAGTGTAGAATAGGAGTAGGGTGCCATGGTGCCTCGTCATCTTCCCCACATCATCGTCATTTTTTTGGGCTGTCAAACAAAAACAAAACAAAACAAAACAAAACAACTAGTCTTGCGTAACCTATGGGGGTCGCTTCACCCTGAAAGGCTACCACTTTCTTTCGATGATGCTTGAATCAGACAAAAGTTTCCTAAACAACATTCATAATCCAAACCTGCTTAATGAATCCATACCAAATGCAGTCCATCTTTTCATAAAACTTGAATAGACACCATCAACAAATTAACAATTCATTGCGTGCCGTATTTTCTAGACGTTGTTGTCCGAAGTCGTCATTAGTGCGGAGCAATGCGTGGCCCCGGTACACCGACTCACTTTAAAAAATGCACGGTGTCACATGGCCCGGTGCAGCGTGCATGATGTTTTTATTTCTCAATTTAAAATATATATAAATGACTTGATGAATTGCACCTCACCATGTGACGCATCGCGAAGCACCATGCCTTCATCCATGAATACACTATCATTTTGAAGTCATGGTCGTGACTTTTCAACTGCACATAGTGATATATTGTATGACATTTTATGGCCCATACTTCTTTGAGTCAAGGTTGACATCGTCATAAAAACCATATATAGAAAGCTTGACGATGATTAAATTCACTCTTAGTGTACCGTGAATCAGTCCTCATTGAAAACCCTCCCATTAAACAATCCAAAGGCCATGATATAATAAAATAAGATGTCGATGATCAAATGAGAATGGATTATATGGCTTGAGAGGATACTCATCCACAATAAATATCCCACTCCATACTTTGTGGGCAGTAATAATTAATTGGGGAATGGTTACAAAGAGAGAGAGAGAGAGAGCAGTGGGGGGAGCCAAAGGGGGGAAGGCTCAACCACATTGAAATTGAGCAATGTTGAGCATTTACCATTCATACTAGTGTGGCTTGTGCCATCGAGCACATAGTGTACCGTAAGTCCACCTCGATGCACCCCTACTCATTGAGGGCTTTTAGCGGTATTAGGAACTTGAGCGGAGGCCTTGCTATTTCTCATGAATTTCCAGTGACAAAAAATACTTTAAATTCAACATCTCACACACCTTGCCCAGGTTCTTAATACCATTGGAAAGCCCTCGATGAGTGGGGGTGCATCAAGATGGTTTCATATTTTTGGACCTACGTCGTTTGGGAGATCTCAACATGACAAATAAAACAAACTACATTGTTTAATATATTGATGGTCCATTAGGGGATCTCCTTCGACTTTGGCGTCATAAACACAAAGAGGGGAACATCTAGATAACAAACCTCACGAAAGAATTCTCAACACATAACATGACCGAAATCATGTTCGACCCATTACATATATCTTACCCTCACCATTGGCATCAACTAATGGAGCGCAAAGTTAGCTGTCCATTAAGAGCAAGATTAAGAGCTATAAAGTGTAGCTTTCACATCCGCTAAGAATTTCAATCCCACTAGACCGAAGTCATTGCGGAGAAAATACTCTAATCATAATGATGTATCCTACAAATATCCTCAAAGACATTCTCACTACCATTTCTAAGAGAAAATTGAGCAAATATGCACTAAGAGCCTCCTCACAAGTGTTGAATGCCATTGCATCAACATCTATGGGCGATTGATAATATTAATTTTGGCCTAACATGAGATATACCAATAAAAAATTAATTCACGGGAGGAAATTGGAACACAACATAAACTTCAGAGTGACAAAACCTACTAATTACCACCTTCAGACTGTAATATTAACATATAATCTAAGATGCGACAATAATGTATAGACTTTCCACACTGTTCATATACCATACATTACAACACAATTTTGGGTTCATATATGGACTGTACTCTAAAATAGTGCATCAATAAGGCTAGATAGACAACTTCTACACCATGTCAACAATATACCCAACCATATATTATGGTCATAACCGTTAACACAAACCAAATATGTATGATAGCTTGTGATTTCAAAATTAATGTGACATAATTCAATAGATGCATCCTTTCACACTACTGTGAGCTCAATAGACACATCTTTACACATCCTTTCTATCACTACTGTCTATAATCAACACGTGTCCAATCATTAATCATTCATCAAATCTTTTTCTTAACCATGTTACTTTATACCCTAATTAGTAATATTGTGGGGAATTTTTGGTGATGAGTGATGTGTATAAAAACAATCTATAAATAAAAGAGAAATGAGTGTAAGGTTGAAGGAGGTGTCTACATGGATTCTTGCAAACTCAAGGTCAAGATATGTGATGTTTGGTGGATCCCGCTCCTTGAGTGTTATGCCCAATTCAGCCAAAGCAGATCATTTGGGAGGAATACCACGTCGTGTTGTCATTACCACAATAGCAAATTTTGCTAAGCTCTACACATCTATTTTGAATTCTACCCAGGTATTTAAATGAAATGAATAGAAAATATGATGATGATATTGTCAATAATATACAACATGCAACTTTGTCGATCATAGCATTTCACAATTTGACAGATGAATGCTGGACACGATCTTTTTTGAACTTTAGAAGTGAACATCATTTAGAAAGGATTATTTCTTCGCCAGTTTTAAATTTGATTAAAGAGCATCTGCCCCCCTCCTTGCCAAAACAGAAACAGAACAGAAAAAATAAAAAAATAAAATCCGTAAAATTTATAAATTGGACTGAAAGATGTATGTAATATTTCAAATAGAATAAACATGAAATTGATTTTGCTATGTGTGTGCCATCCTATATGTATTGATCTTTTAGTAGAAATGTGAAGTAAACATAAAGTTTTCACATCTTTGGCTCATTACATGCTGAAAATATTTCACGTTGTTTTCAGCCAAAGTATATTGCTCACCCCAGCAACGTGAGGATTTTGCAGGTTTATAATAAGGAAATATTAATATCTTTGGTGAAGTCACGTCCAATGGGCACCCCTCTTGTGACTGTTACTAATCACATGTCCACGTAAACCTACTCTTCATATCCTCATATTTTAAAAATAAATATAAATAAGTGACAATCTCTCTCAGTCTCTTCCTCGATAATTGAACCATTATGCATTGAAATGAAACTATAAGGGTTATTCCATAACTTCTGCGCACTAGTAATACATAGTTTTTTTATTTTGTTTATACTAAAAATCATGTTATCTCAATGATTAAATTTAAAAATAAGTCTTTCTACGATTTAGGGTTGATGAGCCATTCATGTGGGGGTTCCAAGGCTCCCCAGTCACAGATGTAAAATTATGCCGCTGGTCGTTGGCAGCTAATGATATTTGCTTCACCAACCCCCTCTTCTCATATTTCTTCCGTTTGGGTAGGTATGTTTACCTACCTGATATTAACTTTATCTTTCTTGATAGGTAAGTCAAGGAGAAATTAAGGCACGTGTTTCTTTTTTGCTAGTGACATCCATGTAAGTAGTTGTTGAGTGTCATTTGTTCGCGTGTGGTGAAGAATTAGATTCTAGCATTGTCCATCTTTGCTTGGAAAACTTAGCTTGATAGTGGACACATTTAGCAATCGACCTTTCAATTTGAAGGTCTTTTTTCTATATACCCTATTCATACCTTTAGACAACTTCAAGTCTCATATATGCAAAGACAAAAAATTCATCAAAAGCATGTAATACAATAGAATCTTCACTTCAAGACTTGCATTAGAATCTTAATTACTTTCATATATTAAATATCCAAATCTCTCTTTCATGCCAGTTTTATTTGCAAGTCAGATAGCATGTAATATGCTAGGCTCAAGGATGGATATTAACAAGTGATTTAAATTGTTACAATGCAAACCTAAATTTGACTCGACTAAAGCTTATAAAGCATTGTTCAAAATTATAAGTTTTAAACAAGTAAGCTAATTATTGTTTGGATTAAATCATTGGTGAATTAATCAATAGGCAAATGCATACCCGTAACAAGGGGGGGTGGAATTTACCAACCGCACATGATTGAGGCACTCGATCGTCTTAACGAAGGCGAATGGGTTAGTGATCTCTATTTCTAGCCACAAAGTTGTAGAAGTTTTTTTTTAAATTTTTTTTACATTTTGCTACAAAATGCATTCTATATCACTACTAGTAGCCACACACTATGAAAATTTAGAGATTTAGATTAACTAAAAAAATTGTTTGATACAAGGTTGTTAGTGTTTGGCATTCTTTAAAAACATATTAGGAGCTAACAGATAGTTTTGGGACCTTATGCAGCTACACACCTTTCCAGAGGGCAAAATTTCTCAAGACTTGAAAGGTCCTCTTCGGCGGTTAAAGTGGGGAGTTGCCAGTTTGATTGCCCGGGCCAAAGTTCCTCCGATTGTATTGCCAATTGCACACAATGGGTTTGAGAAGGTGAAACAAACTCTTTCTTTTCTGTTTCTAAATCCTTCTTTATATCTTCTGTCCATACATTTGGAGTTCTGTTTTGTTTTGTCAATGGTTGCATGTATGTCAATGTTAATGCCCGGAAAAATGCTTTTGCCATCTCAAATATAAATAACCTATTATGCAACTTATATCCTAAGTCTCAATGCATGTCTCTCGCTATTTTTGCAGGTAATTCCTGAAAGTCATTGTAGCGGACGGCGGCCGCTTGTTCCCCTTTGGTTTAATAACATCAGCATTGTTGTTGGAGAACCCATGCAATTTGATATCCCAGGGTTGAAGAAAGTTGCGCGTGATTGGACTGCAACAACAAATCTCGGTGCCTCTAGTTGCCAACCTTTGCCTATTGTTGACATTAAACCATTTGTGTATCGCAACCATGATTCCAACCTTTCCTTAGTTGGAAGAAGAAATAGTAAACCATTTCAAGCAGTCCCAGAAGTTCTTCCTAGGTGGAGAGCTGGGTCCCAGGGGTTGCCAGAACCGGTGCTTGATGAGGCTACTTGGAGATGGATGTACATGCACATTACAGAGCAGATCTGGGTTTCATTGCAGGATTTGACCAGCAAGGCAGAAATTCTGATAATACCTGCACAACACCAGCCAAAGAGAACACACGCACACACCCACATCCTAATTCAGTCGGATTCGGCATGATTATTAGCACTTGTGGAATTATTATCATAGATATACACCAACTTCAACTTGAAGCTGGCTGGGGTCTTCACTACCATAGCATAACATAATTCAAAAGATCATTTTCGCATGATTTCCTCATGTAGTCCATCTGAGCATCAGCAACAGAGCATATGGTAGTTGAGTTGAGGTGCCATGGACCTCCACATGAACCATGGAGGTGCAACCTCGGATCTCTCATCGAGCAGAGATCACGAGTGATCTTACTGATATGAACAGAAGGCGCTCACAATACCTGTGTGGTTTTGAAAACAAGAGCATGCATTGAAGTATGCCATAGTCCCCACGGAAATGCCGTTCCTTGCACCATGAGTTTGCGGAGTCAAGTTTTTAGTCTCACATAAAGAACTTGCTATCAATCAGGTTCATGTATTTGTGAACAACCCATAAGTAGACTCAAACTTTCAAGCAGTCAGGGAGAAGTAATTGTCTTTGTCTCGTGGGCGATAGTGTTTTTTCGGTCTCGTGTTTGTGGAGCAGTATTTGACCAATCTGTCCTCCCTCCCGCCCCACCTGGCCCTACTTGACTGGATGATACAAGCTGCTATAGATGTAGAGGTAGATATAGAGGTACTTCCGTAAGCAATACCTCTAAAAATTGTCGTACAGAACCTAAGGAGGAGGGGGAAGAACGAGGAAGCCGAGGATAGGGAAGAATGGCCGAGAATTTGGATACATGGATGACGGAATTTGAGGAAGCATTGAGGCGAACAAATGAGATAATGATAGGTATTGACGAGCACGACAACAGCAGCAAGTTGCACCCGGGTCTGTTTTCCTCGAGCAGATCCAAGCTGACAGAGCTAGGCAAGAGATTAGACCATCTCGAATGCCTGCTTCAGGATCCTGATGTGAACTCTGCTGTGTATGTACCCCTCTGCACACGTTTTTCAAATTGGGTGTTTTGATGTAGTCTGCCGGTATCTTCATCTGATGATCTGTACAGGATTTGTCTTTAGGTCTGTATGGAGCAAACCTGTCTGCTGTTGCCTTCTCGCCTTTGCGTCCTAGGTGTTTCTTTCCGGCCCCTCACTTCGCTCTAGCGCTCGCTCTCGCTTCTCCCCCTTCATCTCTGTATTATTTATCTTGAGCCAAAGGTTTTAGTGTGTATTGCTTGAAGATGTTTCTCTGAACGATCTGCAAATTTCTAAGTGGCTTCTAGGTGAGTGCGCGCTCTTGCTCAAAACGTTTACTATACGAGTGGCCCCATTCTGCCGTCCTCCCGTTCCTCTTCGCTTCTCCCTTTTTCTGCTTCCTCCATGGTGAAGGGGTCTCCAAGGGCAGTCTAATGAGTGCCTGGAGACCCTGTTTATCTTTGTGATGTGCACAAGGGTGCCATCAAGGTGAATTTGCTCGGTCTAGTTGATTGCTGATGCATTACCTACCACTTTCTGCACTCAACCTCAAAAATCGAATTCAGTGTGCAATTTCAAGCAGACCTTTGGTTACTGTCCCGCCTCCACAGTCTCTGGAATGGTTCAAGAACGAATCCCAATTTCTATTCTGTCTCCCCTGGGGATATCTATGCTTTTCATATTGTTGAACTCAAACTTCAATGGGATGTTCCTTTTCGATGTTGCTCCTGGCTTTGCTTGACCAGAGCCAATATCACGAGTCTTTCTCAGTTGATTTGAATCTTATTGGGGATTTCTCACACGGTTGGGCTGGGAACTTTCCATAGCTGTACCACAGCCCTATGAGCTGGAGGAGGCTCTGCAGTGTCTCACTAAATCTCACTCCCTTTTTCTTGATAAATATATTTCTGTAGCAGGATAAATGTACTGATTGACTTGCATAATTGGTAAGCTACATAGATATCACGTATAGCAGCAGGGAAGAAAACCAATGTGTGGAAATGTCAATGTATGGTGATGGGAACTAATGCAGGTTTGTTTGCAATCTGCAGAAGCCAGAAGGAGATGTACCGGCGGCAAGACATGCTGCTGGGGATGCGGTTTAAGACGCAGCAAATGGCAGGCACTCTGAGCTCTCCAAATTCTTCCAATAGGTACGCAAAATCGCTATATGAGTTGTGTTGATGTAGGTGCTTTTGGATGTCACCCGCTATAGCCAACCCCGCTGTAACAGCGTGGGGCACTTGGTCAATCGGTCATAAAATGCTGTGTCCCTTGGGGCTTTTGAGTCCTTGAGGAAAGGAATTTTCACGTTGATCATTGTGAGCTGTGACCCTCAAATACTAGGAAGATGAGCATCAAACAGTCCTACAGGTGAAGAGAGACCACAATTTACACTTGCTTTGGCACTCGTCTGTGCAGATTTTCAAAGTGGTCTCCGCAGATGTTCTACGAAGAAAATTCTTTCTAGTAAGAAGAGTTCAGGATATTGCTAATGCTTGATAGCCTATCCTGGCGAAATAACTGCAGATAGTTACAACTGCCTGGCTTGTTCACTAACCATGGTAATGGAATGCATGTCTCACTGTTGCTAACCACTAAGCATGGTACATGACCCAAGTGTCTAGGAACATATTTTAATAATCCTGGCATTGTGCTGGCAGAAGCTGTACGTGATAGAGATGAGTGATTACCAGGCTTGTCAAAACAGTGGAAAATGCCCCCCTGGCCAGCCCAATGGAATACATGGGGCGTGGTAAGTGGGCCAGCTAAAAACTAGAGTTCACGTTGTTGGCCAAAAACTTGTAGATTTGTTTTCTAATGTTGCCGTAATCTGGACAGGACACACTTGCTATCATCAGAGGAGTCAGGGACTGTTTCCTCAGTGAAGAGTGCATTAACGGCAGGCTTGGATGACAAGGGACTTGTTGGCCTCCAGAAACAAGTAATGATAGGCAAGCTTTCTGAACTGTCTGGAGGCACGTGGCAATTCTCAGTCATTTGGATCATTTTCAAGCACAATGATAGGAATGGAGAAATGAGACTGATGAATTTTCGAATACAGTTTTGGCCGTCCATTTATTATTTGGTGCGATCGATTGACAAGCATTACTTCCTTACAAATTCCAGATGTGAGAGACATGGAAGGATTGGATGAGCCTGTGGATGTTTTGCCGTGAATTGTGGGCTGGACACAGTAAGGATTTGTGGCACAGTTTGGAGTTTTAATGTAGGTACATTGATTTGGGAGCTGACTGGGATTTCACTTTGTTGACTGTTGATGTTTAAGGGGGGGAAGAGACAGATAATAGAGACAACTGACGATACTTTCCCCCTCATAAGCCTCCTTTCCCCCACTGTAGTACTACTGCCTGTGACAGTGAAGTCACTTTCCAGTGCAAGCCCATATAATCTTACTTCCTATGTGTTGGCTATGCAGAAGAGCAAGATGAAGACTTGGAGGTGCTGCAATCACAGATGTTTGATTCAAAGCACCTTGCACTCACTGTCGACGGAGAAATTGACCTCCATAGACGGCTGTTGGTGAGCTACTAAGACTCTGAGCAGTCACTTAAGAAGAGGATTATTTGAAAGTGTCTCTCTTCCGGGGCAAAAGAGATGCTGGGTCTGTAGTCTAGGATCTCTTAGACTGTACCATACTTAGTGGTAGGATGTCAGGTCACTTTACCGCACTCCAGGTGGTCTTCGGCTCAAATTGCAGAACTAACCAGCCATCAAGCTCCATGTGCATCTTGGATCGTGGCCTTTGTTATATGCTTTACCCAGCTATGGGGATGTCTTTCCGAAAGTGGGTATCTAGGGTTCCCTGGTCTCCTTTGGAAGAATGTGAATCAAGAAACCCTGTGTCAAGGAAGTAGTGCAAAGCTTACAGGACGCAGTACAGAAATGGGCAATTAAAAGAGATGATGGCTGAGGTTGACACCCCTTTTTATCTTCTATGTAAGTTTTGCTGAATTTTGAGTCTGGTCTTTTGCTGCAGGATGGTATGGATCAAGATGCAGACACTACAAATTCAATGATGAAGGTTTTTCTCGCTACTCATTCCTTGAGCTTTTCGATTTGCTTTTGTTTATGCAAATCGTGTTCTTCACCTGCTAACCAGGTCAGTTTCTAAACAAAGTTGGTGGGCTATTTGCACCAATCTCACTGTAAAGGAATTGGTGGGGTTTCTCCTCTCTGGGCCCTGATAGATTGGGTGAGGTTCGTCTAGTATCCGATAAATGGAAGGTTGTATGCGCGATTGCCATGGCACACTCCTTGTCTGTGAAAATTTCACCACAAGCTCTGTGAAGCTGTGTAGACTATGCACCTGGAGTTCGCAAACTTCTTCTTCTTCTATCATGGAGGAGGCTACTAAGAGTTTTTGCAATTGCTGCAAGTAGATGGTGACTGCGTATCTACCCTAATGATTAGAGTCCGTGGTATATGGAGAGGAATTGTTGATGAGTTCAGAGAGTGATATCCAACATGTTGGTCCCTGCAGGGTGCTCAAAAGAAAATGGTGGTAATAACTACAAAGTTCAACAGAGGGTGTTCGCTAGTATGGATCGTCTTACTACTTACTGCGATTGTCACTGTAATGTTGATCTTAATGGCCCTAATCAAAGCTATATAAGATTTAAAGAGCCAGGGAGTTTGCAATGGCAATGTACAGGCGTGAGACCTGTAGGAAACTGGTGTAACATGCTAATAGACATAGTTCTTGCAATGGCGAGAGACTGCTACAAATTCGTTAGTTGTTTTAAAAAAAGTTTAAGAGACCTTCAATTCAAACAAGTCAAAATTTTAGCAGTAAATTATAGTTGTTTGTACATTGTAACACACAGTTGTAGGTCTTTATTATAAAATCAACTTGGACTGTACTTTTGAAAACCACAAATTTTGAACACTGATTTGAGGCTTCTGTTGACTATCTTATGCTCTGTGTCTGTCTTCTCTCAGAAATAGGAACCAAATCCACTCGCAAAGAAATTTATATCTTTCACCTCTATGTGTTCCGCTACCCACAATGCCATCCAGCAGTTCGAGAAGGGTGCTTGTTGTCATTCAAATTGCTGATCCCCTCAAGGCTCACCTATTGCATGGATTGATTGTATGACTTCTTAAATCGGCCCTTGTAGGCTTGGCATCCTTAATGACAGTGGTTTGGAAGCTGTTCAAACTTTGCCAGCAACCCGCCTACGTCTTCTACGTCCATCTCAGGCCAGCAAGTGAACAGATATCATTTAAGTTATGAGGTATTGCTGTAATGCGGAAGGGGGCATTTTCGTGTGTCATCTCCAATGGCTGTTTTTGTTCACTTGCAATGGCCACTGCTCTGGACTAGGCCTAAAATCATGAGCGTCCAGACTCCAGGCGCTCTTGCAGACCTATTTGTCACATTCCACACAAAAGAGACGGTGTCTGCTTCCATAGCGCATGCACCACGATAGGCTGGAAACACAGTCTTAAATGCTAACCTGCCACCTGTTGGTTAAAATAGACTAGATAGTACCTAGTAGAGTCTAGTTTTCTTTTGCTGTCACCGAAACGCAGCCTTTTGCCACCCCGTGTTTTCACGGTCAAGTCCATACCTCGTTGCGAGGCCTCCAGCCGCGAGGCCTCCAGTATTTGCATGGGACGTTTAGATTGGTTCTACTCGGAAGAAGCACCTCAAGATTCGTGTTACTCACATATAGGAATTTTTATCTCCATGGGGGCGTCTTGTTATTCATTCCGTTTTGATGGTTTCTAGGATATTGTGACTGAAGAATGTTTCGGTGAACGCAGTGCAGTAGCGCTTCTTAGGTCTGCGTACTGTGGAGGCTGTAAGGCTCCCGTCCACATGGTGTTCAGTTCCTGGATGTTTGTGTTCTTGCCTGCTATGGCGAGCAATTGCCCACTTCGTTTTTTGTTCAGGTTGGAAACCCTAATCTTCGGCTGGTAGAGTGAGGCAGATGCATGAGTTCTGTCAAATCTGGGCAAGATGATGAAGGCAAAGAACTGGCGGCGCCGAGCGGACGATGAGGAAGGTGATGCGGATGATAGTGAGAAACCTGCACTGAAGGCATCTTCAGAGAAAGGATCCAAATCTAAGAAGGAGAAAGGGTGTGTGAAGCCACAGTCCAGGACTCCTGGTCCCAAATTGCTTAGCTTTGCAGGGTATGATGACGAAGTTGATGGGGCCAAAAAACAACATTCGAAATCAAGCTCCAAGAAGGAAAAGGCCAAGGAAAATCCCTCAGTCAAAGCTGGTGGGGTGACTTTACTCAGCTTCGCGGAGGTAGATGAGCAGGACAGTGATGCGGTTTCATTTCGAAAAGCAAAGAAGAAAGCAGGGTTTGGATTAGGTCTTGGTGCAACTGGACACAGGGTTGGAGTGGCAAAGGAGAAAGTGTTTGGTGTAACATCGACCCCTTCGAACGTGCAACCGCAGGCAGGTGAGTATACTAAAGAGAAGTTGCTTGAGCTCCAACGGAATACAAAATCCTTGGGAGCCCCCAAGCCTCCCGTTCAGAGTAAACCCGCAGAGCCAGTGCTGGTGTTAAGGGGTCTTGTAAAACCCTCGCTGTCATTAAACGGCAGTAGGGGAACGGGAAGCAATGGTGGAGAGGATTTGAGAAATCCGGCTGATGGAGATGATCGGGCCAGGGACGAGAGAGACCAGCTGACGAGAGAGAAAGATGACGCTGAAAGCCGGTTAGGGTTAATGGGCATAGGAGCAGGGGCAGACGGAGGAGGCATTACTCACATTCCTGACGCAGCTGCCATAGCGGCCGCCAAAGCAAGAAGAAGTAGACTGCGCCAAGCACAGGCAGCACCTGACTACATTGCATTAGGTAGTGGAGAGGGTGGCGATACAAAGGGCAAGGGTCGGGAATCGGGTCTCGTTAGAGAGCAGGATGATGACGCAGAGAAAGAGGAAATTGAGTCTAGTGACGATGAAGCAGAGATTCAAGGCAGACTTGCGTTTTTGGGGGATAATACTTCTGCTAAACAGAAGCAGAAGGGTGGGGTGTTCGAATCTCTTAATGAAGCCCGCCCTTCGGATAAGAGGCCTATGGAACACAGATACGAGGAAGAAGATGAAGAGAGGCAATTGGAAGAGGAGCAGCTTAGGAAAGGGGTTGGTAAGAGGGTGGACGATGGTGCTAACAGGGCAGGGTTAGCACCAGTGGGCCCCTCGACACACGGAACAATGATCCCAGGTGTGCTCCCGGCTGTGGCTGTAGGCAGTGGGGGGTGGGGCTTTGGCAGGGGGCCCATGGAGATGCTTTCGGTGTCGCAGCAGGCAGACTTGGCTATGCGAACTCTGCAAGAAAATGTACAGAGAATAAAGGTGCTCTCTCTCTCTCTCTCTCTCTCTCACACTGGGGAGCTAGGCAAGAAATGTCTTATAAGTTGGTGAGGAAGTATAAACACCCAACATCAAACAGTCTGAAGCCCTACTGGCATCTTTGGCAACCAAGAATTGCTAACCTCCTATCTTTCTCTCTCTCTCTTCCCCTGAAGGGCCTACCTACCCTTGGCACTAGACTAAAGGTTAAAGGAGATTGTCAAATGCTTGTGTGACGGGATTTCTAGAGGATATCAAACTAATTGTTTTTTAATCAAGGTAAGTCCCACTACTGGAGTGAGCTCACAAAGGTTGTGTCTGTTCCCTCTTGTTCCGCCCAAACTGGGCGTGGGGTCTATGGCCCCAAGGCTACACCAAACAACTTCTCATGAGTAATCTCTCTCTCCCCGACCTTTTTCATCCAACACTGGGGGCAGTGCAACCACAGCACATGCGATACGTCTGTTGCAAGGTAGAGGGCTAGAAGAACAGTGCTGGAAAAATGGTATTCTTTTCCAGTATGATGTCAGACGTGCTCCAGTAGGGAAAATATCCTAGCTTGGCTCGAACCATGATCAGATGGTGTCGCTAACTCGTAGGGAGAGCCATTTCCCCAGAATTACTCCTCTTTGCTGCTCTGCTCGTAAACACTTATGGATCAGATTATTCTCTCTTGCTCCCTCGTTACCTTAACATGGATATGGTCTGGGGGTTTTCCAGGATGGTCATGGGAGGACAAAGTCAGAGCTTTATCGGACTGAGGAGTCGTTGTCTTCATCGCTTGCTGCAGTCACCACACTTGAAAAATCACTCGCAGGTGCAAGTGAGAAGTATCTCTACATGCAGGAACTTCGTGATTACCTTTCTGTTTTGTGTGAATTTCTGCAGGTAAGGTCCTTTGTCCTCTCTGCTTCAGCAGTCTTCGTGAGGTTCTCCACTTGGGGGGGATTTTGGAGCTGTAATGGTCACTAAGATCACTAATCTCCAGGGGGAGGGATGTACTGATCAGACCTTGTTTGGCATGAAAGAGATTGTACTCATAAGACATTGTTTGCCGTAGCCTTGTGGCCATTGACCCCGCGCCCAGTTTGAACGGAACTTGGCATGAGAGAGAGAGAGAGAGAGAGAGAGAGAGAGAGAGAGAGAGAGAGAGAGAGAGAGAGAGAGAGAGAGAGAGAGAGAGAGAGAGAGAGAGAGAGAGAGAGAGAGAGAGAGAGAGAGAGAGAGAGAGAGAGAGAGAGAGAGAGAGAGAGAGAGAGAGAGAGAGAGAGAGAGAGAGAGAGAGAGAGAGGAGAGAGAGAGAGAGAGAGAGAGAGAGAGAGAGAGAGAGAGAGAGAGAGAGAGAGAGAGAGAGAGAGAGAGAGAGAGAGAGAGAGAGAGAGAGAGAGAGAGAGAGAGAGAGAGAGAGAGAGAGAGAGAGAGAGAGAGAGAGAGAGAGAGAGAGAGAGAGAGAGAGAGAGAGAGAGTGAGGAGTATGCTGTCAGATCCAATCCATTTCTAAGTTCAGAGAACTCATGGAAATACTGATCTGATTGTTGTAGGATAAGGGACCAATTATTGAGGAACTGGAAGAGGCGATGCAAAGGCTGCACGAAGAGCGTGCCAATGCTCTCTTGGAAAGACGGGCAGCTGACAATGTTGACGAACTGACTGAAGTAGAAGCTGCTGTTAGTGTTGCAAAGGGAGTCATAGCTAGGGGGGCGGGGACTGCCACTGCAGCAGCTGCTGCTGCAGCTGCTCGAGAGGGAACTAGCACTGGCCCTCAACTTGACGAGTTTGGACGGGATGTCAACCTTCAGAAACGCTTGGAAACCAAGCGACGAGCTCAGGCGCGTGAGCGTCGGCACAAGCGTGCAGCAGAGAAAAGAATGATGTGTACCAGGGCATCCAATGGGGATTCCATCAGTGAAATTGTAAGAACAATGTCATTTTGAGGAGTTCATTTCCTTGAGAAGCTGAGGAGTATGCCTGCAGCAGTTTGTGGATGTAATTGAAGATGTATTGGAACTCTTTAGATGTTAAGCCCGTTTGAATGAAATCAAGGGAGTCGTCGAAGACAACAGAAGAAGATCCTCTTTGCAGAAACTGTATCAGTGTTCTAATATTGTTTGTCTTCTCTGCTGGGTGTCAGAGAGTGGAAGGGGAGTCCAGTAGTGAGGAGAGTGAGAGCGAGGAAAAAGCCTACCAGTCAGGTAGGCAGGAAGTTTTGCAAACAGCAGAGCGAGTTTTTGGAGATGCAGCCGAAGAGTTTGCAGAGTTAGCTAAGGTGAAGCAAAGGCTGGAGGGTTGGAAACGGCAGTACGGTGCTGCTTACCAGGACGCCTACATGGCCCTGAGTGCCCCAACCATATTTGCCCCTTATGTCCGTCTGGAGCTTCTGCGCTGGGATCCTCTCTATGGCAGCGCTGGATTTGACACCATGCACTGGTAACTATTTTGTAAATCTAAGGGTTTTCTGGTTTAGGATCTCAAATTTCCAGTTGACCCTCAAATTGAGTGTGTGGATTGGGGAATTTGGGGCAGTGTTTTATGGCACTCTTGCCTATTCAGTGCCATTTTCTTTGCCTTTTGTTTTTGTTAGGAGGACCTCCCGCCTCAGTTGCCACGTCTATTGCGTAAGGCTTTGCAACTGGTATTCTGGGTTTATCCTTGATGGCCTCTCCCCCTGTTTCTTGTGCACTTATTTTTGTACTGCCCATGTCTCTTCCTTTAGTATCTGGAAAAGCTGCATGGAAAAGACACTGATGACAATAATCAATAGGTACACGCTCCTGTTCGATTATGGGCTGCCAGCGAACACCAGGGAAATGGAGGAGGGAGATGCCGACATCAACTTGATACCAAAACTGGTGGAAAAGGTGGCACTGCCGCTTCTCCACCATGAAGTGGCTCATTGCTGGGATAGCTTGAGCACAAGGGGGACCAAGCGTGCAGTGGCAGCAGTTCAAGAAATGCTCATCTATGTTGACGCCTCAAGTGAACCGCTGCAAGAGTTGCTGGCGGCAGTCCGTACACGCATGTCAGAAGTTGTTGCAGCATGCGAGGTAAATTTACTGCCATGGTTTGTGAAGGGCATAAGGGGTGGCACAGGATCTCATCCTTGTAGGAATTACACAGCGACCAAGGAAGAAAATCAGAAGAACATCAGACTCCATTTGTTGGTATAGTGATGTGGTTGTCTGTCCGCGTGCACTGCGAAGTCCATGCTTTGTATGGGTTGGAGTCCCACAGGACTAGATGCTGGGTGTCATAGCCAATTTCAACTAAAGACGTCTTTCAGTGCATCTGCACCAGTATTTACACTCAAAGCTCATGGCTGAAGCCTCCATGCTAACCTGCCAAGATGTTTCTCAGTCTGAAGGTATTGTGACCAGGAAATCGACGTTGCATAGTCAATAGCTCATCAGTCTCACGCTTACCGACTTCTTTAGCCCGCAATCTACTCATGTCTTACTTGGTTGACATGCAACAGCTGCCACCATGGACACTTCAAGTAACAAACGCAGTGCCCCAAGCAGCACGTTGGTCAGCCCAACGATTTGGGACTTCTGTACGATTGCTCCGGAACATTGGGCTATGGAAGGATGTATTGGCCATGCCTGTGCTAGAAAAACTAGCTCTGGATGACTTACTTTCAAGCAAGATTTTGGTTCATTTACGGACATTGTTATCAACACCTCATGATGCTGTCACTCGCACTGAGCGTGTGGTTGCTGCCCTTTCGGGTGTTTGGGTTGGAGCAAGCTTTGCAGAACTAAGGTATGCCATCCTCGCATCCTCTTCTTTTTCTAGATAAAAGGAGGAAGATCTGAATAAATATGGCAACTGGAGAGGCTGACGGCCCAAAATAGAAGGCTAATCCAAGTTGAAGCACCTCACTAGTATTCTGAATGCAACTGCACAGCCTTTTAAAAAAGATCTGGACCTCAAGAGTAGACCAAACGATCACTCTCTATTTCCGTCTTTCTGCAGTCACCACTCCCCTCTGATTCTAAATCGAAAGCAATTTTGTTGTTTGTGGTGTGTGTAGCCCAAAGTTGGCGCCATTGATAGAGTACCTCATGAGGCTTACCAGAACATTGGAGGAAAGAAGAAAGGGAGTTGCGAGCACTGAAGATACAGTGGGTCTGGCTCGGCGAATGAAGCGTTTGCTTGTAGAGGTTAACGAGTATGACAGGGCCCGACGCCTGAGCAAAACTTTTCAGTTGAAAGAAGCCTTATAGCTGTGGCAGTTCCCCTCTTTTCCTCGTTGCATTGTGCTATGCATTGTGTTCCCTCTGCAGACTTATGAGATGTACTTGTGTCCTTCATTCATTAGCTTCTTCAAGCTCTCTTTACTCATGTTCGAAATTTTGTAACTTTACAATAATCTCTTTGAAGAGAGATTGTTAACAAGAAATACCCCTGTACTTGAGTTTCTGGTCTAATTGTCTATCAGATATTCTACACAGAAGCAGGGTTCTGCATGGTTGATGGTGATATCAGTTGGGCTCACCTAAACTATAAGTCTCGGCCGCAGCAGGCACTCTGCTGCAAAATGCATAAAAGCTCAAATTCGAACTTTCTGATGCATTGTTCCATGGTTCCATATGGTAGTAAATCTTATGCTAAAAACCACGAAATATGTGCACCCAGAACATTAGCCTGTGCCCTTCTAGTTCCGCCGCATGTGAGCTCAATCAACTGCTTGTGGTCTGTTCAATCAGAGCATTGATGCTTATAGCATGCCGTGGTGTGCAGTGTTACATTTTGTGTGACAAAACTTCTGCTCATCAAAATCAAGGTGTTTTGTTGCTTCATGAGGAAATCCTGGCTATGGTTTGAAGTTTGAATGTTGAGGGTGGGAAATCGGAAAAGAGGAGGGGTTTCGGTCCTGTAGACCTAGCACTAACCGGTACCGTTGCTGTTAGTTCAATATTATCGTCGGTTGTGACCGGCCGAAAGTCGTGATCCGTTCGTCTGAAATTTGAAATTCCCCCTCTCCCGTCTGTGTGCGATCTCCTCAAGGTCATTCTCAGCATCGCTCCTCTCTCCTTCGGGATTGCACTCTCATTTCACAGCCCTTTCTTTGCCCCTTGCGTAGTATTACTTCCGCTCGCTGTTACTGTAAAGATCTTCTTCCTCGTGAGGCCAAGAGAAGCGACATATTAGGTTTTCTGGCCTCCCATCAGCTGTGAAGCGGCCAAGGAAGAGTACTTCGTGAATGTGAGGTGTTCGTTTGAGGCTCTAAGTTGAGAGGCGCTCAAAAGATTGTCACTTCTTAGGGGTAATGGTTTTCTATCCACAGTCCTGTTCCCTTTAGACGTCAGAAATTTTGTTTCCCAGTATGCATATGTTAAAGAGAGGAGGAAATTTTGTTTCATAAAGTGATTCTGTGTGTGTCGTGTAGGTCTGGGAAGCTATTGTGAACTGCCTTGGAAGATAGTTCCGCGGTGATGAGCTTTGTAAAAGCTTCCCTGGCATCTGCATACCTTCACACTGCAGCCGAAACCCTTAGTATCTGTAAAAGGCGACTCCACCATTACTTTGGTTAGAAATAAATCATCCAATGTTTGATACGTGACGGTCAATGGAGGCAAATTTCTTTCAGGAGCTAGAACAGTCGACAGGGGAAACTTTATTGCGTGTGGGGAAACGTCAGTCTCGTGCTGAGAAAGCAGCCCTTCTGATCAGCCTTGGCAAATGTAGCAAGAAATCGATTGCTAAGGTGTGTGAGGTCATCGTCCATCAAACTGCTGGAGCATTAGCTGCTTTTAAGGATTTGCATCATACACGGCCACAGGGTGGTAGGGCGGATATTTCTGGCTTATTAGTGACTCCCTTACCCTATGACCATGTGAAGAGTAGCAGCGCGGTCCTTGAAAGAGACACAGACTCTTCTTCTGTCTCACATGTGATCACACCACAGCAACAGTCGGCCTCATTGACGACTGCAGAAACAAGCCCTTTGAAGACTCCATCGCCGCCCAAGCGCGGAAAGAGGCGTAAATTGGCCTCAAAACAAACTAGTTCTCATTTGGTTTCAGCGGAAGGCTCCATTCACACTTCTCAATTGGAAACAAACCCGGCAGGTCAGAGTTCCAAAGTCTCCACCAACCAGGAAGAAAGAACACCCCTGCTTTCGAAAGTTAAGAGCCTTCAGGACCATGACTATGTGATAGCGACCTTGGGAGGGTGTGTACTTGTTTGCCAAACGGCGATATCTCTCTCACAAAGAACGATTGCCTCAGGGATTCTCTTTCCAGCTGTGTTAGGACTGCATGATGCGCTTGTGAATTTGGAGGGTGAAATCCTCCTGCAAGACTCCATAGCCACATTGTGCGAGACATGGTGGCATGATGGTCTACCAGGAAGAGAGTCTCTGATTGCGCAGTCCCTCCCGTTTCTTCTCTCGAAGTCCCTGGACTCAGGCCGCAAAGGAGATGTGCGGCGTATCTATGGCATGAGAGAGGCACTTACTTTGCTGGATTTCCGGGTAAGGCGAGATAAGCCAGTTATGGAGTGGAATTTTAGCTGGGTTTGATGGTCTGAAAGGTAGTTTTGAATCATGGGCAGACCAAAGCTCGTCTAACGCTGAAGTCCAATATGAAAGTATGATAGACGTCATGCAGGCCTTTTGATGTGGCATCCATAATCTTGATTGGGTTTGGTTTGTGCTGCTGACCTCTTTGTTGAGAAGTGCCTGGGGAAAAAGTGGGATTTTAAAGATTTCTTGTAATATTTTGGAGTTCGCTCTCTGTAGCTCCAATCTGCCCGTTGAATTTTTTCTTTACTGTTCTTGATCATAGTTTTGGGCAGTTTGTTGGGAGTCCCATTCCTTTCCAATTCTTTCTTCTCTTATTGTAATTGCAAGGCTTTGTCTCTCCCTCCTTGGCAAGCATTAAGTCATTCATGTGTGTTTGGACTACTTAAAGGAGGGTTAACCACTGTATGGGATGTCAGAAAACATTTACTTGGATGTTTGCTGTGTCTGGAGACACCAAACCATGCCAAAGAGCATCTGAGTGTCTGAAGAGCATGTAATTACCAAGGGGTCCTAGAACATTTGTACTGAAAGACCAAGGTAGTGCTATAATGCCACAAGTCAGTGCTGTGTTTGTTTGGCATTGAGTCAAATTGTACTCTCTAATCGATGTATGACTACAGGATGAGAGCATCGATGACTTGAAGCGTCTGTTGATAAAGGCGGTGATAACACCCTTGTACCTGAGAGTGGGGGAGGGCAGACGTTTCATTGCCTTCTTGTTCGGGCTCGACGAGCAGTTGGTCAAGGAGCTGCTTGTCATTGTTCGTTCCCAGATCCCATTTGGCCGCAGGTATCATATTGAATGTTGGCTGCCAACCTCTGATGATAAATCTCTAGGTCTCTCTTAAATTGTCCAATCTGATTGTGTATTGGCATTCTTCAAACATGTACACCAATGGGGGCAGCTGACAAATTTGTTGGGCCATTTTGCTGCCTTGGTTGTTCTGGTAGATAAACTGTGTATCTGCCAAATTGGGCTCCCAACAGAGCCATGTTCACAGGTTTTGTCAAAGCAGACCAGAATTTTGAGTCTATTATGTGAACAATGAGGGTACAGATCAATTCTGGAGGCATATGGGGAGATTCTATATCGAGCATGGAAAGCAGCCACAGGGGATTGTTTGTATGAGATTGAGCACTCTGGAATCCAGGGTTTGATAGAAGGAGCGCTCTATGCTTCCACCAAATCACTGGGAGCAGCAGTTCGGACTGTGCTTGAAGGGTTCACCAGTCAGCGCACGGAGCGTGGGGTTGAAGCCATGCTGTTCCGATTGCATGAGCCTCTCTTGTTTCGGGCATTACAGGTTATACCTATGTTCTCTTCTCCATGAGTGCGTATGCCATAAGGGACACTCCCAACTGCATTACTTGCCATACATGTACCAGAAAGTTGTGCATGGATGGGAATTGCTTTGATTTCCTTTCTAGGTTCCCATTAAGTTCAAGGAACAACATCCTTTCAGGGATTTGTTTTTGCTCAATTGTTTGTGGAATGATCACGTCAAGTTGTTTTGCAGGTTGCCAACTCAAACGTGCGCCGAAATGCTCTGTTGCTTTTGGTTGATGTGTTCCCCCTACAAGACCCCGAAGCGTGTAAAGAAGATAAAGAGGCCTTACTACAGAAGCAGTTTATTCTCTTTGACAAACTTTTACTGGATTTGAGTCCTGAGGTGCGGAGTGTGGCTGTGGAGGGTGTGTGCCGCATCCTCCGTCTTTTCTGGGAGGTCTTTCCCTCTGCTACAACGGTGAGCTATTTGCTCAAACTTGGATGCAGTTAGCAAGTATCGCTTACTGAGATATTTACAGGCTTGTCTGAGGGGGTAGGGTTCCCAGGTCTCCTGGCTGGCAGTCTCCCCGTGACCCAGCCATACTAAGGCAGCCATGCTGTATCTGAGTGTTTTCTCCATTCTAACCGCCTTTGAAGTGCCCTCTAGACTTAGATGGAGCAAACAGGGAAAACCAACCATTCTTTTGACAAAAAACTAATTCTGTTAGTGTGTGATGGAACTGGTACACGTTAACCCAGTTTCTGGCTTTCTGAAAAATGCAGGTTTCGATTCGATTCCTTATAAAACCAATGCCAAAATCCATTGGAGGGTCAAGTGTCTTCTGGACACAAGTGTCACTGATTAAGATTTTGTGTACGTATCTCATAGGTGAAATATCTGACTAAAGTGGTGGACGAGATGGCCCACGATTCATCAAGCCCAACAGTGAGGCTGGCAGTTCCACAGGGGTTGGTGTATTTGCTCGAGAATCCACAAAGCCATGCTGTGCTCCGGGCAATGCTGCCACGCCTTGCCCCTTTGCTGGACGATGCTGATCTACGCGTGCGGGTTGCAGCTGCTGATTTATTGCTAGCTATCAAAGGCATTCGTGCCATTCCTTTTCATAAAGTAGGTTTTATTCTCTTTTCTTTAAATATAAGAAAACAAGATAACTTGGCTATCCAGCAATCAAGACATGTGAAGGTGGCCTTTCCAAATATCAATAGCTAGGGTTGCTTTTTAAGAGTGAGTGACGCCTGGAATATTAGTCTGTCAACATTATGACAGAAAGTGTATCGATACCACTTTAGTACTCCTGCTAAGTCATCGAAATTCTTTTTCTACAAAGAATTGAAGAGTCAAACATTTAGGTTGGGTATGTTTGGATCATGACTGGTGTCTGTTTACAATCTCTCTTGCATTTTTCAAAGATCTTATAGCATTGCAAACTGTGCAAGTAGTAATTGAGCAAAGGATTGGATTTACTGCACTTTCCATATGGGCTGTCTTTAACATATTCTCTGTGTGTTTTAGCTGTCCAGGGGTTTTTCTCTCAAAGAGCAGCCCAAAGATACCTACTCATCAAGAGATCCTCAAAGATGGAAAGCCTCATGCAGATATGCTACCAAATATTTCTCATCCTCATGATGGAAGGGATTGGCTGTCCATAAGCTCTTTGAGCTTCCCGTGCATGTTATAAAGTTCCTTTCTTTCTCTTGTCCCATAAGCTCTTCGAGCTTTCTGTGGACGTTGTAAAGTACCAGTTCATTTCATTTCTTTCTTGAGACCAAATTACCTTTCAGCACCCTTATCTCCTTCCCTCTTGAGGGCATTGGGGCGGTTCAGGGTGGGTTCCCACAACCTACGGATAGAGACTGGCAGATGGGAAAACCTGCAACGGGAGGACCGCCTATGTCCAGCTTGCATAGGGCGCAGCAAGGAAATTGAAACTGAAGAACACTTCTTCTTCTACTGCCCTCTATACTACGAGATCCGTGGGAGATTTCACTGTTTATTCAGTGGAACCCAAACTCTCACTGATGTCTTTCACTATGAGGATAAAAAATGCATGGCAGCCTACCTACACGAGGCCTTCACCGTTAGACAATCGCTAGAACATTAATTGTGGTTTCTGGATTTGTTCCTCTCTCATGTTTTCTTCCATTTTGTCCCATAAGCTCTACGAGCTTTCCGCGGACGTTATAAAGCACCATTTCATTCATTTCATTTCATTTCTTCTCTTACAGGCAAGCAATGGCCACAAGGCTACGGCAAACAATGTCTTATGAGTACATTCTTACAGGCAAGCAATTGAACTCTCTTTCAACTGTGTGTTGACTGCTACAGGTGGCAAGATTGGACTCCCTGCTGTCCTCTTTGGAAACTGACCATTCTTCGGTTGCTAGTCGACTCACCAGGCTTCTCCTTCCCTCCTACTTCCCTTCAAAAATATCAGTGACTGATGCATGCCACCGCTGCTTGGCACTAGTTAAGAGATCTCCACAGGCTGGAGCCCGGTTTTGCGAATTTGCCCTGTCAGAGGGTGCCTCGCCATCTTCCCTTCTAGAGCTCATCAAAGTCTTCAGCAGTGTGGCTATAGCAGCAACAGGTAGTTTCTGTGTGATTTTGAAAGTTGTGTCCGAAGCTCTAGATTTTGATTGTGCCTGGAAGTGAGCTGGGTGGTTCTGAGGTGTCTTTCTTTACAATTCCTATCTCGCTGACACTGCATCCGCTCTTCCTTTTCTGAATGACGATGGCAGATGTGGATGGTGAGGCTCAAGAAGGAGCACTGACTGCACTCGCAGCAGTATGCCACAGCTTAGCAGCAATGGAAGAGTGGAGGGTAGCCATGGGGGAGGTTCTGACAGGGGAGGCTCTGATGGCACTTGTCAATTGTGCTCCCAGTGCTGGGGCGCGTTCGACAGTGCTACGACTAGCGTCAGTTTTGCCCCCCAAAGAGGTACGTCCTACCTCATTATACTCCTACGCCAAAAAGCTGCTTAATCTTCTGGTGGCATGAAATGAATAGAATACTCTCAAGTCATTGCTGTCCCTGCATCTAACCGTGGTTAGTAGACCACTGGCTGCTGACCAAGTGCATTGTGATTATTTTCCCATTTGTGTAGGATGTCCCGAAGCTGGTTGCTTACTGCGGCAAAGTTGTGATGGAAAGTTTGCCAGTGTCTTCCCCTGAGCCAGGTGCATGCCAGGAATTAAGGGCGGTGCATTCTTTTGTGCTCAATTGGGGTGGATTTGATGACCTTCTCTGGGCTCTTATAGCACCCCTTTCGGACACAACTATGGATGGGAAGCGGACACAGAGCCCCAAGTCTTTGATTGCAAAAGATTGGAAAAGGAATAAGCGTGTCAAGAACGCTTCACCAAACTTCAAAGCTATGTTGACAAGCGGCTCATCACGGAGCAAGAAGTCCTTTGGTCATCCTAGCTCTAGGGTGGCAGCGGATGACAAATCAATAGCAGCTGCTAGATCTGCTTGGCAGGTAGTAATTTGTGCAGCCCTCCCATCGGAAGTTGCTTTCTGCTGAATTAAGTTGTTCATTCATGCTTGTCTGTCTGTGTGTCAGGAGTCTGTAACTCATCTCTCTCTTGCTACATGTAACTTTCAGTGCAAGCACAGGCCATGTTCTCTCTGCTGTGATGTGGTAGAGGACGACATTAGCACTGGCGAACTTTGAAAACATGCTGTCCAGTATGATGTGACTTACATGTCTTCTTTACTGACAGGATGATGGGATTACTGTCACCGATGTGATGGGAAACTAGTTGAGTGGCATAGCCCATGGTTTTCAACTGAGTGGCTGAGTATTTTTATTTGTGCCCTCAAGAGTATCCGACATCCAAAGTAGGAGCAGTCAATGAGCACATGTTCCTCTCTTTATTGACATATCCCTTCATTTTCTTTACTCCTGTTTATGTCGATTGAACTGGCATAATTGAACAAGTGCTTTGCCCATAAGGCTTTGGTTTCAAATTTGAGATATTGGACCGTTAGTGTAAGCTAGAGATATAGAAAAATAAAACATGGGCTCACTTTCTTGCATCAAACATGCAGCTCGAGAATCTTCTTTTGGAGGATGAGACTAGGAGGGCAGTTCTTACAAGTGCCGCTTTGGGAGAGCTTTTGGCTTGTCTGAGATCAGCAGCTCAAGCAGCTATTGAGAATGCTGGGAGTTATGATGGCAATCAGCTGCTGCTCCCGCAGACACTAGCAGTATCGCCAATCCTTGCATATGTGAAACTGTGTGTGTTTTTGGCTCTCAATGAAAGTGAGGTGGGAAGGGAAGTCACGGCTTCCAATAGCAAAGGATGCAAGAAGGCAGCGATGCCTGCTGCAACACCAAATAGTGTTGCAATACATCAAGTAAGTTCGTGTGACATGTGATTAGCTGTTATGAGGGTGCTATCCTTTTCACTTTTTTATTCAATGCATATGCTTCATTAGAAACTCATCTGGGAAAGACATAGGTGGACCAATGATAGCTTTTTTTCCAGAAGACGTTGGATGCAATGATCGAGGAGCTGGTGGGGTGGACAATGCATTCACTGGAAACTGCTGCAAGAGCTGTTGACTCTCCTCTGACGCCACCGACCCGAAATTCAAAGATCAAGGCCAAGGCAAAGGAAGGAGTACAAAGCAGCCGTAGATTGCGGCAGAGGAGACCCCTTTCAGATCTGAACTCCAAAAGCATCCAAGGTCACTTCTTTCATCTCTTTCCCTCCGCCTTTAATTTAAACTCAGGGCAGGAAGCCTACCTTTGAACAGCAAACAGAAGCAGAGAGGAAAGGGAGAGTGCAATTGCCCGTTGTGTGGGCAATCTGAAGACAGTATTCATTTTCTGATACACTGTCCGGGGTTCTCTCCCAAAGAGACGCTCTCTTCAAATCTATTAAGGGAATTGTGCCTGTACCCCTGTTTACCAACTTTGAAAGTCTCGAGGCTGAGCCAAAAGCCCAGGCCCTCCTGAGGCCTAGTTTTTGGGCAAATCACACACAGCAGATTGATGCTTGTGTGAAGGGATTTCTAGAGGATATCTGGAAAACCCGGATTAATTCTTTATATGGAGGTAAGTCTTACTACCAACGTCAGCCCCTGACAGAGGTAGGTTCTGTCCCTTTTGTTCCCGCTCAAACTGGGCGCGGGGTCAATGGCCACAAGGCTACGGCAAACAACGTCTTATGAGTACAATCTTTCCCTCCGCCTTCTTTCAGCCGCTTCTATCACTTTTGCATCCTGTTCACACCAGGATTCATAGCTTGCTTGAGGGACTCTGGAAGGGCACAATGTAATCCATCATACTCTACCATTGATTATAGTCCCTTCTTTTTTCCTCTTGACCCTCTTTCCTGACTCCTCTTCTCTTCTCTGCCCAAACCAGGGTGGGGTCAATGTCACAAGATTGAGTGTAATGAGTACAGCTTCTTTCTTCCTTTGTCTACTTCTAGCCAAGGAAAAATGTGCTTCGCTTTTTTGGTCACTAGACACATATGTAGTGTTCTTGGGTTTATCAACCATCTTATCATTGCCTCTAAGGAGCTCGAGCTAAATCAGACTGCACATTTTCTTATCAAAGGTGTTAGACAATTATGCTATTTTTATTTGAGGGGCATTTGTCCTCAACTGCAGTCTCTTTCTCTAAAGTTATACAAGTTCTCTGCATGTGCCGGCATGACAGGGCCAAGCAATGACCATGGTGATGTCTGCAAGGCTGGTAGTATTCTCCTGACATCCAGGATCGTTGCAGCTGTGCTACGTTGTGTGGTGGATGCTGTAGCTCTGGGGTTGGTGACTGTACCATCAGTACAGGAGAAATTGTCCAGTTTTGCTTCGAACACTACCAAGTGGACACTTTCAATGGCTGTTGCACTCCCCTTTGCAAAGGATCAGTTGCCAGAGAAGCCTGAATGGGATTTGGAGTCCTCTCCTTTGGCAAAACAAAACTCGAATGCAGCTGAACTTTTAACCTGTGCCAGATCTATGGTGACTCACGCAGCTAAACTTGCCTACCTTTTTGCTAAGAGTGGAGTGACTGCCATTGGGTCTACAATTGCTCATAGCCTTCTTGATGGTATCACCCTTCGTGAGGTTACTACAAACGTAGTCGTTGGCCCCTTGATCCGCCAATGGCTCCCAGATCTCCTCATTGCTGTTGCATCAGACCCAGAGTGTTGTGCCATTGGTGACCAAACAGGAGAGACTGATCCAGTGGGGATGCAGCCTGAGAATGGGAAAACTGATTTCACTCTGAAGGTTTCTCATTCCTGGATTGCTAACCTAGCTGCTGCAGCTTTTGAATCTATGGAAGATTCGGGCACTACTGCCGTGTCTCAGCAAAGGCAGCCCACAAATGATAGCTCTTTACATTCGGCCAGGGAAACTGAGCCCTTACCAGGAGAATTAGTAGAAGCAGGGAAGGCAGAAAACCCTACAGCTGATGTAGGATGTGTGAGCAATATTGTAAGCTTGCTACACAGAGGGGATGCCAGAATAGTGAAAGGTTTTGCTCATCTTTTGGTGAGTTATGCTGGGAAAGCACTGGAAGAACGAGATTATGTTGGCGCAATTGGGGCTCTTGATCTCATCTGTAACAGATTGTTGCTTTGCACGGCTTCTCCTGTGAGGCAGTTCAAAATGACACTTGGCAACAGGACGTTGGCGGATCTACATGCCATCAATAGTCAGATTAGTGTGGGACTGCATACAGCTCGTAAGAAAGGAATGCGCCAAAATTTGGACATGTCTAGACAGCTAGTGGAATTGGTGCTTTTGGCAAATGCAGCTTGAAAATCAAACTACTGTACATTATCTTGTAGAGTCTTGACACATTCGAAGTGGAAATGTGTGATAGTCATTTTGATGATTTGGAGTTAAAAGTATTGTACATTATCTTGTACACATTCGAAGTGGAAATGTGTGACAATCATTTTAATGATTTGGAGTTAAAAGTATGTGCCTCTTGTAGTCACACCTTTATCCTTTACATTAAGTTGTAGATTTCTATGTACAGATTGTGTCTCTGCCTCTTCACAGATAGTCTGGTATGAGTCTCTCAGCACTACTGGAACCATCCATTGGGCAAGGCAGATGGTTGAAACTTGAAACCTTTTCATCACAGAAGGGAGCTAATAATGGCGCCTTACAAAAATTCTCAGCTGACAAACTTCAGGAGAAGTGAACACATACAGAACACTTCCTCACATTCTACATCACCATGAATTTTCAGGAGTCAAACAAGAGCCCTATATGATTTCCTTGCAGGTCTTTCCCTCTACTTGGCTAAGATTCTCCACCATGCAACCAAAGTGTTCAATTGTAGAAAGAGAACATGATCTGGACACATAGGATTACTTCTTTTGTTGGAATTGTTCAGAACAGAGGACACGGAGGCTCAACTGTTGTCGCTGTGCTCTATCACCAACGACTTGCATGTTTAGAGTTTCCTTCATCCTCTGCCTGACTTCTCTCTACCTGTTAATTCTCGGGGAAGCTGCAAACATTCGCTTAATGCCAGAATGCCTATGTTATGAGTTATTTCTGTCCTTGTTTGTTGCCTCTATAGAGCTTGTCCGTAAATATTCTTGTCGGAAGAGAGCACCAAGGTCATGTAGCAAAAAGGGTCATATTTTCTTTGACGTTGTTGCTTCCTTAACGCTGGGTGCAATAGAGCATGACTAAGTTTTCATTCCACAAATTTTGCTCTCTAGCTGTAATTTAATATTCTGATCAAATGACTTCGGAAGCTGATGCAGCTTTATTCGGAGAGTCCAGTGGTATTCTTCGAATAAGGGTCACTCAAATAAAGGAGAATCCCATAGGATCTCTATTGAGAGGTAATAAGGCTTGTGATCGATTCATGGTTTTACGAGGTTTTGCAGGGGCAAAATCCTTTATGGCACGTAGTGAGACGGTAGTTACATTTACTTCAAGCAAACAGTCTCGTAACCCAAGAGTTTAGTTGGTCTAATCCATCTTGTCCAAAGCTCATGACTAATGCAAAGTTTTGACAATACAGTGGTTTCAAGCTCATCTGATTGCGATCCAATGAGTGAGCTCAGTTCTGTACTAATATATTGAGCCTGATTGAAACAGAATTGCTGCCTCTAAGGCTAACTAATCCATGCAGACACAACCAGAGTATTTAGTTTTGCAAAAGAGGTATGCATAAAGAATGTTGGCTCCAAGTATCCTCCCCTGTATGTCTTGATAAAATTCTGAGAAGTAGGGGGCCTCAAATTTTGAACGCGGGAATAGGGATCTGATGTGGGAAGGAATGGGGACACGTCAGATTGGGTCCCTGCCCTCTCTTTACAACCAATATATTATTGCACCGGATGTCCCATGAAGAATTCCAGATTCATGCACAACATTGAGTGCATCAAATGTCGCCTTCACCGCTTCTGGGGTCAAAGCTCCTGCAAAACGTGCATCCAACATATCAGTACCCTACTACATGTAACACAAGTAAACGACTGCCCTACTACACGAACACAGTAAAAGCAAGCTTGTTATGTAACATACCCATTCCAATTTCATGACCGTTGATGACTTCTGTTGCAATGTACACAACTTGGCCCTCGCAGTAGTCCCATACGATACAAGCTCCGGTACATATTTTCCCCAGTACTTCTTCAGCTTGTAATAGGCCATTATCTCAGTCAAGAGAGCCTGTACACATATTACATGAGTCGCAGATATACATTTTATTTGAGTAACACTGTCTGCACGTAAAACATACGAATCTATTTCTTGGAAGATATCCCAACGGCCCATTAGGGATATTGGATAACTAACTCCTCTGGACCTGTGCTGAGTACCAAAGGGAGGAAAGCTAACTTTCAGCGTTTGTTGAAACCACTGTTGCTCACCAAGTAACAAAGAATTCTTTTAATAGCCATGGCAGTGCTCATACTGCTACAAGAAGATGCCAAACTAGCACATCAACCTGCAAGGCAGACTGCTTAAGTTAGGCAAAGACTAGATGCCTCCAACCTCAAAACCTTCAGCAAGCCTAGTCCAACATCAGATGAAGAAGAGCAAACCTGAAATGCAAAATGAGAGAGAGAGAGAGCTCCAGGGGGTAGTCACACCCCCCCGCAAAACCTCAATCCCGAAACAGGATTTTCGGCCGTAGTCACACCCCCCCGCAAAACCTCAATCCCGAAACAGGATTTTCGGCCGTTCGATCGGGAGCAGAGATCGGACGGCAGGCAGGCATTCATCAGATGAAACCCTTGCGACATAAACTCATCCATCCTCATGGTATTCATCCTGGTTCATTCCTTACTGTTCGTCAACGGTCATCTGATCGTTCGCTCATCCATCCGTTGGTTCGTCCAACGTTTTCGTTCTACTCAGTTTCGTTTTCGTTGCTTTTCCGCTTTTTGTTGCTTTTATAGACTCTTTTTTCGTTAACGGATATCATAGGATAGTGTCCGGTAGTGCAGGGTATTGGCGGGTATCACGGATATTGCAGTTTGCGCGAGTTAAACCGTATCCTTTGTCATACTTGGAATGGATACGTACTGGTCTTGGGGGGCTTATTTTACTGTGCTGTCCCTATTAATTAATATACCTATGGTTCGTGTTTATTTTCGCCTGCAGAGCTCACCACTTATTAATTAGTAAGTGATAACTTAGTACCCTTTATATACCCTCTCCGGGCGGGGGGCCCTTCTAGAAGTCCGCCCAATCCTCAGGCCGTCCCTTCTACAAGGTTGCCCTCTGACACGTGTGAGCCCTAGAAACCGGCATCCTTCTTACCCAATTTGCAGCCTTAACCCTCCCCCATTTAATAGCTGTCGGCGTCGTGCCTTGGTTTTTCTTACCTCCCTTACGTAACTGGTTTTGGTGTCTGTTTTCGAGTGTTTTAGAGGCCGTTCCTGTACGTTAACAGTAGGACACAAAGAAGGGCTGTGTGGACCCCATACCAAACATTTTCTCTAAGAGCAATGAGCAGCACGGTGGAAACACCAGTTCCACTGGGAACTAGGCTGTTGGCTGCCCGACCACTGCACAGGGGCTTGATAAGAAGGAGGTCCCTGGAGATTTGGAGCAGGTCCCCGTAGACCCGTCGGTTCGGCAGGCTCACGGACTATGAGAAGATGTCGCCCAGAACACTGAATTTTGATAAATGCCACATACTTGTACAGATTTATACTGAGTCTCTTTAAATCTAACTACCTCATAAATAATTCAGACTCTACTTAGCATTGAATGATCTAGGCCTGCAACCTGCAATCCAAAAATTCTCCACTGCACAAAGCATTAGCACCAGCCTAAATGGGAACATAAAATCGCGCATTACACAAAATCAAATACCAGCAAAACATCTGAATCGGAGCATCTGCACAATCGATTACTCCTCGGAATTATTAGTAGCATTTTTAAGAGTTGCTATTGAACACTCAAATCGATTTCTACCTGCAATCTACAATAGAGACGTTGAACTACAATATTGTGCCCATGCACCAATAGTTACGGCTGAGCTGCAAAGAGCATGTACAAAATACAAGCAAAATGAAGAATACGAGAGAGCATAATATGTGTAGGCAAAGAGAACTCCTCTCGACCATAAGATCAATAAGCATCAACAGGTACCTGCTCTCGATTCTAGGGTTTCATTGGGAGAATCTCAGCCATACGTTCTCCTTAGAATCGACAGTGGGGAACACGGGGCCCTGGTAGGCACCCCTTCCACCTTCCACCTGGCTGAATGCAGGCTCGCCCTATCGGGCTCGACCGCACTCCTAGGTGGAGTACATGACGGTTACTAATTCAAGTCCTGGTGTGGCTTACTATATCACCCGCTTTCCAATTCCTGGACCACTCTCTAATCCTCGGACCCCTGGCCCCTTATTTATTGAGTGTATTCAAGTGACCGTTGTCTACCTATTCTTGTACACTTGAGGCGGGGCAAATATATTTTTAAGTTTTCATCGAATGAGAGAAGGTTCGAAGGAGAAGTCATGGAAGTATTGCAAGATTTTGACGACGCACAACTGCCGTTGAGCAGTGGACAATTGCGGACGACGTTGACTCAACGAAGAACAAATGTAAGCACCTAATAGCACTTCATCATATCTGCATATCTGGGTGAGTGCTTCTCTAGAACAAGAACCTGGGATGAGGGCATCCACCTGGATGTAGTGAAGCCTCTTACTGATATGCTTCCAAGATAGAGGACCTATATCAATTCCCTGCGATATCCTATGCCTTCTTAGGTGGCGGAGGGCCCTCCGCTGCTGCACCGGCAGGTTTTGGCTTTGGTTTTCCCTTCTTTTTCTGTTTCTTTGGAGGATTTTTCTTGAGATCTTCTGCAACGAGCTCTGCTACATACTTTTCATTGTCCTGATCGATTATAGCCCTTACCTCCTCCCCAGACTCAACTACCTGCACCAATTAAACAGCGAGGACATGAAAAGTAAATAGAACCAAACAAATGTCGTATCAGCTAGTATCTAGTCGACTATGAAGTTCAGAAATTGTTGGGTCAAAATGTTCAAACGAAAGTCTCCCAATTCACTAGCCCAGAAAACTTGAAACCGTCATAGCAATATGAACAGATGTCTTCTATCGCAGCATCCGATGCTCCATTCAATCCCCTCATCACAAGGACCAATACAGGTTTTTTTCGCTGTACAGGTGTCTACTGCAGGCATACTAAGGATGCCATAGTAGTTTTGCCTAACTAGTCCTGCGCAGGTATATAGGTGGATAAAGGTCATCAATTGGATCGATCTCTGCCACTGCCTACGAGGCATGCCATGGGTAGGAGGAGATGCAGAAAGGGAGAGGTAGAGAATTGCCTTTGCGAGTTGCATGAGATCTCGCCACACATGGTCAGCATCTGCTAAACGCGAATACCTACAACATTAGAGTTGCTTTGCCATTACACTTGAGAGGGAAGGATGCATCTTACGAGACTCCAAAATTATATGACACAATAAGAGCGACCTTCCCTCCTTAGAAACCAGAAAGAATCAGGACAATGTGAACCTAATGAGAAACACCAGATATGGGACTATCGGTCTCCTATAGGTATCAGACCTGCTAATGAAGATAAGATCATGCGCTTGCTAATAATAATTTTCTCACTAGTGAGGTTCCTCAGCAGCAGAGGTGACTGGGCAGGATGTGGGAAAAAGAGGATCTACAGCTCTGATGATGGTTGTAAGCCCGTAATTGATGTCAAGAGTTCGCATCACCCTCATGGCATCCTCAACTTTAGCTTGGTATAACCCACCGAAACAATCCATCACAGTACTACGGGAAAGATACGATAACCCCATGAACTTGTAAATATTAACTTGTACAAGCTGTTTGATAATATGTTATTTATCGAGCAAGAGGAAAGCTTCTCCAGCCTGCTGGCATGAATGGAGATTTGAGACACCTTAGACTTTAGTATTTGTTTGTGGACAACGAAGACAATGTACATATAACTAAGACAATGTACTAGATACTAGCTACTAGTGGGACCTGATCGTGCAGATCTGCGGTAATCTGATTTTAGAAGTTCTAATGTACAAAATGATTGTTTAATAGCTGCTGTTGTGCGACTAGTTTGAATGCATGCATGATGAGAAAAAGTGTGTACCCATCAATATTCTTCTCCAATGGCGCCTTGAATTCTGCTTGGTACTCCACCCATAAGGTACCAGTGCCTATTTCGCCTCGAGCTTTCCCCTCATATCTGTTTTGGGTTGTCTATGAGAGACGAAGAAGAAAGAGAGTCTAGAGTAAAAAATCGTGGAACAAATCAATACCGTCAATTGTGAGAATACCAACAATTTGTTTTATGGTTTTTCGGGAAAAGGGACAAAGGCCCATAATTAATTAAGAAGGAGACAGTACACGAGGAAAAAATAACATCGACAGACGGCCGTGAAGGCAAACACAGGGTGCCACCCCGAGAACAGAGAGACAGCCTGGAAAGAACCAAAGGAAAGCGGAAGACCCTACAAAAGGGGGATGGAACGATCAATGAAGCACAAGGAAAAAGACAGCAGCCAAGCAGGCAGAAAAAAGACCCATGCACCAAAGAGACAACCAAGAAAAGTACACCTAGAGAGGTCAACGTTTGAGGTGAGCATCGAAGTTCAGATGAGCCTTGATAACTTTTGACACAATGAAATTGGTTACATGATATGATAATTATCGTTTGGGGAAGGATAGAAATTTACTTCACCCCAATCACGGTCACAATGCAGCCCAAAGGAGTTTTCACAAGATCTCTTGCCTGCATTTATGCCCAACATCATGCAACATGTTGATGATTGTCCTCTAAGCAGGCAATAGTTTCCAAAGCAGATGTGGTTGGAAATGAGAGTCAACTTTTTTTCACCCTCCCTTTCAACTCAGAAGTGAAGTACGGTGCGAACAGACATTGATACCTTAAGATTGAAAAATGGTTCCATATCAACGGGGTCAGTCCAAAATGCAGGCAACTTGGCCTTCTTCCCCATTCCAATATCTCACTGTGGTGTGCGCTGTATCTTTCTGTTAAACATGTTTGATTCCTGCCATTTCCAACACGGTCAAAATTTGTGCAGTAGCAATATCAAACGATGAACTTTATAGCATGATGTTAATGCAGCCTATCGAACTATCACCCAATTGGCCACGCAAAAGAGAGCGAGTTGATAGCCTGTTGATAGTGGAGGCCCATTAGCAAATTACTCGTCTTGCAAGTTAGTAACGCTTCGACAACATCACGGTCACGCCCGCTCCAATACTTACTTATATCCTTACATTACATATCATCTGGCAATGCATAGAGTGTCCTCAGGTCTGTACATTAGCATGGCGATCGCACAGAGTTCTCTTCTCGACGATTAGCAAAGGCCTTTCCCGTAGTGCGCGCACAGCTAACTTGGTGTGAAGAGGATCAGATGCGCCATGGCAAACAATTGAAGCCAAACATAGAAGGATAAAGAGAGGAGAGAGGCTTTCATCGGGAGTCTACCCTTCAAAGGTGAAGGGACACAAAGAGAGACCTCGCAACTGACATCGCGGGGAGCTTCGGCTGAATCATGTGCAATGTTTAACTTACTGTGGAACGCAGTTCTTTTTGGGTCAAAGTATTCAGTTACTTGCAGCCCCGTTGGCGCTCTCGTCCAGGGTCAAATTGTCAAACTATGGGAGTGTGGCCAAGGTGGTTAGGGCACATGGCAGCCTTCGTATTGCGCAACCAGCCTCAGAACAGCTGGCTCCGAAATATAAGCACAGTTGCATGCTGGCAACGGTTGCAGGTAAAGGTGAAATGACAAGAAGTTTCTAACAGCGCAGGTGTCCGCGTTTGATGAAATTCAGGGTTCCTCGGACGACAGGTACCTCACAGTGGATCAATGGTGCTCTTCTCTCGGTTTTCTAATGATCCTCATTGTACAGTCACAAGAAGCTCTTCTATTAGGTGTTGCAGGTGTCATGCATCATCATACGGCCAGTCTTGGTCTCGGTCTCGGTTATCAACACTAGGTGACGAGAATAGGCGAGTCTACTTCATGAGTTTATGAATGTGTTACGCAAGAGTAGCGTCAAAGCGGCCAAGTAGCCACGCCACACTGACTCACATAAGGTAAGTGGCATCTAGAAGTGTGCGCGACCTTATTATGTCCCCTATTTTTGATGAATGAAGTCATCCTTTTCATCCTAGTGCTGTGCACTTTTGTAAAGGAGGCGATTCAAGGTTAATTATTGCTGTTAATTACATAGCAGCCTATTGATTCTTATTTCAAATTCCTAATTTGTTTTTGAAAGTGGAGGCGAGTGTTTTGGGACAATGGCCAATTAATACAGCAGCCAAGCATCAATGCAAATGGGATGCATGGTGCACCTTATATAGTGTTACAATGCACACATTTTTATCATGCTTCCGTTGCCAAGGATGGCGGAAGAATGGGAAATGAGGGAGTTGTGGTCTTCTAGCTGTGTCCACGGGGACGGCTAGTTTAGGGTTCTCAGATGGCCATATATGAGGAGTTGTAGGTCAACTCAGGGCATACTTAAGGGTCCTACTTGGAGTTGTATATGGTCAGATTTTGCATAGGTCGTCATCCCTCCAAAGGAAGTATGGGTCCTTCCATAAGTAGATGTGCCCAATCTCGCGTTGGGAGACCGTTACTTTTGGGCCCGCACATGGCCTAGTTTTGTTAATTTTTGGGACAGTTGTAGTTGTAGGTGCACATCTTGTGCACTCAGGGCAACTTAAAGCACATATCAAGGAGGATTATATGGCATTATAGGATGGACCTACTGAGCAGTAGTGGGATAATATGCACTTTTATTTTGATAATTCATATATAATACATCCGTGATTGGAAAATTATGTGCTTTGCACAAATGATTGTTGCTTCATTTGCTATTCTGCTCATATAATTTTTGTGACACTACACCCTATGAGGAGTTGCACACTGCTTAAAAGCACACTTCAAGATACCACTACCTTATCTCTCTTTGCATATTTTAGTTTGTTGCATATTTTTGCAGGATGACTAGGGTTTGACGACTAGTTGGAGAACAAGCGTGGTAAGTACGTAGGTACATAGATAAGCGAGTGGACATGGAAGCTTGTGCATGAGCACCACGTTCATTCCGAATGGTCGCCGCTCACTGGTAGTTGGGAACTGGTGCGCAATGGAGTGGTGAGCCGGATGAGGGATAGGTGGCCTGTTCTGACAAAAACAAATAATAGACCAGCGTGGTTCCAGGATGCCGCACGGAGGACCAAGTGTGATATTCCAAGCATGAATATATCACAACGCAACTGAATATTCCCAGGGACCTGTGGAGGGATAACACCAAAGACGATGAGGGTTGGCCACACAGAACTGTAAACTATGATTTGTATCAGATGGAGGGGTTAATTTTTATTGAGGAGAAGGTGGACGGTGGACTCGAGTAGTTGGTAAAATCTTATGCCCAGGCGAGTCTGCGCAAACTTGTCATCCATCCCGTCGAATTTTCCGCACCAGGACGGCGATCTGGCAATGGAGATTTGATGAGGGAAGCAGCATTCAGAAGAAGCATCCTTCTCTTCACATACTCATCAACTATCTAGTAATAAGCTGAAACTCAGATCGTTTTGATTTATCTTTATTTTGTGAAAATGGCGATGATCCCTTCCTGGCAGAAGAACTTAGACTCCTGCTTGATGGAAAGTTGATGCAGCCATCTTAAGTTGGCGGGTTTAAGTTGGGAGGCCCGCAGACCTCTGATGACAAATTGGAACTCAGACAGATTCACATTTCAGAATCCTTACGACGATGACAATTCATGGAGAACACAGAACTTCTCAGAATGGAGCTTTATTTGAGCGATCGGTTGAATGAACTTTAGTTCTCGATTCTCGCCTTTGCCAGAGGAGGATCCCAAGTACAAGCCTTCAAGAAACTGTCATTTCTGAGCAGGTGCATTTATCATGGGAGGGTGTGCATCCACCCTGCACCAGGAAAGGCGCAGACGTGGTTTTGGAAGGCACAGACATCGTTCCAGAAGGTCTTCCACGAGATTTAGGAGAGGGTCTGCTAAACTTGTGATTCCAGTATCTGGGGCATCTCTTGAGAATGCAGCGCAGGTTTTGGCGTCAGGGAATAATGTGATGACTGCAGGTTCACCTGCAAGTGCCTTTGTCATCGAGAAAGAGCCTCTTGGTGTGCTCGAAAATGGTGTGACAAGGAGAAAGACGATTGGAAATGCTAATGGAGACCATCAGTCTTCAGCAAGACAAAGTCTGTCCCGGAATCTCTCCATTGGTAATGGTTGCACCGATCTTGTCGGCTATATATATGCAAATATCTTTCTGAATTTGTGTTCAATATAAATACAATCGAAAGCGTGTCCGTTGCATAGTCCTGATCGGCCAATTCGGAGGCTGTCAGTCTACTGATGGCTAGCGGCTGACCTAATCCCTTGCACAGAAGCACTTGTGTTCCACGCAATCGCAGCGGTATCCAGAGATGGAAAACTGAACCGGAAACACACAATGAGACGGCGGTGGTGCTTGTAACCCTTCTCGAACCCGAAAAGTTATACTGCCCTTGAGTAACGTTGACTCGGAAGAAAAGTATTACAAAATCATCCAGCGTTGAAGGGGCCCATGAAGGGCTTAGACTGAGGAGAGAGGTTTCAAGTTGTAAAAGAAATATGAAATGCTACAGACACAGAGAGACTGAAACAGAGCGAAATACATTACTTTGATGTACCAATTACTGGACTTCCAAGTGGCAAATAGCTTCTAAGGTCAGTGTCTGGTGGAATTTAGAAGGGAAAGTAGTTGTCTGTCATAAATGTGTTTACAGTTGCCGTAATCAGTAACTGACTTTACTAGGAGGAAAGTATGAATGGTAATTTCTAAGGGTTTTGCATGCACTCAAGTAGGTTCTGGATTACAGCATCATATCCAACATCCAAAGGCGGTTTGACGAATTTGAGGACAATTTTGTTTCATGAGTTCATCTGTGTGTGGCATAAAACATGTACGGTTCCAGTACGCAAGTAGCTCCAGAAGTAGGAGCTTACCTATTTGGTGTAGTTCCTTCATGCTTATTCTTGGTATGAGATGTTGGATGATGTTTGTGTACAGGGTGTCTATGGCGAAGAAGTAACCTGCTTGTAGTCTGGGGCCTGGGATTATTAAACTACTCCCATGTCCTGGGATTAGTCAAGGATGAATTGGGAGTTAGGATAGTGAGTGCAGATCTGTTTTAAATGAGGCCAGAGCCTGGCAGCCATGACTGGGATTTCTGTGATGATTGTTTGGTTCACAGTCTTGTACAGTTACGAGCACCTGGTTGCAATTTGGGTGCATAATAGTAAGGTCCTTCAAATGTATAAACCATGGATTAGGATTTGATGCTGTCCAGGGCTTTAGGGTAGAGAGAGTCCTTCCACTGCTGAGGTATGATATGCCTTCTCTGTTACCAGAGTTCAGGAGTGAAAACACATGTTTCAGATGGGCTGCATTTGAGGCTCTGTTCCTGTATTTTGGTGCTCTTTGAGTTTACTCTCAGCAAGCTCATGAAAGTAGAGATTCTGCTGCAATGCTCTGCCAGTGAGCATAACTCATAGATTCTGTGCAAAAAGTATTGTCTTCCATCTTCATACCTTTACATCAAAGCTTTGGAACATTGTTCTAAATCATAGAAGATGTCCAGTGTGGTGCACATGGGAGACGCTGATGGGGATCCCGCCTGTTTGGAACGGGAGGTGACTATCTTTCCTGCAGGGCCTCCTGGTCTGGTGAACTCATACTATGTTGTCATTTGCAAAGACACAAGTTCAAGTCGTTTTTCATCAGTTGTTGGCATGCTTGCTAGTACTGTCCCATCAGTGTGAAATCGCCAAAGTATAAAAGCTTTTTGGTGCTAATGCTATTGCATATGCATGTCCTGTCGGACACCTCCTTGTCAAGCAAGCAGTCCAAGTTCTGTTGGTGATACAGGGTATCCGAATAATCTGTACATTCGTTTTCTTATATATCATGAAACAGTCACATATCAGCACATAGCTTCACTGGTTGCACGTTTGATGGAGCTTGTCCTTATTTGTGATGCTAAATGTTAGGTCTTGTGTTTACATTGATTCAGGGAGCAATGAGGAGACATGGTATGATGCTGAGGAGGAAGCTGATAACAGTGAGGAATATCTGACTGTTCATGAGTTTTGGTCAATGAATGGTGATTAGTTCTGCTCCACATGTTCACCTTACTATCCATGATCAAGGTGGCCTGGACATGGACAAAAGATATAAATGTTTGCAAGTCCTTTGGAGGCCCTTGTGTATTGATGTAGTCATGTATGACAAACTTTCAAAGCAGTGCACTGTTTTACCATTTGATACCTTGCCCTGCAGATTTTAGGATCGTTCTTGATGGTTTAAGGTGAACTTAGTTTGTATACATTTGCTTCGATTGACATAATTTGGGAATCGACTAACATCCCTGGATTCATACCTCTTATCTGTGTCTTATAAGCAGCCACTGCCTGAGGGCCATCACTGTGGAGCTTTCAGCGTGGGTTCTACTGACTAGATTGGAAATCATGTTTGTGTAATTTGCTGTGCACTCCCATAGTCTTGTTACTCTATCACCTTTTTAACTTTCACTTGAAAGATTTAAGACTGAATTTGTTGATAGAATCAAGAGTGGAAGCTAGGTTATTTTTCATGAGGAAAGGCGAAAGGGGTTACAAAAAGAGATTCATTAGAAAACTTTTCTCTGTTATGCTTTTGCAGATTTTCTCAACACTAAGAGTGCACCAGCAAGTACTCCATCTTCACAGAGGCCTTCATATTCTGCCTTGAGGGAAGGCATGGCAAAAGTTGAAGCGTGGATTGCGGGTACATCGGGCAGGGCTGCTGCACCAGATAGCCCTGTAGGGAGTAGTTCCCCAGGGATTGATCAGAATGGAGGCACTGACAATGCTGTAGATCCTCGGGTGAGAATGTAAACTGCTGATCATTTCCCACAAGTTTTGCTGCTCACTTTTTTCCTTTATACACTACTAAAATTCGTTTGCAAGGTTTTAGGCATCATAAATTTTCAGCTTTTCTGGCATTTGCTTTACTTCTTGACACATTTCTTTATCATTTTTAACCCTTTACTGGTGGATGAACCTTGTACATTCAGTGCTTGGACAGATTTGAAGTACGGATACTATCCTTCTCCTTGTAATCTATTCTTACTTAACCGAGATCAATGGTACTCATCAGGTGTTGCACAGTAAATCCCTGGGGGGCGGTTTGCGGAAAGAAAAAGTATTGCAGATGACTGCATCAGAAAAGGGAGTGAATGGAAGAGGCAAGTTGGAGAGGCCTGTTGCATTGGCTGTTGATGAGGTGGGAAGGCGGCCAAGTGCATCAGAGACTTCGCCAGGCTGCAGTTCACGAGCAAATACTGAAGGATCTTCAGGAAGGGGGGAGAAAGGAAAAACCTCGTGCTTACCACGTTTTCCTCTCAGTTTCAATAGCAGGAGTCGACCTCAGAGCCCTCAGGTTGTTTCACTGAAAAGGAAAGGGCCAACAAAGTGCATGTCCTTCAAGCGGCGAGGTGCCCCACATGATGATGCTGAGCCTGGTGAGAATAAAAGACTTCCCAGTAGTGGAAATATTTTTTCAGCTTTCTTTTGCTCTGAAATTGTCTGAGGGAATTAGTCTTGGGGCATGGTTTGATGTTTTATGAGCTGATTTCATGTTGGTCTATGGACACATGGAAGGGGCAAAGATTCCTCCAAACTTGGAGTTGATGGAAGGGTTGAGTTGATTTTACAACCTTCAAAGATGAAAGACAAAACAAAAGGAACACATATTTTGTAGCAATCAAGCAATTGAACTGCCTGAGACTAAAGGAGTTTTCTGGTCTTGGGAATGGAGATGAGTTTGCAGTGCCCTCAAAATTCATCCTAGCGAGGCCTATTGCTGGTTCCCAGATTCCTCGCTGCTCTCCGGAGAAACCACTGGATGGATGCTGGTCAGCTGTGAGTTCCTCAGCTTTCAAATTGCGGGGCCTGAATTATGCAAAGTAAGTTAGATTACACCTATGAATGCTGTTATAGTGATGTGAAGCAGATTATAATATGACTTCATGCATTTAAATGCCCGCTCTCTTACATTTTCGAGGCAGTGTTACCTTTCTCGGGTAACCCTGTCATATATGATTTCTGAAGGATTTCAAAGACCTGGCTATAGCTTCTTACTACTCATATCCCATGTGTGTGTTTTCCCAATTGACTGCCCATGACTCGCCTCTTTTATGGGCGACAATTGGGTTTTGGTGGCTGCAGGGATAAGAAGAAGCTGGCTGCACCAGACCTTGCTGTGTTTGAACCCATAGGGGTAGACCTTTTTATGTCTCCAAGAAAAATTGCCCATGTTGCTCAATTTGTGGAGCTCCCATTCCAAGACTTGAGAAGGGGACCTGAAAACCTTCCAGTCCTCTTGATTGTGAATATCCAGGTACTTGACAACAACCAGTAGGACGCCTAAAAAACGTAATCATTTGAAGTATGCAATCCTCATGGTTTGAATATTGGCTAGCACAGGAGTTTTAACGTTGCCGTTGTCCATAAATTTGATGTGGAATGCCATCCTGTATTTCTCTTCGGAATAGAAAGTGAGGCTTCAACTGTTGACCATTGCATGAAGAAGAGCATGCAATGACAAAGTTAAAGCGGTTTAACATGTCATGGAAGGGCAAGAGGCCCCATGTCTTGATTACCCTCACATCCAATGTAATCATGGGTCAATTAGCCAGAGTTGCTTCTGTAAGACTTCCATTACCAAAGATTGCAATCCTAAGTTGACTCTGTGTGGGATGTTGATGCAGCTACCAATGTACCAGCCCCCTATGTTTGGAACGGAGAACGATGGCAATGGTTTGAACCTTGTATTGTACTTTAAGCTATCGGAGGCAGGAAGGAAACAGGCCCCTCCACATCTTAAGGAGACCCTTAAGGTGTGATCTCTTCCTCCTTCGCTGTTACTCTTTTTCTCTCTCCCTTCTCAAACATCACGCTTCTCAGTGGTGTTGGCAAGATATTTTGCAGAGTTATAAGTACTCGTCTCAAGGTTGATCTGGAGTCTAGAGGTTGGCTTTTGGAGAAATTAGTGGCTGTGTGGATCATATCGTCACTCTAAGCCAGATAATCCAGGGAAGGAAAAAAGAAGGGAAACCCACTTTTGTCTTTTTCTTGGATGTCGAAGGGCTTATGGCAGTGTGGAGAAACGGTCTAATTTTTTCCACTGCAGAGGGATCAACTCTGAAGTTAAAAAAAAAACCATGCTTTGCTGCATTATTAGGCCTGCCTTGGAGCACGCATCTGCAGTGTGGGTTGATAACTCCAACCAGGCTAAGTCTCTAGAATCCATTCAAGTGGGGGTGCTCAAGGAGTGCATGTCAGCATGCTCCAAAACAGCTAATGTGGCTGTTCAGGGTGAGTTTGGCATCCCTCCCTTAGAGATGAATTCAAGGTCAGATGGTGGGGTCAGCTGCAACGTATGACTAAAATCAGATATCCTAAGTTAATCGACTTTATGTCTTTGAATCAGGATCGCCCTGTCAAACAGGCTAAGTCCTGGCGGAAGAGGATAGAATAGATTTTCAAGGATCTGAATCGAAGTCCGCAAGTCTTGACCCTGCTGGATACATCTGACTTAGAGGCTGTAGTGTCCAAAGCCATGTCTGTTTCCAGGAAATTGTCTGATGAAAATAAGTTAGGCAGAAAACTTCCCTGAGCTTGTTTCCAGTCTGTGACATGGGGGAGGCCATCATGGATGACCTCAAGGGTTTACCCACTCTCGGCACTAGACTGAAATTTAAGCTCAGGGCGGGAAGCCTACCGTTGAACAGCAAACAGATGCAGAGAGGAAGGGGGTTTATAGAGTTCATGATGGCTCGGTACATAGCAATAGCAGATGAAATTGTTGTTTGATTTCAATATGACAGAGTTGTAGCGTTGGTAAACCAACAATCTTCGGGGAAGTTATTGTAAGAAGAAACTGTAAAAGATGCTTGTTGATGGCAATTGATCTCTACACGTACATCATGTGATCCTTTCGAGCAATGGTTGGTTTTAGCACTAAGAGCTCACTCTTTTGACTGGGTGTGTGGTTTCTGGGACAAAAAAACCAGAAGTTTCTGGAGGATGAGACAGAGAGTGTGAAGGGGTTTGTGGGAGATACCCAGGTTCCCTTTAGGGATCGCCTCAAACTGGTGTCCCGGCTGGTGAATCCAGATGAGGTGAAACTGGGTGGTGCTGAAAAGCAACTCGTGTCAACTTACAATGAGAAGCCCATCCTGACACGCCCACAGCATGTATTCTACAAGGTGTGTATGCAGGCGTGGCTCTTCCTTTCTCCCTAAACCAAATTCGAAAAAAGATTTTAAACTGGGTGATACATTGGTCCTCCATTTGGAAGATCTTGTTCACTTCTGGATTAGTCTGATCGATTGAACAGTGCAAGGCATGTGTAGCATGTCTGTTTCTTCAATTCTGTTTCCTCAAAGTCATTCAAAGATTAATATGTTTGCATTCTTGTTGGGGTGTTGAAAAAGCAAAGTTGCTTCTCTTCATTACTTGATCTGTTTGAAAGGTGAGAGAAATTTGGGAATATGTACACTGTAGACTGTAGTGAGACAGATGTATTCATGAACAGTTCCCTGTGTACTTGGCTATCATGAGGGTCAGGAGAGAAGGGGAGGAGAGGGAGACAAGTTGTATTTTTTGATTTGGCCTGGGATGGAGAAAAAGGGAGAGATGGAATCTTATTGGTAAACATAGTCATCAGAATATGTCAGATTTTCTGTTCTGATATTGTCTGCAATTTGGATGAACACAGGAGTCCAACTACTTAGAGGTGGATCTGGATGTTCATCGGTTTGCTTATTTGGCACGCAAGGGATTGGACATGTTCCGAGAGCGTCTAAAAGATTGTGTTATTGATATTGGCTTCACGATTCAGGTATCTTTACAGAGATATTGATCCCTACTGGAGATATGGAAGATTGCCCCCTTACTAATTTGCCTTACGATTTTTTTTTAAAGGATGAGGAGAGCATGTCACAAAGAGCAGGACATCTGTCATTTACTTTTCTGGTGCAGGCTTCAATGAAAGTGGATGTTATCTAGTCTGCCTTATCTGTCAATACTGTTATCACACAAATAAATCAAAAGGAGCTTCATATTAAGGGTTAGAATAAAAGTGTTGGTAATCCCAGCAATACTCCCCCTGTATGAAAATGACCAGCCCAAATTATTTCCAGTACCTTGGTTGATTTGAATGGTCCTTCTGACACAATGACAATTGCTTCAAGGGCTCTCCTTGTCCCTCATGTGCATCAGGGGGAGAATGAACCTTGGCGATTCATAAGACAAACAATCATGGAATAAGGGATTGGAAAAAATACACTTCAGTTCCTCAAAAGAGACCACCATCCCTATCTCAGGTTTCATCGGTGGGGTTAGAACCCTTCCACTTCAGAATGTTTCCAATGGTCAATTGCGTGCAACTGACAATTGGTTTGTATGCGTTCCTGCAGACAAGCACAGCACAGGAACTGCCTGAGCATTTACTTGGTGGGATCCGACTGAACAGAGTTGACCCTGGAATTTTCAGAGTTCTGCCTAGCAATGGTGCTGAGGCCACCCTTCCTGCGGGGAATGCAGAGTAGTTACTAGGCCTGTGCTATGTCCTTGCTGCAGGAACCATAATACTAGAGTGCAAAGTGTGCATTCTGACTGACTAACCCATTTTCCGTCCTCCTGCCGCATTGGCACAAGTAGACTGTCTTTGGGTGATAACCATGTCCTGAGCAGCAAAGCCATTGTCCACCCTGGGGTGGGTCATATGATGTTACAGAACGGTATTGTGGAAGTTGTGTGTCACAATGCCTTCCAAGCATTCTGGGCCATTCTAGCACATTTTTGTAAATTTTGGTTGTACCTCTGGGCAATATTGGCCTCTAGGGTCCTGATGGTGTGAGGAGGTTGGCATCGATCTACTTCTTCGAGTTGAAGCTGGCGAATCCTGCTGCCTTAATTTCATCCTGAACCGTAAGTAGCTGCCAGCATGTGCAAGATGAGTTCGAATTATTGAGTGTAAACATAAGGTGGTTGAGCTAGGACAACTTAATGATGTAAGACGGTCATTTCCCAGGTGCTAATTTTCAAAGGCGCACTCAGCTACTAGAAAATAATTTGGTTAGCTAGCTTGTAGTATTCCTATTCTGGATTTATGGTTCTGATCCGGAAGAGACCTCTCCACATTCAGGATTTAAAGTGATGGCTAATGGGTAGAGAAATGTGTGTCTGGAGACTTGTACCCAGTTGTGTGCAGGCATGATGTAGCTTCACTAGAAACGTTTTTTGCATTTCCTTGCATCCTGAGGAGACACAATGTCTCTCACTTGGGTTGACTCTTGTCTGAGCACAAGTGAGGTGCAGAGTTGGACGGACGGAACTGACTTTAGCAATTTAAACATTCCTTTGACCAATTGTCCTCTTAAGAAAAAAGAAAAAAAGAAAAGCCTACCTCCCTGTGCGTGACTACTATGTTCAACTACCTTGTATTCAAGCCCTTTGCCTCAGCCTTGTACAGTGTCCCACTTTGCTTGTGCCAGGAACTGCCAATCTGCACCAAATCTTCAAGAGTAAGGAAATATTCGTGAAACGCACATCAAACGGGGCGTTGGCTGAAGCCCGTGGCCCATTTGCACTCAGTTATTTCATTTTGCCTGTGCGTGATAGCATTGAAAGCACAGGTATGTGTGATATGGGATTGACCTCAAAACGTCTCCAAGGATAATGCTTTTGTAGGAACAAAGAAGCCATACTTGTGCAATAAAAAATCTGTATTTCTCTTTATTAAATCAGCCAAGATATGAGGACTCCTTTTTGGGACCACATACAAATTTGAAGATTGATAATTGTGGGAGATGGAGGCGGAAGTGGAGCTCCGCGTTTCGCGGTGAGTGAGCAGGCCTTGCCAACGTCTCTCTCTCAGGCATCCTTGGCAGCTCCTATCGCAGTCTTCTCGCACGCAAGTCCTCGCAATCACACTAAGCATCATCGCCTTGTCCTTCGGTGTATCTCACGCACCCCCTGAATCATTTTAACCCATCATCATCCCTCGCTCCCTCCCACCGAAAGAACCCATCCGCCTTCTACACAAGCTTCATCCTCTCATAAACCTCTCCCCTCCTCCTTAATGCAGAGCCGTCTTGTAGCAGGATTTGTCCCCTCAATCCATGTTTAACCTCTATCCAGCCAATCAAAATCCTCACCCTTACATCTAAGTTATGATAGCCGCCAAGCTCTGGCTTCATCCTCCAGGCAACCGTCACCTTCACTAATTACATCCGTGTTCAGCCCCGCCAGCCTTCGCAGCCACCCTCCCCAGCCCTCTCATCTCTCTCAGGTCCCATCACTGTTCGCTCTCGAAGCACACTCGCGCTCACGCTGTTTTGTGTTTCCTGCCAACTTCGCCTGACGGATCCTCGCTACATTCTATCTCTTACTTCCTTACGTTATCTAAGCTGCTCCTTTTCCTCTTCTTCTCCACCCCTTCAATCCCTCTTCATTCATGGGTCCTAAATTCAACAGAGTCTTCAAGCCAGCTCCTCCAAGGACTGGGCCTTCCAGGTTGGTTCAATTTCGTCGCAGGCTTCCTTCCACAGGGACCGGTTTCTACATGGCGCACCAAGTCCAAGCTATAGGACTGATCCACCCTGTTCCCTCTCCCTTGAATCTACCCCTGGCTACCAACTACGCCCCAAGCTCCTCAAGCTTGCCAGCTCCAGCTCAAGGGAATGTCAGTGACTCCAGTCCACAACGCTCCTCACCCCCAAGTCTGGGTACTGATCTCGAAGATGGATCGCCAGGTGACGTTTCAGCACTGCAGCAGGCAATGAACAAGGACTACCCCCTGCTAGACATCGACATGGTTCACTTAGACGGCCAAGTTGCAGATGTCAAAAGCAAAGGAGTTCTACTACACTTCCCGGGGAAGAAGGTGGGCAGGACGGTCGCGCGAGAATGGGCGATCAGGCATCTCGGAGGATCGGGAGACCTGAATCACCACTTTTGCCAACCCAGGGGCAAAGGATTCTTCTCAATAATTTTGGAGTCTAGGGAGACAGCAGAAGAAGCCCTGTCTTTCAACCCCCACCTGCATGGATTCAATGTGAATATTTTTCCATGGTCTATAGATATGGGGAACAAGAACGGCAAAGTATGGGGTCCTAGGATCATCTCGCTCCCCTACATTCCAGACCAATACATCTTCAACCTTCCTGACATTGGCAACTATTTTGGCTCCTTCCTGGGCTACTTTGCAGTGTTCGAACCTGGTACGTGCACGAAAGCATTGAGGGAGAATCCAGCAAGGAGAGGGAAAACCATTGCATCAAGGCCAAATGAAAATGGCTTTCCTAAAATCATGGTTATAATGCCAATTGATTACATTTTGCCAGAGTTTATCAAGCTGCCCATCGACTTACAAAGGAATTACTTCTCGGTCAAAATTTCCGAGGATACCTCACATTCAGCTTGTTATAACTGTGGTATGTCCGGGCATCTAGGAGCAAACTGTCCCAAAGCTAAAAGAAACATAGATGGTTCTAATCAAACAGGGGCCAAGCCAGCAACCCTTATTCCAAGCCATCCTGCCCCCTCAAGCTCTCAAAAACAAGGGCTACCGGAATCTACCTTTCCCGGCAACCCTCCCAAGGCAACAGGAAGCCGAGAGTGGATATCGGACATCCAGCAAATTTCTACCTCCCCCCCCCCCCTGCAAAGAAAAGGAAGGAATTTGTTGGACCCCATGCTACTGGAAGCTACTTCAGCACCCGCCATTGAGCTACAGAAACACAACGGAATTTTAGAATGGGAAATGTAAGCTGCTGCCAACAAAGGGAATTCCGACGCTTCCACCGCCAGGATTCTCAAGCGTCCAGCTGCAGCTGCCAAGGCCACCCCCCCCCCCCCCCCCCCCCCCCTCTTCCACGCCCCTCACCAGTAGCGCACAACCCGATCATAGCAAGAATCTGCACCAAGCTGAGGTCTTTCCTGGGTTTGGCTCTGAGAGGCTGTTCGCAGCTACTTCCCACATCTACCAAAGCCCCGGTGGCAACCTGCCTCACACCACTGATTTTTAGGAGGAAGCCGTCTCCAGCCTTTCTGGTTACAGCTAGGGATGGAATGCACTTTGACTCTATCTGGATCACTACCAGGGATGTCCAAGCCTTCATTGCAAAATGCCCTATGGACAGTAGTCCCATCCCCACCATGTGCAACAAAATCCAGGATTACCTCAAATCCAGATTCCCAGCTTACTCCCTACCTTCTCAATCGTCGCTCACTTGGGGCACTTATGTTGAAGCCTTTCTGGGCTTATGCGAGGACCTCTCACCCAATACCCACATTCTGGCACTATTGGATGAGGCTCAATTAGTCCTCAACTAGTGCCCAATCATGGTACACTTCCAGGGGTCTGGGCTGAGCCCACTCACTTCCATGACCCGTGCGCCTCCTCCAAGACTCTGACTAGAACAAGAGACACCATCGGCAACGCTTTCACTATTGTCTATGCAATTCTGGAGTCGGTAAGGCAGGGATGCCCCCTCGCTCCCTTCCTTTTCTTTTTTGTGGTGGATGCGCTAGGTTACATGTTTGACAATAATCTCCTAGTCAAAGGATTAAGACTGCACAATCCCAAAACCCAGATCTGGAGACAAGTGAAAGATTCCATTTTCGTGGATGACACTTTTCTGCTTTTAGAGGCTACCCCTGAGACCCTGGTTGCAGCGGAAGAAACACTTCTTGGCTTTTGTCGAGTTTCGGGCTTCAAAGTCAACTGGACCAAAACAAAAGCTCTACTGATAGGAGATCCATCCAAGTCTGGAATAGGGGTAGCACCCACATGGGGAGGTCACTTGGGATTAGTCTGGCTCAAGGAAGGTGAGCCTACCACCCTCCTGGGTCACACCTTTGGCATCAATCTCACGGAAGAATAGAGGATGGGCCCTACCCTGCAAAAACTCAAGAAGCAGTTAGCGTACTGGGGTTCCTGTCACCTGTCCATCACTGGTAGGGCATTGGTTGCTAACCAAATCCTCCCTGCGGGATTGTGGTACTTTGCCTCCACATGGAAGCCCAACTCTGTTACGATTCTAGATGCAAAAAGATGTATCAGAAACTACATTTGGGGCGCTGCCTCTTCGGAGTTCAACAAATTACCCCAAGTCTCTTGGCAACAGATATGTCTGCCCAAGAAATTGGGAGGGTTGGGGATCCTTGATCCAGATACACAGATAAAAGCACTATTGGGTAAGTGGTTGCCAAGATATCTAGGTCCAGAGGGAGGATGGTGGAAGCTCATGATAGCACCCTCCATCTCTGCCAGCTCCCCCCTGCTCACCACGTCTTGGGCACCCTCCAGTCGTTGGATTGTCCAGGGTTTTAATCATAAGAGTCCAGGGTCCCCTCTTTGGTCTTCAATCTGGAGCGCTTGGAAATCTATCAAGCCCTTTCTGAGAAAACAGGAGCCTTCTACCTTTCATGAATGCTTGAGGCAACACCTCTTCTTCAATAGTCCGAATCCTTCTCTGGAAGAGAAAAACATGGCTAAAAATGGGCTGCTTGGGAAATTTGCGGGGTCTCAACAATCAAGCACCTCTGGGAGAGCACTCCTCAAACCCTCCAAGCAGCCCTGGGAGCCCGTCGTCTTAGATCAAGCATCTCTCAAATCATTTCTTCTATTTCAGATCCTTGGAAGCTATTGTTCAAAGAAGGCCCTCCCCAGTTTATGACTGGTCAATGGGTCCTCATTGGCTCCCCGACACCCTCAGTCCTCTATCTCACTGAAATATCTAGGCATTTTCTCGCAGGACATATTTTCCGACACGATGATTTTTCGGGATCTCTTACGCTCATTTCCCAGCATGTGGACTCATACCTGCCGGGCTTGGCCACCCCTGCTAGGGTCTATCAGTGGTCTGCCAAAACAAAGATGACCCTAGCAGTGGTCTGCCAAAACAAAGATCCAAAATCCTATGGCTCCCAGGGATTTACCCTCTGTCCTGGCTTCAGCAGAACCTTTTTGTTCTCATAGGGGGTCTGACATCTCTTCCCTGCAACTAGATCCACAAGAGTGGAAATGGGCCTTCCGGGATAAACTCCTACCTTTCTTCTCTTACACGGCCAAAAGAGGTTATAGAGCCCAACTCGATGCCTATCCTCTTCTCGCAAAATGGAATGAGAGATGGCTCATGAAAATTTCACAGAAGAAAACTGGGCGGTAATCTGGTCACAGGTATGGGATAAGGCCAAACCGGCAAAGATAAGCGTCTTTCTATGGCAGATTGCCAACAGAGTCTTGAAAGTGGGTCAGTACGTAAATTTCAGGGAGGCCCTACTCTGCCAATGCTGCTTCATTGGAACCATAGAATCAATTGAGCACTGTCTCCTTTACTGCTCTGGCCCTCAGGCCATCTGGCCGCTAGTGAGAGATCTCTACATGGAGTCTAATGCCCTCTACCTCATTGGTCATCCTTCTAAACTATGATCAACAGAGCAAAAACAAAGCGTTTGATTGTCCAGTATTTGAAACATTGAGAAGCTCCACTTTATGGAATCTCTGGAAAGGAAGATGTGACTGGACAATCAAATATGAGAATACTTCTCCTACTGCTCTCCTCACCATGGTCTTTTTTTATCTTACAGTGGCAGCTAAAAAAACATGGGCGTCCCTATGTGCAGAAGTCGCCAAGAAACCCGAGCGCAAGCCAAGACTTCTTCATACCTTCCGAGCAACTTGGGGGAAGTGTGGAATCCTTTGTCGTTGCACTGATGATCTCTCTTGTATATGGGCAGACGGAATTCCACAATGTTGGCAGAGGCACAGATCTAAGCTTTTGGGCCTCCCCTGAGTTTGACAGATCTGACATTAATTGGAGGCACATCAGGCCTTCCTCAGGAACTAGACTCCATTTTCATAGATAGACTCCCTTTAGCTCCTTCTTCTCCTTCTTTTTAAGCATTGCTGGTCCTTGCCCCTGCTTCTTCTTCGCTCCCCCACCCCTGCCTTTCTCTCCCCTCAGTTTCAGTCATTCCGTTTACCCCCAGTTTACCGTCAAAACCCCCTGGGGCTAGCCCGCCGTTATGGCCTTCAGATTTGTTAGGCTTCGAAGTCCTCCTGAATCCAGCAGTCAATAGGCTTGCAGTTATTTGTCGAAGTGTTCCCACTTCCTCGGTTATCTTCGTTATCATGGGAGTTTTTTCTCCCACCCTTACCTGGGATAGGTATTTCTCGCTACAGTTCTACTGATATCCGGCATGGTTATCTATGCGACATGCCTTATGGCAGCCTTCGGGCACACAAGGGTTTTTATTTTTTCCCTTCAATAACTTCAATAAAGCTTTTAGGGCCACAATACATGTTCTATAAAAAAATAAAAAATAAAAAAATATGATTTCAAGTACTGTTCATTTATTCATTATTTAGTCAGGTGATACTTACTACATAATATGTAATATAGATTAGTGCTACATATGAATTCTATATATCATATAGAGAGAAAAAAATGTCTTAAAATAATTATGAAAATATGAGTGTAATAGTGCATATATCCTACTTTTTCCAGTATAATAAATTAAAAATGTCCCTCTCAGACTTTTTCCTATATATATATATATATATTCCGAATATAATTATTAGCAATTCACATCCTTAACATGGCATGGAATGGGAGTACCATTGATACTATGCAATAGCTCAAAATGGTACGTAATTTATTGCCATCAATGTATGGCAGTGCATATCAACGAAGAGCATGGGATGGTCCATGCACATTTGCATACATTGGTGTGAATGTATGACGTCGAACATGGGAATGCGCCCTAACTTGACGTGCTTGAGAGAAGTTTGCATTAATTTAATTTAATTTAATTTTTAATTTTAATTTTAAATCTGGAATGTCTAGCAAGGGCAATCAGACTACTTTTTCATTTGGAGAAAAATCGCCAAATTTTGACCTGGGAAAGGGTCAGCTATTTTTACAAAGGAGTTATCGAGGATAAAGTAAAGTAAAGTTTGTTTAACATCCAGTGAATCTACAGGGCCCACTGTTCAACACACTGTCGTGCACCTAAGCATTGTGCCACAACATACATTGTTGTTCAACCATTCTCCCTAGCATATAATCCTAGAAAGCTATGCCACAATCGCCCCCCTAGCTGGTGATTAGCTCCCTCTAACACCGGATAGTTTGCAAGTATCCACCCCAATAAGATCATCGCTTGGTCTTCCATTGCACAAGTCCCAGTATCTGAAGTCGATAGATCAAGAGGCCGTGTGCAAAAGTAGCCCCATCGTTAGTCGTCTTCCTACAATCCATGATCTTCAGTCGAATGTCTATGGCAGTGAATCCCCACTAACAAGACCTTGGATCATTTGTCAACCTCACCATTGTCATGCTCACTACCTTTGTCCAAGACAGCGTGGACACAACTATTCGCCGATAGGAACCTCCTCAAGTAGCGGTGTCAAACATCCCATGTGTCATCTCTTGGAGCATTTGTCACACACCAACATGGTTGTGGCACCCCCAGCATGCCCATATAACATGCAACGCAACCCTGTAGGTACCACTGCAAGATTGGGATTTATCATCTCATCCGGGGATTGCTAAACCGTGAGCAGAATCTGTGAGCAGAAAATTCCGTGAGCAGAATTCTGCTCACGCTTCTCGATGTGCTCACTTATAACCGCGGACACCTATTCAGCTTAGAGGACCTATTACTGCGGGTAGTGTCCAGTATAACATGCATATCAATTCATCGTTATGGATGAATGACGGATGAATGATGGATGAATGGGCGATGAATATATGTTGGACGAATGGCACATGGATGAATGTAGTTTGTGGTTGAATGCAAAATTAAAAAGCATTTTTGAGTAGTGGTTGTCAAATCCCCCGAGCTCCAGAATGAACCTCTGCCAACTATAGAGGGTTGTGGTTGTCCTTTCATCAGGTATCCTAAGTCGAGAGATATGCTGACACCCAATTGCAAAGAAGGTGGAGAGGCCATTTGGTGCTTTAATATAAATCATTTGAAAACAGCCGATTCATTCCGACGAAAATATCCACTGCTACGGAGTCCAAAACGAAGGAAGAACTGTCTATGAAGACACTAGCCTTGCTCTGCACAAAATCCTCTTTATCGTAAAGCACAGGAGAGGGAGAAGAGAATAGACTAAATTTGCAAGCTGCAGCCTCCGCATAACATGACATCTATAACGTCTTCTGGTGTGTTATTTGGAATGGCATCTACAAATTGTTGGGACCACATAACTTATAATTTGTTGTCATGTCCTTCTTCCATGTGACCAAAAATCCATGCTGGGTAAACGCCAGGTTTTTTGCTTGCAAAGCAGGGGTTAGGTTCATTTGCAAGTTTTCCAATTTTAATTTTATTTTTATTTTTCTCCGAATGTGCCAGATTAATGTGTCGTCAACGACACCTTAATCTACCTTAATCTGACTAGTCTTCTGGTGTGTTATTTGGGATGAATGGCATCTACAAATTGCTTGGACCACATAACTTATGATTCGTTGTCATGTCATTCTTCCATGTGACCAGAAATCCATGTTGGGTAAACACTAGGTCTTTTGCTTGCAAAGCAGGGGTTGGGTTCATTTGCAAGTTTTCCAATTTTTATTTTTATTTTATTTTTTCCCGAATGTGCCAGATTAAGGTGTCGTCAACGACACCTTAATTTGGCTGGTCTTCTGGTGTGTTATTTGGGTGAATGACATCTACAAATTGCTCGGACCACATAACTTATGATTCATTGTCATGTCCTTCTTCTATGTGACCAGAAATCCATGCTGGGTAAACGGTCTTTTGCTTGCAAAGCAGGGGTTGGGTTCATTTGCAAGTTTTCCAATTTGACACCTTAATCTGGCTGGTCTTTCGGTGTGCTATTTGGGGTGAATGACATCTACAAATTACTCGGCTTATGATTCGTTGTCATGTCCTTCTTCCAGGTGACCAAAAATCCATGTTGGATAAATGCCAGGTCTTTTGTTGCAAAGCAAGGGCTGGGTTCATTTGCAAGTATTCAAAAAATAATAATAATAATATTTTAATATTTTATTTTCCCCGAATGTGCTAGATTAAGGTGTCGTCAACGACACCTTAATCTGGCTGGTCTTATGGTGTGCTATTTGGGGTGAATGGCATCTACAAATTGCTTGGCTTATGATTCGTTGTCATGTCCTTCTTCCACGTGACCAGAAATCCATGTTGGGTAAACGCCAGGTCTTTTGTTTGCAAAGCAAGGGTTGGGTTCATTTGTAAGTTTTCCAAAAAACAAAAAAACAAAAAATAATATTTTTATTATTTTTTGTTTTTTCCCCTCTGAATGTGCCAGATGAAGGTGGCGTTGACGCCAACTTAATCTGGCTAGTCTTCTGGGCCGGAATTAAGCTTCCGCCAAATTAAATACATTTATTTAAACTCAACAACACATGGATTCCTGCGCACATGTTGTTATAGTCATCCATGGTTCATTCATCTGGGCAATTTTTCATCCGACACTCATCCAACGTTCATCCAATGTTAATCCATTCCCTTTTACGTTCATCATAGATACATTCATCCGACAACTTTTCATCGCACATTCGTGCCACATTGTCGTCATAGAGTCTGTCTGTCTTCGGTCCGATGGAGAGAAGATTGCGTCATTGCAGTGGAGTTTGTGTCCACGGCAATAGGCCCAATTGTTCCTTCGTTTTTAGGGTCCGCATCAATAATCTGCTCACGCTTGGGGGAATCTGCTCACGGATAAGGGAATCTGCTCACGCCTTTGCTGCCCTCATCTCATCCACATGTAGAAGGTGACATGACACACAATTGCACACATGGTCCTTCCACACCATGTCATCTCGACCCTCAAAAATCAATACTCTTGAAGGCAACACTTCCCTGACCCTTAGAATCACGCATCATGTCTGTGACAGCCAAGATCGTAGGCGCTGTCTGTTGCAGATATACATAGTCCCCGGGGTGAAAACGAGAACATGACTGAACACAACAAGAGATCAGACTAGAAGTACAAGACTAGACAAGAAGTCAAAGTCGGCGCAGCCGAATGCATGATGGGTAAACAAGAATTAAGATGATCTTTATAACAATGGACAAGAGTACAAGAGACTGAAACTCGACTTGAATACTGGAATGCTGGAAACTGGAGTAGAGTGCCAGATACTGGAAACTGGGCTAGAGTACTGGAAGTTGAACTGGGTACTGGAACTGGGAACAAGAGTAGATTGAACTTGTGTTGGCGAGACTTATGAGTGTCCAGTCTCGCCTCTATATATAATAGCTACTATGAAGTTCCCTAAGAAGCTTCCCCAATGCAGGTTTCTTGATGGAGAAGTTTCTTCCAAATGAAGCTTCATGAGCAGTTTCCCAAGTTACTCTCAGTAATTTGGTAAACTCCCGATCACTAACTTATGATAAATCATGGTAATTTTTGGTAACATAATAACTTGATAACTTCTGGTATTTATTCCTGGTAAGTTCCCCTGGGCTATGTCCGTGATAGATATCCCCCTCTACGCAGTTCCTTAAACTTGTGCGGGCTCCGAAAATGTATGCAAGCTGTGGTAGAATGGTCGGATGATTCAATGCTTGCCGCTTCAGAATGTTCGCAGGAGCATTCGAATCTTGAATCTGGTTTGGAGTGGCGATCCTTCGTACCAGGGAGTCTAAATCCATCGCAAGAGATAGACTAGGCTTATGGACATGGTAGACCAATACATGATAATTTGAGCAGCTTGCAAACTCCTCAACCGACTCTTCAGTTCTGCCTCCTCAAATTGAAGGGCACCCCACCGGTCCATCCTATTTTGGACCGAGATATGTTTCCTCCGGATCATCATCCATATTTAATAGTTGCTTCCAGTCTGACGTGTCGGTTGGTTCCCACTACAAGTCCTCAGATTGAGCAGGAGTCGCATAGAAGTAGCACCTACACATATTTTCAGGTTGTTTCGGATCCGGAGGTGGTGGTTGTTAATAAATCAACGTACATAAGTAGTGTGCTGATGATGTGAATTGAGACGTGTTGAAGCCCATATTTTATGTTAGCGTCTCTAATGTGAACAATTAAGTGATACCCGTCATCAAACATGAAGAATGTCTCTCCAAACATATATAAATATATCATATATATACCATCGCCGTATGACTCAAATTGATTGCTTTGGTGAATATTGATTACCCTGATATACCCGCCGGGTATATCACGGTATATTGATATATATATATCATGGTGTGGCAAGTTTAGGTACCCGGATGTAAACCCTTATATTAGGGTATATGTTCATGATATACCCTTATCCTTATATTTACCCTTCATCAAGATGTCCAATATACCAGTGTTGTACTGGTATGTGCAAGTAGGTTGGGGTATGTGCACTGGTATGAGTAAGGGTATTGTAGAACATACTAGTTGGGTATGTCTTGGGGCATAAAACCCGGCTATACCACGGACCCGGGTTTTGAACACTGGATCTACCCCTCTACCTACCATACCAATCTAAGTATGAACTACTTTGCAGATGCTCCCCCCATATGTCATTTGAGTTTTTGCCATACCCATGCCTGGAACCAAGGTATCTCAAAATTGAAAATACCCATACCCAACCTATAACCCACCCTGGCCGGTCCTAATACCCCGGGCCCTACCAGTTGGACCCAAGAGCCAAGTTGGACCTATCAGTACCAGTCTGGTATGTCAAAATGGACATACCAGTACAACATTGCAATACACCCTTACGGCCATTGGAAATAATTTATCCGTCATTACACCACCAAACCACTAGGGATAGATAGCGGTGTCAATATACCCTACTTTTCTAAAGGGCATATGTAAACTTCTAGGGTTTCGCCGCATGATAGCTGCCTTGGACCATTTACTTGCAAGGTATCTCGTTCTAATACCATCTAGAAGGTAGGTATAAGTAACAGCAGGTAGGTCGTAAATCATATAATCGCATTGGTCCTGTGTTGTCCCATATCAATTGCCCGTAGTCTAAGTTAGACATCGCGCATGATACTTAAGCAGATGGGGTCTACGGGAGGTGGTCAGGGTGGTGAAGGCAAGGTGGTGAAGGCCTGTAGTAGGGCTCCGTATGTATACGGAGCCACGCTACCGTGTCATAGCCGGCCTCCTCAGGGCCAATCAAAAGGCGGCTATGCGGCGAGCAGCTCTCGACTGCTACTTAGGAGGTAGTTCACAATCTCTGAAGCTAGGTAGTTCGCAACTCCAGGCAGTAGGTCACAAAATACAAAAAAAACTCATAGCAGACCTCCCCCACTCAAAACGTGCCACGTCGGTAGAGAATATTATAAAGGTTACGCTATAGTGATAGCAGGCCTCCTCATAGCCCACTCAAAGAGCGCCACGTCTGCAGAAAAAATATTGTGAAGGTCACAAAATATGGATAGTAGTAATAGTGGACCTCCTTGAAACCACTCAAAACGCACCACGTGGGCAGGTAGGTAGCAAACGATCATGAAGGTTAGAGAAAATCGCATACCTTCTCCAGGCCAGTAGAATCGTGCCACATCATCAAGATGCTCATGTCAGTGCATTACGGGTACTGCAGGGGAATTCCAATGGATGACATCCGGGAATTGGGCGACGTAGGTTGCGTAGGAGGGGAAGACACGGATAAGAAATTAGAAGCTCCTGGGAGAGACAGCCCCCTTGACTTGCCACTCTATTCACCGTTGCTACACTTTTTCACTACATACTCTGGGTTATCAAGTAAGTGCCCTACGTGTCATTGAAGCATTGGAGAGTGATTAGTGTTGTCATCAAATCATTAGATTCTAGAAAGGTGGATGCAAGATGATTGGTGCAATAGATAAAATGCTCCCAATAATGTGGCCCAGACTAAGTAGAACAAGCCTAAAATGGCGATGGGCTCTCTTGCTTTGGCAAAACATAAGAGGAGGTGAGAGTAAGGGGCATGACGTAGCACAACGCACCAATTGCTGGCTTGACACGGTGTAAGGTCCATTGACCACATTTTCTCCATTGACTTCAACATGATGCAAAGTCTCTCTTTACAAGAGAGCCAATAAAGAGGGCGCACATTAGAAAAGGCCCGGGAGTTTAATGTGACTCGGTCCTGCCTGCGTGGCACCCCCCGCCACCCCAGCCGACCCCCTTCCCCGGCTCCTGCACGGCTCGCGGTCGTTGCGCCCCGGAGCCAGCCCAACCCTCCTCCCCCCCCCCCCGCCCGCCGGCCGTCACCACACCACAAGAACTCTGTGGCACATGACACCTGTCACCACAACCCAACATCACACGCGGGACATATCGTGAGTCGAAAACATGGATCCATACATGGCAGATGACACATACATGATGGTCACGAAAGTGACATGATGACCATCACGAAAGTCACATGATGACCATAGGCGTGAAGCCCTCATATATGCATGTATACACAAGGTTGTACATGTTCAAATTTCAAAATTCAAATTTGAAATTTAGTATTATTTTATGGATTGGGTCTACTTCTAGGATTTAGGATGGATGTATGTAGATACGGATGGATGAGACCAGGAAGTATGTGTAATGAGAGGCAACCTCCAATCGTCACCTTCCTTTCATGGTCCTCTCAAACTGTTCTGACCACGAAAGCACAACGTGCAGCCAGTACCAGCCGTGCCTCAGGTCCCTGAATTGCGCCACGATATGTCTGTTGCCGAGAATGAAGAAAACATTGCATCCCATCTTGTTTTGCTGCTTCGAAACCAAGTTCAAATGCCCAGTGTAGGTGCTTTTAACCATCATGTACTGCAGTGGCGTTTCCAATGGCGTGGCAAGCCTCATGGCCAAAACTCTGCCGAAGTCGCCTACATTCCCTGGAATCGAGTTGCTGATTTCATTACAAGGGAGTCTTCCCGTTCAGATGGCCCATGCACTTTCAGCAGGCATCAGCAAAGATGCCATCCGGAGGGGTCTCTCTTAGCTCCTCGCAGCAATAGTGCCAGGACTACAACAAGGTACATTGGGCTGCAGGTCATGTGTTGCAAGGGCTACTGAATGATTTCCATGAATGTCCGAGTGCCTAAATCCCCTTGGTGTCATAGTAACGGATTATTTTTTTGTTATTGTAGGTATCACTGCTCATATGGTCCACAGGACAGAACTAGTTCCTTCTTGGAGGTTACCCCTACAATGGCACACAAGAAACGCTGAGTGAAGCCTGCAAAGAAGAAGGGGAGGAAGCCAAGAGCCACGGCCGCTTCCACTGAAGCAAAGCCAAAACAAATGAGGACCACACAAACAAAATCGGGGGAAGGTATCAAGAGGGAATGCATGTGCAGGTTTGTAGTGAAGCAATGCTATGTGGACCCTGATATTGCAGAGCTGGTCTATTATGAAAAGAGACATGTGAATGGGGCTGGACAGGTCTGCCATGGACCTACGCATCAAGTAGGTCGCGCTTCATTAGCTCCCCACCTGAGCGATGAGATGAAATCATGGGTATTACACAACCTCCGTCTCGGACTAAGCATCAACAAGATAATGGCCAAGCACACGCAGAGGGTGAGGGAAATCATGGATGGGGGGTTTGAGGTTACTCGTGACACCTTCCTTCTTTCAAATGACATCCAAAATATTGCCAACAAGTGCGATGAAGAAACATTCAAAAAGCACTCCAATGATGCACAAAATGTCCGAATGTGGGTGCATGAAAACGCAGAAAGCGTTTACTACTACCAGGAAGAGTCTAATCACCCTGCTTGGACGTTGAATGACAGAAAACTCGACCTTCCATTTGTGCTTGGCATACAAACTGATTGGCAGAGAAAACAGATGCTCAAACACGGCCATCGTCGCACAGTTGCTTGTGATGCAACCTTTGGAACGAATGAAAAGAAGGTTCGTCAGATTGTTAACCCGAATTTCTTGAAAGCATGACAAATTACGTTCTTCGTGTGAAGTACTCTGTTTTGCAACCATTTCCTCTCAAGTCACTTCAGTTACACATGATTGTTGTTGCAGTACCCGTTATATACCATGATGGTATTTGACGACTGGCTGAATGGTATTCCAGTGGCTTACATTATCACTGCAAGGTGCAAAACCATCGATCTAACGCCTTGGATGGAGGCACTAAACAAACAAATGACAAGTCGGCAAGTAGACTGGCGTCCCAATGCATTTATTGTGGATGACGCTGATGCTGAAATTGCTGCCATCAGGTACGTCCATGAATTCAGGCAATATGCCTACCATGATGTCTTGGTTACACATGAATTTCAGTTTACCTACCTGATAAGAGAACAGATCTGTTTGGGGGGATTGTGTTGTTTTCTTGTGCTTGTGGCATGTTCGCCGAGCCTGGCAGAAGAATGTAGTTGCAAAGGTGAAAGACCCAGTATTGCAAGCGGCTATCTTACAAGACCTGGCACAGATCATGTATGATAGAAAGGAGACCTCTGGGGATGCAGGTGAAGCATGGGCCGTATTCAAAATTCTGGACCTGCGGGAGAAGTACCCTTCTGAGACAGAATTCTGCACCTACATGGAGACAAAGTGGCTTCCAAAAGCCAAAATGTGGATGAAAGGATCCCGCAATATACCTCATGCCTCTCAAGACACTAATGCTGCCATAGAAGCATACCACGGGAACTTGAAAGCGCAATTGAAGAGCACCAAAAGCGTCCTCGGTAGTAGGCGGGTGGATTGGCTCATCTCTACAGGTGATGTGGTAACCCATTACTGGTACATGTCACATGCAAAGGCATATGGGTTCATCCGAAACAAGCGGCAGGAGGGATTTGTTTGCACTTCAATCTTGCTTGCCAAGGACATTCCAGATGCCAATGTGCATCTGCCTCATACACCCGGAGGCATTGCAACAGTTGAATGCCACCGCCATTTGGGTATGACATATACTATCCACAATCCGGATTCTAAATGGGCATGTCATTGGGCCCCAGAAAGGAAATATGTGCGCACACCAGGTGAAGGTTCTGACGATGTTGCACCCCCAAGTGGAGGATGGGCTGATTGCAAAGTTCTGCGGTTCCCTCATGGGCACATGTAAAGGTGGCCTGAACAACTTGATGACTTGCCAAGATGGAGGAGGGTCTTCGGTACCTTGCTGGGGAGCCAGTTATGACTGCTATTGATGATGGGAATGGAAAATCACTTGCGCGCTACAAAGACTTTTTGGAGAGGCATGGCTACTCGGGAAATTACCCACCCGTGCCCCAAGATTCCAGGACCAGGAAGAGGTTGTACACCGGCTGAAGGACTTCAGGTAAGCCAGCATATGGAGGTCTCATGGATCCTGTCTTTCTCCTGGTTCTGAACTTTAGGTCTGTCATTTCCATGGGGTGTATGCTCAGTTAATGGGAAATGAGGCTGGTCTATGCAGGGATAATCTGAAGCAGCCCTTCCGACTGAACATGTCTTCAAATTTGTGTGTGCATGGAAATGGGATGGTGAACTATGAGGGGGTGGTGAAGTGCTTTGGATTAAATATTGTGGCTAATACATGTGATCTGCAGGAGACGGTGAGGAAGGCCAATGCATATTTTCAGCCTGCCAACGAGGACTTGTATGTTGCTTTTCATTGAGGTTTAGGGTTCAGGACACACTCTGAACCGCCTCAGCGGGTTTGAAACCGAGCTCTGCGTATTGTTGCCTCGAAGAGGCGACTTTCTAGTATTGGAGACCATCGTAACAATAGCATCAGATACAGGGCTCATTCTCTTTCGGTTTGTAGCCTCATCAAACTCTTACATGTGAGTTGGGATGTAGTTCAACTTGCTGGGAGTTTGGATCTTTGGTTTGGGTCACTGTAGTTCAGTAGGTATTTTGAATCAGGAGACCTTCTTCAAATGCATGGGCTCAAACTCAGTTTCTCCATCATGAGGCAAGCATTTGCAAATGAAGATGGCATTCCAAATTTACACATTTACATGCATCTTTATAGTTGAATACCTACTTTGAGTCGCTGGCCATGTACAACTGTTTCATTTGAAGTTGGTATTGTTTCCTTAGCAAAGGACTAGCATTTAGGGTACAAAGACATTTTCCAATGCTCTCTGGCGTCCAATACATAAGGTATTGAAGAACGATCACCCATACTTGTCTTCCACATGAAAGGGAGCATGCACAACCGACACGAATACAATGCCCATGGAATGTTGTTATTTATATGATTGCAGAGCATAGGTGCAAGGACAGAGCTGCCAGTCATGTTACAGGGAACAACGTGGACACAAGTTTGTTCGGACCCCAAAATGTCTAAAATGTCAAGACTAAGCTTTCTGTCCATCATAAAATGCAGTTATGTTGCCCCCACTCCAGTGGGTTTAGATAGCAATAAATATAATGCCTCTCCAACCACGTTTGTGAACAAAACATCCCACCGAGAATGAGAATATTGACTGTGGCAATGCCAATTCAAAACGACGCATCCCTCAAAAGCACCCGCCACTTTTTCCTGCCCTACTGTCATGTGGGTGGAGGCTGCCAATCAGAGACATTGCCTCCACTTCATGCATGTGTTGTCCATACATGTGGACCAATGCGCACCTCAGCGGATGGTGGAATCAGTATCCCTTTGCTCCTCAAGATGCATGTGCCCATCCGAAATCGTGCAGCACATGACTTACCCCCTCCAAAAGTCATGTTCTCCAGCCTCACCGAACACATACTCTCCCCACACGACACTGCCATTTAGCACTCCCAAACTCGTTGAGTTTCCTCAGATCCCCCATTGCCTCGTCGCACTCTCCCTCACCCATTTGCTTGGCCTTGCTGCCTCTTTCACTTCCGCCTCTCGCACTTAGCAATGTCAGACGCTCAAGAAGGAGTAGGCAACTCCTGGCTGCAAGAGGAAGCTTTTGTTGATGTCGACACTCACAAGGAGTTGGTAAGAGATATTACTGGCATCGTGGGGACTCGCATCTCTGGATTGGAAGCGTTGGTGGATTGGTCAAAACCCACAACAGGGGATATCATTCTTACAGCACATATATCTGTAGGTAGAGTAGGCTGGTCTGGCTTTTACGATGACACCAACAGTGCAGCTGCAAAACAGCCTAAACACCGTTGTACTCAGGTCAAGATTCCTGTGTGCTCCTAACGAAGAGTGGGGGCCACATGCTTTGGGCCTGGACCCTTCAAAGGAGAACAAGTGTTTTCATATTCTTACCTTGTTTCAATGGGTGGATGAAGGCTGGGACTGCATTAAACTGCTGGACGAACTTCCTTCCCCCATCATGCGCAAGCTTCAGAAGAGTTGCAGACCTGAAAGACCTTGGATCAGGGCTGGTGACATTGGCCTAACTATTGAGGATGGAGTGATGCATGTCATGTTTGCTTCCTTCATGCATTTGCGGAAGAACTCATCCTCGGTGTTTTTGCGTGTCTTGCCACATTGGGGGAGCAATCACTTCCACCACTCAGTCTTCTTCTTTCGGTGGGATATGCGAGTGTGTGTTTGGAAAAAAAGAATGATTAGGCAAGAGGTTCAGGTGCCTAATTATGAGTGGAATTTCAAAGAGGTTGACTAGTCAGTAGCATCCTGAACCTCTTTCACAGGGGGAGGATAGTTTGCATCTTTTCTACGTTTGTGTGACCCTTCAGGGTGGAATTCTGGAAGCATGTGATGTTTGCTTGAACAATGTAAATGCCAAAAACTAGATTGTCACAGCAATCTTTCCATATATTCATGTCCAATGTATACTCCCGGCATTCATGGTTTTTATTTTGCGCACACATGGTTTGAAGGTTCTCCCACCTTACTTGCACATGCACGGGTTCATGCACTTGCATATGTTCTGAAGTAGGTGCACAGATGGAGTTGAAAGTGAATGACACTTGCTGGGAGTTGATGGAATCACTCAGTGTTGGGGTTTTCTCATCAGTGAGCAACCCTATTCAGGACCATACTCCTGACACCTCTGTTCACCAACATTGAAAATCAGGAGGCTCAGCCTAAAGCCCTGCTTTTCTTGGGGTATACAGCAGATGGATGCTTGTGCGGAGGGATTTCTGCAGGAAATCTGGAAAGCCTGAACAATTTCCTGAACCAATTTTATATACCAACGTAAGTCTCAGTACTGGATTAACCCCTCACAAATGTAGGTCTATCGCCTCTTCTACTGCCCAACCATGGATGCGGGGTCTATGGCCACGACGCTATGGCAAACAACATCTCGTGAGTACTCCGGACCAGCAAGAACATAGTCTCTCCCTGCGCCTCTGTTCACCAACTTTCAACCACTTTCACAAACTTTGTCGAGGCTGAGCCTAAAGCCCTGGCCATGTTGGGGTCTGATTGGTGGGCAGGTCAAACTCAGCAGATTCATGCATGTGTGAAGGACTTTCTAGAGGAATGAAGGAAAGCCTGAACAATGTCGAACATAGTCTCTCCCTGCAACTCTGTCATCAACTTTCAAGAGGTTTAAGAAACTGCGATCTAGGCTGAGTCTAAAACCCTGGCCATGTGGGGGTCTGATTGTTGGGCAGGTCACCCTCAACAGGTTGATGCATGTGTGAAGGACTTTCTACAGGAATGAAGCAAAGTTTCAACAATCTCCTCAACCAAATTTTTGTATACCAACATAAGTCCCACTACTGGACTGAACCCCTCACGAAGGTAGGTCTATCGCCTCTTCTTCTGCCCGAGAATGGATGCGGGGTCTATGGCCACAACGCTGTGGCAAAGAACGTGTCGTGAGTACTTAGGACCATGTTGAACATAGCTGCTCCCTGCACCTCTGTTCACCAACTTTCAAGAGGTTTAAGAAACTGCGATCCTTCCTGAGTCTAAAACCCTGACCATGTGGGGGTATGATTGCTGGGCATGTCACCCTCAGCAGGTTGATGCATGTGTGAAGGACTTTCTAGAGGAACGAAGCAAAGGTTCAACAATCTCCTGAACCAATTTTGTATACCAACATAAGTCCCACTATTGGACTGAACCCCGCACGAAGGTAGGTCTATCGCCTCCAGTCAGCCCTTCTATACATTGGGGTATGCTATTTCGGGATGTCTCTTCCTTCTCTCTAATGTTTTCGATTCAAGGGCATGTTGTTCAACATGATGGCAGCCAATGGGATCCTCGTTGCCCCACAATCTGCTCACACTCACTTCACAGTGCCACATTACTGTTCTGTTTCCTTGCTTACATGTATTGTGCAGTGACATAATGCCCAATACTGAAGCCTAGGACTGTTTCAACAAGTATATGTTGACAAGCACTGGTAACTGGGGTATTTCAATGTAGCTCCCTACATGCAACACATGCCTACATTGCATATACAAGCAAGCCAGGAACTGCATGTAAAGGAAATTGGTAACACCCCGCACATACCATTCCATGCAACAATCGTAAATGGGCACAATGCACACCCCAGTGCAATCAGCCTTCCTCGCAATCACATGAATGTTATTGTGTTGGTGCCAGTGTGGCAATTGGTCTCTCAGCAATGATATTGAATATAATTCGTGCCAAGCACATGTGCTCTACACGCCACGAGGTCCAGTGTGTTGCACAATGGTGAATCAACGAAGTGTAGGGTTCTCTATGCATGCCATTCGGATTTCCATAGTGATACATACACAGAGGGCACCTGATATCAGGCTCGGAAATAAACTCCATAACGGCACGATGGTTGTCTATAATGCGCACCAACCGTGATTGCACCAACATACGAAATTCGGGACGTTGTGGTCCATACATTTCCATGTCTATGGCACAATGTTTGAACACATGGGCCTCTCCATCCCCCCATCTCTCTTTGCCGTTGTCTTTCATTCAAACACATGAAAGGATTGAATATGATGATGTTTCCCCTCCTCGTATACCTGCTCTCCTCCATCTTCACCGAAGCCTGTGCACTTCTCTACAACAATGGTGCCCATCAACCAAAAAAAAATAACTGTTCAAATGTCCTTTCATACTTCGGCCCCAATTTGTATCCATCCCTATCTCCCAAGGAATATACACTTCTTCTACTTCATCCACTTATGTGTTATGATTTCAGGGTGCACAAATGCAAGCCTACCTTGCCACCATCATGGGAGCTGCAAAATCATTCCTTCTGAATTTACATACTTCCCATGTGACCTGTATGTAGAAGGGTAAGTGACACATAAGAAACGTCCCTTCCCTTCTGCTAATTGCTTTAGGCCAATTGAATGTAATCTTGAAGGTATCACCCCAGGTAAGGAAGATTACGAAAGCAAACAATATTATGCATAAATGCCTATTGGTTTCATATGCAATTAATGAAATCTTAGCAAGTTCTGTGTGAACATATGGATGGCTGTGGATTGAAGGGTGCCTTTACCAACTGTCAGGTACCCTTCATAATTGAATTTCACTTCACCCACAGCCCTCTTGAAGTTGGGGGACAAACACATGCAATCAGACCACACCATGCTTGCTTCAGCAACATTTGTTCAGATCTTCAGCATGGAACATGCACATTTGCATGCAACCCCTTATGCACTTCTGGTGCAAACGAGGCAGTACTGAATGACCAAGCAGTTCCTCTAGTTCAGCAATACTTATGAACTGCCCCACAAACTCCAGCCTCAGTTTTTAAAAGAGCAAACACATGCACTCAATTGGATCCCCACCTTAAACCGCCGACCGTGTCTTCTATGAAGCATTATCAATTACTTCTCAGATTTTGGCGTGGACGATCCTGCCCCACCTACAAGCAAAGCTGAGAGGGCTGGACTGACTCTAAGAGCACCCAAGTCCTGCACCAGCTCATCCATGGCAGAAGTCTCATTGATGTCGGTTTTGTCAATCAAAAAAGCAGTAGTGGGAGTGAGCCCCAACGACCAACTAACACTATGCTCTCCTCTCTCAACCCTATACTGCTTCTTTAGTCGCACTGTAAAGCTACCCTTCACCATCACGTTAGTTTTTATACCAACGAGGGTCTTCTTCGGGTCCACAATGGGGACCTTGGATTAGGAACCCGGTCTCGTCTGCCTCCACAATGTTGAAGATCTTCTGAGGACTCCGCAGGTTCACCTCCAACCACAAGTACTCCCCAGAAATCCGAGCCTTCGTGGTTGTGTCCACATGAAATCCTTTTGCCTGTGCAGCACATACAATCACATCCCAAATACACAAAGGAACCCCCATAGTAACATATTGCATAGCATATGACTTTGGGGCATTCGGCTTGTACAACAACACTATTCCTTCCAGACACACTGATTTCTCCATGTTGGAACCAAACAAAATGTTTGCAACGACAGTGCGTGTCCCTGCCAATCGCGGTTGCAGCATATCCGAGATATCGCAGGGATCTTCAATGGCAACTTCAATAAGACTGCCATTCGTACCTGAATAGTATGCCATGACCTGAGTTTGTAATGACTGATTTTGAGAACTAAAGAAACTAAACATATGCCGCTTCCCATGTTTCACTGTTTTTTGGGGCTTTCAGGCAGATGGTCACATAAACAGCTGTTCTGAGTGCAAGAGTCGGAATATTATCGGATGGCGCGAAGGCTATAACCTATGCAGCCTTAAGAAAAGAAGAGGAGGAAAATGCAACCTCACTTTCTCAAACATCACAGACATTCAGTTCATGAAATGCACTCAATTCCGATTCTCACCGGCAGCAACAACTGGATTATGTTTCGCAACAAAGATCAACCTCGTCGATTGCCGCTCCACATGAAGGCGAAGCAACCAAGCTCCATATGACACATTTTCTCCACAATACTCGTGTAAACAGACACTGCATCATCACAACAGGGACCGTAAGAAGATGAACTTGCAACTGAGCAGAGTACACAATGATCTGCGATGGTTCTGTGGACATACCAACGCCATTAGCCATAATATTGTCCAACTGAAACAGCCTCCACAGGTACAGTCAAGCACACCTTCCTCTTACGCGCCAAAACAACATGAGGTTTGAGGAGGAGACAGACGGATGATGATCTGCGGATGAAAAGGCAACTGAGAAAAGAATGGATGGACAATCATGTGTAACCGTGCATGCACACATATTTCATCCGTCGATGGGATGAACAGCGGCAGAACATGAGGGTTGAGGATGATAGTGTCGGATGATGGTTGGCGGATGAAAAGACAACTGACAGAAGAATGGATGAAACTTCATGTGTAACCGTGCAGACGTTACAGACTTCATCGTTCCATGGGATGTACATCGGCGATCCAAATGGGGTATTCGAGAAAACAGTTGTTCCCATATCTACCTTCATTGGAGTCTTTCTTTCACAGAATTCAGGACTTATGCCTCCAGACTTATGCCTCCAGACATGAGGTCACAGTGTCACACGATTATATCCACGGTCTGTACCATTTTCTGAACCATGGTTCTCACAGTTATGTTCTCAATGGTGATTTGTTATGCTTCAATTTCGCACCAGGTCCTGTTGCTGGTAAAATATGTAAATTGTAACCTGGCATGGACATTCTATTCCGTGACACACAAGCCAACCCAACCCCATGCAGACTAAGATTGTCGAAGTCTTCGCCACTCCCTCTCATATGCAAAATAAGAGACTACAGATTGAATTGAGTAACACTACAACAGGTTATGCTCACAAAACCTCAATGCATCTGGTGTTTTAGGGTTCCTGTTCATACTGCCACTTGCATTCATATTGGGCCATATACAATGTTGCAAATTCATTCCGTATGGGTTACTGATATCGTGTTGGAATGGTAGCGTCATGCTGCAAATCTGACATGTTGTTACACATGAATTGCACAAGAGCAGGACAAGCTAGAGTCTGAAAAACCTACGTGTATCTTCAAATTGGTTGTTTTCTGAGAACTGTGACGAGCATTCACATTAGCGCTTCTAGAATGTTGAGCACAAGAGGAACGATGTATTCATTGTGTATGTGTACATAACAACATTTTACAAAGCTAGGTTCATTCTCCAGCGACAAAGACTTTACTTAACCTCAATTGAATAAGATGAGAAGAAGTGAAGCTGATAAATCCGACAGGGGGATGACTACACAGAACGGATGGCTGACAAACGAATGCAAATGCCATGTGTAATAGTGCAGCCGTTACACAGTGCAACCCTCGATGGGATATACATAGGTGCTTTTTCTGCTGGTGGGGAGTTCACGTTTGTCCCACCGAGACCTTGTGGAAGAGCAAGTTGAAAAATTGAATATAAGCACAGGGTCATTCTGTGTTTCATGTGATTCATCATTGTTTTTCTTCACATCATCTCTTTCAAGAGGGAGTATCAGGAAGTTCTGTTGTTATCTTAGGGTTACCCAAGTCGTCTCCTGTATACATTGTTTTCCTGGTATTCTTCTAAGAAAGTCATAGTTCTTTGGAGTCATCTTCTCCACACACTATAGTACTTACATATTATGAGGAGACTACTCTATCAAGTTGAGGGTTGCAATGGGATTTGGGGCGGGTGTAGCTTTCAGGCTCCGCAAGATTTATGCAGGATTTGAAGAATTGCCAGCCCATATTCCCCATGAGGTCATCTTGCGCCTTCTTGAAAAGGTGCAAACGGAAGAGGGGCAGGACAAAGTGTGGGTTTACAAAATCCAAGGAGGAGTCAGGACAATGACAGTCCACATGGGCGACCTGAAGTGTTTCTACACAATGGATGAAAAGGAGCAAGGAGCTGTGGTTTTGTGCCATGTGATGTTAGGTTTCGTGGACAGGCTTGTGTTGAAGACCTGGCACCACACAACCAGCCGCTATGAAGGGGAGGGTGTTGTGGATTGGGGGTACCATGTAGATATAGAAGAGGGATGGGTACAAGAGTTTCTGGAACTCATCCCAGAAAGTAAGAGGGGCATAATAGTCGTAGACCCCTCTAAGGGGTTTTTGGAGGATGAGGTTCGCAGCTATGCAGGACTGAATGGTTAGTGATTGTAAGACTTTTCATTGACGACCTGGTACTTGCAGAATTCATTGCACCAAACTCTCGCTTTGTGCCTCCCTATTTCGGGGTTTGTACATGAAAGTCGGCTTCAGACATATAGTACATACATGTTGTAACAATTACTTCTCTCAGAGTTGGTATGAGTTGAAGACTCTTGGTTCAAGCTTTCCTTCATTCCTCTAGAAAGTCCTTCACACATGCATGAATCTGCTGAGTGTGACCCGCCCAGCAATCAGACCCCAACATGGCCAGGGCTTAAGGCTTGGTCTCCGCATCCATTCTTGGGCAAAAGAAGAGGCGATAGACCTACCTTCGTGAGGGGTTCAGTCCAGTTGTGGGACTTATGTTGGTAGACAAAATTGGTTTAGGAGATTGTTGCAGCTTTCTCATTCCTCTAGAAAGTCCTTCATACATGCATCAACCTGCCGGGGGTGACCTGCAGCTGACCAAGTTTTACCCAGCCCCCTTCCAACGGACCGGCCAGACTACGCTAGATGATGTGAGATTGTATGCTGTCCCACCACTGTTAACACCACCAGACCAAACCCATACTACCTTCTCATATAGAGGACCCTCTTGCTCATCTTCAATTTGCAGTCTGCCCTCCCTGTTCCCTAGCTTCTACGCCCCCTCTCCCTGCAGCTTACAACATCCTTGGACGCTGCTGCCCACACATTCAACCACCCACCCAGGTTCCACAACACCTCTAGCTCATGTATCTCTACCCTCCTTCTCACTCTCTCTCTCTACTAGCTACCTGTTTCAACCAGTGGTCATGTGGTAGCTAAATTGGTTGCATGGCCCTCTTGCCTGGGGCAAGCCCATGATCCCTCCTAATGCTGTATCGCTGCCCCCACAGCTCCCACTGCTTCACACCCATATAGATACCACATCATTTGCCACCCCCCCTCTTGGAAATTTGGGCTGCTCCATCCATTCTTGCATCCATTCTTGGGCAGAATAGGAAAGAGGGACTGAAGCGAACTTGCAAAACAAAGCAGAAAACGTGCACTGACGGTCAGAAATGTGCTACCTGTAAGAAGAATAAGACACAATTGTGGGAAGCAAAGGACCGCAGAAAGGTAGACAATGAATAAATAATACTTTCTGTAGCCAATTGTATCCAATGTCACAACGCTTTGCCGACTTTCCTAGCTCGTTTACACCGTCTGCGTGTGAGGGGAGCTGGAGTGGTGGGCACAGGGAGGATAGGGCTGCTGCAATCTCCAACTTTGCGTGGGGTTTTGGGCACTGCATATGGAGGCTCGTGCGATGGGTGATCGTCAAAATCATGTCTTGAAGTTCATATCTTTTCTTGCGCACGGCCTCAGTAGGGAACCAGTCTGATGTGAGCTGCAAAGAAAGAAGAACAAAGAATGCAAAAGCAAACAATGAACAAGCAATGATCATTGTTAGAAATTCATACAATTTTTGTAAGGATATTCATGTTCATTCTACCTGATACATGGATTCAGCACATTGCGCGAGCACATGAACGTCCACAACTAAAACAGGCAGCAAATGATCATGTAAACCACGAGCAGCTGCCTCTTACCGGGCCTGCACCACCAGGTTGTGGATTCAAGTACGTTTGCACTAAGTACAGCTCAATGTAATGAGCTACAAACAGACCACACTGCCATGAGTTGGCCTGCTATGGAACAGACAGGCAGAACCACCGCTTGAGGTCAGTCGCATCCTTCCACTGGGGGCTTCCTGGGCTGATTCCTCTGACCATGGCCCAGAAAGTAGCAAACAATGGCTTGAAAGCACGGTACTTGTGCAAACTTCTTATGCTATTCAAGTGAAGGTAGCGAGAGGTTCCAAGATAACCAGACTCCAATGGTCACTGCACAGGGGGGCAACAACAGCAGGTTAGTCCATATGTAGCAATGGAGCACGGCCTTCTTCAAAGGTACGGCAACAAAAAGGTATAAATGCATACACATTGTACTCACTTGCATAAAATTGGCACAATAAGGGCTTCAACACCCTCACTCCTGAAGAAGGGGAACCGTCTTTGCATCCAAATCCACACAGAGTCGACTTGATTTGCCTGCTTTGCACAATGATCGCGAAGGCATATCCATGTGAAACTATCTACAACACGGATTTTATTGCACACATGTTCAGGAAGAGAAAGTATTTTAACTGACACCCATAAGTCCATCAGACGGTCACTAATCCACCCCCTTGCAGAGAACAAGTCATCTGCATCTTCTAGTCTAAGAGGAACTTGCAAAACCCGAGAGCCCTTCAAAAACCATATGTCATGTGTTTTTGCCACCACTGCACCACTGGCCCGCCTGCAAAAAAGGCACATACCTCATTGCTATGAGAATCCGCCCACATAATTATGCACATGCGGGCCACTTGCAAACCGTGGATGGAAGGTATACCATATCATGCATGAAAAAGGGTGCACAGGCGTCGCAACTCACAATACATTTTCGAGGCCTTCATGTATCCTGCACATCCAAGAGCCCAATATGTCAATGCATGTGCAACGTCGTACATACACCATTTCCAATCTGGAAAAAAAACCACAATGGCACTGGATACCTGGACATGGTTTTGTTGTGCTGCAATGCAAGTGCTGGTTGGGGCAATGCATCCTTTGCCTTGGCAGCAACCATGGTATGGATGTGCTTGGGTTTGGCAAAGGTGGCAGTGGTTGCATTTTTATTCAATGCCCGAACGCTGCCATGTACATCACCATGAAATCGTGTAGTAGCCTTTGTACTGTGAGGTGTATCAGCACCATCAAACAAGATTTGGTAAGGTCGCATGGGTGAAGGCAGTGCGAGAACCATCGCATTGGGGGTGGGAGGCTCTGTCCCATGTTTAAGCACTGAGGTAGCTGGGGTAACGGAAGATCCAACAGTGCTTACTACACGTACAATAGCACCCTCATCAGTGGGACATCGCATATTAAGGGGTGGTGGACTTTGGAACTCAGTTATGTCATAGAGGGTTTGTTCTGAAGTGAAAGAGGCCACAGGGGGAGGCGGTCGACACAATCCAGGAAATACCTGAGTGGCGCTTAGTTCCATTTCAAGTTGAGTCATGGGACCTGGTTGTGGGCACTGTATGTCGCCACAAGTTTCTTCAGCAGGCAGGATCGTTTGGGCCTGAGGGAGGACATGATTCGACAGCACATGTTCTACCACGACATTGTTGGCCTCATCAGAAGGTGTGGAATTGGCCGCGAATGGTGTGGAATTGGCCGATGTTGGTGTGCAGGCTGTCTTGACTACGGGGAATCCAGCCTACATGACAAACTTGAGGCTGCCTGACAAATCCTCTATGAGGTTCACATTGAGAGGCTCGCAAGGGATGAGGCACGTTTCTGCAATGCCAAGTGTGGACATAAGGAGGCGGCTGTCCTTGAACCGCAGTCAAGCGCACTCGTTCACCTGAGTACAAATACGAACTAACATTTTAGCGGCCAAAATGAGTGCCCCCATGTTCGTATTTGTACTCAGGTGAATGAGTGCGCTTGACTGCGGTTCAAGGACAACCGCCTCCTTATGTCCACACTTGGCATTGCAGAAACGTGCCTCATCCCTTGCGAGCCTCTCAATGTGGACCTCATGGAGGATTTGTCGGGCAGCCTCAAGTTTGTCATGTAGGCTGGATTCCCCGTAGTCAAGACAGCCTGCACACCAACATCGGCATTGTGAAAATGTGGCCGTGACAAGAAATGAAATGAGAACAACACCAGGGACATTGTTAAGAACCACCAGGAACTGAAATGCAGTAGCATGAACCGTGGTAAGGGCAATACACACCTAGTGGACAAGGAAGCCAGCCCATGTCGACATCCTCCCAATGCTTCAAAATTTTGTTGAAGTCCTTCAAGGCTTTTTTCTTGCCCCCTGCACCATCAGTTGGTATACTCCCACACCACAATATTCTGAAGGCAATAGGATTCAGAACGGCGAGGTCATGCACAGCCCTGCATTGGACCTCACGCATGAAACAATGCAGATCTTCAAAAAGGTGTTCGCAGTCCTCTTTCCGCACTCCCCGAAGGGCTGCAAGCCCTTCACGCACCTGGGTTCGGGCTTCCTCGTATGGGGGCATGCGTCCATACAAGAAGTATCCAATCTGCAGGAAATTCTCACCCGCATTTGTAATGGCACACTGGCCATCTTCTGTGTTGAGAAGATGATTTCGGAGAGTTAACAAGATGGAGTTTCGGGGAATTGACATAGGTTTCATGTTGTGAACGTGAGACATCCAAACCAGACGGAACACCCTGCTGAAAAGTGGAATGTTTGGAGGTGGAGCGTGGTGGCGAGCAGCCTCAAGAATGACCATCAACCTATCAGATTCATCCTCATAATGTGTGAACATATCGGGGGGCAACTCAGGGATCTCACTTGCTGCAACAATTTGGTACAGAGGGGACCAACCCCAGATTCCCTCCTGTTTCTCATCATATTGTTCTCTATCCCATTTTGCCATGTTGTCGTCAACAACGACGCAATGGCGTGAGCGTTGCACGTGAGCGCGCGAGCGTACACTCACGCAGGAGTGACGTGGCGTGAGCGTCATGTCAGCATGCTGATGTGGCGGTAAATGATGACATGGCACTGTCCGTCAACTGCCACGTCAGCATTAACATGCGCCGCCTATAACCGTGGATGGTCCTATGACCGTGGAATTAATGCAGGGAATCTTGCCTAAATAGAATCAAGACGAGCGTTGAGGCCTACAATTGCAGCATCCAACATTGTGCAATTACAAATGCTTGTTTCACTTTTACAATTACGAAGACGACAAAATATCCTCACAAAGTGTACGCCATAAAGGCTGCCACGAGAAGACTTCCTCCCTCCTCAAATAACAATGAGAGTTATGATCATCTTCAAAAGATGATTGTAGTGCATAGCGACAGCAAGACATGTAGACTTCGAACGGTGCAATGACAAATGTGCACTACCTAAAAGTTGTCACTCAGACCTCACTCCGTATAGTTGGAGGCCATATCATTGCACAGCCGACGAATTGATGTGAATTACACATTTCAAATCATGGTCATCCACATACCACATTACATAGTTCATGTTACCCATGTGTTGTATCCCGCTGCAAAAGAGTATCGACCTCGTTGAAACTCATAGTGGCCTGGTGAATGAAGTTGTCACGTTTGGGATCGCAAACCATCCTCCTCAAAAATATGAAATACAAATGTTTGCAGGGTATGAATTTACCTCTCTTGCCCAAACTGGTTGATAGCATATTCACAAAATCAGGACATGTGCAATTGGGGAAATTGGAAACCGTGATGTCGTAGGTCCTGTCATGAACAGCAGATGTGGAAGTGATGATTGTGAATACCCGACCATATCCTGGATCGGGTACTTCCGTGGTGCTTCCAACACGAGCTTGGAGCATTCTTGCGGACTCCACTTTGCCAAAGTGTTCAGTGGTTGGAGGGAAACGCCGAACGAGCTTTCCATCTCGTTTGGTTGGCCACAAGTCAGGATTTGCCGGGGGGACCCGGGAGGACGCAGAAGTAGTAGCACATGCATGGAGTTGGGGTTGTCTCGCAAGGGAAAAACCTGCCTCCTCCAGCATTTCAATCTCCTGAAAGCTGAGATGTGTTCCCACCTTCATGGGCCAAACGGTTGGAGGAGTTGGCTGCATCACTACGGAAGGACGCACAGTTCCATGCACACATCTGGCACAATCATCTGCGCAGAACCAGAACTTGTGGTTCTTGGCTTCTGGTTGACCGTATGGACGCATCAAGCCCGTGAAAGTCGGAGCAGGAGTTCGGGCACCACCTCTGGATATAGATGAAGTGCACTTCTCGAAATTAGTTGCCCTGATCGCTGTACATTTCACACGAGACCCGACACTTGTGCATTCTATGTGCCAAACGTGGTCGGGGCATGCGGACTCAAGCACATCAAGGGGGTTGTTTCTCTCCTGCACCATTTCAGTGGCACGGTTTGATGCTGGAGCTTGCCGTCGTGTTGGAGGTTCCTCCACAATGGAGGTTCCGGACATGGAGCTGTCATGCAGGGGAACACGAGGCTTCAAGAAGTTATCACGGTCTGCCCTGTGGGAATCTGAATCCGAACCAGGTGGAGTGTTCAATTTCCTCTTACAGGAGCCGAATCTCTCCTCCCCTTCAAGATGTGGAACTCTAGAAACAAGTGGCGTTCCCTGGGCATACATGCTCACCGCCCGTGCTATCTTGATTGGATCCCCAGATCTGTTTGCAGCACGCAACATCAACTCCCATTTGTCCGGACCCTTGCCACCAACCCCACCTCGTAAGAAATCACGGTATCGGGTTTGTTGTTGCAAGGCACGTATCAAATCATCTGTTGTTGCCACATACAAATCCCGACCTCGTTTCCCAGACTGCTGCAACCATGCATTGTGCACAGTTTCTGCCAAATTGCAAGATGGCATGTCCGCCATTTCCTCAATGGATATGTTCTGCAAAGAGGATAACCACACTTCAGAATAGTGCACAGGAAACAACATAAAGAAAGCAATGAGTCAAAAATATGGAAAGCAAATGTATGAATAAAGCATGAAATAGAAGCCTCGTACCATTGTCATGGCTGCTCCCCACTGTCTATACCGGAAGTGCCAAAACGCCAGCCAATCTTCCAATGCTCTCATACTCTCAAGTGATGCAGCTCCAGAAGAGAACCACCAGGCACGAATTGTCTGGAACAAAGTGTCCGCCTCCTTCATTGTTCTAGCATCTTTGTACTCTTTGCACAATTTACGGTGCTGAGTCTGCATCTCTGGTTTGATGTCCGACTTTGTATGTTTTTCCAGAGATTGTGTCCAATGGAATAGACATGTACGCTCTCTTCCTGGCATAGGCACTTTTGGGTCGCCCGATCCGAAGACAATACGAACAGCATTGAAATTTGCTTGAGCACTATCCGCCATGAAACCTGCGAAATTGGAGATGGCAGCCCATGGCAGCCCATGACACGTAACAGGGAATTCCACATGAGCTTCTGGGATTCCATATCCTCGGATTGCATGTCACAAACTGCAATTGTCATAACTCGTTGGTACACTGGATCGTAGACATGACAAGCCATTGTCGTCCAATCCTTCACTCGTTTCACATGATCAAACATAAGAAAACAGTTCTGTAAGTCCCAGTCTTCTGCATCCGCTTCACGAGGCTAACCCCACTGCCCTCCCCAACAGTCGACATTTTGAAAAGAAAAACTTTGATAGCACCTTGACCTGGGAATACATTGTCCTGGATGTAATCGTACTTGCTCACTCGTTTCAATTCCAAAATATTGTCTATGTAGCCTCTGATCCCAGAGCCCATTCTCAATGCATTGATCTGATGCCGAATGTTAGGTGAACTTAAAGTGGAGAAATGATCCATGACCAGGTCCAATGCTGCACGTCAAGTTTAGTCCCCACAGAATCTCCTTCACTCAAAATATGGCTTTCCAAGAAGGACTTGCTTGCGCCAAGAGCAATTGCAGATGTTGTTGCGGATGGGTTTCTCCCGAACTTCTGTTTGATCAACCTCGATACTGTCTCAACACTCTCCCTGTAATCCCCCTTCGAGACAGGATGGTTATGGAATCCAAAATGCACACAAGCTCTCGTCATTGTATTCAAACGGTGGACAACATAGTACATTCTTGCTCCGCAGAGCGCCAAGCAGGATGGCACAAGTTTGCAGAATTTGCAGACGAAAGTGTTTGCCGGTGGAGGGCAGTCCCAGGCTGAAAATGGATTCCGCCAGACCCTCCCATTCGCTTTGATTATGAACCCCAGACTGAAGAAAGTGTCTGCAATTCAAATTATCACACCTAAGGTGTCCATTGCAAACTGTCCTCCTGAAAACAAGCTTGTCATCATTCTGATATTGGATGTTTTTGTTCTGCACCACAGGTGCCCGTCGTGTTTCTTGTCCAATTCCAGCATCATGATTGTTACACCACCAACTCTCGGAGGAGGAGGCAGCTCGAATAGGATATCGCCATCAAAATCTCCGGCAAGAATTCACAGGCACCTGCTTCAAAGATTCCCAATCAATTCCCCGAACTCACTTTTGAATCCAGCCATTCCTCCCATCGCCCGCAATTTTGGAATGACACTACAAATCTCTTCTTCATCAGCTTCTGCAACCACAGTAGGAAGGACTGGTTTGGAATTTCACTTATGTCATCATCGGAAGAATCCGAAAGCTCAACGATTGGAGTTGAGGAAGTCTGTTCTTTTTCACACCACCTCCCTCTTGTCTTCAACGACCGAAGCAGCAGTCCCGGGCGTCACATATGACCCAAGGGACTTTTGCCGAGGCTCTCCAAGTACTCTGTATCGACCAGGACGCACTCTCCACTGGCTGATATGAGCCGTCTCATCACGGTTTTGGAAAGAATATTTCACCAACTTCCCTTTCAGATCGTAAACCTCTTTCTCCAAAAAGATGGAGCCATTCTGCAGCTGAAAACGGGTAGCCAAGACATGTTCCAGAACAATTGCAAATCCATTGTCAAGGACTTCCTGGGAGAACGGCACTGGTTTGTCGTCTGAGAAGAACTCCGCTTCAGGAGAAGCCATCTTCCTTCCTCGAGTATGTTGTACCTTGCTATCGCAGATCTAGTGTAAATTCGGTTTACTGTTGTCTCCAGAACACAGTTGAAGAATGAGCAGAGAATATGGCGGAGGAAGCTCAGATAACGACTGTGCATATTCTGTTATTCATTCCAGATATGCAGCCGTCCATTTTAATTACTTTTCTTGGGGCCCAGTGGTCAGAGTATCCCTAGGGGCAGTGTCGGCAACTGTTAAACCGTTAATCAGAACCTCATCAATAAACCCAATAACAAAGCGCGACTTCCTAGAAGCATGCCACAGGATCTGAGAATGGGATTGCAGATTAAGTAAATGTATCTATATACTACTACCAATGATCATGCGCACCTGGAAAGTTCCAAATGTGAAACGAATGTGGGTTTGGCTAACAAGGATGACCGTGTATGATATTCCAAAATTGTTCATCAAACTCTCGTTCATTTATATTTATTGTTTAGACTGCGCATCAATTTTGGGATTCGTGTTTTTTTTAAATATTGAACCCGTTTAATAAAGAACACGCCGTTTTTTTTGGGCGGCACACGTCAGACATCCATAACTGAATACGAACAGCTGTACACAATTGCTGGCAGTGCACAAATAAGGAAACGACATTTGTAACGGTCACGCGGGAGGGAGGAATCCGATGCTTCTAGAGACACGCAAGAACGCAGGCAATCCCGCAAGAAATCGGGAGTCACTGCGTTTTTCTACTTTTCGCGCTTAGAGGGAGAGTGGTAGTCAAGCTGGAGAGGGTTCCTTCTAGAATACGAAAGAGAAGAAAGTCTCTTTATTTTACTTCCCTTAGAGAGAGACGCAGAGCAAGAGAGAAAATGACGAGGCGTCGTTTGTTGGAGAACACAGGGCCAAGGCAGCAGGTGAACGCGGAGACTGATTCACAAGAGCAGACGGAGACTGAGGCAGCGGCTGCGACACAGTCGGCGATAAGAGTGCGCCAGCCTGTGGAGGCAGAGATGATTCGCAGGGACACTGAAGAAGGTGGAAGCACGCGGAACGCCGAACCTGGAGAAGGTCAAGAAACCCTGCGCAGACAGAAACTCCAGCAGATGTGAGAGGGAGAGGAGGAAAGCTGCAGAAGGGGATCAAGTTTCAAAACCTAAGAAGGTGCCAGTAAGTTTTATCATATAGTCTGTCTGATTGCCTTTCAAGGAGTCCTTCCTCTTCCATTCTTTAGCAGGAACTACTGAATGCGCGAGCGTCGTTAACGCCATTCGATTCTCCTCATGAGATTTATGTACCTATGTGTTTGAAGAGAGAGTCTGCACTTACTATTCTCCCTAAACTACACTGAATGTCGTTGCCGCCAATCAGTTGCACATGTATGTCATTACACAACACCGATCCGGCAGGTCGTTATCTTTTGTGATTGTCGTTAACGCCGTTCGCTATCGCTCTCGCTTTTGTTTTGAATACGGCAGTCTCGGCTTTGCATGTGTAGATTGTGCTGAATTCTTTCACACCATTCATGGTGAGTTTCCTTGATACAGAGTGATGGTCGTTACCGCCATTCACTATTTGCAAATCACTCAGTCAGAACTGAATGGCATCGTGCAGAAAACTGTGAGGTCGAAGCCTACAGGATCAGAGGGGAAAGGATCTGGAGATGGGGACGAGTCCGCAAAAAGCTCAGAGAATACAGATGAAGCAGATGAATCCGAAGTGCACTACCTTGACAAGGTGAAAGAACTCATGTCATTCCAGAAGGTAAACTCTCAGGAGGTTATAAGGGACATGCTCGTATCTGGAGGGCGTCTGGACATACCTCTGTGCCGGATGATATCAATGCCTGTTGTGCGTCCACCTCTTTCCCATGACATAACAAAATTGGAGAGTGATTTTGTGCATGGATATAGACTTGGTGCACAAGTTTTTTATGTGTCACTGACGGATATAAATGGGAAAAGCACATTAGTGTCTCCAGAGATCAGTGATAACTGGGATGAGTGCTGGAAAGATGCCAATGAGGAGTTCGAGCTGGGCCTCATGATGGGAAAGAACACCCAGCAATTTGCAACCACATGTTCTACGTCTGGGACGGCAACCACCGATTGCTGGCATGGATGGGATACATTCAGAAACACCATTCGAAAGACAAAGACAAGCATGTTGCTGTGGAGGCAATGGTTTTGGATCCAGGAAACGACATCGCTAGGCTTCTTACAGCTATGCACGACGTGAACAAGTAAGTCATCCAGGAGATTTCATTCCCTCTGTAGTGTCTTGTTAATCCTCAAAAAACAGTGTTAAGGAATGCAATGTTTCCAATGTTTTTGCAGATCGACAGAGAAATCGCATGTGACAACAAGCTTGGTTCACACACTATTCCGAATTCAGAGGATTGGTCTGATGAAGCTGGATGATTTTCGGACAGTACTACCACCCAATATCATCAAGAAGTGCGAAACAGGAAGAGCTGCAGGCACTTGGTATTCTTTGACACGAGAGGCGTTTCTGGAGTACATGTATGCGGTAAGCCCGAGTCTGTAATCTGTTTACTTTTCGAATACATGTTTGTAGTCCCTTCGGAGCTAATCACTACTTGAATGAATGCAGCAAGAACTGGCAGAGGCAGCTGAGAAGGGAAAATCCGAATATTACCGCACTACACCAGAAGGAACTAAGGACATCAAAGGGTGTGGAAGCTGCAATAAAGAAGGAGTTTGAAATGCGAAGAACCAAATTGATGTCAGCCTTCGGAAAGCAGCTTAGAATAGTAGATCCTGGACTTGGTCCTGAGTTCCTTCAGCAGATCAAAACACACTATGACAAGCATGTGCATCCGGAGATGCAGCAGGAGAAATTGCACCGGCTGGCCATATCGATGGTCGACCCACAAACAAAAATAAGGTGGCTGGAGATATGGAACTCAGATCAAACAGTAAAGGACTTGAATCAGTTCCCAAAGAGCACCATACAGCCTGGCACAAAGGTGGAAGGAATCAGTGATTTGGTGTTTGATAACTGGCTCCACAAGGCTACATTTTGGAGTCAGGTGTGTATTCGAACATGCTGTTTCTTCTCTTCAAGTATGTGATGTGTATCTTTTTTGCAATTCTGACAAATATACTATTTGCAGCTCGAAAAGCGCGCCGTCATTGTGCTGGATCAGACTTTGAAGGACCTGAACATTGCGATTGTTTCCCCTCCCCAAATGTCATTGGAGGCATACATAAGGAAGTGGAGAGGTCTCACTGGAGATACTGTTTTTTCCGGGAGTTCTCCAAAGATGGTAACATTTTACGGTCCAACGACTTTGACAGTCAGGTTGGAGGAGAGTGGGCCATGATGCGAGTTGTGTACAGGTGCAATGTCATACTTGAAACTCTACTGTTTTTTGGGAAAAAATGTGGCTTCATATGGATTGCAATCTTAGATCCAGATTGAATGTCGTTGACGACATTCACTTCTTTGTCTGAGTCATTCTTAAGCGAGTATATGAATTCACCTGGTTAGGATCTAAGGGTGCAATTATATTGTCCCTGATTAGAATTGATAATGTCCTTGAATGGCGTTGACGACATTCACATACGGAGTTGTTGAGAGGTCCTCAGAGTTATTTAATTTTTGTAATGTCCATAGAGGTTACAGTGAGGGTTCCTCACTTCATTTTGCTGAATGTCAATGCAGACATTCAGTTGTTCTGCATTGTTTTTGCCTCTTGCGATGAATGGGAGGCTTGATAAGCTCTGTTTTAAGAAATCCAAAGTGAATGTCGTTGACGACATTCACAGCTGTGTCTGTATTATTCAACAGCGACAAATTCAATTACATGGATTGGGGAGCTAAGTAATTGGTTTCTTTTTTGTATTTTTGTGAATGGCGTTGACGCCATTCACATACAGTGATGTTGTGAGGTCCTCAGTGATAGGTTCGTTATGAATGTGCATTGAGTTTGCCTGGAGGGTTCCTTACTCAATTTTTTGATTTCCATCCTGTGATTTTGCTTCATTTAAGTAATAATTTGGCTTCATTCTTGAATGTCGTTGACGACATTCACTTCTATGTCTGTGTCATTTCTAACGATTATTTGCATTCACCTGGATTAGGATGTATTTACAGTGTCATTGAATGGAATGTTCTGAATGGCGTTGACGACATTCATATCTGGGCAGCAGTAGTGTGGTCCTGAAAGGTCCTTGGAGCAGTTGTCAGAGCCATTTCAATCTATGTTTTATTCTTTCTGTTCTACTTGCATCTTACTCACTGAGCGCTTTTGTGGGTTGGGATTTATCTCCTTTTTTCAGGTACACGAAATATGTGCTTATGGAAGGAAATCACCTGAGCGGAATTCCCGACTATCTTGACATGTGGTCGGACCCTGCAAACGATCCAACCATGTATACTGCAGGGATATTGAAGGACTGGAGTCCTTCTCACTTCAGAGACTGTGGGTGGTACCTTGACTGCCCACCTGAGCACACGACCTTTCAAGAACAGCATATGAAATACTTGAACAATAACGCTGAGATGCTGGCGCCTTTGACTGACGAAGAGTATCAACGAAACATAGCAACCTTGGCTGCCAAGGAGCCTGATGCTCAGGGAACGCCGCAGAAGGGAAAGAAGGCGGGCCGCAAACCAAAAGACAAGGCTGTTGATGTCATAGCCATCTCACCAGCAAAGCCAAAGGACAAAGACAAGTCCAAAGAGAAGGAAAAAAAGGACAAGGGAAGGAGAATGAAAAGGAGATGGAGAGTGGGCAGGACTTTACTGCTGGAAGATATACCCGCACTCTTCAGTGCGTGTTCGATGCCAAGCCACACCCTTCCCGTTCTGATTCAGCAGGAGAGATGAAAATTGTTAATGAGGGTTGGCTTTCGATGATGCAGAGTCGAAAGAGAGGATACACTGGGGTGCCATCCCCTACCTGGGACAATATAATCTCATTCCTCAATCTGGTGAGAATTCCAGTTTCTTTCCTTTTTCTCTGAAAGTTTCGTTGGCAGTATTTCAGTCTCGTTCTTTGAAAACATTCTTGCCATCGTTCTTATAAAAAACATGTCTGTTGCAGGTGAGCACAGGTCCCACCTTCGTGTGCGGTGTGCAGAAAACTTATGCGGCCGACATTGTCATTCTCGACATCCCGGATGGCCAGGCTGTGCCAGAAGTTCTTCCAAAGGGCAAGACGCCAGGCTGGAACAAATTCGAGGACAACTACTGGAGTTGGGTGTTCGGGTTCTGTAACAATTTCCTCTCTGATGCAGGGACACTTCTGCTTTTTCAGTCATGTGACAATGATAGTCGTCGGGCATTGGCATCATACCTCAAGTCTTCAGGGTTTGAAGTTTTGCGCACATGGAATTGTGTGAACAGCCTCTACCTTGTGAAAGGGGGTTTCCCTGGTCAGCTGGTATGCCGTCTCCCTTCTGCTTGTGCTTTGATCATGAGTTTCAATTTTCTCTGCAGCTCCACTCTAGTAGAATGTTTTATGATCGACACGATCATCATCGATCACGATTCATGATTTTTTGGTGTCAGAGTTCTGAATAGCCGATGTACACACTTCCACTATAGATTGTGTTTACCACACTAACCTGCTATCTTTGCAGACGAGGATGTTCGAGGCGATCTGCCTGCGGAGGATTCGCACATCAAAGACACCATCCTCCATCCGCAGCTTTGAGATTTCTGACCAGGGTTGTTTCGTCAACCCCCCCTATGAGCCCCATGTCGATGACATTTTGTACAACTTCATGCAGTCCAGTCAGACTCTGAAGAGACCAGATGGCACTCCCTGGAGAGGTGCAAAGGAAAAGTCACCAGCATTCATGCAAATACTGCTGGAGTCATGCAGCCACCGCTCTGCACGGGTGGTCGATCTTTCTGTGTCCACAGGTTCGTTTTTTCCCTTCCGAATTGGTTTCCTTTCAACAGTTTCATCTGCTTAAATCCCCCCTCCAAACTGTTCATGTTCTCCTGTCTGGTGCAGGAGCAACTTACCACGCATGCAAGGCAGGCGGAAGAAGCCTTTTTGGCATGGAGGGTGATTCTGACCTCTACAACACCGTGCTCCTCCCCCTTTTGTCTGGCTCCACTTCAGGCACACAGACTGATCGGATTCAAATTCGAAATGATGACGATCCCCGAAGATAAGCAGGTCGACAACGACTTTTCATGTGAGTAAGTGCTAAACCCTCTTTGGGAGTCATACTCAATTTCTCGATAACATCAAAGTTACAGTAATAACTTTTTCAGGCTGTCTTTCAGGAAAGGCAGCGGTGGATCTTCAGGAGATACAGTCATTTCTGGCGAGTCTGTTTTCGACAGCCCCCTTTCCAATTTTCTGCTTCCTGTTTATGCCGAAGAAGCAATGGCACTTCACGCGGCCGAGTCCCTATCCCCTGACTTTTTAGTGGCCAGCCGTAGGTGTATCGTAGCAGCGTGGATCGGGTGTTCTAAAATACTTAGACTTAGATGCAGAGGAAGAGGGGATACATTGTACTGACTCTGAGTCAGACTGAACTGTATTCTTTTAATATTCATTTTCATATTATCTGGAAAACGTTGAATCCCCTTCCTCCACCGTAGTTGTTCCTTTAGAACAAATAATAATCACAGAATCAACTTTCGTTTAAATTGCTATATGTATGAATCCATCTCACAAACCTTCCTGACTCTTCTCATATCCATTGTGCATTCATCTACACTGTATTCATGCGTGCTCCATTCATGAAAGCTTCCTTTGTACAACATCCATTGTACATTCATCCTCTGTACTCTTTAATCCACCCCACAAACCTTCCACACTCATTTCATATACTTTGTGCATTCGTCAAAAGATTTGGTCATGCATCTTCCTGTCATGAATTTTTGTCATTGCTCAACATCCATTATACATTCATCCATTTTACTCTTATCCATCCGTCATTCATCCATCTACATACATTTTTCACACTCATCCATCTGTTTATCATCCAACTGTACATTCATCCATCCTTTATTCAATGCCTTTTATTATGTCGTCCAGCTTGTTTCCGCGGTAAAGGGTGCCAATCCGCGGGAATACACTCCACTTCTTTCTGGGCGCGTGGTGACTCGGCCTTCACGTGTGATGACGTGGACTGAGCCCCGTGACGTGGCATTTGCGCAAGGTGACGTGGCGTGAGCGCAGTTGCGCTCACGCGCTCACGTGACCAGGCTCACGCTCACGCGCTCACGTGACCAGGGCTCACGCCAAGGGCATCCCTGTTGCGTCAACAAACTTCTGCTCCGAGCCTCAACTCATGACTGGGGCTACAATTCTTTTCATTTCGAAATCCAGCAATGCCCATGCATTACTTGTGATGTGCCATACAGTTGGCAGTTCCGCCAATTGGAGCGGGATGGTCACGAGTTACTCTTAGGACATATGGGCAAATCGCTCCAACCACATTTTCCCACAGTTGTCTTCTCCTCTAGAGGTGCATCAAACTGCTCCCCCGCCATTGCAGGAGTCATAGGCTGGTCAGTAATAGAGGAAGAGTAAACAAAAACCTAAACTTGAAAGGCAACTTCAAACAAAAAATGCAAAGACACGCATCATCAAAGAAGGAGTTGTGACCATGAAGGTGCAGGCCAAGAAGAAGATGTGTTACCCGTCGTTTAAGCCACCATTGACCAAATGCGTTGCCCATCATTTGGTCCCCGAACTCAAATTTCCCAATAAGAGCCACAAGACGATTGAGAAAAAGAAGCTCGTCCACAGATGGAAATCGTCGGGCAACAAAGTTGAACTTCATCAGATAGGTCAGTCCTGGGCAGAAACAGGTGCGGGGGTATGGGAGGCACACAATATCCGAGGTTAGTAGCAACGACGCCTTGACAAAGCCTTCCCTTGCCTCTCTCTACTTAGCGGTGCAAGGGTTGTGGACTTCAGAATGTGCACTGGAGGTCTGCCATCTTGTCTACCTAAAGATGCAAATCCAACGTGCACTTCGGGTCGAAGACTTTGCTGCGGCACGGCAGGAGGTCGTACAAACATAGAGTTTACAATGCGCTCAGATGGAAGACTTTCGTGTGATGGCAGAGGTGCGTCCAATGAGTCCTTTCGAATGCGCTGAGGTCTAACAGTCTTCTGTGGCAGCGCAGGTGGTGCGTCCAACAACTGGAAATCGTCATTGTCATCATCATCGTCAAGGTCCACTCCCGGCTCCTTCCAAGACTCATGTGCTTCCTGCGCTTAGGTTATCGTGTAGTCTCTTCTGCCGTCGTCTCCTCGCGTTCTACCCTCGTCTTCATCAACTTGCAGGAAGGAGGCTTCATCCCGTGCTTCCTAAGAACAACCTCCATGATAAGCCTCTGCCCCTTTTAAAAAACAGGGTACATTTTCAGTTTAGGCTCACCATTTCCCACAGCAGCATCACAACCATTTATCCTGTGAATGTTAAAGTTTCTTTATCTTTATATTGCTTAAGATAGTGGAACTTGAATGATTCTATTATCATCACCGGGCTGCTCAACCCTTGCCTTTGAGTGGCCTCGCATATGAGATTTTCCAATCATCAGAGTCGTACGTTTCATTGTATGTCCGACGCGCTTCGCACATGGAGGATTGTTTCACCATATCGGCGCCCACTCCAAATCCACTACCCTCCTCATGAAGAATCCTCCAGCCGAGCAAAGGTTGCTGGAATGTGAAAGCAAGAACTAAAACTAAAACATGAAGCCCACAAATGGACTGCAACAGACAGAAATGGCAAGCAAGAGGAAGAAAATAGCTGCAAATCACACGAATGACTTCCAAATTCTCCAAAAAGAAACCCTATACTCAAGTCGAATGAGTAATCGCTTCACCGCCACAACTCAGTCAACAGTTTATAACAGCCTGATGCATACTCCTCAAGGAAGTGCTTGTAAACACCGCTTCCGCCGGGATCATACATTTCGGGCCATGCAAACGCCAGGAAGCTTGGAAAAACCTGTCCTGTGGTGCCATGAATTAAATCAATCAAGCATCGACGTGGGGAGTGACAGCTGAAGGGCCGCATTCGAATTGACAGGTCCACCATGTGCGTGCGAACTGGACGCGAAAAGCACGAAAGCATGATCATCGCGATCTCCCTACGGCCATATATGAATATGTGTCACATCCTGTCATGTCAAGCCGTCCATCATCATGGGTGATTGCAGCACATGGATCATGCTGCATCCCATCCATCTTTCGTCATGCGATGTGTCCAGCGCGCGATGTGGGGTTGTGGTGACAGGTGTCATATGCCACAGAGTTCAGGGTTGTGGTGGTGAGGGGCGGTGCGGGGGCGGGGCGGGGGGCGGGGAGGGAGGGGGATGGGGGTGGGGGGGGGGTGGGTGAGGGGTGGGCTGGCGCCGGGGCGCCGGGGCGCAGCGACCGCGAAACGCGCAGGAGGCCGGGGATGCGGCTGGGGTGGCGGGGGGTGCACGCAGGCAGGACCGAAGGGGTCGCATTGAACTCCCGGGCCTTTTCTAATGTGCGCCAATAAAGAGTGTAGTGGATCTGGGCCATGTGCTCCGAGACAGTGACGTATTATAACTTCCAAGTATGACAAAGGATACGGTTTAACTCGCGCAAACTGCAATATCCGTGATACCCGCCAATACCCTGCACTACCGGACACGATCCAATGATATCCGTTAACGAAAAAAGAGTCTATAAAAGCAACAAAAAGCGGAAAAGCAACGAACGAAACTGAGTAGAACGAAAAACGTTGGACGAACCAACGGATGGATGAGCGAAACGATCAGATGACCGTTGACGAACAGTAAGGAATGAAACCAGGATGAATACCCATGAGGATGGATGAGTTTATGTCGCAAGGGTTTCATCTGATGAATTCCTGCCGTCCGATCTCTGCTTTTCCCGATAGAAGAAGCCCGAAAAATCCTGTTTCGGGACTTCGGTTTTGCGGGGGTGTGACTACGCCTGGAGCTCTCTCTCACGTTCATTTTGCATTTCAGGTTTGCTCTTCTTTCATTTGAGGTTGGACTAGGCCTGCTGAAGGTTTCGAGGTTGGACTGGGCTTGCTGACGGTTTTGAGGTTGGACTAGGGTTGCTCTTCTTCATTTGAGGTTGGACGTTGCCTAACTTAAGCAGTCTGTCTGGCAGGTTGATGTGCTAGTTTGGCATCTTCTTTTAGCAGTATGAGCACTGCCATGGCTATTAAAAGTATTCTTTGTTGGTTGCCGTCACACTCTTTTTGGAGTAAGGGTTCTCAAAAGGATTACACTTTGTTGCAGAGTGGTTTACTTACTAAGCAACAGTGGTTTCAACAAACGCTGAAAGTTAGCTTTTCTCCCTTTGGTACTCAGCACGGGCCCAGAGGAGTTAGTTATCCAAGTATATCCCTAGTGGACCGTTGGGATATCTTCCAAGAAATAGATTCTTATGTTTTACAGGCAGACAGTGTTGCCCAAATATGTCGCTGGAAGTGAAACTTTCTCTTGCTGGAAGTGAAGGGTCTTTAACTGCAAATGAGGCATTGGTGTCGCATCAGTTTTGGAATGTCCTAGATCAAGTGGGTGCTCTCGTTCTTGGCGACAAGTTCGTGATCCAACCCAAGGATTGGAATGAATTCAAGCGAACGAGCTCAATCATTGGCATCTGAGAGACTTGTCCGTTCTGACTTGGTGCTGTGGCTTGCATCCA